>OX424555.1:16064867-16689867 GCA_949152475.1 Terebella lapidaria | reverse complement strand
GAAACTTATCTTGCTCTAAGGTGAGGGAAGTTAGTATCCATCAATGGCTTTCGTGTTACATCGTAGCAGTACAAGGCACCCTTCTAGCAAACTCCTGCTTTCAGAGTGATACGCTCAATGCACAGCTGTTAATAACATCCTTGGATATGGAATTGGATAGATTATGAACGTGTACTTACTCTTTCCACCATTTTGCATCATGTGTTATGACTGTTATGACTTTTGAAGGCATTAGAACGTCTATATCAACATGACCACAACACAATAGAATCAGGTCAGTTAGCGTTCGGCGGCTGGCTGCAGGGTGTAAATATCTGATCGGGCTGTGTTTATATTCCAAAAATATTATATTTTAGGTTCGATATTGGCATCGTCGAAATCTGGTTGAATTAGTGGTAGTAATGGGTTGATACTCACATTCGACCCACATGGGAGCACCCCTGATCATCCATCATATATTTGTACTCAAATCAACGCTAGCGAAATGATAAGTACAAATACAAATAGGTGGTATAGCAGAAAATGTACTAATCTTAACCACTTTATAATATAGCAAATATGCGCGACACACTTTGCTTTGAAAATTAAAAAAGAAAGATGGGATAATCTCGTTCTGCATTCGAAATTCATGTAGCTTTAAATCAGCCAGTACAGCTTGAATTGGCCTCTTGGAATTTCGGATGACTCATTGTCGATTTTTCCTTTGCAAACAAGAGGCAAATTTCCTTTTAGATATTTTCTTGGTTTGGTGCATTGACTCTGGCCTGAATCTTATGTTAATCTGTAAATATGCGTTTATATACTGAATCAAGAAGATACCACTAAATGACAGATTTTTCAAGCCAAGAATGTGTAAATCGTATCTCACTTTACGTCCATGTGTTATGTTTGGTAACACATGACCACTTAATTCGACTGCAGTCAAGGGCATTATATATAAAATAAATAACATTAGAGTCCATGTCAGGTCCATCCATCATGAACCTGGAGACAATGTAATGTGTTCAGGAGAAGATGCAAGGCTGGGGTAGGGGCTGACCTTTCAGTCGTGTACCCAACATGTCATGCGTTCACAGCAATCACTCGAGGCCCGAATTGGAAACAAATAAGGATCGTTTGTGAGGGAAAAATCGCCACAGCTAATACCACATGCATACAAATGTTGTCGTGCAACATGATCAAGCAAGATACAATAGGAAACTGATCGGAAGCTCATGTAACACCAATTCAAATCACAAAGAAATTTATGACACTAGAATTACTAAATTTGTCGCACTGTATTTATTGTGGAGTGCAACGAAACCATGTGCACATGTCAAATGTTTTTCTTTTGTTTGTTTTCCGAAGTATACTTTATTTTCTCCAAAAATATATATATTTATATTATGTTAAGCATGAGTCAGTTCGTCACTTATATTTCAATAATCCATTCACGTTCTGTTATGTTGTATTGTTTGAAACATTCACACACATTTATTTGAATGCCCCATCAGAATTTTTCTTGGTTCCACATCTATAATTCATAGTATTGCAAGATTGATGAGGTGCTCAGTACATAAGAATGGTAAAAGTATGGCTTCAATGTAACGATGAGTTTCCTGCAATATGTATGAAAGATCTATTATATTCCAGTGAAAATAATAAATTTTGGAGTGAAGTATTTTGTTTTATTCAGTTCATATTCTTTGTTGCTAATAATTACATAGTTAACTGTTTCAGTACAATATAGACCGCAACGGAATAAGGGCTCAGTAATGAATTACTGACTGACCTTTTACAATGTAAAAGTGAATCATAAAATACATGTATCTGTCCGGGTAATATAAAAGTGTGTTTCGATTGGACTTATACTAATAAAGTGAATATTCAAGACCTCTCTATTTATGACATAATTATCATACTATTAGAAAACACCTATGTTCACGCTCAATCAGTCAGTAGCTCTGCGTTGATATAATTCTCTGAAACCATTCATCCTCGTACATCGAATATTGTGTGATGTGATATGTCATACAATCCGTTTACAGAACCAAATTGAAAAAAGAGAAGTAAATAGTAATGCGGAGTCGCATGAGACAGGGAAATATTTGATCTATATTATGTATGGGTCATGAAGCCTCCTGGGTGATGGATGTTTTGGGCGACATATTCTGTATTCCTGTCGAGCTCTTCTGATGTCACCCTCGCCATACATCCGGCTCCCAACCAAACAATCTATCTATCCAGATACAATAGGAAACTGATCGGAAGCTCATGTAACACCAATTCAAATCACAAAGAAATTTATGACACTAGAATTACTAAATTTGTCGCACTGTATTTATTGTGGAGTGCAACGAAACCATGTGCACATGTCAAATGTTTTTCTTTTGTTTGTTTTCCGAAGTATACTTTATTTTCTCCAAAAATATATATATTTATATTATGTTAAGCATGAGTCAGTTCGTCACTTATATTTCAATAATCCATTCACGTTCTGTTATGTTGTATTGTTTGAAACATTCACACACATTTATTTGAATGCCCCATCAGAATTTTTCTTGGTTCCACATCTATAATTCATAGTATTGCAAGATTGATGAGGTGCTCAGTACATAAGAATGGTAAAAGTATGGCTTCAATGTAACGATGAGTTTCCTGCAATATGTATGAAAGATCTATTATATTCCAGTGAAAATAATAAATTTTGGAGTGAAGTATTTTGTTTTATTCAGTTCATATTCTTTGTTGCTAATAATTACAAAGTTAACAGTTTCAGTACAATATAGACCGCAACGGAATAAGGGCTCAGTAATGAATTACTGACTGACCTTTTACAATGTAAAAGTGAATCATAAAATACATGTATCCGTCCGGGTAATATAAAAGTGTGTTTCGATTGGACTTATACTAATAAAGTGAATATTCAAGACCTCTCTATTTATGACATAATTATCATACTATTAGAGAACACCTATGTTCACGCTCAATCAGTCAGTAGCTCTGCGTTGATATAATTCTCTGAAACCATTCATCCTCGTACATCGAATATTGTGTGATGTGATATGTCATACAATCCGTTTACAGAACCAAATTGAAAAAAGAGAAGTAAATAGTAATGCGGAGTCGCATGAGACAGGGAAATATTTGATCTATATTATGTATGGGTCATGAAGCCTCCTGGGTGATGGATGTTTTGGGCGACATATTCTGTATTCCTGTCGAGCTCTTCTGATGTCACCCTCGCCATACATCCGGCTCCCAACCAAACAAATAAGGGAGCCACTCGAATTATTCAGATTTTTCATGTGTGGTAACTGGTAAGTCGTTTACCAGCAAAACTGGAATTTTCAAGACCACTGCAATATCTCACATGCAAAAAATACATCATAATCCACGAAGTATTGATCATTGAGTCTTCGAAAAGTAATATTATTGCTCACCTTAATATATTCACGTTCGGTTCTGCAAATATACACACTGCACCGTACTGTTCTTCCGAGGTAATGGCTGAACATGATTGACCCTGGATCAACTGCTTCTCTTTTTCCGAAGAGCCAACAAAGCAGTCTTTGTTTTGGTTGCCTGGGGCCATGAGTTCTTCGTTATGAATGACTTGACCTTGGTTGGTCCAGTAGGTTTTTGTACTACATGTATTGGAAGTACATAATGATCAGTAAAACGGAAATAATAGAACCAAAATATATCAGAAATGTAAAATTGAATACAATGAAGAGCAAAATACGACGCCTGTGCTGGACATCTGTGAAATATTGGGTAATGCTTTTCAAGTTACCCAACTCGTACATCTCGACGTCACGACTAATATAAAGATCAACCAACTAATATAGAGATTGGACAGCTATTAACCATTGATCGTTGGTCACTTAGTCAGAAACGTCTATTGTCTACCGAGTTTTTGTTGATAATATGCTCTCCGTGCTGATGGCATTTGCATATCTCCCAGGCATTTACAACTTCATGGCATATTCCCTTCTATAACGAAGCTATTTAGTTGAGTAATAATGCATAATATCCATTCTTTTATGAGCGCACTAGTCATGAACATCTGTGAGGGTAATCTGGTCACCATAATTTGAAATCCAGTTTATATTTACAACATTAATATCTGAATGCATTTTAATATGAAATTTTACTACTCATCACCATCGATATTATCTTCTGATCGACTGCGTTGCTCGAACAACTGCTGTGGATATTAACTACTGTGGACTGAGCATACAACATTCAGCTGGATACTGTGAGATATTTTTTGAGCAATCACATCATTTGTGGATACGTGATTCTCAAATCTAACTAGTGGATACTCATCAAAGAAAAAGATAGACGGAATTCCTCTTTCACCCTGGCACACGTGACATTCATTCGCATATAAAATGGACAGTGACCCGTCTCATGTGCGGAATAACTTGGTCACCATCGGAGTTCATTGGAAGTCATCGAATGGCTGAGGACTAGCAGTAGGACTGTCTTGGTATCTAGTGCAATATTTGCGTGATTTTGCTGTCTTGTGTATTGGTGTGGCTTGTACTCTCATGAGAACGATATGGTATCAACGGTCAGTGAGACGCTCCTGGTGGTAAAAGGACGATGTTTTCGTCAGAAGCAGGGAATTCGAAGGAGACACATTAGCAAGCAAAACCACAGAAATGATCCGATGACACAGGTTCTGGGATGCAACCACAAAAATATGCGAATAAGCACATATTTTCAACATTTAGCTGTTCGATAGAGATGCACACTAGTCGAAGTATATCGAAAACGTTCTTTCATTTTGCTGTGCTGATATAATGTACGACATTCGTCTGTGAATGTGCAACGCTGACTTGCTATATACTCACTGAATACGATCGTATAATATAGGTGATCAAACGGCGAACAAGTTGTTACTACGTTCGTATTTCTGTCTTACCCACAGCACGGTGGCTAGGCGTTACGCGTTATTCAGGGAGTGCCGCGTAAAATCGTGAGTATTACGCGTTATTCGTGAGGAAATGACACAGGAAACGACATAGGTCCCCACTTCAAATGAGGAAAATCAATGAAAAAGTTCAGTTTCTTCCTAAAATTTTGTTTCCACGGAACACCCAAATGAGTAAACATTGCGTATGCTACTATGAATTACTTGTATACATCGTTATATTTACGAAAACGGACACACAGTTCGTGACAACACCCGCACGCTTGCGACTAGTTTGTGAAATATCATCGGCTATCAATTGAAACCAACAAAGCGCATGTTTGTAAATCATAGAATGCTCGGAGAAATCTTTCTTTATTGTTACACAACGCAACCAGTTGTTTTAATCGAGTATTCCATTAACTGAGAAGCTTTTAATGGTTTACGCGTATCAGCCTGAGGGAGAAAAACTGCACACGCGTTACAGCATGAGGAAACATGTGAGCGTTGTCGGGGATAGTAGAGCTGATAATGCATACATAGAGATTTTTAAAGTATGATTTGAGGCTGCAAAATGTCCAGTACTGACGATACTTCTCATTTATCATTATACTCCATATGTTCCTCCCAATCTTCATAAATCTGAATTTGGCAATACTAAGAGTTTTTTTGTGTCTTTTACACAGAAGCTCACCAAGTGAAAAGATTATCTTTTGAACTTGAATTTATTCCATCAATTGAGCAGTAAAACTGGAGAAAAATTCGCATTAAAAAACAGAAATATCTCAGCCTCAAAAAAATATTTACTCATGCAAATACGCGTAATGCCCTCACGCAAATCGCGTAAAGTATAGCAACTAAACAAATGATACATTCAACCTAGATTCGTGCCGCTTGCGACCATTGTGAAACATTTTGAAGATAGGCACATGTGAAGCCCATGCTTTCAATATCATAGACCTGTCATTCTATCTAAATTAATGCCGATACATAACATTTTCAACCCCAAAACCGGGGAGAGCGGCTGTCGAAGCAACATTGACAGATATTGTGCAGCCGAAGGTCTCGCTACACTGGTCTATTTCTTTGATTTAAATTCTCAACAACAATCATGAATATGTGTAATGTTCCGTGCAAACCCAAATCCGACATTTCAAAACGGTATAGTTAGCGAAATTGTATGTTTTTCCTGCTAGGGATCAACCACAGGCTGCCATTTCCTCACGAATAACGCGTAATTCTCACGATTTTACGCGGCACTCCCTGAATAACGCGTAACGCCTAGCCACCGTGCACAGGCTTCTTGTGAATATATCAAATATATATGAGGTGTTCGTGGGCAACACGCTTATCAATCAGTACCGCGCATGTCCATTTTTACACAATGTAATCATTATAGAGGTTCACGTAAACACGTACATGTTTAATACTAGTACACATGCCCTGTCCGGCATATTGCAAATATGTGACAAATACAGAGAATTTGGTAACCAAAGTAGTTCTAACATGTTTTTTGTTCTGGCCAAATATACCATGACTTTGCAGTTCAACAATTTTACACGAATGAACTCATATATTGGGGAAAACGCTCTGGCATAGCACCAAGCTCACTCACAGCCGTGTACACAGCAACGAAGTAAATAATTGAGTGTTAATTACCTGTTTACCTTGAAACATATTCGCACGAACGAACACGAGTGATAATTGTGAAGATAAAGGCAGCTGAAAATTGCTGAACTGCGAACGTACGTACACGGATATTGATTTTTTTTTTCGCATTTTTTTATGTATCGCCACATTATACTAGCATTGCCCTGTTCGTCAATAAACTAATATATTCGATGTGACATTAGTTGTGACGTTCCAAGAGGCATATTACGGAAGCGTATTTCTATCAAGTGTGTAAAAATTTGTATCTCGTACGTACGACTTACTAACTCGTACATTTGACTTATTAACTCGTATGTACGACTTATTAAGTCATACGTACGACTTATTAAGCCATACATATGACTTACTAAGTCATATGTACGACTTATTAACTCGTACGTACGACTTGTTAACTCGTATGTACGACTTAATAACTCATACGTATGATTTAGTATCTCATAAGTACGACTTACTAACTCGTACGTATGAGTTAATAAGTCGTACGTACGGGTTAATAAGTCATACGTAGGAGTTACTAAGTCGTACGTACGAGATACTAAGTCGTACGTACGGATTAACAAGTCGTACGTACGAGTTAATAAGTCGTACGTACAAGTTATTAAGTCGTACGTACGAGATAATATTTTTTACACCCATGATAGCAATACGCTTTCGTAGCATATCAATATTCTGACAGATTCACTGCAAGGACGTACCGATTGTTTTTCCAGGGTTGTGACTTGCTTACAGAGATTTTCCGTACATTGGGGTCGCTCTTTTTTTGACTCATGAGTTTAGTCCTCTATATTATCTGTGATGTTCCACAATACAAGTAGATGTAGGTTAATACAAAGACCTGGCTATAAGCATAAAGTATATTGCCAAACGTCGCTCCGCTATGGAGTCAATGATACATGTAAATTGAATACGTTGGTTTATGAATTACACTTATCTCTTGGGTCTTCCTGACTTCAAACTGCTTACATTTATGACGGACACATCGTAAATGCCAATATGTTATCGAATATATGTCGGGTAATCTGGAAATAACATGTTTGTCCAATAACTGGGACACTTATCAGTATTTTCTGCTTTGAAGTAATTGACAAATACCCCTTTTAATTCGATAAGCATGTTTGACTCATATGTATATTCCAAATATATAGCTTGTATTGAAATTGCTCGGACGTCCTCTCAAGGTGCCCTATGAAAATGACAACATATCTATTTTTTCTTCTACTTTGGGCCACTCTACAACTATAAGATGGTATTACACACTAGTAGTATATCCATATTGATGAGTTTCAAATAAATATTATGATTATATGTCAAGGTGCTTCAACAATATGTTCTTGCCCATATACATGCAGATATTATGTGGAGCTGTACACTTTTCTCAGAGAAGTATCTCTTCAATTGACCCCATAAATATTAACTTCATCGGTGAAAAAATAATGAAAGTTCGCTCACGGTAGGAAATCAAAACTAGAACGAACATCTGGCTTGCGTGAGTAGTTTACATGAACCCATGCAAAATGTGATTATGGCGAAGCCCCAGATAGTCCTTTGTTTGTGCCAGTTTCAAGGTAGCGTAATTAGTTCAGTGTACAGGAATGCGTTAGCTTTTGGTCTTCAGTGTTTAGTTTGAAGGTTACCAGACACTCTCGTATAAATTTTACATACATGTACATAATGCTACACAGTTTCAACGCGTTTGTAAATACGTTTATTTCCATGCAAACAAATGTTGCACTAACGGTGTCATATTTGTGAACAACACAGGAACATAGAAAAATTGCAACATATTATATTCGTATAAATATAGTTTGTGTTTGATTGTGTCTGTATAGTGGTGTAGCGATTTTACGATTGATGGTCATTTGGTGCCGTGGTTGTTTGTTTATTTTCTCTCGTTGTGTTTATTTTTCGTATAGTCTTTTTGTAGTACCTCCCGTCTCTGTGTCCGAACGCTATAGACAATTATTGGTGAGACGTCCGCAATTCCATAGTATTTCTCTGGTTAGAGAAAAGTGCTGAAGACATATTAATTCAAAGACACAGGTTTTATTACCAAATACGACAAGTTACTCACTCACAAAATGTATGAAATGTTTCCCCAAATTACACAGTGACCAGGTTTAGACTAAGTCACCGGGCTTTACAATACTAAAAGGTTACACCGGGTCCAGGTTTAGACTAAGACCCTGCTTTTAACATTAGGCATCAGAACTAGCGTCAGTCTCTTCATACGCGAAGTCCATGCGGAGGCGAAGGTTCCCTGGCTCCGCAATTCTTCCGTGTCCGGAGGTAGGTACCAGGGAGTCTGTCTCGCCGTCTTCCGCGGAGGTGTCGCCTATGCGGAGGTCCTCACTTCTGCGGAGGTCCTCTGTCTCTGCGGAGGTCTTCCGCACTGCGGAGGTCCTCTCTGCGGAGGTCTTCCGCGCTGCGGAGGTTCCGTGGCTCCGCAGAGTTCCCCCGTCCTTGCGGAGGGTCCTCCGCACGTCTGCTTCACCTCCCTCTCCCGCTGGTGCGGAGGGTCGTCGCCTGCCGAGACTGGGTGTCTCTGCACGTCAGGAAACTTCCCTCGCCACCTATGCGGGTGCGGAGTATCGTCAGAGACTTCCTTCACAAGTCCTCGGGTGCGGAGGTTCGTCTATTGCGGAGACGGAGTGTCTTCGCACATCAGGGGACGTCCCTCACAATGTCCGCGAGTTGCGGAGGTTCACCAGAGACTTCCCTCACGCTTGCACCACTGTGCAAGAAGAGATCGCCGCCTTGCCATCAGCTGTAAGTCAAGAGGGCGGGGTTCATATATTGAAGGGCCGTTGGACCGGATTCATGCGATTGTCATCATCTGGGACCCACACCCTTCCCTGTTACATTTCCCATACATGGAGTCTGGGGCCAAGATGTGCGGAGGTACGAAAAACTCTAAGTCCTCTCCCTCGCCTGTCCAAGGAAGACAGAACCGTCTCAGGGTGATGTGTCTCCTCTCGTACCTTGCCCCCGGGTCAAGATGTGCGGAGGTACGAAAAACTCTAAGTCCTCTCCCTCGCCTGTCCAAGGAAGACAGAACCGTCTCAGGGTGATGTGTCTCCTCTCGTACCTTGCCCCGACTGACTCCCAGAGAGCTGTGGCTGCCTCCTTATATTGGGCTCTCCACCGGAAGCTGTTCTGCACATGTGCATGCCTGGTCTTCCGCAAGCACGTGGCCGATCCTCTGCAAGAACGTGATCGACCGTAGGGACTGCCGCTCCTCTGTAGCGCGTAGTAGAGCCTCCTCCGCGGTAGCTAATCGCCGCTGCAACTCACTGACCCGGGGCAGCTCCCTCAGCTCCTGGAGTCGTCACTCAGCCCGCTCCTGCGCACGGCGCCCTATCCCCGACAGCTCACCGACCTCGTGTCGGAAGGTGCAGAGTCTCAGCAGGACCCGGTAATGGGCCCCCAACCACGTCTGCACCTCCGCGGCAGTGGCGTCTTCCCGAGGTCCGGCGAACCAGTCCCTGTCATGTCCATCCAGCAACTCTGGCACTATGCCGTCCATGACAGCAGAAGTTGCCGACTTCTGGCTGGCGGGTGTCTGGGGTTCGTCCTCCTCCTCCGAACTGGATCCTCCCGAGCTGGAGAGGGGTCGCAGGCTCTCAGCTTCCTGGGTCGTCACCACCCGCGTAACACCCGATTGCTGGTCCACGAGAAGATGCACAACTTCCTGGTCACGCTCCGACGGGCCGGCTGTCTCAGATGGCGCCACGGAGGACTCTAGCCTTGCCTTTTTCTGACTCGGGGAAGCCCTCGTCTTGCTTGGCTGAGTGTCCCGTCTTCGGTCCCCAGAGGACATCCGCGGTCGCTTCTCACGTCTCTCAGTGCTCCGCCGTTGTTCTCTCGCCCGCCGGTCATGTCCCAGAAGGTGCCGCTGTAGATCTCCGTAGCGGGACGTACGATAATCGCAACCTGACCTCTCACAGACGAGGGGACGCGGCTTCTCGTGGACTTCTCTCCGATGTCTGGCCATATTCTTCTTGAGAACCAAAGTGCCGGGGTGTGGCGAACGGGTCATCGTCATCAGTGAGCCCATGGACGTCGTCCATCAGCATCTTCCTTAGGTCGTCTTCGCTCTGTCTCTCCTTCGACATCTTGTCAAACTCTGCACAGATTTGCAGAGGTGCTGCCCTTTTAAAGACTCCCAAAGCATTTTTCCCCAAGTTCTAGGTATTCTCCATGACATCAATTGTCATTTTACGTCATGACGTCATACCGTTTGTTCGGCTCCGCAATGCGTAGGGTGTCTTCCGCACTGCGGAGGTAGGGTCCTCCGCACTGCGGAGGTCCTTCGCACCGCGGAGGTTGGTCTCCCGCAACTACGGAGCCGGCACCAATCTTCTGTAATATTGAAAACAATTTTCAACACTATCGCTGAGTTTCTTGTTGTGACGAAAATAATTTCCGTCATTGGCATCCGTCTCTGTAAAGGCATCGCGTTTCCATCACTCCCGATTTTATCACGACTTCAGAAAAAATATGTCCAGCCATACTAAAAGTATAGCTAACGTTCCCCCAAGGTATAACAGCCACGGAAGCCATGCAGGCAGCCTCGAAGGCTCAGGCCGTACAGCCATCTCCCTCGGAACGGAAGTGCCACGTGGCTTGGCCAGGGTGGGCGCTGGCGCTTCTGTAGCCCAATACGCCCAATCTCCGAGCCTCTGCGGCGCCCTCTGACTCGTCCTGCCTCCACCGTCTCGTCCGGCTCCGCATCCGGCTCCGCGTCCGTCACCTCCCTAGGGTCCTCCAGTTCCTCAGCGCCCGACGGTCCGTCCATCTCGTCCTCCCTCGACGCATCCTCCGCAGGATCTCCGCCACCAGTGCGAACCCATGGGGCCTGTTCAGGAGTGTACGGGCACGTCTTAAGATGGTCAATATGGACCTCCTTCGGCACGTCCGTCGGGGACTTCTGGATTTTAACACGCCAGCCCAGTTGGGCGTCCACGATGAGGTAAGGTCCTGTCCAACCCAACCCGAGCTTCGGTCGAGCCTTCCGTGGATACCAGTACAGTACCCAGGTACCAACTGGAAACCGTCTGCGTGCCGCCTTCAAATCGTGGTTCTTCTTCTGCCGTACCGTAGCCGCCTTGATATGAGTACGGGCGTACTCGTGAGCGATGGCAGTGGCTTCCCTCACCCACTCCACATACTCATGTGAGCACGCAGGTGGAGCCTCCTCCCTCCCTTCAGGGTCCGTCGGATACATCAGATCGAGAGGAGTAGTCGCCTCCCTGCCCGTCATCATCCGATTCGGCATGCAGCCCGTACTGTCATGGACAGAATCCCGGTACGCAGACGTCACATATGGTAACCAGTCATCCCAGTCGTCGTGATGGTCATTGACTACCACGGATAACATCTGGAGGATTGAATCGGTTGAATCGCTCCACCATGCCATTGGATTGTGGGTGGTATGGGCTAGCATGGATCTTTTCGCTGCCCAATATCGTGGCTAGCTCCCGGAAGAGGCCAGATTCGAATTCTCGACCCATATCTGAGAAAATACGGGCCGGAACTCCCCATCTACACACAAACTCGGTGACGAACACGTCCGCTACCGTCTGCGCCCTATGGTCAGGCATCGCGTAGGCCTCCGTCCATCGAGTAAAACAATCTGTGATGACGAGAACGTACCGCTGCCCACTCTGAGATCACGCCAATCTCCAGCACGTCTATCGCCACCCTCTCTGGATGGTCACCCACAGATGCGTTACCCATGGGCTGATGCCGGGGCCCTGGCCGTGGTTTCCGCGCACTGCACCTCGGACAGGCTCCGCACCAAGTCTTGACGCCCTTCGTCATCCCACACCAGTACATCCGTGCCTTGATCTTCCGGAGCGTCCAGCTGACACCTTGATGTCCCCCAAGAGGCCGATCATGTCCTTCCTTCAGGACTGCCTTTTTTTCGCTGAATGACGACTCAGCGAAAAAAAAATTTGGGTCTGGAATCAAGTCACTATTTTGATTTGGACATTTCCAGCCAAACCATAACCATATTTTTCAATCATTTTTTCCTTCATAATGGGAGCTGTATGGAGTAAAGATAGAGATTTATTGGCACATTCAACTGGGGTATTATAAGTAGTGGTTTCAGTGATGACCTTGAATTTAAATGGTCAAAACGATAGTTTTGGTAAACGAAAAAAAAATGTGGCTTAATACATTACATTTCTCCTGTAACCTTTCTTGGCCCAGTCCGCAAGTGATGTGACTTCGCTTTGAAGTATTCATATCATATTTGATCTATCAGCCTTGGGGTGACATCAAATCGATCTTCCCAGAGCAGAAGTAGCTGTTATCACTGTGTCTTTGATTCAGTTGATAACATGCAGATTTTATTGATCTGACAGTATGTTTGACGATTATCTTTCTGTCGTTCAGAGTTGAATGGATACCACAAATAATCCACTATTTAGCTTAACATGTACTTGTTTGTGTTTATGATAAGGCCTAAAAAGATTAATTTTCTGTTTCTCGTCCCCGCCCGCCTGTGTTCAAAAGCAGCCTCCCAGATTTTTTTATTTGCGATTCTCAAATAAAAAAATGAAAAGTGTTCCCGCCCCTATTTTGAGGATAGTGAACGATCGAGAAACCGAACCACAGCATGCAACTTAGGCATATATTTAACTTACCTCCTTGTTTTCACTTTCCGCCAATTGAGACACAGACGCTACCAGTTTTCACAAACAGTTATTCTATGTGGTTACGCTTATGTAAAAATACATATACAATTGTGATCAAGAATTGATTTACTATATTCCTCATGTTATACTTCAAAGGACATATTAACTGATAGAATGGCTCTCAACAATTACTCACAATTGAAATATATTATCGACTGACCGTTTTTGATAATAATAATACTAGTACACAGAATCATCCTGTCTGTGCTGACTGCTATAATGATGGCACACCAGTAGTGCCAGTGTGCCCGGCCAAGAGGATTCAAGCCCAAATATATCAAGCCTCTAGAAATGAAATCATTAAAGTCATGTAACACATGATTTCAATTCAAAAGATTTGATTTATTTGGGCTTGAATGCGTCTGTGCGCAAGTGTTTTTTTCAATCAATCAATAAATCAAATTTATTTTCATATGTGGGAAATTTCGTCCCACCAAATATAAAAAAATTAAAAGTGCCTCCCTACCCAATTTTCTCTTGAGCTGAGGACGATATTTTTTTGCAAAATAAAAAATGAAAAATAAAAAGTTTTTTTAGGCCTAACAGATGTGCATAATTATATAATTGAGTGTGATTACATTTAACTGGAATGTAGGGAAATACGTAATTTAAAACGGTCACAAACATGCTCCACTGGGAACATGTCACAATTGGTACCGAACCTAGTACTTTACAAACCCGGGTGTTCTTTAGCCTCACCTACACAAGAGTTTCTCAGTTGATACATTTTCTACGGATTGCCAGTGACTTTGTGACATTAATGAACCTTTATACATTCGCAGGTCATTCCATCCGAGGACGCTGTTATGATCCCTATGATCATATACCAATCTTACAGCTCCACAGGACAACACACGAGTACGATATCTTTTACAACACGTAGTTCAAAGCAGATGTCAATCTCTTCAGCTTTCTCAGAAATATGCAATCACTTAAATGTGAAGTATGAAAGTAGAACACGAACACGCCTTGTCTCATAGTATCGCTCTGGCTTATAATTGTTGTTAAACGCGTGTATGAATTACGGACAGAGGCTATAGCTTACAATATATGGTACACTGTCACCACAGAGGGAATTACGTTATTTATTTGACCACATATGTCCGTGTATTATGTGTGTCACACACATGCTTTAATGCTTTTTGTGGTTTGATAATATAATAGTTAGATTGTTTGTCATGCATTATATATTATATAGTTTCTAACACCCACACAATATTTGCACAAAAAAATGGCAGAGAACCTTGAAAAATATCGTTAAGATTTGAACATTCGTCATTACGGAAATTACTTGACTGCATTTCTCTGTTATCAGTTATTCAAACTTTTGCAATTTTGTAATACTGCTGTTGTATTCTCTCTCGGCGACTTAAGGGACTGATCAAAGGGAGATATTCAGCTTGACCATAACCAGTTATCTTGCTGATTTGAAGCTGTAGCTCCCACTATGAAGGAAAACGTGCATGGAATGTTTTAGGCCGAAAAAATTTTCAATTCCAAATTTCGTTTTTGCTAGAAATGGCACAAAAGCGAGTAGTGTTTATGGACATGAAGTGTATTTTTGCCGACCACACTCAGACTGGAGAGTCGAAGGCAACAGTACTTATACTGTATACTTAGGCCCCCCAAAAAGTATTATGGTTCTGGTTAGGCGCGTGCGTCACTTTGAACTCCACGCATCACTTTTTTTAGGAAAAAACGAAGAAAAAAATCGTGCGCTTCATTATCTGAGAGCCGCTTTTCTTCCTTTTTTTTAGTAAATTGAAACCCGTACGCCGATTTTAGTGAGATAATGACCAAAGTAGAATGGTCCCGATTGTCTTTGACATTGCAAAATTTGGTGTATGGCTTAACTAATTGGCCAAATTCGACCGGGTTAGTCATCAGCTGGCAATTTTAGGGGAAAATGGTTTGCCATATTTGACAGGATTATTCACCAGCAGCCGATTTTAGGAAAAATCGCGTCGCCGCATCCCTTTTTCGGGAACCCTAATAACCAGAACAATAATATTTTTTTTGCCTTACAAAGGTATGTACATAAGGGGAATCTTTTGAAACAAAAATCTCAACCTTGTTTGAACAGTTCTAGAGAAAAAACCCGCCAAAATAATAAATTGACCGTTTTTCGTCGAAAATGGCAACCATTTTGAAAAAAAGTGTGAAAAAAAGAAATCCTTCCTTTTTGAAATATTTTAAGATATCCTTGTGTAAAAATGATTTTAAAAATTATTTGATAAAGAAATTTAAAAATAAAGTTGTAAACGACGGGCGTAATGCCTTTATTGGACCAAATGTCTGGTATTCTGAAAATTGTGAAAACGAAAAAAAAATATATATTCTGTTAACTTTGTGCATAATTTCAGCAAAATTTGAACGTCAACTTTTAAGATCAAAATGTGGCGGACGGACGCAACGTTTTGCCAGTAGGTTTGGCCCGGTATCCTAAAAATAGCTGCAATTTCAACAATCATCTTTTTTACCACAAAAAACCGTTCAAGATCATTGAAGGCCAAATTAAATGTCAGCACAGATAACGCTGTGTATGATATCCCATTTGAATGTGCCAATATTTATGTTATATTTAGTGTTCTAGAAGTTTACTCTAGGCCTATACAGTTCCCATTATGAAGGAAGAAGTGAGTCCAACAGTCTAGAAAAAGACCCTCTCCATCGCATCCATTTCCAGCAGTTAAGGTCAGCTTTTGTGCTGCCACAATACAGTGCCTACTAGCTCCCGTTTGATTTTTTCAACTTTGGAGACAATAATAATCATGATAATGGCCTTTGTTCTGATACTTTGCAGTTGACTTCCCGATGAACATCAACCATTTTATGGCTATTCGAAGTAGGCTAACTATCTGCAAAACTAAGTTTCGTACAATTGATGAAAATGAGTGTTTTGTCGGTTGTACGTTACTGGTAAACAAATTGGCATCTCTTCTTGTATATGAGATTCTAAATAATTTATAATTTTAATCCAATATATAACTTCCTATATAACTGAGTCGGTGAGTGTTATATTACTAGTACATGGATACCTACATAGTGTGTTCTGTATGTGTTCCATTGCAAATAAGTCCACGGTGGTTGTTTTTCTTTGAAACGTTTTCATGGTATTGTAAAGTATAGGTGAACTGTATACACATGCATATGTATTAGAGGCCTACGTCCATTGGCACACTGGAACTATAATATTTTATTGCCATATTGGAGATCCGACGCGTTTCATAAAATCGTCATATAAATCACATGAAGAAGTTCGAAAACTAAAAAAAACAAACATTTGTGATGAATTTGAATGTGCCAGTTGAATTCCTTGATCTGAAAACCATTTTAGACACCATATTCGTGTCAATAGCATGAATAAAAGCCAAGATATGTTGTATTCGAGTCCATGGCGGTCATTTTGGAGTTATGCTAATTAGACACTATTCCACCTTGTTGATTCCAGTAGATTCTTCACTGATTGTTGTATATCTATTGGAGAGTAAAAAAAAACATGAATCGAAGGTATTGCAATGTGTTTGAGGTTGAACCCAATTGTTCCCTAGACTATATGTATTAGCGAGCACTTCGATGTACTCTCATAGAAATTACAACACTGCTACTGAAACCCTCTTCTGAGAGAAATAGCTCGAAAGAGTTGCAATCGAATTGACCTTTATTCATCATTATTGTATAATCTGGATCTAACATCATGACTTTTCTATCAATGGAATGTTTATGGGCTACACATACATAAATTAAAACTAGTGCCTAGTTCCACTCGCGCCCATTCAGTAACTTCTTCGCAAAATATGAATTATTTGAAGCCATTCATCGTAAAAATTGCTTGATGTGACAATCCGTTTACTGGATCCAATTTCAAATAATGTAATTCTAAACATCAAACAGGAGAGGTGTGCTAGGCGGGTAATGCGTCGTTGCATGAGATACAGGGAAGTACTCGATCTGTATTATGTATGGGCCATGAAACCTCCTGGGTGATGGATGAGTTGGGCGACCTGATCAACATTCCTCTCGAGCACTCCTAGGGTCACCCTGGCCATAAATCCGGCTTCCTAAATACGAAAGTAAATAGAAAGAATTTTTTCCAACAACACTTTGACATCTTTCAAGGGACAGTTCAGTGTGAATTATGACGCTCATAATGAAAAAAACAAACAATGAAAATACATAAATTGTGAATGCATCTGCAGAAACAATATCAGCTGTAAAAAAAGCCTCAAAATAGTAATAATTCAAAAGTGGATCGAAGCTTCCCTCGCACGCTGCTGGTTCAATATTCATATATATTCATATACACCTACACTCACGTTTGTCCTTCATTCACTGATGTCAGTGAGATATTTGATGGCAGATATGTATTCGATGCAATATGACATCAGGTAGGCCACCTTTGGTAGTAGTAGTAGTTTGTGGATAGTCCATTGATTTTTACCTCGTCCATTTTACCTCGTTCTGGTAACTGTAGATATGTTTGATTCTTGTAACACTTTCCAACAACACTTTGACATCTTTCAAGGGACAGTTCAGTGTGAATTATGACGCTCATAATGAAAAAAACAAACAATGAAAATACATAAATTGTGAATGCATCTGCAGAAACAATATCAGCTGTAAAAAAAGCCTCAAAATAGTAATAATTCAAAAGTGGATCGAAGCTTCCCTCGCACGCTGCTGGTTCAATATTCATATATATTCATATACACCTACACTCACGTTTGTCCTTCATTCACTGATGTCAGTGAGATATTTGATGGCAGATATGTATTCGATGCAATATGACATCAGGTAGGCCACCTTTGGTAGTAGTAGTAGTTTGTGGATAGTCCATTGATTTTTACCTCGTCCATTTTACCTCGTTCTGGTAACTGTAGATATGTTTGATTCTTGTAGCGTGATTTTCAGGTTGCCACGCATTAGCAAATATCAGACATGTACTTTGCAATTGACATTCACTATGGCGATGTGTTCTGCATCGACACCAAAGTTGCTTTGATTCCATATATAAGTGGTATTGCGGAAAATGTAAATTATTAAAATAAGGAATCCTCTTCCGCAAATTTATACGGTATACATTACAGTTGCTTGCAAGTTATTGGGTGGACATGATTTGAAGCCCAAGGTCGAAAACTTACACGATGTAGGCAAATGCTTTTTTTTATACTATTATTTTATGATATATATTCACTTCAGCTTAACTGCAGAATAAACTTTTTCAAAACATTGATACACAAAAATTAAATGACCATTCATAACAAAATATATGTATCTTTAGTGCAGTATTGTATCGACCTGCGTATAGTTATTGACTTGTCATATTGACAGCAAGCAAGTCTGGTGTACTCGTACCAAAACATGTCTCTCCAGAACGTGACAATTGTTGGTGCCGTTCTTTATAAGGGCTGTTTTCCCTCTCCCGGCTCGGACACGCAAGAGTAACTTATACCCTAGAATGGTCACCCGAACGGCTTCTAGCAGATAAGCGACCATTTTTATGCTGACCAATGCAAAACGTGTGCTCTCAATGTTAAACCGAAAATGCGTGCACGTCACCCAGAGCAAAACCTGAACTGCCTAGAGTGTTTTTGTTTGTTTTGTTTTCTGCTCGGAGATTTGCTTAGTCTCATCATGTTCTGATTTTTGTTCATATGTGAAGATGTACTAGTACATACATGTCGATAAAGGAATTATGTTCAAGGGCAAGATGTCTACATATTTTAGCGCTATGCCTGCAAACCACTCAAATCGATATAATAGTAATAATAAAGAGTATAATTCGAGCTCAGTACAAGATCTGTTATGATATCATAGCTCCCTGTATGTTATGTGTGTCTATCATGAATTTGGATACAGCCTGGGGTGCCTGGGCGAAGATCTATGACTGCAATCGTCAGTCCAAAATGTCATGAGTTTCAAAATAATCACTCTTGGCAAGAATTGAAAACAAATCAGGATAGTTTGTGAAAACACGCCACAACTACATGCACACAAGTTTTCCCGTGCAATATGATCAAGCAAAGTGGAGCAGAAACTGGAGCATAAAACATCAATGCACTCACCTCATTGGCAATTAGATTAATGACAGTGAATCACGAATAATTTTTTCTACTGTATTTCATGATTAGCGAAGAACTCATGTCCACCTAGCAAATTGTCTGCTATCTATGGAAACCGAGTTCATCTCGAAGTTTCGTTGTACTGCAATTATGAGAAAAGAACAACACTATTTATTTAATGTTATATTTGATGATGCACTATTGCTCCTGTTACGCTTTTGTATTGTCAAACCATTCACATACATTTATTTGAATGCTATTTCCAGATATATTAGGCGCCGATCACATATTAATTTGTGGTAGCAGTATGGAGTTGGTAGCCCAGTGGATAATGCGCTGCTCTCGTGACGCAAAGGTCATGGGTTCGAGACTCAGGCGAAACCACTGTGCTATTTGGCTAACATCCATATGCAAGGTGTGCACCATTAATTGTCTATCTCTACCCAGGATAAAATGGGAACCGGTCATTCAATAGGATGCTTCAGTGTAGCGCCGGAGTGTGGCACCTGTGTAGTCATTCTAGACTGGGGGTAAGGTGTACAGCGCCCTTGCTTAGAGCTACGTTCTATAAAGGAGCGCTTAATAAATGTTAACTTTACTTTTTATGGATATCACCTACTGATGAGTTCCATACATTACGCACAGAATGCTGTATCCGGAAAAATAATATATCTTGTACTGTGGAATTTTCTACTTATATTATATTATATTTATAATATTCGTACTAACATTTGCAAAATATTTTCTTCAGAACAAATATAAAATAATTATTGTGTCAGTGTAATATAAACACGCAAGTTCTCATCAATCACTTACTCTGCTATCTACAGACATTGTGTAATACAACAGTGAACCATGGCAATACTGGCATAATTATTCCGTTAAGAAATGTCATACGTATTCATTGAAGTAGCTGTTTGTGGCAATTGCAATATTTCTGTTGGCCAGCATAACCAGCATATACTGTTCTAATTATGAAACGCAGGTTCCAATTACTATGATATAATAGTCATTCTGATGGAAGCAACAAGCAGCTGAAAGGCCAGCTTAAGATACTTTTGAAAAACCGATTTGGATTGGAAAGACAGCCACCATTGAAACTTGTGTATCCACGGTGGCTAGGCGTTACGCGTTATTCAGGGAGTGCCGCGTAAAATCGTGAGTATTACGCGTTATTCGTGAGGAAATGACACAGGAAACGACATAGGGCCCCACTTCAAATGAGGAAAATCAATGGAAAAGTTCAGTTTCTTCCTAAAATTTTGTTTCCACGGAACACCCCAATGAGTAAACATTGCGTATGCTACTATGAATTACTTGTATACATCGTTATATTTACGAAAACGGACACACAGTTCGTGACAACACCCGCACGCTTGCGACTAGTTTGTGAAATATCATCGGCTATCAATTGAAACCAACAAAGCGCATGTTTGTAAATCATAGAATGCTCGGAGAAATCTTTCTTTATTGTTACACAACGCAACCAGTTGTTTTAATCGAGTATTCTATTAACTGAGAAGCTTTTTATGGTTTACGCGTATCAGCCTGAGGGAGAAAATCTGCACACGCGTTACAGCATGAGGAAACATGTGAGCGTTGTCGGGGATAGTAGAGCTGATAATGCATGCATAGAGATTTTTAAAGTATGATTTGAGGCTGCACAATGTCCAGTACTGACGATACTTCTCACTTATCATTATACTCCATATGTTCCTCCCAAATTTCATAAATCTGAATATGGCAATACTAAGAGTTTTTCGTGTCTTTTACACAGAAGCTCACCAAGTGAAAAGATTATCTTTTGAACTTGAATTTATTCCATCAATTGAGCAGTAAAACTGGAGAAAAATTCGCCTTAAAAAACAGACATATCTCAGCCTCAAAAAAATATTTACTCATGCAAATACGCGTAATGCCCTCACGCAAATCGCGTAAAGTATAGCAACTAAACAAATGATACATTCAACCTAGATTCGTGCCGCTTGCGACCATTGTGAAACATTTTGAAGATAGGCACATGTGAAGCCCATGCTTTCAATATCATAGACCTGTCATTCTATCTACATTAATGCCGATACATAACATTTTCAACCCCAAAACCGGGGAGAGCGGCTGTCGAAGCAACATTGACAGATATTGTGCAGCCGAAGGTCTCGCTACACTGGCCTATTTCTTTGATTTAAATTCTCAACAACAATCATGAATATGTGTAATGTTCCGTGCAAACCCAAATCCGACATTTCAAAACGGTATAGTTAGCGAAATTGTATGTTTTTCCTGCTAAGGATCAACCACAGGCTGCCATTTCCTCACGAATAACGCGTAATACTCACGATTTTACGCGGCACTCCCTGAATAACGCGTAACGCCTAGCCACCGTGGTATCACTGCATGAGAAACGTTTGCGACAATGATAAACAAAGTTGTGTCACGAATTACTCCCATGTTCCAAATCTTCGGTTGCCATGAAAAATGTGTGTCCACCTGACACGTACTCAGTCGTACAATAAGGTCTGACGTTGATCAGTGTGGAAAATGCTATGTTCGGATTCACTCTGGGAACTACGGAAGCCCAGATAGGACATTTGCCCCATAAGTTAAGTTCGCCGAGGCGAGATAACAATTGGCCGAGGCGAGATAACTGTTCGCCGAGGCGAGATAACAGTTAGTTGATAAGAGGCGAGTTAGTATTTCGCCAAGGCGAGTTAGCATTTCGCCGAGGCGAGTTAGTAGTTCGCCGAGGCGAATTTAACTTATGGGGCAAATGTCCTATCTGGGCTTCCGTAGGGAACATAGTGTTATATGACTCTTTCTTGTTCTCAAGTATGGAACTAACTTGAAGTCAACACACGAACACCTCAACTTCCCAAGCATCATTGCCTCTACTGGATGAAATGCAAATTATGTGATGGTATTCGACCAATCAATATGGTCAGTTTATCATTAAATTGGCGCTGGGCACTGAACAATATGCGTGATGACCTCAGAAAAATTGTTTACAAATCAGACTTGACAGTACTAGCAGCCGGTTTTCTTTTGTGCACCACTCACAGTTACCTCTAACCTGAACTAGTTTACGCTCAAACATACGCGAGTAGATAGAATCGCGTTTTATCAAGGGATACTAACTGTACATTGAGTATGTAGTTCTCTTAGAGCGGCTTCCACTAAATACTCAACCAAAACTACTGGAACTCAACCAAAACTTCCTGTCCCTTCGTTTGTTTTAGTCATTTACAGTATGTTATACCCACAGTAGTTTTCATTTTGCAGTAGGGTTTTATTTTAGTACTATATTGTAGTGATCAAAATGGTGATTGGTTTATCGTGATGTCATGTGATATTTACTATGATATATATTTTAGGGATGTGCAAACATGTGTGTCGTGTCTATCTAAAGTATATGTGTTTGCGTGTGAATTCGTCTGTTGAATTTATCATGTAGCATCAGCAATTGATTAATGTTTTTGTTCCATGGAAGTTCCAACAGTGCTGAACCATCTTCTGTGAATACAGCTGAAAAGTGTTTTTAATTGAAATGCTTTCATTTTCATGCTAAAAATTGCTTGACACGTCAAACAATCCGTTCACAGAGGCCAATTTCCAATAATAGAATTCTAGGCACACCCAGAGGTGTGTGCTTGAGGCCTGTAATGCGTCATCGCATAAGACACAGGAAATTACTCCCGTCTGTATTATGTATGGGTCATGATGCCTCTAGAGTGATGGATGTGTAGTGCGGTCTGATCAACATTCCTCTGAAGAACTTCTGAGGTCACCTTGGCATAAAAACGCCCCCTCCCCCCCCCCCCCCCCAAACAAAAGAGAAAAAAAAATGAAACACAGGTATGAAACACCTTTTAAAAAACTATGAAACACAGGTATGAAACACCTTTTATGGGACAATACAGTTATAAATACATAAAATATGAGGCTTTGAGCACTTTAACCATTACTTCAACATTCGTATATATTCATATACACTAATCATCACTACGTTAATTAGTACACTAATAATATTAGTCTAATTAGTACACTAATTCATATATAGTAATTAGATTCGTCCTTCACTGGCAGATATGTAATGGCTGCAATATTGCATCAATATCGCCCAACTTTGGCAGTAGTATTTCGTGGATAATAGATCGATTTTTGTCTAATTCTAGAAAATGTGGATGTGTGATTCCTCTAGCGTGATATCCTGACTGCCACACATCAACATACATCAGACTTGTTCTTCACAAATGACCATGTGGTAATGTGTTCCGCTTCTACGCCAATATTGTTGTCCTTTCTATTCCATGAATGGTTTGGCATATTTCGCCATTGCGGACAGTGATTATTATTATGGCGGGATATAGCTCTGTCCATAAGCTTCTAAAAAGTCAGCAAATACAGTCTTGTGTGTTTGCCTGTGTCCACAAACTTTTACTTTATGACATTTTGCCTTAGCCAGTCGGCTATCAGTATAACTGAAATAGCATATGAACAAACTGTAAGTAGGTCAGAACTGTAGGAGCAACAACTCAGCTGTGAAACCATGGATTGTTTTATGTACCCTAACTCTTACTTCTCGACTGCACGCCATGAGATAGATAGAAGACATCAGAATAGAATATAATTCATTTTGCAAGGTACCATAAGATACATGTGTGAATAAATTAATATAACAATCCAAATATGAAGATAGACAAGGTGAATGACTCCAAGCCAGTTCTGGCTGTATTTGTCCACATTTTTAAAGTTAAACAACAAAATACAATTGTTACACACAAAATACATTGATCATTCAGCAGGTTGCCCACAATTCAACAACAGTAAATAAATCAAACAATAAAAATAAACATGACAGAACAAAAATCTGATTATCAAAAATGACATAATGAATAAATTATTGCAATGAGGTATGTGAACGATGGTATTCATAATTAAATGATACTATTGAACTTTATCTGTTTTGAAGATTCGGACAAGTATAAAGATCGATACTCAAAGTTCTAAGGGCAAATTGATTTACAGGAAAATGAAAGTCCAATGTTAAAGCTATAATCACTTTTAGAATTGACAAAATTTATTCATTCTGCGATAGCTTTATTTTGTCTATAGAATGAGAAATTGTACAAATTCGGTTCTGAAAAAGTGTATTACGTGCCTAAATTGAGTTTCCAATTCAAGATTTGCAACATTTTTTTCCTAAAAGCGGCCCGCCTTGTGGGTGAGTTCTATACACAGTCTGATGACGTCATTGGTATTTGTCTAGATACTGTGGCAACCAGCAATGTAGGCAGGCCGATCATTCTCTATCCATTGTTTTCATGCACGATCAACGGCAATTTTCTGCGTATCTGTTGTCGAACTGTGCATATTTCCTATATATTCCCGACTATCTCGAGTTGTACTTTCAAGTTTGCGTGACAAAAAGGAATGCTAAATATGGCTGTTTTTAAAAGTGATTCCAACTTTAATATCGACTACAAAGAGGTGTTTTTTTTTCAATTTAGCAGAACAAAGCGTGTGATGTTATAAAGTGAAAGATGATATTGACGATGAAGGATTGTGATTGATACTGCTGTTTCTGCCAGTTCTTCATTCAAACATCCAAACAACTGTAAACTATTATTGAGGCATTTTGGATCCAGCAGAATTTTTTCTTCTCCGTTTTCGTTTCCACGCGATAATTCAAGAACGCCTGAACGGATTCGTCGCCCTAGATAAACACGTCCGAGGGGTATTAGGGATGACCTACCTTAAATTTTTTCACTGAGTTGCCATTTTTTCACTGAGTTTTCGTCGATATCTCAGAAACGGTGGGTCGTAGAGCGAAACGGACTCGCCGTCCTAGACAACTTTGACCTCGACCTTTATTTTTTCCGCTGAGTCGGCATTTTTTGTTTTCGTCGATATCTCGGAACGATGGAAGTAGAGCAAAACAGACATTATTTTCGGACTTGTCTCCCCATACAAACATGTCTTTGTTTGGTATCCCAGTACGGTTGTAAGTATCGATCTATTACCACCAATATAGTCAAATTTTGATGATTCCAATAACAAACATAAAACATTTTGCAATAGAAACAAAGCCCGACCAATTACTTTATCAAAAGACACACTGGCGTCATCAGGGGCAGACATTGTGGTGAATGTAGTTGTTTCTACTGTACAACTGATGGAATTAGTATACACCTGCCCAACAACCTATGAAAATAAGTTAAGATCCGAAACAAACCCCATGGAATAGATATATGACAAGTACATAAATACCTAATCACAAGCCAAAAGGCTACTGAGTTGATGGATCCGAAACATACCCCATGGAATAGATATATGACAAGTACATGAGTACCTAATGACAAGCCAAAAGGCTACTGAGTTGATGGTATCCTCGGGGACAGACTTAACGTCCACCAGCAGTGACACCGGCTCAGTGGTATGAATGTGAGTATCGATCTGTTACCACCAATACAGCCAAATTGTGATGATTCCAATAACAAACATACAATAGCCATGGAATATATATAATATGACAAGTACATAAGTACCTAATCACAAGCCAAAAGGCTACTGAGTTGATGGTATCCTCGGGGACAGACTTAACGTCCACCAGCAGCGACACCGGCTCAGTGGTATGAATGTAAGTATGGATCTATTACCACCAATACAGCCAAATTGTGATGATTCCAATAACAAACATACAATAGCCATGGAATAGATATATGACAAGTACATAAGTACCTAATCACAAGCCAAAATACTACTAAGTTGATGGTATCCACGGGGACAGACTTAACATCCACCTGCAGCGACACCGGCTCAGTGGTATGAATGTAATTATCGATCTATTACCACCAATACAGCCAAATTGTGATGATTCCAATAACAAACATACAACATTTTGCAATAGGAACAAAGCCCGACCAATTATTTTATCAAAAGACACACTGGCGTCATCAGGGGCAGATAATGTGGTAAATGTAGTTGTTTCTACTGTACACCTGATGGAATTAGTATACAACTGCCCACAACCTATGAAAATAAGTTAAGATCCGAAACAAACCCCATGGAATAGATATATGACAAGTACATAAATACCTAATCACAAGCCAAAAGGCTACTGAGTTGATGGTATCCTCGGGGACAGACTTAACGTCCACCAGCAGTGACACCAGCTCAGTGGTATGAATGTAAGTATCGATCTATTACCACCAATATAGATAAATTTTGATGATTCCAATAACAAACATGCAACATTTTGCAATAGAAACAAAGGCCGACCAATTACTTTACCAGACACACTGGCGTCATCAGGGGCAGACAGTGTGGTAAATATAGTTGTTTCTACTGTACACCTGATGGAATTAGTATACAACTGTCCAACAACCTATGAAAATAATTTAAGATCCGAAACTAACCCCATGGAATAGATATATGACAAGTACATAAGTACCTAATCACAAGCCAAAAGGCTACTGAGTTGATTGTATCCTCGGGGACAGGCTTAACGTCCACCCGCAGTGACACCGGCTCAGTGGTATGAATGTAAGCATCGATCTATTACCACCAATACAGCCAACTTTTGATGATTCCAATAACAAACATACATTTTGCAATGGAAACAAAGCCCGACCAATTACTTTATCAAAGACACACTGGAGTCATCAGGGGCATACAGTGTGGTAAATGTAGTTGATTCTATTGTACACCTGATGGAATTAGGATACAACTGCCCAACAACCTATGAAAATAAGTTAAGATCCGAAACAAACCCCATGGAATGTCAAACGACACGGTGTGTTAAAAGAAGCAAAAGGATGTCATTCATGGCAAGCATATTATGAACGTTATAGTTTAGTCTCCACACCGAAGTGCCTTCAAGGCATCGTTAGGCCTTGACGTCTAGTTAGTTTAATGTTGCTAATTTATATCAGGACGTCTATGAGAAAACGAGTAGGAAAAAGGAAAACACTGCCGAGATTTTGTCGATAATATATCGTGCAATGTTGATGACAATCATTGGCATATCCTAGAAGCATTGCCAAGTACATGTATTGCTACATTTTTCCAAACAAAGGTCATCCTCTTTGATTATATTATCACTATATTATTTTCAATCATATGTTTTGGGACTGTGAGGTGTTCGGAAATTCGTTGTCATGGTACATGGTTTATATTTCGAGGATATATTATATATTTGGTACCTCGTATCGCTGGGTGGTTATCACATACTAGCGGACAAAATAGCCCTATACTGTATTTTCTCCCTGGCAGGTATGAACAATTGAATCCATACTATTGACAATAGTTGCCGATCTGTCTGTATCATGTCCTGGGCTTATACGGCTTGTCATATTGAAATAAAAGAGGTCGGTATCACGCCCTCGAACTATCCAATCAGAATGCGCGTTATCAGTATCAGCCCCCGAAACAAGCCACTCGGTGAAACGGTTTGATGTAGTCAGTCGACCGTGTTGTCAATATCATGGCATCAGCTGGAACTTTAGCAATCTCATCATTGATTTGGAGAAATTTATTCGAATGAGATATGGTGCAGAAAAGATTATTGGAGTAACTAAAATTGCCACCACATGCATGCATGATTTATTGAATAATATGTGACAAATAGATCACTCGACCTTCATACCAGTCTCGGGCCGATCTTGGAACTTGGGGCATGATACTGTTCATGAGACGAAGCAAATCATGTGATAACCTAAAATTATCGACCCCGAACGTCAGGAAGTAGGAAACCCGATTTTGAGTAATTCACCATCACATCGTGGAGCCAATCACTCGCAATTGTGGTTGGGACATCTGGGATGTTGTGCAGATGTTGACCTTAGTTGACTTTCAGTCTGTTGTGTTAAGCTTCACTTCAGGGATTCCTTTCATCTTTCCCGAAAGACTGGTTATAATCAAATTCGTATTAATATCCAAATCCATAATAATATTGATGACATAATGGTATCTTCTACAAATATGACACGAAAATGTGCTTGTCATATTGCTAAGTATATATAATTTTGTGGAAACGTACATCCACAGAATGTTTTTGCCAACTGGATACACTTGTCATATGTAACTATGCAGATTATGCAAGTAAGTTTTAACCTATTTCCACCAATACAACATAAAATGAATAATTTTTAATTTGTATGGTAATACATCAATACATTTTCCTGTTCTTTGCAAATCGATCTTCACATATTATGCTCTGGTTAGCTATCGTAATAGGCGTGATGTAACCGTTGTTAAAATGCTATCGATGGTTAAAAGTTGTTGATACTTGTTCATGTGTTTTTGTCTTCAATTCACGATTTAAGATCTTCACCGATGACAAAATTCAACTTCATGTATTATTATCACACAATATCATTGAATATGAGGTTAACTGTTAGTCTTATGTGTGTTGCATAGTTGGATTGAGCTCAGAAGAACAGTCGGTGGCTTGTGTCAGTAGTTTCTATGAACCCCTGCGCAATGTGATTATCGCAAGTCATGTACCTCCATTGTTTATGCCAATTACAAGGTAATGTGTAATTACTATGGGGTATGTAGGAATGTAGTAGCTGTCAGCCTTTGGGTGTTTGAGCTTCTACAGACATCTTATGTTGGTATATTCACAAGCTTTGCTTATGTGTGTTTATTTCTAACTGCACATTTCGCACATAGGTACGGAGCCCCTAAGAGGACACATCTGTGAGTGAAAAAAACAAAACAATTTTTTCGCGTTCCCTCGCGAAGTTTCCGCGATCCTAAGGGGCTCCGCTCCGTACATAGGAGACCATAGCTGAGAACAAAACATGTTAGCATAACAATACATAGAGACATGCAACATAATATTGTTTGGTTATTTCTGCTTGTACGTGTTTGTGTGAGAGACAATTATATCAGGTGCGTGTGTATATATATGAGAATGGACTTACATTTAATTGAAATGTAGGAACGTACTAATTTCGGCACGAACACATCTCATATCAGATTTCATACCGACAATACACTAATACACAGACAACGATATTATTTTCCATCCAATCTGTTGTGGTTTTATATCAGTGCATTGCTTCCTCTCAGCTGTCCCAAATTACTCAATCATAATTGAAATTCAATTTCAGGGCATTATGGATATCCATCGTTTACAATTTGGGCTAATTCACAAATATAAAATTAAATACACCTAGCAGATATCTATATCAGGGTTAATTGTTATGTTAAAATATTTAATTAACTAAAGTGGACTAACGTTTCATTGGAATGTTGGGACGAACGCAATTCAACACGATCGCAACCTATGTTTGACTCGAAACTTGTCGCAGTTGTTACATAGAACAATCTAATACCCAAGTAACATTTATGGATGTTTAGCTCTGTTGTAGGCGGACAGCGCCCACTATGTTGCAACAACACGGGCCTGGCTGCCGTGCCATTTGCAGTGCTCCCTCGCCAGACGCGACGTTCGTTACCCTTTGAGTTGGGACATGGCAAGTTGACGTCTGATGGTCAACAAAAACAAGGACAAATCTAGCCTATTGTCATTTGGATGCAGCTTGTTGGAAATAACAAGGAAATGAAGTTTCCTTGAAGGAAATGATATATAGCATGTGGGTGAAGGACCAGTTGTATCATTTGCAGGGCAGTTGATTGGATTTGACGAAGGTATGTTCATGATTTCTAGCGTCAACGTAATTCAAACCATGATGATGTATCCTTTGCAAGTAAATTTGCATGCGTCGGGTTATATCAGCAATATCCGTTTCTGTGGTAATGTTTCTAGGTACTAGCACATGTAATGATTATTTAATTTATATTTTACCGCGTATATTCCAACAGATCACATTGCAGACACGTTGTATGATCTCATATCGTATCTCTGTATATATACCCATATATATGTATATATACTACTATGATGTGATCATCCGACTGTGTGGTGTGTGTTTCTGCTGAGGATTAGCATCATACGTGGACACACATATATTATCGGATATAACCATTGAATATTTACTGAAGAGAACAATGACCAAAGCGTGTATTATACCTTGGTGCACGTGACATTCATTGGGGATATACGCGATGGATATCGACACCCCACAAATCCCGGATAACTTGGTTACCGTCTGAATACATCGGGAGTGATGGAATGGCTGAAGTCTTTCCCTTATAAATGGCAAGTAGCCGAGCTTGCATTAGGACTCTCTTGTTTGGTGTCTGGGGCAATATTCGCGTTGATCGCTGTTGGAGTACCTTCGCCTTTCTGGACAATACTGACTGGAGCTGCCTTGTGCATTGGCGTGGTTTGCACTTCCATGGGAACGATATGGTGTTACTGGTCAGTGAAACGCACCAGGAGGCAAAACGATGATATTCATGGCCGAGTCAAGGAGATCGAAGGAGACACAATAATGAGCGAAGCTACCGAAATGATAAGATGACCCAGCAGTTTTTGGGACGGACAAACATGAATGTGCAAATATTTTCAACATTTCGATAAATATGCAAACTGATAGAAATGTAAAAAAAAGTTACTATTGTATTTCCATTTGCTTTTATTTTATTATTCACTATATAAAATAATAATATATGCAAATATAAATAGTATGTGGTATATTTGTTGTTATATACCCACTATGCACCGAATTGAGGCTAAACACACTCATTTGTTTGCCATGAATTGTACCACTGACTACAGACGCCAAAAGTTGTGTTATTACTTTCGTGTCTCTGTCGGCGTTACCTATATACCCGTTTATTCAGTATATATTAACGATATATTTACGAATACCTACTATATACTAGTAATACACTCGTGTTCGTCGTTGTCTTTGTATGAATCAGTATCGTACATTATCATTGTCACATTGAACCACGTATAAATTAGCATAATCAGGCAAATTCATATATTGAACATTACATGATTTATAGAGAATATATATCTAAACAACCTAAAAAAAGACTTTTGGTCATTTTTTGAATATGTGTCTCAGATGCAGAACAATATCTGACATATTGGTCTGGTATTCCCAACGAATAACATTAAGTTTCGCAGGTGAATCTCCGGAAAATCTTACAATTTGTGAAGAGATTATTTTCTTCAAAAGAGCAAAATGATAAATATAAACATAAATGGAGATATCGAGTTAAAGCCCCAACAGTCACAAAAACGCCTTCATATTAAAACATGGAAAAAATAACAATATCACTGTTTCATTGTAATGATAACGATATTTTAAAAGATATACCTAGTTATTTATCCCTGGTCATGATACACAAATACGATTTGACAGACTCGCATAATGATCAGACTGATCTTAAAACACAAATTCAAACATTAATATAGATTATCGATAGCTAGTGTCCGTGACACAACTCAATTCCGAACTGCGAATCTTCAACCACGACCATTCTTCAGATTACAGCGGACATGACAGAGAGGAATTTTATGCGGGAACTTTGGCATGGTACGTGGCAAGTCCGACTTCTACCCGGTGGTGAAATGATCATGTGTTAAATCATGTAGTAGTTATGTAAATGTAAATCATGTAATAATCATGTGGTAGCCAGCCTTGAAATATACCGAGGATAATGACATATGAAACAGCTGGTTGTATTTGCCTCTATTTGTCTATGCATTAACAAAGTTGATGTAGATCTAATACCAGACATTTCTAATCTTCTATTAATATTTCGCACGGATTAACTGCAAGGACGTATCGATTGTTTTCCCTGTTGCAATTTCCTGGCCGAGTTTTTCCGTACATTGAGAGCCCCTCTTTTGTGCCGAAATTACGGCGAAATATAGGCTTATACTACTGACATTGTGTGTGATGTTCCCAACACGTGTAAATATAGTCTAAATCAGGGATGAAATTTTTCCGTTTTTCGGCGGATTTCCGACTTTTTGGGGGCCTCAGGGTCATTTTTCCAATTCATGGAAATCCGGGGAGAAAATATTGGAGGGGGGCGGGTTAGGTTCCCGTCAAGTAACGTGTTCGAACGATGAGCGTACATTGCGGCACGAAAATGAATATCGATTGTCCACCGTTTTGATAACCACGTGGCGGATGTTTACAATTAAAGCCCCGTATTGTTTCGAGGCGTGTGATTGGCTGATTGACATTACCTCAGCCCATTTTCACGAAAGGCGGCGCTCCAGCACCCGTCTTTCACACAATTCGTCCTTTGCATTCTGGGATACCGAAAATAGTTCCAACATGGATGCCTCTATGAATCGAAATAAGTTTGAATGTTTGTGATATTTTGTTACAGACAGGACATATTGTCGAAAACTATACAATTTTTTAAGAGATGGTGATAGAATAACTCCCGTAGCGGTGTCCGTGGCAATCTTTAGTGCCTCTGAAAAATCCATGGCTGAGTCATGACTGGCGGGTCGATCCATGCAAAACAAGAAATCACGTGCTCGTGTTTACAAAACGCGCATTAATACGGACTATTTGTTACCGCGCATTGACACTGTCCCCTGATTCAGGGGACCAGAGAATCGGTTATTACAAAGACGGGTGCTTCGGAGTACCGTCTGGTGGACAAAACGTACCTCAGCCTTGCCCTCAGCCATTGAACGATTGCGTTTCATATGACTTTGGCAATATCATGCCGGTCTTTGCGCGTGCTGGCCTTGTATTTTGACTCGAATGTGAATCGAATACCTGATATTTATCAATATTCACGACGGATCGGACGTAATTAGGCCCTAGTTACAATGCGCTCCGACTTTGTCAAGTGTTCGGACGTCATTGCCAGAGTAGTTGATCAGAAATGCAAAAACCGTTGGAACTGGTCATGGTTAGAGAGGAAAGTTATGAAACTGATGCCATGAAAAAGAAAAATTGGTGCCTCTGATTGCTCAGATAGGCTTAGAAAACACTCTAGACCCTCCAGCGGCTGGGGCCCTTGAGCGGGCCCCACACCCCCGGCAGTTCGTCCGCGAAATCTTCAGACTTTTTTTTTCTTATCCAAATCTCATCCCTGCTAAATTTGAAGCATAGATACTATATTGCCTGAAGCCGCTCCGCCATAGTTACTAATATATTGAATACATGGATCAATGGGTTACACTTTTCCTAAAAATTAATTGGTTACCGTTATACGTCTGCTCGGTAGTGTATGAATTATATATGTGTTTCCTGCTTGGAATTAGTGTTCTCTCAGTGTTTGTTGATGTCGCCGTTTGATGCAGCCATCCCACTGATTATTTATATCTGCCATTTACGAGGAACCTCGCTGGTCCCAGCACAGTTCAGTCAGCCATTTACAATAAACGTATTCTTTTTCGTTTCTAGAAAATTACATTCCTTGCCTGAAATCCATGGCCTTATGCTAAATTGGAAACCATATTCGGATTTGAGTGATATCGCGTGTTTAAGTGAACAGTGCTGAAAAAACATGCCCACTAGCACTGACTGAAATGGATACTCATAAAAGTCGAAAACATACACGTAATCTGAAAGGGTGTATTTGATATGAATGCAGAATTGAACACTTTTTAGACTCTCTCACATTCCGTTTGCGAGGTGTGTTCACCTCTTACTCTATTGTGATATACACAAAATAGATACGGTCAGATACCTCGAAAGTGACAGACCGGATGTATGGCAGACGCTTGAGGATCACTAAAGTTGTGCCTATCGACTTTCCACCTTTTGTATAAGATTACGATGAAGTAAATAAAACTTGAAAAGAAATATCTCTTGAAATGAGAACAAAGCCTAAACATTTAATGTATACACCAAGTCCCACTGTTTCTACACATTGATACATTTCCAATGGCCGAATACACAATTATGCAGAAACTCCAGTTAGTTATATATATATATATATAACACCTAACACACTTGATAGGCTGAGAATACACTTTGCTAACACATTCCATGATTTTTTATTCATGTTGAGTATTGAGATCATATCAGTCAGTGAGCTGAAATCGTGAATATGCATATGACCCACCAAGGTGATAGCAACTTCACAGAATCGAGTCTGCTTTGCAGTAGGGTCCATATCAAGACTGGCTTTGAAAGGGCAAACCTAACATGGAAAGGTCAGGCACTATGTGTAAAATAATTACCTCTTTGATCGATCGATTTGAGGTCATTCGATTTCAGTTGTTCGAATGCTTGTAACATTTAAAGTACATCACGAACCCCAATGCTCTCCATTCTAACCTCTAGACGAGTTCCTATACCTGTTACCGATTACGTGTTACTATCAATTATTTTGGAGACGCGTCGGGTGTGTGCATGACATTGATTGATGTTTACACTTTACAGTCGGCGAATCATTCCAATCGGTGTTTGAAAAAAAAAACACTTGCTTAACATACATATGAACCTACCGAATTATAGTTTTTATAATGTCACCGAGAAACTCACAATGTGAAACTCACAATGATGCAGTATTTTTGGGCAAAGACAACTTGAATACCTCATCACTTCTTGAATCAAGTGACTGCATTTGTTGTTGCTTTGTACGGTTGGACAATAGAAAGGTTGGATCGTGTACCATTGTCGATGTTCAGTCTTCATTGTTTGTTCATAGAAAGGATCACCTGTAAAGGAGTTGCTGTTGTAAAAACAAAATGTCCACTAATATGATAACATGGAATCGCTTGTATTTTTGAATACTCCTCTTGTGTTCTCTTATGTTGATTAGACTGATCAACAGGAGACATGCAAGGTAAATTAAACATACAATTGCTACATGAATTGCATTAAGCCTCCAGCGTGTGTAATGGCTCGCTGGCCTATGCATTAGAGATGAAGTAAAGTGGCTGATTTGTCCTCGGTCAGTGTTAAGTGGACGCTGCCAAAGTCATGGTTTCTCTTTCATTATACATCAATGGGTTTCATTACCCAATATTATTTTATTTATATTACCCAATATTCATTATAGCTTATATTCAATATCGGTATGTCAGGGTAGATGTACGAGTTCCAAAGCAACATCGATTGTCCGAAGCAAACATTTTGTTTTGAGATTTAGGTGCAGTTTCTGAAATTGAAAACAATCTTAGAAAAATGTGTAGTCGACTGAGAGTTCAAAGACTGTAAAATACTTCTCAAACGACACACAAATCTGCAGCCGGGCTTCGACATGGGTTCCATACGTATGTATGTGGGATTAACCTCTTGATCTACCTTAATAATCTAATCTATCAGCGTAGGTGGTAATAGATTGATACTAACATTAGGACTAAAACCACGGGACTATCAAACTGGTAAACGTACCATATTACCAGGGTATTCTTTTAAACTCACGATTGATAAATTTCATGGGAATGTAAAGACTTGTCTCATTATTTGGTATGGCCCCGAGTTGGTCACAATACGTGATAAATACTGACCACTACTGGCTGAGAGGCGCAAATGTTGGCGCAAACTGTTTGCAAATATTTGGGAACATTCTTGCATTTTTTACAGATAACGTAGTACGAGTATCCATACATTAAGCCTGGTATGTTGGACAAAACCTTTGTCGACCCTCCTTTGCGGAATTTCAATTTATCCTATTGAATAATTCATTATTTAGCAATTTAATAAACATAAATTGTCTTACAACTGATTTTCTATTCGTGGGATTTACGTTTGTTATTGGAATCATCAAAATTTGGCTGTATTGGTGGTAATAGATTGATACTTACGTTTATCAAATATGCATCTTGCAACAAAACTCGTCGGCTTTTATCACGGTGTCTCGACATTTCAACTTCAAATATTTGTGTGCCGCCAGTACCTCTATTTAGATCCCTGTCATGTCTTCACCCGTCCACTGACGCAAATCCTAGCAGTGAATGATGTCTGCCCTGGTCCCATGAGATACACGATGCTGCTTCTTCCGTGTATCTTAGGAACCACTTTAGTCTGTTTGTTCTATATTCACCTGCATCAACTCACATATTGTCACTCTGCCTGAAAGGGGACCATAAGGTTGCTTGAGAAATTGGCTTATTTATATACACTTTGTTGTGTGTATATATATATATATCACGTTGTTACGAAGATTTACGCTGTTCTACTACACGGTACTGAGAGATTGATGTATTATTTGTGAATGCATCCACTTCAAGTATAATAGCACTTATATCATGATAAGGTATGGAACTCACGGAAAGACACACACTTATAAACACATCTCCTGTGTTTAATGTCATGGAAACGTATTCAAACAAATCATCACTGGCATATACCGAGTTTGGTCACATCAAGCACTGCTGAGGAATACCTAGATTAGGAATATCATGTTCCCTGTCTCCATCTTACATTTCATTCGGACGTCAACATTACGAAACAGAACCCGTCAATTTCCGTTATGTCAGACGAACTAGCGGTTCTGGTCCTTCGAGATCTGTCTCTATAAACGGTCGAAAATGTTCTAATGATATTCCCGTGTTAGATAGCAGTTGACATCCATCATTATTCAGGTCACGGGTGAGGCTAAGGTCATCATTCACAGCACGAAATATTCGGACAATAGACAATAAAGAGAATGCGGTAGTTTGTGGGATATCCATAATGGTCTAGACTTTTGGGGGATTTTGTCAACAGTTGGCGCTCCAGACTTCGTTCGATGATACAATATGATATGATCTATTATTAGGACGAAATTTCACTATCACTTCAGAAAAAAACATAGTTTCTTGAATGTGGTGATATTTACTGCGAAAGTATACATTCGGACATTGGATGGCTTGGTATGGATATAAAGACCGCATATTTGAGCAACTTTCTGACAATTGTGTCAGCATTAGGATGAAATGAGATTATATGATTGATACCATGTCGCTTGAGGTTGGAGTGACTGCCGCTCTCAGACGCATGTCTGGCAATAACCAGTCAAGGTGGAAACAAAGAATAACAGCGAACGTGAAAAAAGAACGTAAACATCAAGCTATGCCCTTTCCTAGTTTGTGTTTATTGTCTCGCGGATGTGAGTATATTGCCTTCTCTAACTGATGCAATCTATATAAAGCGTCCAATGTAAGCTTCAGAATGTTTGCCTCTACAGATCAACAATCCATAAATACAGCTGAGGGTAAAATTATTATTGGTATATGTATGTCGATGAACCTTTCTGAATATTTGAACAAGAATTGTTGAAAATATCTCGAAATGTAATTTGAAAATATATATTTGGTTTCTCTGAATGGCCATTTTAAATAGAGAACAACCGATTTCGGCAATTCATCAATATCTGTCAGACAGTTTTCGTTCCAAATTGATGCATTGGACCCCCCTTACCTACCTTTGTGACATGTTTTATGTAGGGAACTGATACACTCTAGTGCTTGTACCTAGAAATGTTGAGATCTGATGATTTTAGCAAAATGTATCGATACTCCACCCCGGATAACCCCGACAATGTCCAAATATTTTAAATATTCTGGAGTGGTGTTCTGACAACCCAGGACCTAAACAAACAATTTCGTCCTCGGGCACGCGACGGGCGGAGCCCGAGGCCTTCGCGTGCCCGCGAACGAAATTGTTTGTTTACCCAGGACCATCATGGACCCATCCCACATAGAGCCCGGATCCCCACATAGAGCGGTAGAATTTCCGTCCGGAGCCTTGCTGTGGCTGAGTTCAAATCTTTTAAATTTCCTTGAGAAAATTTCGCCTCGCCGATTCCTGATGATGATGGCGCCATCCGTGTTCATTTGTCTCGTGCAAACCATGACGTATTTGGACATTTGAAGTGTCAATCCCTGTATCATGAGCAGGAGCATCAACATGAATATTTTTCTGTTCATAAATTTGAAACAATATCTGATATCATTCGCTGAGTGTCCTAGATGTCACTGAGCACATTTTTCTTTGTTTTGTAATTAGGTTTCGTCGTCCATTCACTTTGCGTTAATGACTAGGGGATGAAACTTTATTGTGCGGCGTTAGCTGTACTCTATCTGTTAGTGTAATTTTGGCCCCATGGTAACACTGGCGAGAAGCTTGCTCATGCATGGATTTATTGCTAATGAGTTAATCCAGCGAAGGCATTACCATATATCATAATCACAAACTCGCATCACAAAACAAGTAGCAAATATTGTAGAGTAGGTAGAACAGATTGAAGTAAGAAAACACACACAATGATCCTTTGTGGAAAGTGCAACTAAAACACATTTGGCAAGAATAATTGGCAACTTGACAAAAATTGCTGGTGAAAATCTGCTTACGCATGGACAAGCTCCACCCCACTAACGGTGGTATTAGGGTGGGTGAGGAATATTTAGGACAATTGATCTCCGTGAGAGGGAATTTGATAGAAACGTTACCACGGTTACAATACGAATTCATGGTTTCCAGTTTCTTCTTTTTATATTACCAAACAGATCAATAGGCGTGGACTAGCATTTATTTTTATGATCCTTAACCGAGGAATGGTTCTTTGTTCACGCATCCTTAAATGTGTTTGTGTTCACTCAGCCTCAAGTATATGTTTAAATCTCATTTAATTGTCCCCACGAATTCACATTTTAACTTGTCATGTCCAGTGTATGTGAATAAATCTCACTGTATAAAATTGTTTGAATGTTGCAAAAGACTGAAATCATAATGTAACAAAATATGACGTACAAATAACCCAGTATGGTCCACAATCTGAAAACCTGCCGTTGGTTTTTTTTCCCTTGTTCGACACGACCTATGAGGTAGAGTAACTGATATATCAAAGCAAATCCGTTGGTTTGTTACATTCTGAAACACATTGCGGTAGTTTTTTTGTTCTTGGGCGTGCTTGAGATTGATATAGTCATCAATGTCTCCATCTTCCTAAAATTATGCAGGATGCCCCCAACAAATATGGATAGAAATGTATAAATACTAATAATTATTCACTTCTCCGGTTACTGAGTAGTTTGAACTAAAATTAAGTTCAGTTAAAGCAACTGCCTTAGAATGTATGCAATATATTTTTCAAAACTAAATTTTAGTGCAACTCATCTGAAACAAGATAACACAAAACATGTACACATTTTTATTTTGACGATTACACTCCGTCCGAGTTGTCTTTCCATCCGTTATAACACATATTTTATTCCAGCGGTATGATCTTAACTTGAAGCAAATCATAGCGCGCATCGTAATATAGAATGCTGGAAAAGATAATGCTACATCATGATCTGTCATTCTTGTACCTCAAGGATTGCCACGAGTTTTGGAACTTTCATTATTGAAAAAGTTTTTTTTTTTTCAATTCCTTCCCGTGATACTTGATTAAACAGCTGATCGAATATCATTTTGCAACGTAACCTTGTTGGTCCCATCTACCCAATCGTGTGTTCGAGAAAAGGTACAATTCAATGTTATTTCATTTGGTTTGCCTATAGTTTTTAGCTTGTTGTGTATAGTGAAGTGCTTCAAACTGCAACGAAGTTCATAACCTTCACGAAAGAAAAGCTGAGAATGTTTTGAGATTTAGTCAGCAGCATACTTTCCATGTCCTATCTTCTGTGAAACATGAAAAAAAAATGTTGTTATAGTATGCTCAAACATGACTTGGACTAGGAGCAATTTCAGTATGAAAAATATACACTTCTGTGTTTAAATACTGTCAGTAAACAATCGGGAGTTCTTTTATAACATTTGCAAAAGAATAGTAAACATATAAGCCTAATCTTTTTCATGCACTAAATCAGTAAAATAATTTATGTAGAATGTGTAGAACGAGACTTTAAGCGTGGACCTAAATGTGGACTGGATTTGGCCATCGTGATGTCCGGCGTCCCTCTTGGAGTCAACCCGACGCGCCTTACCGCCTTTCGTCGATTTTCCTCGAAATATTGCTTAAACATGTAACCTGATAAATATGTACGTATAAAACTATTTTCGTGAATACAAAATTATTTATTTATGTACAAAATTGCTTGATATGACCATACATTGGAATGGCCCGACCCACTGAGGAATTCATAATAATAAATCAAACAATTTCGTATGTACGACATTAATTTGTACGTACGAAATTAGTTTCGTACCTACAAAATTAATCTCAGGGGGTCAAATCAAACAATTCTTCATGTACAAAACAAATTTCGTATGTACGAAATTGCTATTGTTTTCTTACAGAACACTCAGCACACAACATATTCACAGTACTGTTCAACGAAATAGTTCTCCTCCTGTAAATATTACTTGCCTAGTAATAAGACATTTCTTGTCGACTTGAATCGAACCTTTTTTGGCTTGCTGTTTGAAGTTGTTGAGCCGCAAAATATGGTGTTGCCTCAAATCATAGAAAATCTTGGTGAGCAACCAAATCATGGGGATGTGATGATTGTTCAATTTGTGTTTTTCAATGTGATCGGTCACCATGATAATGTCTCTGTTGTATAGATGTGACAACACCCGGGTCCGGACATGTAGTAGAGTCTTTGTCTGTGATGTTGTGCTGATGCTGGGCAGTTATCGTATGTGATGTTCAGCAGCACAATAGGATTCCTGGCACTTGTATCGGTTTATATAAGTGCACACCTACATGATGAGTACCGGACATTCAGCAACGACTTCTTTTCACAACCCATGCATGAGGTTTGTTCTCTTTCTTCGCAAAATACAAGTAGTTCAACTTTAGAAAACGTGATGAAGAAAACTAGACCGTTCGGACACCCCTTAATGCAACTGTGTATCTCCTGAACGCCTTTTTCCCCTTTCGCCGATTACGAATCGCACAACATGGACATGCTTGATTTACCATATTATTTAAATTTTAGCAATATTCTGAATTTCATTTTAAGTCCATTTTAACACGAAGATGATTTGGGAAACGCTGAAAGCTCGAGCTGCGATTGTGTGCTTTTTGATCAATGGGACAGTCAGAATACCAGTACTAGTTTGGGATCTGAGGCCTTCACGTCTCACTGGTGAGAGCAAGATGAGACATCTCAGATACTACAGGGTATCGCCATTGAGACATTCGAACAAGGGATCAATACAGTCACCTCCAAAAGTTTGGTCCCACCCACAGGATTTCAATTTCATGGCATGCGCATTATGTTCTGGCCATGATATTTCTAAAACAAAATCGTAGTATAACTAGCATTTATGAACATGATCAAGAAGCATAATTTCAGTTTCCATAGGAAACAATATCATGTCCACACTATGACTTTCAATGTAAAAATGTTGTAAGTAATATAAATCACAGTATTCACTACACCACCACAAGATTATGCAAACAAAAATGACTTTCACAAATCATTTCAAAAGCTTGTTTTTCATAGCACTTTACTGACAACACATTTATTGATCGACAATGAGGTTATAAAACGGGTTCTGAAAAAAATCAGTGCAACGTGTTCATGACAATGACAGAGCTGAACGGATTTGACCGATCCGGATGCGGAGTTCATCAGCCTGGGAAGAGCCTGAGCGCTATAGCAGCCGAAGATGGCTACTCCTGCAAGAGAGTGAACCTTGTTGTAGTCTGATACGGAAGTGCGAGATGTTGCAGACCGCCCAAGATCGGAAAGTCTGCTGTACCCACTGCCGGGTACCACTGAAAGCAGCCGGTCTGAATGTCATAATGGCCAGAAGGAAGCCTAAACTCACTCCAAAGCAAAAGCAGCTGAGGCTCGACTTCTGTCGTCATTACGAGGTCTGGTTTTGTCAGTGGTTTTATTCACGGGCGATTCCTAATTCAACCTCTACTATATCAATAGGGGTCCACGTCCACCACAGAGCTGGGGGAGATTACCTTCCACAGTGCATCACCGCCGACAGAAATGTTTGGTGGTGGTGGTGTCTTGGTGTGTGGTCAGGGGATACATGTCATTTAGAAAGGTCAGTCTGTCCCCCACAATCAAAGGGACATGGAACAGCCAGGGGCATCCCGGGTGACAACCTGGTGTCACCAGCGCATATGCTCGGGTACAGGGACCAAAACACCCTGCAGGATGTTGGCACACCCTGCCATCGTTCTCGTCTCGTCGCCGAGGGGAAAGAGTCCAACGGAATCAGTGGTACAGTGGCCATCACAAAGTCCGAATCTGAGCCCCATTGAGGACATGTGGGCATATATCGCTCAAATTTCCTGAAGGTCAAGGTCAAAGGCCCAACCTAGCAGAACTGGAGGACCACATCCATGGTTTTTGGAATGGAGTTTCGAGGGAGAGGTGTAAGGACTTGGTGCAATCCATACCAGCCTGGATCGGGTTTGTATCCAGGCTCGAGGAGGCCACACCAAGTACTGAAATTGACCAATCGTTGTTTGAAATATGTCATATTGATATCAGTTTGTTTTTGCCAGCGTTGTTGCTGATTTGGTTTGCCGTTTTTGTTGTTATGAACATGGTTACCATATTCATGGAAAGATGAATTCCTGTTGGAAACACTCTTTAGGGTAGAGTGGATTGAACCTTACACAATTGTTGAATTATGCAATTTAAATTATTGGAAGAGTTCTAAAATACACAAGCGTTACAATGACAAATATAAAAATTACACCCATGACTAGGCTCAACTGAAAACACTTTCAAAAGTGGCATACAATGGGGGAAAATGGGGGCCCAAACTTTTGAAGGTGACTGTAACCCATGCCTCAATCTGACAGGCAACCAGTGTAGAGCTTTCAGTGCGGCTGTGCTACTGTCATACCTGCATGCACCAGTGACAACTTTGGCTGTCATATTCTGAATTCGTTGTAAGCGAAGAATGTCGGAACCCGTTGGCATTTTCACCAAATGAGGATGGACGGCCTCAAAATGGTTGTATGCTTCCTGACGTGCAGCCCAGCGTGTACTACACAGGTCAATAAGCGGCTTCTTCTTCTTTTTCGTTCTTGCGGATGACACTCTTGAGAAGGGCTTCACGTTTCGGGCTGTTATTGGAGAATAAACAGCAGCCTTTGAGTATATCTATCATATTACGTACCACAGTTGAAGAGCAAGCGTGACTGAGCACGAGGTTGAGACAGTGCCTGTTGCAGTGTGAGTACCCTGCTAGAGGAGCTTCTTTTTTCAGGCGTGCTTGGACCCCAAGTCTATTGCTGAACATTGCAGCAGCCCCATCATACCTTGCCCAGACAGGTTGGCTAAAGGCCACCGAAACTTTTCGAGAGCTGCTTTGATCGGGAAGGCCAAATCCAACCCTCTGGTCCTGTAGACGGGGCAAAACTCCAGGAAATCTTCTCGAATGTCGTTGTGCTGCTCCACGAAGGGGACACAAAGGTACATCAGTTCCGAGTTGTGGCTAGATACTTCATCTGCCATAACAGCAAAGAAGGTGGCCTGACGATCTTCCTCCAGTATTATCTTCGGGGTTTGCTTGAAACCAATCATCTCGTTTTGTGACTGTGAAGCAAAATATGTGGCTCTCTTCGCATGTAGTGCATCCAAATGTTTTTTTTCAATAGGGCAACCGTTTTCGTCATATAATTCAGGTAAGCGAGGAAGTTTGACTTGAACAGGTTTAATAGCCTTTGATATAATTTTACACACTTCGTCTCTTCACTCCAATCTCCGGGCGATCCGGCTGCGGCAAGTCTGTCTGAGAGTTGTGTGCATCTACTGTAGCTCTCCAACATATCCATTATATCTAATATAATATATACACTATGTGATTAAAATTATGTAACAACTATATTTGAAAGTGTGATTGAGATTGAGTGATTGTATGGCCTAAAGTCGGCGCATAATTTATTGGCGCGAACCTATCTCGTCAGATCTCGGAACATACTGACTTGTATTATTTGAAATTTATATAAAGTGAAAACGGCACCATGACCATTATGAAACAAGGGTTGTTTTTCTGTCGTGTGCGTTTCTCGTCGGTATATCTAGGAAAATATATATCTTTATGGTGTTTTAACATGGGAATTCTAGCTTGCCATTTTCATGCTGTCTGGGATTGAGACAAATCAATGGAATAGCCGATTTGAATAGGGGCCTTCTCAAAGAAAATACAATACAAAGAATTCATTCTATTACTCATGCTTGAATATATTTCGCATTAAAGAAATCACAATCACACAATATCCACGGTAATTCTTCAGTCCGAATCTGAACTGCTGGATTCACCCAGATGTATGACGACCCGATCAATGTGGATCTCGTCGATGACTTTGAACGACAACTTCATATTACGCTCATAGATATTATATGTATACATGTGTTATAGGGTACGGATATTTTGGCTCATACGTTAAGGAATATAGGCATAATGTGTTGTACGTTGAAAATATATTATCAGGAACAAAATTTTGCTTGAATGATCAACAGCGGAATCAATCATAAACATTTTGTCATTTTTCTGAAATATGTTCCATAGCTTCTTTGAGACAGTCCCTTAACCAACATTGAGCTGAGCTCAGAGGATTTTAATTGGACTCAAATGCCAGAACAACGTGAGCATAGCCGGGCACGATACAAAGCTGGTCAAAAATTAGGCACCCTAAATCCTCTATTCATATATTGATGAATACTGAATATGTTCGTTTGTTTAGCGATAACAATGCACTGCAAACAAATATATAATTTTTGTCCTGTTCGGCCTGACATACAGTTTCACACCCAAATATAAACCAGCATTATCCGCCTTTCCGGGACATCAAAATATGACAACTAACAGTTATTGAACAGTATAAGTCATCACATGTTACTTTTCAGACTGTTGCACACCACTGGTCAGACCAATGATTTTTCTTTGCATTAATGAGCTGTTGCATTTGCATTCACCACTGTTTTAACTTTCCGCTTTCCCGCTCATTGTTACTATGGTAAAATCCCATTTGAAATCGCATTTATTGAAATAATTATTTTCTGTGTGAAGAACAAAAATCAAATTCACGTCAGCGACTTTGGTCACAGTCTTGTTCAAACGTTGCCTGAATTTCGTATAATATAAGTCACTAAGTTTCGAGATTTCATGAGATATGTTCACGCTGGGAAAGGCGATCTCCAGAATCTGAGGTTGAACGCCGGAATTGGAGGTTGAAGGCACGAATCAGAGGATATCACGAAAAGAATCAAAACATCGTGAGGGAAAAGCCCTCACGTGAAATCGTCCGTGTCATCGATATAACAGTGTGCATCAGTTATGCGAATGATCATTTTCCCTCGGTAGAACAAAAATTCCTTACTATATCACACAGTTATCTGATAAATCGCGGCACAGTTTTAGGTACTGAAACAGGATCTAGGCGACAACACGCATCGAATGAATAAACCAGTTTATTTCACTAAATAACCAAATATAGTACTTGAGATTGTGCAGAATGGTTGTTTAGGTGCAAAAGACTTTATATCTGACCCGATTTCCTGAATGTTTGGCGAAAATATTGAGTATTCAACGTGAAATGAAACTAGGCTGCAACTCCACGAGTATGAGGGCTCATAAAAACGGCAACACCGGAATTTACGGAACAGAGTGACGAGTGCTACCAAGAACTCATTGCTCTCAGGGTTTTATGACGTCTCTGCTTTGGTGATTTGGGGTTCATGACAACAGCCATGTGGTCATATTCTACGCACATGGACCCAAATTCAAGATCCGTTAGATTAGTGTCAAAGAAATCTGCAAAACATAACATAATATACATGCAAGGACAAAACTGTATCATACCTATCTACATGTATTCTTTCTATGCTTCACTTACTGCTACGTGTAGCGTTTGCCATTGTCTTCACATGTACTCAGACGAACAAGGCCAAAATAATTATTTATTTCGTTTGTGTCCCCTTGCGCGTCGTCTCAAACGTCGAGTGTCAGACTTTTTTTTTTACTTTGATGGTATTTTACAATCAGCGGCTACATTTCATTTTGTGTAGGTTAATTAGTGTCCCCAAATGGCTGTATTAGTCACTATGGTCAGTGATTGCTTGCAGAAACCGATCAGGCAATGGATTGTAAAAACTACGAAGCAATCAATTAGCAAAAATCCTTTACAAATTTATTCTTTCAAGATTATTGTTCATGATAATACAGTAACACTGGTTGATAACAAGGAGAGTCGTCCAGTACACGATTTTGTTAATTCCAACAATGGCTTATCTTTTGCGGCGGAAGAAAGGACACTTGATTTTTCATTGAGTCGGCCTTATTTCATTGATTAACGGCAGATCATCCACACAGAACCGCATAGTGGAAAGCTTGTTTTCTATATAGTTCCATGCGTGCGATATAGGCCCTCTTGTTCGGAAAAATATGTGTTTATATAGTTGATACATTTTATATATGTTGATATATTTGGAAGCTGCCAAAGTGTTTTGTAAAGATTTCTTTTATATTTATTTTTGATTGTTGCAATTGTTTTGGCTATATATTGTTATTTTTATATTACGTGTTTAACTTTTCATCTGATCCAATAATTAGATTTTTCAATATTTTGTATGTTTACTGTTTCAGATAAAATATATCTATGTTACAAACAAACGTCTTATGGGAATGAAACCGAAAAACCGATACACAAAACAGGTAATCCGAAAAGAAAAGAAAACCAAGCTCCATACAACCAGTTACGAAGCATAACTAGGACGCAAACCGAAACATTTACTTTTTTTACCTAAGTGAATTTCCCACGTCTGCTACAAGTTTTCATTCCTAAATCAAGTATTTAACCCGGCCAATTAGCGCTCAAATTGGACCATAAGAATGAATTCATATACACCTGTATTTTGTCAATCCCCAAGTCTGTCCTCATCCAAGTAAACCTGCATGGGGAGGGGTGGGTGGAGGGTGGTATGCAGGTGTCAAGAAAAGTATACTAGTAGGCAGATACGATTTATTGATGAACATATTTGTCTCACACTGTATCAATACAACCAGCAAAATGATGATGACATAAGGTAATAGCGTTGGTGTCCATGATATGTGCAGTAAATTCTGAATGAACACATGCGTTCAACCAAATAATACAAGAGTAGGTCCCTAGAACTATCAAACTCTTGCGGAAGGCAAACCTAAAATCAACATTTTTTCAACTGTATTATACAAACTAGCAAACATTGCCACCCAATTCTACCTCATTATTGGAAATCATGGAGTTGCCGTCCTCAATACACATGGAGTTGCAGCTGTCAAATCGAAATGTGCTCATAAATCGTGTTTTATCAGATGATGTGTACATATGATACTGATGTCTCTGTTGTAGTAATAAGTTAACTGGTAACTATTTCTGTGCGTGGAACACGTGTATTTTGCCACATATCGCTTCGAAATGTCAAATTTGGTTGCAACTTCGCACTTCGTTCGCATACGGATATTGACCCGCTATTTTGTGTCCCAGTTTACTGCCTGGTTTGTACATTCTCACACCAATCTTCCTTATTCCTGAAAGCCATATATGTTCGCATGCTCTATGGACACACTCTTTTATGCCACTAATCGTTATGACATACTGTATTCACCCAAAATCATAGGAGCTACTCACAATGTTTTGCTTTCTTTGCGCCATTTTCTCAGATTCGGGCGTTCAACCTCCAATTCGGGCGTTCAACCTCAGATTCTGGAGATCGCCTTTCCCAGCGTGATGTTCGCGCCAATAAATTATACGCCGACTTTAGTGCAAGGAGCGTTATGACAAGTTGGTGGCGAGGATGTCCACTTATGAACGAACAACGCTCCCCCCCCCCCCCCCTCCAAGCAAGTTAGATCTTTAACATGTAGGCATAATCTATTATATAATGGGTATATTTGCCTCAACACATAATTGTCCAAACTACTTTGAGTTGGACCAGTTGTCTTTTTCCTTTTAAGCATGCTCATTTTTTACATTCGTTCGGGGTTCATTTTTAATGCACTGCTGCTGTAGACCTGTACATGTCAGCACGCGCTCTCTCGATATCTCCATGGACGCCCTACAGTGGCTGATAAGTGACACTGCGGAAAAAAACTTACTTATTTTTCGGAGTAATCTGGACTTGCTCATAATTGACATAACTTGTAAAGAAACAACCTTTTTCCGCGTAAATAATGTTATTCCCGCGTAAATAAAGTTTTTTAGGCATAAATAAAGTTATTTCCCCTCAAGTAACGTTTTTTTCCGCGCAAATAAAGTTATTCACGTGGAATTAACGTTATTTACCCAATCGACAAAGAGAAAGATAAAAGCACGTGTAGGCATTATTTGGTTCGAACCTCACATACGGCAGAAGTAAATAATTTTTTTTTCCGCGCAAATAACGTTATTTCCGCGTAAAAAACTTTATTTATAAATGCGGGAAAAAACGTTACTTACGCATAAATATTATTCATGCATAAATAACACTATTTACGCGGAAAATGTGTTGATTATGTATCAGTCAGGATTACTTCGAGAAATAAATGAGTTTTTTTTTTACAATGTCACTTATCAGCCACTGTACTACTGTAGATGCAAGATGCACTTGCTGTTTAGGAGCCACATCTTCGAGGAAAACACGGTGGCTAATGTACACCATCCAGGACCAAGGAATCACCTACGTCGTGCATGAAGTCATGGGATATGGTAGCTGATATATACTTGCATAATAATACATACAAGTTCTAAACTGATCACGAGTCAATCACTTTCCGGACAGATTAGAAAACTGAAAGTTTTCTTCTGATTTATAAATCTGAAACTTTTTTCGTTATCATATTTGCAGATTACGACCGATCCCCGCCTGTGTGTAGTTCTACGCGGAGATGGATGGGGGCGGGGGGGAGTGGTTGGTCATACGGACCCCTCGACCCCTGACTGGGTGCTTGGTCCAGCTCCAGTATCGACCATGGAGCTCGTGTTCCATGATGAATCATAGACATTTCCTATGTCTATAGATGAATGCAGTCAACATATTTCAATATGCCTCATCTTGCATGAAAGCAATTGCAACATTGTGTTCTATAGATTGGAGATGTCCTCGTTATATGCTTCACGGGGACTCTACTGGAGTAATCTGTCAATACCACGTGTCACGATACGAGTCTTTTGCCATTTTTCTATGGCGCAAAAATTCAACAGAGAAGAGCTATTTGTCGATAGCAGATGATGACCCATCAGAGTGCCCAAAATAACATCGTTTCTTATTCCAAGAAATATCATCGTTTGTTATTCCAAGAAGCAAGAAAAAAGCTGTTCCAGTCAACCGGCAATGGTACAACTTAGATGATATAGTTCAATTTAGAATAATAGGGTGCGTTATAGATTGCTGAGAAAAAGAAAAATTTCCAAATTATGTTGAGGCATTTGCAGCTCCACATGAGGAAGTAGATGTGCATACCAAATATAGTGGAATTGATACCCATTATAACAATATGGGTTTCACATCTCAATATACGAGGTGGTATTTATCTTCTTTTTTCCACACAGAACATAACCCCCACATTTAAGGCAAAATCATATAAAAAACGAAGTGAATTCTTCTTGCATCAACAGTAGCTATGGCTTGTTACAGTACAAAATTATACATCGATAGGTGGATTTTTTTTCAAAAAGAGATTCATTCAAGCGGTTTCCCACTGTTCCAGTCATTATCATTGACACTGTGTGCATTATATTTTTGTGGGGATTATGGTGAACATACATACCGAATGCAATTACAACGAGACAATCAGAGATTGCAGACCCTCGCCCTTCAGATTTAGTCACTAAAATTAGGCGATAATTGAGTTATGGTCTTAAGACCATCGGTTGTACGCCATACGATTGGGAATTGGCCAAAAAAAATACAAAAATAGGTTGAAGATTTAATATTGATTAGAACCGGAGTTATAGCCATTTATGTGATTTTCTTTTTTCCGTTGCCATGGCAACCGTTTTGTGAGCCACTACCATAGCACTCCAGCCCTATAAATTTCAAATCGATCGGACCGTTTGCCTTTGAGTTATGAGCGCAGACATTTGCATTGAAACGTCGCTGGCCAAAAATAACCGAAATCGTGACCCCCAATTTCTCGACATCGGGCGATAATGGAGAGTTTTCGTCGTACGACCATCGGTCGTACACCACACGATCGAGAATTGGCCAAAGAAAAATACAAAAATAGTTGGAAAAATTAATATCAAGTAGAACCGGAGTTACAGCCAATTAAGTGATTTTCACTTTTTCCGTTGCCATGGCAACTGTTTTCATCCGATTTTGACAAAATTCGAACGGGACCGAGCGCTTACCGTAGCACTCCAGCTCTATAAATTTCAGATTGATCAGACCGTTTGCCTTTGAGTTATGAGCGTAGACATTTGCATTGAAACGTCGCTAGCAAAAAATAACCGAAATCGTGACCCCCAATTTTTCGACATCGGGCGATAATGGAGTTTTCGTTGTACGACCATTGGTCGTACACCATACGATCGCGAATTGGCCAAAGAAAAATACAAAAATATTTGGAAAACTAATATCAAGTAGAACCGGAGTTAGAGCCAATTAAGTGATTTTCACTTTTTCCGTTGCCATGGCGACTGTTTTCATCCGATTTTAACAAAATTCGAACGGGACCGAGCGACTACCATAGCACTCCAGCATTATAAATTTCAGATCGATCAGACCGTTTGCCTTTGAGTTATGAGCGCAGACATTTGCATTGAAACGTCGCTGGCAAAAAATAACCGAAATCGTGACCCCCAATTTTTCGACATCGGGCGATAATGGAGAGTTTTCGTCGTACGACCATCGGTCGTATACCATACGATCGAGAATTGGCCAAAGAAAAATACAAAAATAGTTGGAAAAATTAATATCAAGTAGAACCGGAGTCACAGCCAATTAAGTGATTTTCACATTTTCCGTTGCCATGGCAACCGTTTTCATCTGACTTTGACAAAATTCGAACAGGACCGAGCGACTATCATACTGCTCCAGCCCTAGAAATTTCAGATCGATCGGACCGTTTGCCTTTGAGTTATGAGCGCAGACATTTGCACTGAAACGTCGCTGACAAAAAATCACCGAAATCGTGACCCTCAATTTTTCGACATCGGGCGATAATAGAGAGTTTTCGTCGTACGACCATCGACCGTACACCATAGGGTCGGGAATTGGCCAAAGAAAAATACAAAATTAGTTTAAGAAATTAATATTCATTAGAACTAGAGTTATAGTCAATTATGTGATTTTCTCTTTTTCGTTGCCATGGCAACAATTTTTTTTCTGATTTTGACAAAAATTGAGGAGGACCGAGCCACGGTGATACCGCTTCTTCCCTATAAATTTCAGGACGATCGGACCATTCGGTTTTGAGTTATGCGCGCGGACAGACAAACAAACAAACAAACAGACAAACAGACATACAAACTGACAGACCCAATTACAATACTCTCTGCCCCTATCGGGGCGAGGGTAACGAGACAATCAGAGATTGCAGACCCTCGCCCTCTCAGATTTATTTACTAAAATTAGAGTTTATGACCCTTACATTTTCGACCCGGGCGATAATCGGGGATTTTGGTCGTACTATCATTGGTCATATCAAATGATCGGAAATTGGCCATAAAAAAATACAAAAATCATGGGAAAAATATTCGTTAATATTTCTTGCGATTTTTCTATCTTGAACATATTCTCGATCTGTTGACCACGACCCGATTTCATGATACTAACAACCCAAACTTCGCCAGCTCTCTCAAATTCAACATTCTACGGAATATTGTCAGTGGTTTGGGAATTACCACTACTTGAAATTATTCAAATCAACTATTTCAGCTGATGACCCATGCACTTGCTATAATGCTATAATTTGGGCGATAATGGGGGATTTTGATCACATGACCATCGGTCATACAGCAACTGAATTGAGTACAAAAAAAAATATATTATTAATAGGGGAAATTGATCATTAATATAAGCAGAGTTATCTTAAATTTTCGAATTTGATCTTTACTCTGACCTTGACCTTGTCGATCAATATTGAGCTGTGAAATTTCACAGTATTGTTTCTGTCATCCAGTCACATCTCCTGAACGAAAATGGGTTAACACGACTGAAACAAGCTTCACAATATGGCCTTGAATCTCAGAACACTCAAAAAGTCTTAAAATCGTGACCCCTAATTTTTCGACATCGGGCAATAATAGAAAATTTTCGTCGTATGACCATCGGCCGTACATCGTACGATCGGGAATTGGCCAAAGAAAACTAAAGAAATATTTGGAAAAATAAATATCAAGTAGAACCAGAGTTATAGCCGATTATGTGATTTTCACTTTTTCCGTTGCCATGGCAAACATTTTCATTCGATTTTGACAAAATTTTAAGGAGACCGAGCCACTAACATAGCACTTCAGTCCTATAAATTTCAGATCGATTGGACCGTCTGTCTTCGAGTTTTAAGCACAGACACTTGCACAGAAGTCGCTGACAAAAAATAAACGAAATTGAGAAACCCCAAGTTTTTCGACATCGGGCGATAATAGAGAGTTTTCGTCGTACGACCATAGGCCGTACACCATACGATCGGGAATTGGCTAATGAAAAATACAGAAATAGTTGGAAAAAATAATATCAAGTAGAACCACAGTTATAGCCGATTATGTGATTTTCACTTTTTCCGTTACCATGACAACCGTTTTCATTTGATTTTGACAAAGTTTGCAGAAGACCGAGCCACTAACATAGCGCTTCATCCCTTTAAATTTCACATTGATCAGACTTTTTGATCAGACAAACAAACAGACAGGGAGACAGACCCAAATGCAATACCCTCGCCCCCCCCCCCCCCTACGGGGGCGAGGGTAATAATTCGTAGCAAAAAACAACAGCTCGTAAACGACAACTCGGCTGTGTGAAATTCTCTTTCAATTAAATATCAATGCAAAATATATAATTTATCAGATAGAAAAGCAAAATGTTAAGATTGATTCATCTGTAGGGATGTCATGATGTCAGTATCTAAAAAGTAATTTTGTATACCTTCTATGCCACAATTACCAAGGAAAACAAAGGTGACAGTTTCTCTGCAAATGAAGGCTCAAAATTGTTCCAAGGTCTATGTTGGCTCCATAATAGAAAACCCCACAAATGACATTGCCACCGAACATGGCAAGTGAGAAAATTGCCCTTTTTTGATAGTCTGTATGATTATTCTTGTCCTAGACAATGACACCGAGGCCACTACAGTGTTAACAGAGTAATTTGAGCCTGATTTGCATTTTTACGAACACACTTTCCATTAACCCATGACAGTGACATTTGTTGACGTGCGTGCTAAAGTTCATTATTCATGGCGTCCGTGGTGTTGGAATAATATTTTTTTTTCTGCTGCTACTGACAAAGGCACTCATGCAGGTTCAGACACGTGAGCGTATATGTACAACTAGTTATTATACCCCTAACTAATGGTTTGGTGGCCATGGAGTAGTCGATGTAAAAGCTGTACGAACTTGTCCCTGAGCTTCATGCGACTTGCAGTAATTGGAAGTGATTGGTCGCTAAATTAAGGCCCGGCGAAGGCGGAATTGCTTTGCTGCATCTGGACCGAATGCATGAGAGAACAAACCAGAAGAATTTTTAGATACTAATTAGACCAGGCATCCATATGATTTATCTAAATTAGTTTCATAGGTTCTTGGGCGGTTGTATGCTAATTCCATCAAGTGTACAATAGAAACAACTATATCACACACACACTGTCTGCCCCTGATGATACCAGTGTGCCCTTGGATAAGCTACTTGGCCGGGCTTCGTTTCTGTTGCAAAATATTGTGTTTTACGTTTGCTATTGGCGTTATCAAAATCTATATGTAGTTGTATTGGTTGTGATTTCCATATTTCCATATTTCCCGCATCATGTAGCGAAATAACCATATTCCGGTGCATCGTATGGCAATATTGAATAAAACATATTTTTAAAGATTTTGATTGTTGCTATTGCAATCATTTTGCAAGTAAAGCATATGACCACTAGTTTCCAAATTCATCATAGTGGTTCCACACAAAAGTTCCACACAAAAAGTTCCACACATTCTGACAATGCTCGATACTGTCATTCAATGCAAAACCGCCCCTAACCCCCCCCCCCCCCCCCTCATCTCCTCGAAATCGTGGCCTCGTTGGGATACATTGCACGAATGGTTAGCATAGCATCGTATGGCAATATTGAATAAAACTTATTTTTAAAGATTTTGATTGTTGCTATTGCAATCATTTTGCAAGTAAGGCATATGACCACTAGTTTCCAAATTCATCATAGTGGTTCCACACAAAAGTTCCACACAAAAAGTTCCACACATTCTGACAATGCTCGATACTGTCATTCAATGCAAAACCGCCCCTAACCCCCCCCCCCCCCCCCGCCCATCATCTCCCCGAAATCGTGGCCTCGTTGGGATACATTGCACGAATGGTTAGCATAGCATTCACTTGTATATTCGGCGCATCATGAGTACCCATAATCGTTATCTCATCGTTATTCAGGTTTCCAAATTGGCAAACAAGAATGAAAGTAATATCTTTACAACTAATATTGACATAATGTAGAAACCGTAAGATGCCACACTTTGCCATGCCATTCAGAATGATATAATAGGACATACAATTTTCCGACAATACAGGCAAATACCATAAACCTTGTTAGTTCCACAACAAGTTCATCATTTTAAACCTATATTCGCTTTGGATAGGTGTATATTGTGTGTCCAGACATGCACCACGTCGATGCATCGAATACATGTATGTTCGGTTTCCTGAGTTCAATACTGTAATTCAAACTCGGCAACTAAAATATGGTCCAATGAGGAGATCACCAGATCCCAGATACTCGCACGTGATCAACCACAAAAAGTCACACTCAAGTGCTGCCACGGTTTGTTCCTTCTATAGTATGGAATGTTGGGGCCTGATGATTCTGAAAAGCTCATTGGGGTCATTTTTCAAAGATGTTTCAACAATGCATCTAATACTGTGTATAGCCGACTGTGTGACACATATGACACATGTCTCTCAGCTGCTTATAGCTATAGAGAATCCACAGTGATAAAGAAACTATTCAAACAAACGGAAATTTTCATATGAAATGAATACAATAAAGGTTATTTTCAGTTTAGTTTTATAACAGATCCATACATACCCTTTGATATCATTCATTGCCTAATTGTACATTCTAGCATTATGAATTCCAAGCATAATCTTCTAACTGATCTCAAGTATATACCAGTAGGCATGTCACTGTATGGCACCACGTTTGTGCCACAAAAAGGAAGTTAAGTTTTCTCTAACTCATATTACGACATGCTAAGTCATACGTTTGAGATAAAAACACATATGTATGAGAAGTCTACGTCACAAATATGAGATACAAACACATACGTATGAGATACTAAGTCATGTCTTGTCAAAATACAAGAATCTCACAAACACCATTGTCATCGAGCTTGTAAAGTATGGAGAAATTGACCTTTCCTTACATTCCGTATGTATTTTTTCACGCTGGACAATATGACATCAAGGCCACCACCAAGTTTTACGTACATCGTTAATAGGGTGATATGGATTTCGCTTGCATTCGCTATGCTGATGCCGACATATAGCTACACCGCTCCCTCTATTTACTCATTGACGGTGACTTTTATCCATGATTGTGCTAACATTCATTATTCATGGTTTCCTAGGTGTCAAATCAGTTATTTTTTTCTGATGACACTTACAACTATAATGTGTAACACGTTATAGACGCACCAGATTATCCATATAGATATTAGACATGTAATAACATGAATGTAATGTGGTGACAGTGTAATAGTGGACAAAAATAAATTCCAACAAATTATCCAGCCTTAAATTGTCCCCGAGCTTCAAACGACTTGCAGTAATTGGAAGTTGTTGGGCGCTAAATTGAATCCTCTTGAAAACGAAATTGTTTTGCAGCATCAGCACGAAAGAAAACACAATTTTCTGATTTAAATTTCAATGAGCTTCTCAGATTCGAATATATCTACGTGAGTGCCCTTTTTTGTGCACGAGGCATTGTTAAAGACCTCTACTACATGACGAGTAAATTGTAGGTATCATAATATCATGCTTGTACTAATAGAAATGAAATATTGAGAATGTTTTATGTGTTCTTTTGTGTCGTTTCCAGGCCAAGTTCAAGACAGAATGCCTCAAATGAAAGGGGTGCTATAGACAAATGACTGAATATAGCAGGCGTATTATATATACTATTTCTTGGGCATAGTTTCTATCCCAGACCGTATTATTTCAAAGTGTTGTATTGATGTAGACGACGTCACATCACAACTGATGATCGGTAGAAAACAACAACAACAACAAATCGAACTATAGTTATATTAATTCCAATGACTTGATATTACACTACCAATCTATAACTAACCAGACAACATACCGAAATTCACATAAGTCATTCAGTGTGTGTAATAAATGTAAACGAGTAACGGTCAGTATTTCATTTTATCAAATAATATTAACTTATTGTGATTTTGTGAAAGCACCATTTTACCGGTTACATCATATGGCGAGCGTGGATCATGTCATGTCGTGGATCATCATGTCAATTTGAGATCAAACATATTCACTTTCTATGTGTTACCTGGTCTGTGTTTGATGGATTGTTAGTATCAAATGAAATGGAGAAGTGTTAATGCTTTCAGCACTTTTTGGCTACAATCGAATTCAATCGAGTTTGATCAATGTCGCTACATGATCATGGAATAGAGCGGATTATAGAGTCGTCCATTTTTGTTTTATGTCTAACTGATTTAAACAGGTTTTTAAAAAAAAAAAACATTATTAGTGAGTTATGGCTGGTACCAATTATACACGCTTTTACTGTCATCGAAGTCATTTAGTGTTTTTGGTTTTCTGTGAGGAATTGGTTGTTAGCTGCAGATGATTGCAAGGCTGCCAGATATTTGTCCAAATTTGACGAGTTTCTGCATAATCTAGCAGACATATGCTTCTCTAACTAAAGTATATTGGAACCAGTTAATCTATAACAGCATAGTGACAACTACATATTGCACTTCAAAATCCATAATACATAGAACTATTGATGGCTTCGATGTAGTGATGCGATTCAGCTATAATGAACGATTTCAATATGTATTTCTTCTTGGTAGTGATCTTAATTGTGATGTTAGTAAATGTAAGTATCAATCTATTACCACCAATACATCCAGATTTTGATGATGTTAATAACAAACGTAAAGTACATTTTGCAATAGAAACAAAGCCCGACCAAATAGTTTATCCAAAGACACACTGGCGTCATCAGGGGCAGACAGTGTGTTAAATGTAGTTGTTTCTACTGTACACCTGATGGAATTAGTATACAACTGCCCAACAACCTATGACAAAAAATATTTAAATCCAATACGAACCCCATGCAATAGATATATGACAAGTACATAAGTACCTAATCACAAGCCAAAAGGCTACTGAGTTAAATGCGTCTTGCATATCGTTCCCTCTAAAAGTGGGAGTATGAGTGTTCATTTTGCAGATGACTTCCTGCAGATGACTTCCTGTGCCTTCATGTCACTGCACTAAAGGGTTTAATTTTGATATAACGGCCTCTAGTATTGATGATCCCATTGGTAGGAGATAATGTACCGACTCGGTGCCTAGACACTACTGGGAACCTCACCTCCCAAAATGGCCCGGGACGATGTGCTGGGCTTCACAGAAATCGTGGGCTCTTCGTAATAGGCTGGAGACTGCTTTTGTACCGCACCTTTGGGACCATAATCTAGTGGAAATATGGGGTTATTTAACAGGTAAGCAGTAAATCATATGAGAAACCAAGCATTGTGCAATTAAAGTAAATGAACCAGTAATGCACTAAAAGCTTCCTGATGGTGAGATATTGGTATAACAGACCTTTGCTCTGATATACTCAAATGTGTACACTATGCTTCTACTGAACTACTGAACTTCTACTGAATTCTACTGAACAGTTTTTACAACACATGGTGTAAACATATACCGCGGAGCCGTTCATCACGAATTACCCCATCAGGTATTGATAGAGTGAGCAGTCAAAATGAAAGCCAGTGATTTGTTTTACTTTTCAGGTTATCGGACCTATGGTCAGATGATCTATTGGCATGGAGTTGCGTCCATTGTCCATCCTCGGTGGCGTCGTCCGTGCACATTTTTATCTTTAAAGTTTACGTGTGAATCGTTCTGAAATTTTGCACAAAAGTGACTACAAATATTCTATTAAGGGCTTTTTTTGAGTTTTTTTTTATTTTTCGCATTTTTTGTTTACAACATGGCGGCCACTTTGGAAAAACGGCCAATTTCTGACTTGGCAATGGCAAACAAATCTTTTATGTGCGCGGGTCTAAAGTCCTGTGACCTGGTCACGTTCGGGAAATCTGTGGCGGGAATGCTTTAGCTAAGAGCTATTGTGCAAAACTGTGGACTTTACAATATAGAGCAATGTTTGACACAGTGAGCAACAGCGCGACACGGCCACATTCTGATGACCATGAATTTGACCTTTGATCTCATTTACAAAGCCAAAGCACAAAATGGCTAATATCTCGCTTATTATCGACTTTACAGCTTGAGAAAAAATTGTGGACGTATAGGAAATGCTGTATGCCATATAATATATTTACTAGTCACTGCCCATCGAATTTCTGACACTGTTTCAGTCTGGTATAGACGGACACTGCCTCACTAGACACCTTCCTGTCTCGATCCTGCGACAAACACAAAAACATTACAGCTTCCCACAATGTCCTAGGCCGACGTCGTATATATTGGCAGTCTAGTGCTGTATCCGACATGTAGCGGCTGTGCTCTGGGCTAACAGACGACTGCCCAGCCACATTTAAAAGAACGCGGCTGTGGAATTGAACAAATTTCTCCTGTAATTGGGAATGAAAGATATGGTGGCAGTGACAGATGAGCCAATTAAGCATCATGGACTCAGTCGATTGACAATGTGGTATGCTGATTATGTTTGAATATTTGGTGCATACGAATTGATTTCACTAGATACAATGTACATTCTCTGAGGTAAATTAGATACTAGGAGCTTTCATGACAATCTATTTTAACTCTATTGTTCAGTTCTTGGCTTGTGCCTCGATCATATGACATTTGCACTGTTCTCATTACTGCAATACAGGATATAATTAGAAGCACATAACATCATCCAAACTCATCAATCAGGAGAAATTTCTATTGAAAAAAGCCGTGCCGAAAATGACCATGAGACAGATTTGGTATAGATTGGAGTAATGCACCAAATTGAGATACATGACACAGTTGGATTATGTTCTGATACCACCTTGTTTTCGTTGGCACTGACGGGATGAATTGGATTAGAGACTTTCCGTACAAATTGCAAATTGTCGAGATGGCCGTCGGTCCCCCTTCCATTGTAGCTGGTGCTGTCTTTTTGCTGGTGTCAATGGGAGTCCCCTCACCGCTTTGGCGAATACTGGCTGGTACCTTCCTTTGTATCGGCACCATATGTACTGTCATGGGTGCCGCGTGGTGCTATATGTCTGTGCGACGACCCCGGACTGAACACGAGATCTATGGACGTGTGAGGGAGTGTGAGGTGGAAACTTTGACTAGTGAGGCTGTGGAAATGACAAAATGAGTGTGTTTATGTCTCCTTGTTGATCCAGTTTCAATGTTCTGTTCTGCATAATAGAGAGATAAACATACACGGAATTGAACGTTTTGTTTACTTGACCTGTATTAGATGTAAATCAATCAAGCTTTCGTAAAACGTGATATAACTTTAGTCATGAATTGATAACTTTGTTTTAGTATTTTTACGCACTTTATTTGTAACTATTGTACTTGTAATTTGTAACCATTGGGTAAATACATACTTATCTATTCAGATTCTAGCAGACTGAGTGCGGCTTATTGTTGATTTTACATTTTTGTGATTATATTTCGGAATTTTTCATTAGCATTCACATAGATTCGTTACACAATTTCAATCATTAAATACTGTCAAGAATGTCATGATTCTCTTCCAATCACTATCGTTGGTACAGATTGATTGTGATCCATATACTTTAATCAAAGTTAGACCTGTAGCTTTACCCATAAGGTTTAAAAAAAGTCATGGCCCTGATATTAAAAGTTCATGGCTAAAATGAGGCGTACAATATAAACTTTCACTAGTAGCACGGATATACTCTGCACAAAAATAATAAAATCAAGCCATTACGTATATTTAAAATGTCAATCTAGACCAGACATATATGTGTATAACTTTTAAAATAATCAAATGAAGTGAATGAATGAAATTAGGAACTACCGACGATCAGAAACTAGACAATCAGAGATTGCAAACTCTCGCCCTTTAGATTTTGTTACTAAAATTAAAGCTGGTGACCACTATATTTTCGACATTGTGTGATAATAGGGAATGTTGGTCATAAAAACATCGGTTATACATCAAATGGTGGGGTATTGGCCATAGAAAATTACAAAAATCATAGCGAAATTAATCATCAATAAACGTACAGTTATTACGATTTCTACCTTTGTCTCGACCATCACCCAAACTTTTGACGCTGACCCCCAAACTTCGCAAACTTTCTCAGAAATATGCTTCATACATTATTTTTGTTCAAGTACATTCAGTAATTGTTTTGATAACTTACATTTTCGACCTCGGGCGATAATAGCGAATATTGGTCATCGGTGACATAGCAAATGTTGGGGAACTGGCCATAGGCAAACACAAAATTAATTATGATGTCGATATGGGTAGAATAAAAAAAACTTCAAACTAACCATGAACGAATGAATTCAATAGCAGAAATGCAAAATAAGAGCAATATAAAACCTTTTATTTTATTTCCTAAAAAGGATATTTATTCTTATGTGCATGCTAATAGTGAAATTTTTATTTAGATTTACGCGTGGGGACACCCTTACTGCTACTAGTTCATGATGATTATATGCATTATGATTATCACTATACCAAATGGAGAATGTTTTTTCACCCATTTCCATATACAGCCCGAACCTCAAAACCGGACCTCAAACTGAATGTGTTACCTGAATACTACATTATACAGTATAGCTAGATTATATTTCAGTACATATGCAAAGTATATGATACAATCGACTTATTTTGAGTCCTACATCAGGAACGGCTCCCGTATCGACCACCTTGATAAATCGATACCTGTATGTTGCATGTACATGAATGAATGTGCTTCTGATGGAGTGTCAGTTTTCATAAACCAAAAGGTCTATTGAAGTTTATATTGATACGACCTTCTTTTGTGTCACCTGCACACTTTGTACTTCCGCCATTACCTCCGCTATGCACAACGGTCTACAACCGCTTTTTGTACTAATGTGTTGCCTGTAATAGTATCCGCCATGTCACTGCGTAATCCAGGCATCCTATGTTGGCGAATGCAGTGGACTTTGAACAACAAAAGTAAGACACACACGTGTACCTGGATATTGCACTGTAACTGTACAAAACAGACAACTCACTTCAGTCAAAACTGATCAACAATTCTCAACCCGTATTGTGTATGTTAGGTACGTACATTATCTCGTGAAATAAATACAGGAAAGGAAATGTGAGGAGCTCATGAGATGCAGGTTTTAATCACAATGGCCATCATGGCACATTTCGAAATGACATACATGTATATTGGTGCTCTGCTATCAATCCTATGCCACTTAGCAATACGATGTAATAAATCGTGCTGATATTACAGTCAGAGTCAGCCGTATGCGCCTTTGGCACTATAGATCCATGAGATCAATTTTCATACTCTCGCATATGAAAAATGTATATGGTATTGTTTTGAGAGTGGTTTCTGGTGCGTGTCGCCTGCCAGACCTCGACTAAAGGTTCGGTCTGGATTTGGCGACGTGCTGGGGAAAACAAACACAAAACTCAAAATAATGCGATACGCATAACATGTGTTGAATCTTGATTTGTAAACTATATCATGTGCTTTCCCGTGTGGAGGTAATAAACACATAGGCCTATATAAACTCGTTAGTTCAATAAGATTGCCATTTGATATGACCACTACAATTCTACTCTCCATCTCGATGTAATTCATTGTATTTTGCAAGAGAGAAACAAATCAACACTAGTGTTCTCCCAGACAGCTGATGCACAATGATGGCTGCAGTTTCAGCTTTTAATGGTGCACGTCATATTTGGAGTCATTTGCAAAATCGTGTTCTATAGAATGGAGGTGTCCTCGTTATATGGTTGACAGCCACTCCAATGGAGGTAACATGTCATTACCACGTGTCATGGCACGATCCCTAACTTCTTCCCTGAATACAGAATTCAACAGAGAAGAGCATTTTGTCGACAGCTGATAATGAAACCTCGGACGGTCCAAAATAACATCAGTTTGTCACATGAGAAGCCAACTTACAAAAGCTGATTCCAGTCAGTCAGGAAAGGTACAGTTTAGAGGGTTTCTTTCTATTTAGAATGACAGATTTGCGTTGTTGACTAAAAAAATTTAGTTTTTTTTTCCAAAATATGGTGAGGAATTCCCAGCTTCCCATGATAAAGTGCATATGCTTACCAATACAAGTAAAATGGAATTGATGCTCACATACCATTATGGGTTTCACATCCTAATATACGAGACGTCACCTTCATTTCCTAACATAGAATATATTCCCCATATTTGAGCTGAAATAACACAGGGAAGACGCTATGAAGGAGTGAATTCTTGCAGCAACAATAGCTTTGGCTTGATACATGATAATACATTGATAGGTGGAGTCTTTGGCAAAAAAAAAGAAATCGACACAAGCGGTTTCCCACTATTCAAGTCAGTAGTATTGACGCTATGTGCATAATATTGTATTCTTTCATGTTCATACACATCGAATGCAACTGTACAATAATTCCTCTGCGTAACAGTAAACAGTGGCTCGTAAACAACAACTCGGCTGTGTGAACTTCCTCTTGAATCAATGTATATCAATATAATATATATAATTGATCAGATCGAAATGCAAACTATTAAAATCGCTTAATCTAAGTGCGTGTCAAAGACGTCAGTATCACCAAAGTCATTTTGTATACCTTCCTTGCTAAAATACCAAGGGAAACAAAAGAAAAAAATTATCTGCAACTAAACCTTCAAAGTTGTATCAAGGTCTCTGTTGGCTCCAAACCCTACAAATGAAATTACCACCAAACATGAAAAGGCCACCACAGTGTTTTACATACAACATTAACAGAGTGATATGGGTTGCTTTGCATTTTTGTCACAGTTTCCGTTTACTCATGACAGTGACTTTCGTTGACGGGTGTGTTGAAGTTCATTATTTATGGCGTAATAGTTCTTGTTTCTGCAGCTACTAACAAATGTACTCATTCAGGTACATATATGTGCGATTGTCTGCACATCTAATTATTTGGCCCATAAAAGTGATTATAGTTTGGTGGCCATAATATAGTCGGCAAGAAATTAACAGACTCAAATTGTCCCCGAGCTTAATGCAACTTGCAGTAATTGGAAGTGATTGGTTGCTAAATTGAGTCTTTGTAATGTGGAACTGCTTTTCTGTATCTGCACTTAATGCATAAGAAAAGAAAACCAGAGCAATTATCAAATACTAATTTTACCGGGAATCCACATGATACCTTCCACTGAAAGACATTCCATGAGTGCAATTATTATTATTTTTTTCTGATCAGCGCAGTCGATATATACATCTAGTAATCAGGATTGAAAAAATGCTCTGTAACGTAAGACGGGGTGAATTTGGCCCTGTAGGGTGACTTTGGCCCCAAGTCAAGTTTAATCATGATATCATAAAATTATGGCTGCTCGGTAATGAGTTTTATGATGTTTTCTTGACAATAGACAATGTATGTTGTCACTAGTATGTCACTTCAGCTGACCAACTGACAGTTGAGCTTCAGAAACCCACCACAGGTCAAACTGTTGTTTTGTGCTTAACCAGCACACTGAGAAATTGTATTCAACTATCTAAAAATCATTTGGAAATGGTGACTTTGGCCCAGTCGCCATTCCGCATATATTTTGCTCGAAATGCACTATATCTTTTTCGAAGTTGCTTTTGCGATAGCGAAAATCGCCTCTCAGGAGCACTACATTGACTACAGGAAGTATACCCTGGATATATCATTATCTTCCATACGACGTAAATGTATGACTAAGCTTCGTCGTATGTCAAAAATTTGGGGTTCATGGTTCTATGATTTTTGGGTCTTTCAAGGTTTACCATCATAGTATGGCGCTAGATTTCAATCATTTCAGTCAGTTGTCGATCAGGAAATGTGTCACGATCGTAGCGAAAACCATGTGAAAGATCAAATACGACAAATTAGTAATCATGTGTGTTAACCATGATTATTTTAAATATCATTATATTCCTGATTGACTTCCCTTATAATTCTTGTGTTTTTCTGTGGCCAATTCCCCATCATTTAATAAACGATCGATGATCTTGATTGTACGACCCAAATTTCCTATTATCACATACGGTCGAAAATTTGGGGGTCATCAGCTGGAAGTATAGCTGAAACTATAATTTCCAAACGATAGTGGATTGAACACTTGTTAGACCTTGGATGCATCATTTATAACAGTGTAATCGTAATATTATACACTGTTGCATGAAATCCAACAGTGTATGAAATGTTTCCATGCATGACTATGATAACCAACACTGCTATGTATGCACATTGTCAATGGCCCACTTGAGGGATATGGTTTGAACAATAAAACTGTCCATATATATAAAGCCACTGAGAACAAATAGCTATGAAATAACTGGGCCAAAGTCACCCTGTCTCACGGTATTTTCTTAATTGAAGTGTCGAACGAATGCTTTGCAGACTTATCGACAGATGATTGAACATTATCCATAATCCATATCGTATGATCTTTTGTGCTCTTTCGAGTGGTTCAGATTTGTGTACTCGACTCCCATGTGTAGGTGATCTATTGTCCAGCGCTTTCTTTGGCTAACATATTGAGGAATTGTGATTTACATGTAGTAAGTTTTTCAGTGACGTATTTGCGCATTCTATGCGCAAATACGTCACTGAAAAACTTGAATATCATGATGCTTTGCCTCAGGATATCTGTAATAATTGAGCTGGTTCACATTGTTTTCTCAATAAATACTGACGGATACTAACTATACAGGCATACAATATTTTTGTCCAAGGATATGTGTGCCAGATGAGCTGACTCATATTATATTATCAACGAGTACTATATGTGCATACATATTCTGCATGTTTGTAGATATTAATTCATTCATATCATGCATTTCTTTGGAACGTTCAAATTTCACTGCATGGTGACGTCATTGAGGACGTATTTTTGAAGTGGAGTAATCTATAATAAATCCCACAAGAAATTTAAACCACTTTCATGGATACCTCGAATGAATATTTATGGCTTTGTCGCCCAGTTAAGAATGTTGTTCTGCTGTACAATTTCAATATACATATATGCACCTGTAATAAAATATGTAATATCTTATTGCAAATGCATATTATGCAGGCCTAATTTTTCATCATTTAAACACAAGAAGTTAAAGTGATATTGGCAGAAAGGTATGGATTTTGCCATACATGTCTGACCAAGCGAAGAAAGCATACCAGTCAAATATATGCACTTCATTTGTTCGACAGATGCTCCTCTCTCTTTGATTTTGTTGAGTTTCTGTTGGAGATCGTTTGGGTTTGTTGCTTGTATCCCTTAATCAGCTTACTTGCATGTGTTCGAGCGTAAACTAGGTCAGGTCAACTAGTGGCACACGAAACAAAAGAAATGCGGCTGCTAGTGCTGCGACATGCTTGATTTATCCATATGATCAACCATAGCTTATTTTGTAACCATTTTTTTTTTATGCCAGAGGCATAATTGTTGTTGATTTGGAACAAATAGCCTTTCTGTCAATATCACTTTAATATTAGTCTGAACATGGAAAATATCATTAATGACATCACTCAGATCGATTGCTGTACCAAAGCAATACCATCATAACTTTTATAGAATTAGATATTTATCTGTTTTCAGAATATAACGATTTGTTTGTGTCAACGTATGATTACCTCAGGCATGGGAACACCGAAGTATATTAAAGCAACTGCTTTCGAAACCAGTCAATATTTTCTTAAAACTATATTTCATATTAAACATGCTAAATTAACTGAATGAGACATACTCACATCAAATGTAATGAATATAACCAGTCCTCAGGGAAATTTTGCTCAATTGAACAAGCGGTTCTCGCGTAAATACAGGAACTGTATCCATCACACGCACATGTAAACAATGCATGGAAGTGCGAGATAGACTGACAATTCCACGTACATCATGGTATATCACAGATTATTTTCTCATAACTACACTATATATGCACATGCGAACTGGAAAATGTATTCGTTGTGGACCTTTAAACGTGATTTGGGCATTTGTTTACATTCGGGTTTCATGCATACACTTCCTATGTTTATTTACAAAACCGGTGCAAAATGTGTATTATAACGGATGAAGAGACAACTCGGGCGGACTGTAATCGTCAAAATCATTGAGCACACCTTCTGTTATATTGCATTAGATGTTTTTCACAAAAATTTGGTTTTGAAAAAAATACTGTATACATTCGAAGGCAGTAGCTTTAAAACCGATGATGTAAAAGGTGCACATCTGTTTCATTTCCGTATGTCCCGCACGCATTTTGGCATTTTGGTGTATCATATCCCGAAATAATCATATTTCGGTACATCGTATGGCAATGTTGAACATAACATGTTTCTTAAAAATTGTATTTACTATGAGATACTAAGTCATACATATGAGACTCTAACACATAAGTATGAGATACTAAGTCATAAATATGAGATACTTACACATACGTATGAGATACTAAGTCATGTATTCTCAAAATACCAGATTCTCACAAATACCATTGTCATCGAGCTTGAACAAGTATGGAGAATTGCCCTTTCCTTACATTCCGTATGTATTTTTTCACGCTGGACAATGACACCAAGGCCACCGCCGAGTTTTACGTACATCGTTAACAGGGTTATATGGATTTCGTTTGTATTCGTCATGCTGATGTCAACATCGCTACGCCACTCCCTCTATTAACTCATTGGCGGTGACTTTTATCCACGATTGTGCTAACATGCATTATTCATGGCTTCCGCGGTGTCAAAATAGTTATTTTTCTGATGCCACTTACAACTGTAATCGCGTACGTATAACGCATGGATCATGTCATAACGAGCATGGATCATGTCATATCTTAAACCTGAGATCAAACACATCATTTACTTTCTACGTTTTACCTGGTTTGTGTTTGGTGGATTGTAAGTTTCAAATGAAATAGTGAAGTGTTAATGTTTTCAGCACTTTATGGGGACACGCAAATTCAAACGAGTTTGATCAATGTCGCCACAAGGTACATCTTCATGGAATAGAGTGGATTATAGAGTCGTCCATTTTTGTTTTATGTATGTGTCTAATATCTTGATGAATTTATTACTGATTTTGTCATGTATTTCTTTTTAAAAAAATCAAATAATTATTCTGACGGATGACATATATACTAGTACTCCCAGTGAGTTCTAGCTAGTACGGTACCAATTATACAGATTTTAATGTAATCTAAGTCATTTACTGTTTTTGGTCACCTGTGTGATACTGGTTGAAACCCATGATTGCCATGCTACCAGATATTTGTCAAAATTTGATGAGTTTTTACATTGTCCAGCAGAATCTGGGAACTAGTTGATATATAGCAACATACTCACAACAAAGTATTGCACTTCAAAATTCATAGTTCAGAAAATTATTGATGGCTTCGACGAAGTGATGGCGATGCAGCTGTACTGAACGATTTCAATATGTATTTCTTCTTGGTAGTGATCTTGATTTACATATTGTACCCTGTAAAAGTGGCAGTATGAGTATTTATTTTGCAGATGACTTCCTGAAAGTGGGTTTATTTCATTGTTTGAATGTGACAAACTGTGCCTGCATGTCACTGCAGTAACGGGTTTAATATTTTCCTTAATGCTTTCTCTAGTATTGATGGTCGAAGTGTTAGTGCCGATCCGGTGCCTAGACACTACCGGGAAACTCCCACATTGGCCCAGGGCGATGTCATATATAATGGGCTGTCTCGTGCTGGGCTTTCGTTAGCTCTTCGTCATGGGATGTAGACTGCTTTTGTACCGCATCATTGGGACCATAATCTAGTGGATATACAGGAAGCAGTAAATCATCTGACAATCCAAGCGTTGTGCAATTGAAGTAAATGGAGCAGTAATGCAATAATTATCCCATTTGGTATGATTAGAGCGAGTGATAAACAATGATTTGTTTCAATTTTTGTTAGTGGTTTTTTGGAGTGTCACCTGATTTAATTTTGCTCAACTATTGATAAATATGCAGAGCGATATCAAACACACAGGATCGATCTACCCACAACAATTTAAATTTTGAGAGGGTCAAATAATGTTTCATATTTTGAATGACAGGCCAATAATTGGTCGAAAAATATACCATTTAAATAAAAATATCACTCGCATTAATTACTATATGAGACACTCAAATCAATGAGAATATAACTTGACATCCATGCTCAAATCAATAAAAAAAAAAGAGGTATATTATACGTTCATTGTATTTGATACTCAATATACACACGGAACAAGGGTAATATATCAACCGAATACTGCATTGTACTGGGATGGGTCCTTTCATAGAGCACGAGTTTACGAGTGAGCTGCGGGAGGCCCAAGTGCGAAACTAATTCCCGTACAATGTAGTATATTTGGTTTATTATATGTCTACAATAACGTTTTTTCGGCACAAAAAACAATGACTGACGTCACAATGATTGGAGTCATAGCAACGAGTTCTGGCCAGTGCAATAACAACAACAATGCAATATGAATATGATAGAGACTACGAAGCCGCTGAAAGGACATGGAAGAAATATTTTTTGACATGGTTATTGCTTTCCTCGCAATATTATTGCGTTCCCTCGCAATAAGATTGCATTCCCTCGCAATATTATCGCGTTCCCTCACGATCTTATTGCGTTCCCTCGCGATCTTATTGCGTTCCCTCGCAATCCGGATCGCGTTCCCTCGCATTCTGGATCACGTTCCCTTGCATTGTGCTGACGCCAGCAGAGAAAGGTTCTGAGAAGGTTATTCTACAAGATCGCGAGGGAATGCGGTCCAGAATGCGAAGGAACGCAATAAGATCGCGAGGGAACGCGATCTGGAATGCGAGGGAACGCAATATTATTGCGATGGAACGCGGCAATAACAATGTGCTAAAAATATTTCCATCCTCTCAGAGGATCCGTAAGAGACAAACTGGTGAGACATAATAAATCTATAACTAGTGTATACCTGATTCCATGGGACTGTCAGGAAGGTGGGGGCAAGCTCCATATATTGTTGCCAGGGCTCTGGAGCGACAAGGGACCGAGTGAAGCAATTGAAACACCAGTAAATAATCCACTACATCCACACATCATAAACAATGACTACTTGAACACAATCGTGCTGATATTTTATGCTGGGATAATGAATACTGAAGCCCTTCCGTATATTAATAGCGAACGAAAAAGTGGTATAACGTCTAATCAAATGAAGTTACAATAGCTAACACAGCTCGCTATATTATAAGATGCACATGTAATTCATCCGCATTAACTCTGAAAAAGATTCACATTCCTCCAGGATTTACACTTCTTAGTATGTATATAATATATCACTGACTTGTGCTTACCCAAAAATCACGTGATATAAATTAGTGAGTGTTTCTAACCATTTGTTTTCTAACCAATACGACCTCCATTTTTTACGGTGGCTTACCAGTCACTGCCCATCGAATTTCTGACACTGTTTCAGCCTGGCCGGTATAGACGGACACTGCGCCATCAGACACCTTCCTGGCTCAATCCTGCGACACACAGGGAAACCTCACAGCTTCCCACAATGGCCTAGGACGACGCCAATATAATGGCAGTCCAGTGCTGTATCCGACATGTAGCGGCTCTGCCCTGGGCGGGTGTGGATTTGAGCTAATTTCTCCAGCATTTGAGAATGTGAGACATGGCGGATGAACCAATTAACCATCGTGGACTAGTCGAATGCAAATCTGGTATGTTGATTATGTTTGGACGTGTGGTGCAAACGAATCGATTTTATGAGATACATTGTACATTCTCCGACGCAAATTAAATAGCAGGATATTTCGTGATAATCTAATTTCAACTCCATTGTTCAGTTCTTGGCATGTGCCTCGGAAATATGGCATCAGGACTGTTGAAAGGACTATAATACAGGATATAATTAGAAGTACATAGCATCATCGAAACCCATCAATCAAGAGAAACTTGTGTTGAGAGAAACCGTGCTGAAAATGACCATGAGTCAGTTTTGGGATAGATTGGAGTAATGAACCAAATTGAGATACATGACACAGTTGGATTACGTTCTGATACTACCTTGTTTTCAATGGCACTGACGGGATGAATTGGATTAGAGACTTTCCCTACAAACTGCAAGTTGTCGAGATGGCCGTCGGTCTCTCTTCTATTGTAGCTGGCGCTGTCTTTCTGCTGGTGTCAATGGGAGTCCCGTCACCAGTTTGGCGAATCTTGGCTGGCACCTTCCTCTGTATCGGCACTATTTGTACTCTCATGGGTGCCGCATGGTGCTATCTGTCTGTGCGACGGCCCCGGAGTGAACACGAGATCTATGGACGTGTGAGGGAGTGTGAGGTGGAAACTTTGACCAGCGAGGCTGTGGAAATGATCAAATGAGTGTGTCGCCTTGTTGATCCAGTTTCAATGTTTTGTTAAGCACAATAGAGAGATAAACACAAACGGAATTAAACTTTTGGATTACTTGACCTGTGCTCTATGTAATTCAATCAAGTGCTTTTGTGAAACATGATATGATTTTAGTTACGAATTGATAACTTTGGTTCAGTATTTTTGCTTTTACGCACTTTACATGCAACTACATGTATTTGTAGTTTGTAACAATTGTGGAAATATATACTCTTCTATTCAGATTCTTTCAGACGAAGTAACACTTATTGTTCATTTTGTATGTTTGTGAATATATTTTAGAAGTTTTTCAATAGCATTCACATGGATTCGTTACACAATACCAGTGATTAAATAGTGTCAGAAATGTCACGATTCTCTTCCATTCAGTATCGTGGTTACAGATTGATTGTGATCCATACACTTTAACCAAAATTAGTTTGTATTTCGACATTCATAGACCTGTATCTCTACCCACAAGGTCTGAGAATAATCATAGGCCTGATGATAAAATTCCATGACTAAATTTACGCGTACGATAAGTTTGAAAATAATCATGGGCCTGATGTAAAAATTCCATGACTAAATTTACGCGCACAATAAGTCAACAAAAACTTTCTCTAGTAGCATGAATATACTTTGCAAACATTTTTTTGATAAAAATTAAGCCATTACCTGTATTACACATGTACATCTAGACAAGACATATATATGTGTAACTTTTTGATTAATCAAATGATATGAATGAACGAAATTAGGAACTACCGACAACCAGAGATTGCAGACTCGCGCCCTTTAGATTTAATTAAAGAAATAGGGAATTTTTGTCGCACGACCATGGGTTATATGGTGGGGAATGGCCATAGGAAATTACAAAGATCATAGTGAAATTTAATCATGAATAACAGAACAGTTATTACGATTTTTCGATATTTACCTTTCTCTCGACTTTCACCTAAACTCTTGACGCTGACCTCCCAAACCTCGCAAGCCTCAGAACGATGCTTCACACATTCTTTCCGTTCGAATATTCAGTGGTTTAAAATTACAACCACTTAAAATATTACAAATCAGTGATTTCATCTGATGACTTGCTTTTTTGACCTGGGACAATAAAATGTAATATTGGTCATAGGTGATAGCAAATGGTGGGGAATTGGCCAAAGAAAAATACAAAATAACTAGACATAAAGTGTAGAGGCTTTGTGGCATCCCCCAATTTGTTTCTGATCATTTCAAATGGTGAAACCTAATATACAAGTGGGAAAAAAACATTCTAAATATAAAAAAAATAGATCTACACCCAAACATTTTTTCGAATATAACTAGACATAAAAGTGCAGAGGCTTTGTGGCATCCCCCAATTTCTTTCTGATCATTTCAAATGGTGAAACTTATTATATAAGTGAAAATCAACCATTCTAAATAGAAAAAATAAGAAGTATCTACACCCCAAATTTAAAAAAAGAGAAAAAAAAACGGACAAAAACATAAGGCCTCCCGATTTTTCATCGTGATACCTAATTAGTCATTGAACCAGAGTCATTGCAATCTTTGTATATTCTGTATATTTCTGTTGCCTGAATCTTTTCCTTGGCCTTTGAGTTGTAAAATTTCACAGTATTGCTTTTATGATCAAGGCACATCCCCTGCACGAAGTTTAGAAAGATTCAAACTGGCTTCATAATATGGTCTTGAATCTCGGAACACCCTAAAAGTTGTGAAATCGTTGCGAAAGTTCCCATATTACTGTCTTGAAATATTAGGGTCAATCCACTCATAACATTGAGCTAAAATTAATTATGATATCGATATGGTTAGAATAAAAAAAAAACTCCGAACTAGGCATGAAGGAATGGAGTCACTAGCAGAAATGCAAAATAATAGAAATATAAAGCCGTGTACCTTATTTCCCGAAGGGATGCATATTCTCATGTGCATGCTAATGGTCACAACTTTATTTAGATCTACGTTGATGATGATTTTATGCATTATGATAATCCCTTTAACAAAGAGAATATTTTTCAACCATTTCCCTATAAAGCCCGAGCCTCTAATCCGGACCTCAAACTGATTGTGTTAACTAAATACTACATTATACAGTATAACTAAATGTAGATTATGTATTAGTACATATACAAAAACACTAGATACTACATTATACAGTATAACTAGAATATGTATTAGTACATATACAAAAGTGTATGCAAGTTCATACAGTATATGATGCCATCGACTAATGTTGTTCCTAGAATTTCAGGAACAGCTCCCGTATCGACCACCTGCTAGATCAATATCTGCATGTTGCTTGTATACGAATGAAGGTGGTTTTGATAGAGTGTCAGTTTTCATAAACCAACAGCTCTATTGAAGTTTCTATTGATACGATCCTCCTTTGTGTCACCTACACACCTTGTACATCCGCCATTACCTCAGCTATGCACAATGGACTGCAGCGACATGTTACATCATGTGTTGCCTGTAATAGTATCCGCAATGTCAAAGCATGATCCAGGCATCCTGTGTGTGAGCCCAATGGACTTTGTACGACAAAAGTAAGACACACACGTGTACCTGGATAATGTATTGTGACTGACAGAGTGGGTTTGAATTCGTCTTTGAAACCAGACAATGCACGTCAGTCTGAACTTAATTACAAGTATAGATACGTTCATTTTAACTCGTGAAATGAATGTATATTACACATGTTTCAGTCACAATGTCATGGCAAATTTCGAAGTTACACAAATTTGTGCTTTGTCGAAAAATCGAATTATTTGTCTATAAATTATGTTAATTTTCTCGAGTTATATAACTTTATAAATCGAGATATTATATCGATAAAATGAGATGTTGTGTCGATAAATCGAGACAATTTGATTGCTTATTAACAATTTATAAGTGAGAATTGATATGACCTACACATGTTTACTATCAATCTCAATGTAATTCACTGTGCTTATAGGATAAAAAAATATCCCACACCAGTGTCCTCCTCAGAGCTGATGTACCTTGATGACTGCAGTTTCAGCTTTCAGTGGTCCTCGTCTTCCACGAAAGCAATTGCGAAATTGTGTTCTGTAGAATGGCGATGTCCTCGTTTTATGCTTGACGGGGACTCTACTGGGTTAATCTGTCAATACCACGTGTCATGACACGAAGTTTGTCATTCTTCTCTGGACACAGAACTCGAAAAAAACGGCAATTTGCCGACAGCTGACGCTGAAATGGAAACCTCAGACAACTCAATATAACGTTGTGTTTGAACGCCGAGATAGAAAGACTACAGTTTGGAAGAAACTTCGATTTTTCCGCCAAGAATTATTGATAATAGTAGCTTACCACCTCGCAATTACCTGAATGGTAGAGGATGTTAAGAGGATTATGAGTATATAATTTTCGCTCATGAACTGATTTCCCATTTATATCCTAGAAAAAAAGATGCTCCAAAATAGTATGTCTTGACATTCGCAATCTCTATATATGTTGAAGATTGAAGAAAGCATGCTCTCTATACTTGAACTAAAATCGTATGGGGACGTTGTTATGTATGAAGGAAATTTTCACTACAATAGTAGCACCTATATAACTAAAAGGTTATGGCGACATACTAATATATGGACGTGCGAAGCTTGAAGCTGGAATAATTTTTTTTCTGATGCCACTTACTAATGTACATGTACATCATGTAGGTGCAGACATGAGATTTTCTGTAATCTACTTATCAGGCCAAGAATAATTTGGAAATATTCGTAGTTTGGTGAAAATATTATAATCGATGTAGAGATCAACTACCACGAGATCAACTATACGGTACCACGAATTATCCAGGCTCAAGTCCCATGGTCCAAGAAACTTGCAGTAATTGGAAGTGATTGGTCGCTAAATTGAGTTCTTGTGAAGACGGAATTGCTTTGCTACATCTGCACCGAATACATAGGAGAAGAAACACCAGAGCAATTTTCAGATACTAATTTGACCGAGAATCCATGCGATTTTCTTCAACTGGAAGATATTTACGTGAGTGCAATTCATTTTAGTGTTCTGAACAGTGCAGGTATTATGCATGTAGTAATCAGGGGAAATCATTGGAAATGTTCTGTATCTTCTTTATCAGGGTGTAAAGAATCACGATGAAAGAATGCCCAGGGGACCTTTAGACAGACAATCGAAAACATTCATCGAGCATGTACATTTTGTTGAGCTCAATTTTTGTTCCATAATGCATAATTACAGCTGTTTCATTGAAATTATTGAATTTATATCATACTCGTTATTCCGTTGATTTACACATGGCCCCAAACATGTATGCCACTACTTCCGATTCCTCAAGTATTGATAATAATGGCCATCTAATACCGTATAACATGCTTTAGGGCTGTTTAGAATGGCGTCAAACTTACATTATAATACTCCCATATGGACGTACGTTATCATTTCCTATAACCTTGGTTTTGAGGACTTGTGGCTCAACGCTATATAAAATGTTTAGCAAATATTCCCTAACTAAAGAATAATCCGAAATCTGTACACTGTTCGGCTGGCTCATATTGTTTTCTCGATGGTCAGTGACAGGTACTGAGTATACATGCACTTGTGAGGATGACACTGTCTAATTCCCATGAAATCAAGTCATTTTGAATATGGGACTGGGGGAGATCACAATTGTTCAAATTGTCATGGTAATCAACCACATGAACGTAATACCACAGGACTGACCAAGATTATTTTTTCTCCTCTCTGTTCAATAAGCAATGCCGTATTTGTGATGTCCCATGTATTACATGTTATGTCACATTGTGCCTGGGTATTCTGTAGCTTTTGGAAAAGCTGGTCTGCTGCCATTGGAGACAGGTTTGAAAATTGATACTGATTCGACTGTGTGACACACTTGTCAAACGGGTCCAATCTATTCGTATTCATATTCCGACTAGGAAACTGTTTAAACAAAAAAAGTTTAAACAAATAAGTATATATATTGAACGAACGGAATATGTGTCCAATGTATGTAAATATATGTCTATAGTTTTCATGGATTTCTCGCTCATTTCCGTTGTTATGCGTTCATCGCGGTCGTCATCTGTGTCATCACATGCACACTATACTAGAGTGATTGCGATTCACAAAACCACAACTTGATTGCTCATTAACAATTCATAAGTGAGAATTGAAACCATTTCACCATTTCCGAACTGTATTCTCTCTATCTCGACGTTCACACACGACGTTATATTGAGCCGTCTGAGGTTTCCATTTCAGCATCAGCTGTCGGCAAATTGCCGTTTTCTTTCGAATTCTGTGTCCAGAGAAGAATGACAAACTTCGTGTCATGACACGTGGTATTGACAGATTACCCCAGTAGAATCCCTGTCAAGCATATAACGAGGACATCTCCTTTCTACAGAACACAATTTTGCAATTGCTTTCGTGGAAGACGAGGACCACTGAAAGCTGAAACTGCAACCATCATGGTACATCAGTTGTCAGGACACTGGTGTTGATTTTTATAAAAATGATTGGAGCAGTGTTTGAACGTCGAGATAGAAAGACTAAAGTTGGGAAGAGACTTTGATTTTTCCGCCAAGAATTATTGATAATAGTAGCGTACCACCTCGCAATTATCTGAATGGTACGAGGAAGTTAAGAGGATTATGAGCATATAATTTCCGCTCATGAACTAATTTCCGATTTATATCCTAGAAAAAGATGCTCCAAAATATGTATTGGCATTCGCGGTCTCTATATATGTTCACGGTGGCTAGGCGTTACTCGTTATTCAGGGAGTGCCGCGTAAAATCGTGAGTATTACGCGTTATTCGTTAGGAAACGGCACAGGAAACGACATAGATGCCCACTTCAAATGAGGAACATTAATGAAAAAAAATTCATTTTCTTCCTAAAATATTGTTTCCACGGAACATCCGAATGAGCAAACATTACGTATGCTACTATGATTTACTTGCATACATCGTTATATTTATGAAAATAGACACACAGTTCGTGATAACACCCGCACAGTTGCGACTCGTTCGTGAAATATCATCGGCTATCAATTGAAACCAACAAAGTGCATGTTGGTAAATCATAGAAAGCTCGGAGAAATCTATCTCCGTTGTAACACCATGCAACCAGTTGTTTAATTGAGTACTCTATGAACTCAGAAGCTTTATATGGTTTACGCATATCAGCCTGAGGGAGATCGGCACACGCGTTACAGCTTGAGGAAACATGTGAGCGTTGTTGGGGATGGTAGAGCTGGTAACGCATACATAAAGATTTTAAAAGTATGATTTGAGCTTGCACATGTTCCAAGTACTGACGATACTTCTCACTTATCATTATCCTCCATATGTTCCTCCCAATCTTCATAAATCTGAAATTGGCCATACTAAGAGTTTTTCGTTTCTTTTACACAGAAACTCACCAAATGAAAATAATTTTCTTTTGAACTTGAATTTATTCCATCAATTTGAGCAGTAAAACTGGAGAAAAACTAGACGTCAAGGCCTGAAGATGCCTTGGGGCATTTCGTGTGAGTTCTATTCCTAGCTAACATATACCTAAGAGACCGTGTCTTGAACCATGATGACTGTCCGTGGTCAAAGTTTAGGTGACATACCACGCCCGCCCTTAGGCATCTTTGCATTTCGCTCTACGACGCACCGTTTTCGAGATACGGCACCAGAAGTCGTCTCGACCCAAAATACCCCTAAGCCTAGTTTGTCTAGTGCCAGGAGGCCGAAATTGAGCTCCGTTTCGCTCTACAACGCACTGTTTCCCAGATACGGTCAAACAGGAAGTGCCGAGTCGCCAAAAAAATATTCAACATCAGGGGTCGTCTCGACCCAAAATACCCCCTAGACTAGTTTGTCTAGTACCAGAAGGCCGGAATTGAGCTCCGTTTCGCTCTACGACGCACCATTTCCGAGATACGGCCAAACAGGACGTGCCGAGTCAGCAAAAATAAATTCGACACCAGGGGTCGTCTTGACCCAAAATACCTCCTAGACTAGTTTGTCTAGTACCAAAAGGCCGGAATTGAGCTCCGTTTCACTCTACGACTCACCGTTTCCGAGATACGACCAAACAGGAAGTGCCAAGTCGGCGAAAAAAAATTCGACACCAGGGGTCGTCTCGACCCTAAATACCCCCTAGACTAGTTTGTCTAGTGCCAGGAGGTCGAAATTGAGCTCCGTTTCGCTCTACGACACATCGTTTCCGAGATACGGCCAAACAGGAAGTGCCGAGTCGGCAAAAAAAAGTTCGACACCAGGGGTCGTCTCGACCCAAAATACCCATAAGCCTAGTTTGTCTAGTGCCAGGAGGCCAGAATTGAGCTCCGTTTCGCTCTACGACGCACCGTTTCCGAGTTATGGCCAAACAGGAAGTGCCGAGTCGGCGAATATAAATTCGACACCAGGGGTCGCCTAGACCCATAATACCCCCTAGACTAGTTTAGTTTTGTCTAGTGCCAGGTGGCCGGAATTGAGCTCCGTTTCGCTCTACGATGCACCGTTTCCGAGATACGGCCAAACAGGAAGTGCCGAGTCGGCGAATATAAATTTGACACCAGGGGTCGTCTCAACCCAAAATACCCATAAGCCTAGTTTGTCTAGTGCCAGGAGGCCGGAATTGAGATCCGTTTCGCTCTACGACGCACCGTTTCCGAGATACGGCCAAACAGGAAGCGCAGAGTCGGCAAAAATAAATTCGACACCAGGGGTCGTCTCGACCGATAATACCCCCTAGACTAGTTTGTCTAGTGCCAGAAGGCCGGAATTGAGTTTCGTTTCGCTTTACGACGCACCGTTTCCGAGATACGGCCAAACAGGAAGTGCCAAGTCGGCGAAAATAAATTCAACACCAGGGGTCTTCTCGACCCAAAATACTTCCTAGACTAGTTTGTCTAGTGGCAGGAGGCCGGAATTGAGCTCCGTTTTGCTCTACGACGCACCGTTTCCGAGATACGGGCAACCAAGAAGTGCCGAGTCGGCGAAAAAAAATTCGACACCAGGGGGTCGTCTCGACCCAAAATACCCCCTAGACTAGTTTGTCCAGTGCCAGGAGGCCGAAATTGAGCTCCGTTTCGGTCTATGACACACCGTTTCCGAGATACGGTCAAACAGGAAGTGCCGAGTCGGCAAAAAAAAATTCCGACACCAGGGGTCGTCTCGACCCAGGATACCCACTAGACTAGTTTGTCTAGTGCCAGAAGGCTGGAATTGAGCTCCGTTTCCCTGTATGACGCACCGTTTCTGAGATACGGCCAAACAGGAAGTGCCGAGTCGGCGAAAATAAATTCGACACCAGAGGTTGTCTCGACCCAAGATACCCTCTAGACTAGTTTGTGTAGTGCCAGGAGGCCGAAATTGAGCTCCGTTTCGCTCTATGACACACCGTTTCCGAGATACGGCCAAACAGGAAGTGCTGAGTTGGCGAAAAAAAGTTCGACACCAGAGGTCGGCTCAACCCAAAATACCCATAAGCCTAGTTTGGCTAGTGCCAGGAGGCTGGAATTGAGCTCCGTTTCGCTCTACGATGCACCGTTTCCGAGATACGGCCAAACAGGAAGTGCCGAGTCGGCAAAAATAATAAAAATCAACCTAGATTCGTGCCGCTCGCGACCATGGTGAAACATTTTGGAGACAGGCACATGTGAATCCCATACTTTCAATATCATAGACCTGTCATTCTATCTACATTATTGCCGATACATAACATTTTCAGCCCCAAAACCGAGGAGAGCGGCTGTCGAAGCAAACTTGAAAGATATTGTGCATCCGAAGGTCTCGTTACACTGGCTTATTTCTTTTTATTTAAACTCTCAACAACAATCATGAATATGTGTAATGTTCTGTGCATTACCAAATCCGACATGTAACCCAAATCCGACATGTCAAATCGGTATGTTTAGCGAAATTGTATGTTTTTCCTGCTAATGGTCACTCAGAGGCTACCATTTCCTCACGAATGACGCGTAATACTCATGATTTTACACGGCACTCCCTGAATAACGCGTAATGCCTAGCCACCATGATGTTGGAGATTGAAGAAAACATGCTGTCTATACTTGAACCAAAATCGTATGGGGACGTTGTTATGAATGGAGGTAATTTTTACTACAGTAGTAGCTACATGTATATGGCTGAGTGTTTATGGCTACATACTAATATATGGACGTGCGAAGTCTCTGGCAAGACGAAACTCATTAAAGCGACTTTCCCATTTTATCATGATCGTCATCGTAGAAAACATAACTCATTAAAGCGACTTTTCCTTTTTACCATTATCGTCATAGTTGAACACATAATGAATATTACCTATCTATAGCCTCAGGATACACATTCATGCCTCTGACCCACGTGCACATACAAGAGTTCATAGATATGACCAAAATACAGTGCTGCAATATGTTAGCATACACTACTGATACAATACTTGTCCTTTCATTTCATTATTTCTGAAAGCATCCAATTTGTATTCAGTTTTTTGTTGGCTTTACGACGGAAAACACCTCAAATGACATAATAGGTTGATCGTGACATTGACGCTGTGGAAAGAAGGTGGGGAAATGGTCCTCATCCGACATTATGTATGCTTATTTTTGCATTGGAAAATGACACAAAGGCCAACACACACAACGTTCCACGTACAGCTTTCATACGAGTCCGATTTGCATTCGTTGTGCTGAATGTCAACATGGGTATATCATACCTTGTAGTTACTAAGAGTGACTTTCGTTGGTGGGTGTGATAACGTACATTGTTCATGGCGACCTTGAAGCTGGAATAATTTTTTTCTGATGCCACTTACTAATGTACTTCATGTAGGTGTAGACACGAGATTATCTGTAATCTACTTATTAGGCCAAGATGAATATGGAAATATTCGTAGTTTGATGGAAATATTATATTCAATGTAGAGATCAACTACTACGAGATCAACTAATATGGTCCCACAAATTATCCAGGCTCAAGTTGTCCCAGGGTCCAAGCAACTTGCAGTAATTGGAAGTGATTGGTCGCTCAATTGAGTTCTTGTGAAGACGGAATTGCTTTGCTACATCTGCGCCGAATACATCGAACAAGAAAAACCAGAGCAATTTTCAGATACTAATTTGACCGGGAATCCATTTGATTTTCTTCAACTGAAAGATATTTGCGTGAGTGCAATTCATTTTAGTTTGCTGAACAGTGCAGGTATTATGCATGTAGTAATAAGGGGAAATCATTGAAAATGTTCTGTATATTCTTTATCAGGGTGTAAAGAATCACGACCAAAGAATGCCCAGGGGACCTTTAGCCAGACAACAGAAAACAACATTCATCAAGCATGTAAATTTTGTTGAGCTTGATTTTTTCCTAGAATGCATTATTTCAGCTGTTTCATTGAAATTATTGGATTTATATCGCACTAGTTATTCCGTTGATATACACATGGCCACAACAAATGTATGCCACTACTTCCGATTCCTCGAGTAGGGGTAATCATGACCGTCCAATACCGTATCACATGTTTTAGGGCTGTTTAGAAAGGTGTCAAATTAAGTTTTAAACTCCAATTATGGACATACGCTTTTGACTATCATTTTCTATAGCCACAAGTCCGTTTTGAGGGCTTGTGGCTCACCGCTATATAAAATGTTTAGCAATTATTCCCTGATTAAAGAATAATCGGGGATTCGTACACTGTTTGGATGGCTCATATTGTTTTCTCGATGGTCAGTGACAGGTACTGAGTACACATGCACTTGTAAGGATGGCACTGTCTATTTCCAATGAAATCATGTCATTTTGAATATGGGACTGGGGGAGATCACAATTGTTCAAATTCGCATGCTAATCAACCACATGAAAGTAATACTATAGGACTGACCAAGACTATTTTCCTCCTCTCTGTTCATTGAACAATGCCGTATTTGTGATGTCCCATATATTACCTATTATGTCACACTGTGCCTGGGTATTCTGTAGCTTTTGGAAAAGCTGGTCTGCTGCCATTGTAAACAGGTTTGAAAAATGATATTGATTTGACTGTGTGACACACCTGTCACACGGGTCCAATCTATTTGTATTCCTATTCCGACTAGGAAACTGTTTAAACAAAAAGGTATTTATATTGAACGAACGGAATATGTGTCCAATGTATGTAAATATATGTTTATAGTTTTCATGGACTTTTAGTTCATTTCAGTTGTTTTGCATTTATCGCGGTCGTCATCTGTTTCATCACATGCACTCAATATTAGTGTGATTGCGAATCACTAAAACCACAACTGGATTGCTCATTAACAATTTATAAGTGAGAATTGATATGACCTATACTCTCCATCTCGATGAAATTCACTGTGCGCATGGGAGAAAAAAAAATCAGCACCAGTGTCCTCCTGACAGCTGATGTACCATGATGGTTGCAATTTCAGCTTTCAGTGATACTCATCTTCCACGAAAGCATTTGCGACATTGTGTTCTGTAGAATGGAGATGCCCTCGTTACATGCTTGACAGGGACTTTACTGGGGTAATCTGTCAATACCACGTGTCATGACACGAAGTTTGTCATTCTTCTCTGGACACAAACTTGAAAGAAAACGGCAATTTGCCGACAGCTGACGTTGAAATGGAAACCTCAGACGGCTCAATATAACGTCGTGTGTGAACGTCAAGATAGAAAGACTACAGTTTGGAAGAAACTTCGATTTTTCCGCCAAGAATTATTGATAATAGTAGCTTACCACCTCGCAATTATCTGAATGGTACGAGGAAGTTAGGAGGATTATGAGTATATAATTTCCGCTCATGAACTGATTTCCCATTTATATCCTAGAAAAAGATGCTCCGAAATATGTCTTGGCATTCGCGGTCTCTATGTATGTTGGAGATTGGAGAAAGCATGCTCTCCATACTTGAACCAAAATCGTATGGGGACGTTGTTATGTATGGAGGAAATGTTCACTACAGTAGTAGCTACATGTATATGGCTGAAAGTTTATGGCTACATACTAATATATTGACGTGCGAAGTCTCTGTTAAGAAGAAACTCATTAAAGCGACTTTCCCAATTTATCATGATCGTCATCGTTGATAACATAATGGACACTTATTTATAGCCTCACGATACACATTCATGCCTCTGACCCACATGCACATAAAAAAATTCAAAGATATGACCAATATACAGTGCTGCAATATGTTCACATACACTACTCATACAATGCTTGTCTTTCCATTTCAATATTTGAATTCTGAAAGCATCGAATTTGTATTCAGTTTTTTGTTGGCTTTACGACGGATAACACCACAAATGACATAATAGGTTGATCGTGACATTGACGTTGTAGAAAGAAGGTAAGAAAATTGTCCTTGTCCGACAATCTGTATGCTTATTTTTGCATTGGAAAATGACACAAAGGCTAATACACACAACGTTCCACGTACATTTTTCATACCAGTCCGACTTGCATTCGTTATGCTGAATGTCAACATGGGTGTATCATATATTGTATTTACTCACAGTGACTTTCGGTGGCGAGTGTGATAACGCACATTAATCATGGCGACCTTGCTGTTGGAATAATTTTCTCTGATGCCAATTACTAATGTACATCTTGTAGGTGCAGACACGAGATTATCTGTAATCTACTTATTAGGCCAATAATAATTTGGAAATATTCGTAGTTTGGTGGAAATATTATATTCGATGTAGAGATTAACTACTACGAGATCAACTAATACGGTCCCACAAATTATCCAGGCTCGAGTTGTCCCAGGGTCCAAGCAACTTGCAGTAATTGGGAGTGATTGGTCGCTAAATTGAGTTCTTGTGAAGACGAAATTGCTCTGATACATCTGCGCTGAATATATAGAAGAAGAAAAATTGGAGAAATTTTCAGATACTAATTTGACCGGGAATCCATGAAGATATCTGCGTGAGTGCAATTCATTTGAGTTTTCTGAACAGTACAGATATTATGCATATAGTAATCAGGGGAAATCATTGAAAATGTTCTGTATCTTATTTATCAGGGTGTAAAGAATCACGACGAAAGAATGCCCAGGGGACCTTTAGACAGACAATCGAAAACAACATTCATCGAACATGTACATTGTGTTGAGCTTAATTTTCGTCCCATATTGCATTTTTACAGCTGTTTCATTGAAATTATTGAATTTATATCACACTCGTTATTCCGTTGATATACACATGGCCCCAAACATGTATGCCACTACTTCCGATTCCTCGAATAGGGATAATCATGGCCATCTAATACTGTATAACTTGTATACTCCAATATGGACGTATGCTATCATTTCCTATAACCTTCATTTTGAGGACTTGTGGCTCACTGCTATATAATTTTTTTTTTCAAAAAACGACAAAACAACGGACAAAAACATAAGGCCTCCCGATTTTTAATACTTAATTAATCACTGAACCAGAGTCATTGCAATCTTTGTATATTCTGTTTATTTCTGTTACCTGAATCTTTTCGTTGGCCTTTGAGTTGTAAAGTTTCACAGTATTGCTTCTATGATCAAGGCAAATCACCTACACGAAAAAAGTTTAGAAAGATTCAAACTGGCTACATAATACGGTTTTGAATCTTGGAGCAACCTAAAAGTTGTAAAATCGTTGCGAAAGTTCCCATATTACTGTCTTGAAATATTAGGATCAATCCACTCATAATAACATTGAGCTAAAATTAATTATGATGTCGATATGGTTAGAATAAAAAAAACTCCGAACTAGCCATGAAGGAATTGAGTCAATAGCAGAAATGCAAAATAATAGAAATATAAAACCGTTTACCTTATTTCCTGAAAAGGATGCATATTCTTATGTGCATGCTAATGGTCACAACTTTATTTAAATCTACGTGTGGGGATACCCATATTGCTACTAGTTTATGATTATTTTATGCATTATGATTATCCCTTTAACAAAGAGTGATTTTTTTCCAACCATTCCCCTATAAAGCCTCCAAACCCGACCTCAAACTGATTGTGTTAACTAAATACTACATTATACAGTATAACTATTTGTAGATTATGTATTAGTACATATACAGAAATACTGAATACTGCATTATACAGTATAACTGGATTATGTATTAGTACATTCAAGTTCATAAGTATATGATGCCATCGACTAATGTTGTTCCTAGAATTTCAGTAACAGCTCCCGTATCGACAACCTGCTAGATCGATAGCTGCATGTTGCTTGTATACGAATGAAGGTGGTTTTGATAGAGTGTCAGTTTTCATAAACCAACAGCTCTATTGAAGTTTCTATTGATACGATCCTCCTTTGTGTCACCTACACACCTTGTACATCCGCCATTACCTCAGCTATGTACAATGGACTGCAGCGACATGTTACATCATGTGTTGCCTGTGATAGTATCCGCAATGTCAAGGCATGATCCAGGCATCCTATGTTGGCGAGTCCAATGGACTTTGCATGACAAAAATAAGACACACCCGTGTACCTGGATATTGTATTGTGACTGACAAATTAGGTTTGAATTTGTCTTTGAAACCAGACAATGCACGTCAGTCTTAACTTAATTACAAGTATAGGTAAGTACATTATAGCTCGTGAAATGAATGTAAAAAGGGAAATGTGATGAACTAATATTACACATGATTCAGTCACAATGTCATGGCAAATTTCGAAATTACACAAATTTGTGCTCTGTCGATAAATCGAATGAGTTGTCTTTATAAAATATCCTAATATTCTCGAGTTAACATCTCTATAAATCGAGATATTATCTCGATAAATTGAGATGTTATGTCGATAAATCAAGACAATTTGATTGCTTATTAAAAAATTATAAGTGAGAATTGATATGACCTACACATGTCTACTCGATGTAATTCACTGTAGTCAGAGGATTAAAAAAATCCCAAACCAGTGTCCTCTTCAGAGCTAATGTACCTTGATGACCGCAGTTTCAGTTTTCAGTGGTCCTCGTCTTCCACGAAAGCATTTGCGAAATTGTGTTCTGTAGAATGGAGATGTCCTCGTTTCATGCTTGACAGGGACTCTACTGGGGTAATCTGTCAATACCATGTGTCATGACACGAAGTTTGTCATTCTTCTCTGGACACAAACTTGGAAGAAAACGACAATTTGCCGACAGCTGACGCTGAAATGTACGGAAGACCGTTAGTGCCAGGTGTGAAAATATATTTAAGTGGCGGCCGCCACATAATTATCTGGCGGCCGTCACATAATTATCTGGCGGCCGCCACTTATTTAGTGCTTTAACACAGCATTTTGGTCTATCCATAGAAATTCATTTTAAAATAAAATAAAATTTACATTTTATTTGAGATACATTATCGATATACTAAGTCGATATTATCAAGTTACTAACCCGGGATTTTAAAAAAAAATCTTCTCCCCCCCCCCCCCCCCCTCTTCGAATACCAGCATCCCATAGGAGTGGTGCGCGTTAGTCACATGCAAAGTGACTCTGATCGGTCAATGCCGATTTATATTGTAACATATATGGCCCAAGAATGCCTCAATAAAATTAACGAATATTTGTTTGGGGGATGAAATGTACAGATTTTCATGTCATCGATTGGTATTATGGACCATAGGGCAACTTTCAATACATAAGCCATAGGGGGAAAAAACTAAGAAAAAAAGGAACACACAAAACTAAGAAAAAAAGGAATATTTGTCACCACCATCGACTATGCACTGTTTTATTTGTTTCCTTTAACCTATATATCGATGGTAGCAACCATAATTGCAGAGGGCCCAGTTGCCATGGCCACAACAAATAACATGAATTCATTGATGATCCCTATATAATGCTAAGTGTGAAAGTTAAATTTTGTTGAATAATTTGCATGTCAACAACCCAACCCAACCCCCCCCCCCCCCCCCCTCCCCACAATACCCAATATATCATTGTCTCACACATCATTTGACACACAACTAACATTTGTAACACTGCTTGAAGCTGGCAATGATGCCCCCGTCTAGGGGTTGGATGAGCGCCGTGGTGTTTGGGGGCAGAAAGACACACTTAATCTCGCCGTCATCAGACTGGAGATTTGGGGGGTGGGCAGGGCAATTGTCAATTAACAGGACAGCACGTTTGGGGAGTCCAAGGGATGAAAGATGGCGACGAACAACGGGGACAAAATCACTGGCAAACCAGGTCTGAAACAATTCACCTGTCATCCAGGCTTTGGCTTGACTGCGATACAGGACGGGCAGGTTACGGCGATTGACGTGCTTTAGGCAGCGAGGGTTCGCGGATTTTCCGAGGACGAGTGGCTTTTAACTTGTGGGAACCTGTGAACCTGTGGCAAAACCGTGACACGTTCTTTTGAAACTTTGTGTCCACCGATGGACGACTCGTGGGCAGCAGCGAGCGTGCGGTCAGGCAGGGCTTTCCAGAACAGTCCAGTTTCGTCAGCGTTATAGATTTGTTCACGTGTCAGATTGTGCGTCGTCATCAGAGAGGGAACAGTGACGTTAAGAAATTCGTCAATAACAGAAGTGTCAGCAGATAACTTTTCACCAGAAACAACGAGTTCTCGTATTCCATGTCGGTCCTTGAAATGTGTCAGCCAGCCACCAGAGGCGGAGAAAGTGCCATCATCACCGTGAATTTTTTGTGTGGAAGAAACGGGCCTTTTCAGTCAGAATGTCACCACTAATCGGTGAGCCTTTAGCACGTTCTTGGCAGAACCACGTGTATAACGCTGTTTCCATTTCTTTTGACTCACAAGATTTCATTGTTTTGCGAAGTTTTGTTTTTTTACAGCTAGGTTGTGACATACTGAAACTGATAAGATTTTCCTTTTGTTTTTTAATGTCCGTGATCGTAGAACGTCCGACCTTGTATAGTTCACTGATAACGCTAGCAGTAACACCTGATTTAAGTTTTTTATGATTTCAAGTTTGTCTGCGATTGATAGCACAACACGTTTGCGTTTAACACCAGCCATGATTGTTCAGTTTAATCAGTTCTATGTGAATGATGAACAGTAGACAACGGAGACCACTTTTATACACGATAGCTGATTATCAATTGCAATTGCAACATGTTTGAAGGTACGGTAACAAAGCCCGTGTCATGTGATCAGATCTACTCGCCTGATCTGCTGCGCGGCTGCCGTGTCACCTCAAAAAGTCTCGTGTGCATCAAAGCATGATTAAAGGTGGTAATCTCCTTTCAAATTCATGTACATGAAGTGCATTCATGATTGGCAATTGGCTGATTGCAATCAACGATCACGGTCTGTCTTCAATACCGCGACCGCCTGAACGAAATTTCTGTTCAATGATACAGACTTGTGTCATTATCCGAAATCTCAAGATATCTTGCAAAAAATTCGGAAAATCGCAAAAAAGTTCGGGGGACATGACATTATGTCGGATAATCGAAATTCGGTTAATCGGGTGACGGTTAATCGCGTTGGTACTGTACTACAAGATCAACTAATACGGTCCCACAAATCATCCAGACTCAGTTGTCCCAGGGTCCAAGCAACGTGCAGTAATTGGAAGTGATTGGTCGCTAAATTGAGTTCTTGTGAAGACGGAATTGCTTTGCTACATCTGCACCGAATACATAGAAGAAAAACCAGAGCAATTTTCAGTTACTAATTTCACCGGGAATCCATGTGATTTTCTTCAACTGGAAGATATTTGCGTGAGTGCAATTCATTTTAGTGTTCTGTACAGTGCAGGTATTATACATGTAGTAATCAGGGGAAATCATTGAAAATGTTCTGTATCTTCTTTATCAGGGTGTAAAGAATCACGACCAAAGAATGCCCAGGGGACCTTTAGCCAGACAACAGAAAACAACATTCATCAAGCATGTAAATTTTGTTGAGCTTGACTTTTTCCTAGAATGCATTATTTCAGTTGTTTCATTGAAATTATTGAATTTATATCACACTAGTTACTCCGTTGATATACACATGGCCACAACAAATGTATGCCACTACTTCCGATTTCTCGAGTAGAGGTAATCATGACCGTCTAATACCGTATAACATGCTTTAGGGCTGTTTAGAATGTTGTCAAATAAGTTATAAGCTCCCATGTGGACATACGCTATTGACTATAATTTTCTATAGCCACAAGTCCGTTTTGAGGGCCTGTGGCTTACCGCTATATAAAATGTTGTAGCAAATATTTCCTAATTAAAGAATAATTGGGGATCTGTACACTGTTTGGCTGGCTCATATTGTTCTCTAGATGGTCAGTGACAGGTACTTAGTATACATGTACTTGTAAGGATGACACTGTCTATTTCCAATAAAATCAAGTCATTTTGAATATGGGACTGGGGGAGATCACAATTGTTCAAATTAGCATGCTAATCAACCACATGAAAGTAATACCATAGGACTGACCAAGACTATTTTCCTTCATCTCTGTTCATTGAACAATGCCGTATTTGTGATGTCCCATATATTACCTATTATGTCACACTGTGCCTGGGTATTCTGTAGCTATTGGAAAAGCTGGTCTGCTGCCATTGAAAACAGGTTTGAAAAATGATACTGATTTGACTGTGTGGCACACCTGCCACACGAACCCAATCTATTCGTATTCCTATTCCGACTAGGAAACTGTTTAAACAAAAAAGTATATATATTGAACAAACGAAATTTGTGTGCAATGTAAACATATATATATGTTTATAGTTTTCATGGACTTCTCGCTCATTTCCGTTGTTATGCATTCATCGCGGTCGTCATCTGTGTCATCGCATGCACACAATATTAGAGTGATTGTGATTCACTAAACCACAACTCGATTGCTCATTAACAATTCATAAGTGAGAATTGAAACCATTTCACCATTTCCAAACTGTATTCTTTCTATCTCGACGTTCACACACGACGTTATATTTAGCCGTCTGAGGTTTCCATTTCAGCGTTAGCTGTCGGCAAATTGCCTTTTTCGAATTCTGTGTCCAGAGAAGAATGACAAACTTCGTGTCATGACACGTGGTATTGACAGATTACCCCAGTAGAGTCCCTGTCAAGCATAAAACGAGGACATCGCCATTCTACAGAACACAATTTCGCAATTGCTTTCGTGGAAGACGAGGATCACTGAAAGCTGAAACTGCAACCATCATGGTACATCAGCTGTCAGAAGGATACTAGACTAAGTGTTGATTTTTTTTTTCTCTCATGCGCACAGTGAATTTCATCGAGATGCAGAGTATAGGTGAATTCTGAAAGCATCGAATTTGTCAACTGAAACGCTATGAACGGAGTGAATTCTTGCAGCAACAATAGCTTTGGCTTGATACATGATAATACATTGACAGGTGGAATCTTTGGCAAAAAAAGAAAGAAATCGACACAAGCGGTTCCCCACTATTCAAGTCAGTAGTATTGACGCTATGTGCATAATATTGTATTCTTTCATGTTCTTACATATCGAATGCAACTGTACAATAACTCCTCCGCGTGACAGTAAACAGTGGCTCTTAAACAACCACTCGGCTTTCTGAACTTCCTTTTGAATTAACGTATATCAATATAATATGTATAATTGATCAGATCGAAATGCAAACTATTAAGATCGCTCAATCTAAGTGCGTGTCAAAGACGACAAGTAATTTTGTATACCTCCCATGCTAAAATACCGAGGAAAACAAAAGAAAAAATTCTCTGCAACTAAACCTTCAAAGTTGTATCAAGGTCTCTGTTGGCTCCAAACCCTACAAATGAAATTACCACCAAACATGAAAAGTGAGAAAAATTTCCTTTTTACAGTCTGTATGTGTATTATTGCACTGGACAATGACGTCGTGGCCACCACAGTGTTTTACATACAACATTAACAGAGTGATATGGGTTGCTTTGCATTTTTGTCACAGTTTCCGTTTACTCATGACAGTGACGGGTGTGCTGAAGTTCATTATTTATGGCGTGAGTTGTGTTGGAATAGTTCTTGTTTCTGCAGCTACTAACAAATGTACTCACTCAGGTACATATATGTGCGAGTGTCTGCACAACTAATTATTTGGCCCAAAAAAATGATTGTAGTTTAGTGGCCATAATATAGTCGGCAAACAATTAACAGATTCAAATTGTCCCCGAGCTTCATGCAACTTGCAGTAATTGGAAGTGATTGGTTGCTAAATTGAATCTTTGTAATGTGGAACTGCTTTTCTGTATCTGCACTTAATGCGTGAGAAAAGAAAACCAGAGTAATTTTCAAATACTAATTTTACCGGGAATCCACATGATTTCCTTCCACCGAAAGACATTCCATGAGTGCAATTATTTTTTTTTCTGATCAGCGCAGGTGATATATACATTTATACATCTAGTAATCAGGATTGAAAAAAATACTCTGTAACGAAAGACGGGGTCTGAATTTGGCCCTGTATGGTGACTTTTGCCCCAAATCAAGTTTAGTCATGATATCATAAAATTATGGCTGCTCGGTAATGCGTTTTATGATGTTTTCTTGACAATATACAATGTATATTGTCACTAGTATGTCACTTCAGCTGACCACCTAAACGTTGAGCTTCAGAAACCCACCAGCAGGTCAAACTGAAAAATTGTATTCACCTATCTAAAAATCATGGGGAAATGGTGACTTTGGCCCAGTCGCCATTCCGCAAATATTTTGCTTGAAATGCACTATATATTTTTCAAAGTTGCTTTGCGATATCGAAAATCGCTTCTCAGAAGCACTACATTGACTACAAGAAGTATACCCTGGATATAGCATTATCCTCCATACCACGTGGGTGTATGACTAAGCTTCGTCGTATGCCAAAAATTTGGGGTTCATGGTTCTATGATTTTTGGGATTTCAAGGTTTAACATCATAGTATGGCGCTAGATTTCAATCATTTCAGTGAGTTGTCGCTCAGGAAATGTGTCACGATCATAGTGAAAACCCTGTGAAAGATCAAATCACAATTATGACAAATTAGCAATCATATGTGTTAATCAATGATTATTGATAAAATATCATTATATTCCTGATTGACTTCCCTTATAATTTTTGTGTTTCTCTGTGGCCAATTCCCCATCATTTAATAGACGACCGATGATATTGATTGTACGACCTAAATTTCCTATTATCACATACGGTCGAGAATTTGGGGGTCATCAGCTGGAAGTATAGCTGAAACTATAATTTTCAAACGATAGTGGATTAAACACTTGTTAGAACTTGGATGCATCATTTATGACAGTGGGCCAAAGTCACCCCATCGTGATATTATACACTGTTGCATGACATGTTTCCATGCTTGACCATGATAAGCATCACTGCTATGTATGGTTATGCGCATTGTCAAATGCCCACTTGAGAGATATGGTTTGAACAATAAAACTGTCCATATATAAAAAGCCACTGAAAATAAATAGCTATGAAATAACTGGGCCAAAGTCACCCTGTCTTATGGTCAATATCATCACTTTAATATTAGTTTGAACATGGAATATATCATTAATGACATCACTCAGATCGATTGCTGTACCAAAGCAATACCATCATCACTTTTATAGAATTAGATATTTATCTGTTTTCTGAATATCACGATTTCTTTGTGTCAACGTATGATTACCTCAGGCATGGGAACATCAAAGTATATCAAAGCAACTGCCTTCGAAACCAGTCAATATTTTCTTAAAACTATATTTCACATTAAACATGCTAAATTAACTGAATGAGACATACTCACATCAAATGTAATGAAAACAACCAGTCCTCAGGGAAATTTTGCTCAATTGAACACGCGGTTCTTGCGTAAATACAGGAACTGTATCCATCACACGCAGATGTAAACAATGCATGGAAATGCGAGATAGACTGACAATTCCATGTATATCATGGTATATTACAGATTATTTTTTCATAACTACATTATATATGCCCCTGCGAACTGGAAAATGTACTCGATGTGGACCTTTAAGCATGATTTGGGCATTTGTTTACATTCGGGTTTCATGCATACACTCCGTATGTTTATTTACAAAACCGGTGCAAAATGTGTATTATAACGGATGAAAAGACAACTCGGGCGGACTGTAATCGTCAAAATCATTGAGCACACCTTTGGTTATATTGCATCAGATGTTTTCCACAAAAATTTGGTTTTGAAAATAATATTGTATATATTCGAAGGCAGTAGCTTTAAAACCGATGAGGTAAAAGTGCACATCTCTTTCATTTCCGTATGCCCCGCCCCCATTTTGGCATTGTGGTATATCACATCCCGAAATAATCATATTTCGGGGCATCGTATGGCAATGTTGAACATAACATGTTTCTTAAAAATTCAGATTGTTACCGTGAAAATCGTTAGGCAAGTAAAGGTTAAGGCCACTCGTTTCAAAATTCATCATATAGGTTTGAAAAAAAAATCAATGCCTCCCCCCCCCCCCTCCCTCCTCCCAAGGCCATGGCTGCTTTGGGATACATTGCACGAAATGCCAATTAATGTAAATATTTTTCATAATCATTTTATTCACTTGTACATTCAGCGCATCATGAGTACCCATTGTGATCGTTGTTCAGGTTCAAAATTGGCAAATAAGAATTATAACAATATCTTCACAATTGATATCAACATAATGTAGAAACTGTAAGATACCACACGTTGCCAACAAGTTTATCATGTAAATCTATATTCTCTTTGGATGGGTGTATTTTTGCACGTCCAGATATGCACCACATCAATGCAATAAATACCTGTCTGTTCGGTTTACTGAGTTCATTACTGTCATTTGAGTTTGGCAAATAAAATATATGGTTAATAAGGAAATGACAGGAATCCCAGGTACCTGCACGTGATCAACCACAACAATCCCATTAAAGTACTGCTACGGTTTCTCCTTCTATTGTATGGAATGTTCCATGTTTTGTGATTTATGAGAACCTTTATTATGATTAGGTCCCATGTATCACCGATTATGCCACATGTGCCTCGGGACCTGGTGATTCTGAAAAGCTCATTGGGGGTCATTTTTCAAAGATATTTCAACAATGCATCTAATATTGGGTATAGCCGACTGTGTGACACATATGCCACACATCTCTAAGCTGCGTATAGCTATAGAGAATCCATAATGATAAAGAATGATAATGTATTACAGGTTATTTTCAGTTTTGTTTAATAACAGGTTCATTCATGCCATTTGATATGTTTTACTTTTTGTACGTTTTAGCAATATTAATTCCAAGCAAAATCTTCTAATTGATCACAAATATATACCAGTAGGCTTGTGATTTTATGGCACCCGTTTGTTCCGCAAAAGAGAAATTGTATTTTTCTAACTCATACTATGAGATACTAAGTCATACATATGATACACTAACACATAAGTATGAGATACTAAGTCATAAATATGAGATATTTACACATACGTATGAGATACTAAGTCATGTCTTGTCAAAATACCAGAATCTCACAAATACCATTGTCATCGAGCTTAAACAAGTATGGAGAGTTGCCCTTTCCTTATATTCCGCATGTATTTTTTTCAGGCTGGACAATGACACCAAGGCCACCGCCGAGTTTTACATACATCGTTAACAAGGTGATATGGATTTCGCTTGCATTCGTCATGCTGATGTCAACATCGCTACGCCACTCCCTCTATTAACTCATTGGCGGTGACTTTTATCCACGATTGTGCCAACATGCATTATTCATGGCTTCCGCGGTGTCAAAATAGTTATTCTTTTTAGATGCCACTTACAACTGTAATCGTGTACGTATAACGCACCATTTTACCGCTTACATTATAGGGCGAGCATGGATCATGTCATATCTTAAACTTGAGATCAAACACATCGTTTACTTTTTACGTGTTACCTGGTCTGTGTTTGGTGGGTTGTAAGTCTCAAATGAAATAGTGAAGTGTTAATGTTTTCAGCACTTCATGGGTACAAGCAAATTCAAACGAGTTTGATCAATGTCGCCACAAAGTACATTTTCATGGAATAGAGTGGATTAAGAGTCGTCCATTTTTGTTTTATGTATGTGTCTAGTATCTTGGTGAATATATTACTGATTTAATCATTTCTTTTCAAAATATCAAATCATTATTCTGACGGATGACATATATACTAGTACTCCCAGCAAAGTATTGCACTTCAAAATTCATAGTTCAGAAAATTATTGATCGCTTCGACGTAGTGATGTTGATGCAGCTGTACTGAACGATTTCAATATGTATTTCTTCTTGGTAGTGATCTCGATTTACATATTGTACCCTGTAAAAGTGGCAGTATGAGTATTTACTTTGCAGATGACTTCCTGAAAGTGGGTGTATTTTATTGTTTGAATGTGACAAACTGTGCCTGCATGTCATTGCAGTAACGGGTTTAATTTTTTCCTTAATGTTTTCTCTAGTATTGATGGTCGCAGTGTTAGTGCCGATCCGGTGCCTAGACACTACCGGGAAACTCCCACAGTGGCCCAGGACGATGTCATATATAATGGGCTGTCTCGTGCTGGGCTTTACAGAATCGTTAGCTCTTCGTCATGGGATGTAGACTGCTTTTGTACCGCATCAATGGGACCACAATCTAGTGGATATACTGGTAAGCAGTAAATCATCTGACAATCCAAGCATTGTGCAATTAAAGTAAATGGACCAGTAATGCAATAATTATCCCATTTGGTATGATTAGAGCGAGCAATAAAAATGATAGGCAATGATTTGTTTCAATTTTTGTTAGTGTTTTTTTGGAGTGTCACCTAATTTAATTTTGCCCAACTATTGATAAATATGCAGATCGATATCAAACACACAGGATCGATCTACCCATAACAATTTAAAATCTGAGAGGGTCAAATAATGTTTCATATTCTGAATGACAGGCCAATAATTGGTCGAAAAATATACCATTTAAATAAAAATATCACTCGCATTAATGGGGTACCTGCTGATGCCATGTGCTTCTGGGGCTATGAAACAGTCTATTATGCCCAAAAAGTGCAAAAAACGTCATGTTCATTGTCTGCGTTATGCAAAAACAAACATTACAAAAACTTGATGCAACATTATTACGTTTTTAGGTTACCGGACCTACGACATTTTTATCTTTTTTTGTTTACGGGCGAATTTCTCTGAAACTTTGCACAAGAATGCCTAAAAATAATTCAAGAAGGAGGAATTTTTTAGTTTTTTGATTTTCGCATTTTTTTTCAAAATGGCGGCCGTTTTCGACAAAAAATGTCTGACTTTGGACTTTGGCAGCCATTTTCTCAAAGTCTGTTCAGTAACTTTTTTTCTTTTTGATACATAATACTCCTCATATGTACTCCTATGATGTCTATAAATTTTGTTGCGCTTGAATCGCTCGAAGTGGCCCATTTTGGCCCAAACTCGGCCCAAATGGGACTTTCCCATGTATATATATTGAGATTAGAGACTAGGAATCAATTGTGGACATATTGGAAATGATATATGCTGAATATTCTCGTGACCTTGAATTTGACCTCTGACCTCAGTTTCAAGGTCAGAGCACAAAATGGATTATATCTCGCTTATTATCGACTTTACAGCTTAGGAGTCAATTGTGGACATTTAGGAAATGATATATGCTGAATATTCTGATAACCTTGAATTTGACCTTTAAACTCATTTTCAAGGTCACAGGACAAAATTGCTAATATCTAACTTGTTATCAACGTTACAGCTTAGGAATCAATTATGAACATATAGGAAATGATATATGCAGATTATTGTAATAACCTTGAATAGGACCTTTGACCTCATTTTCAAGGTCACAGGACAAAATGTCTAATATCTCAATTGTTATCGATTTTACAGCTTAGGAATCAATTGTGGACATCTAGGAAATGATATATGCTGAATATTTCCGTGACCTTGAATTTGACCTCTGACCTCATTTTCAAGGTCGAGAGCACAAAACAGCTGATATCTCGCTTATTATCGACTTTACAGCTTAGGAATCAATTGTGAACATATAGGAAATGTTATATTCTGAATATTGTCATGACCTTGAATTTGACCTTTGACCTAATTTTCAAGGTCACAAGACAAAATGGCTAATATCTCGCTTCTAATCGACTTTACAGCTTAGGAATCAATTATGAACATATAGGAAATTATATATACAGATTATTGTCATGACCTTCAATTTGACCTTTGACCTAAATTTCAAAGGGCACAGGACAAAATGACTCCTGTCTCCCTTATTGTCGATTTTACAGCTTAGGACTCAATTGTGAATATATAGAAAATGATATATGCTGAACATTGCCATGACCCTGAATTCGACCTGTGATCTCATTTTCAAGGTCAAAGGACAGAATGGCTAATATCTTGCTCCTCTATTGACTTTATGGCTTGGGAAGCAATTGTGGACATATAGAAAATAATATACACTGAATATTTTGATGACTGGGAATTTGACCTTGATCTTATTTTCAAGGTCAGAGCACAAAATGGCTAATATCTCGCTTGTTATCGACTTTACAGCTTAGGAATCAACTGCGAACAGGAAGTGATATATGCTGAATTTTCTCATGACCTTGAACTAGATTTTTGACCTCATTTCCGAGGTCAGATCACAAATGGCTAATACACGTATCTCACTTATTATCAACTTTACAGCTTAGGAATCAATTGTGATCAAACTCCAAATGATATATGCTGAATATTCTCGTGACCTCCACTTGACTAATGACCTTATTTTTCAATTCCCTTTGACCTGATTTTCATGGTGACAGGACAAAATGGCTAATATCTCACATATTGACTTCATAATGTGTGAAATCAATGAAGGACATATAGGGCCAAATATTCTGATGACCTTGAATTTGACCTTTGCCTTCTTTTTCAAGGCCACAGCACAAAATTGCTAATATCTCTCTGATTATTGAATTTACAGCTTAGCAATCAACTGTGGACATGACATATGCTCAATCTCATATATGCTGGATATTCTCTTGACCTTGGATTTAACCAGTTACCTCGACTTGACTAATGACCTGATTTTCACGGTGACAGGACAAAATGGCTAATATCTCACATATTGACTTCATAATGTGTGAAATCAATGAAGGACATATAGGACCAAATATTCTGATGACCTTGAATTTGACCTATGCCTTCTTTTTCAAGGCCACAGCACAAAATTGCTAATATCTCATTGAATTCACAGCTTAGCAATCAACTGTGGACATGACATATGCTCAATATTATATATGCTGAATATTCTCTTGACCTTGGATTTAACCAGTGACCTGGCTAACATCTAAAATATTAAACATATATTGTCCGGTCTTTGGCCCTTGGCCTAATTTTTGTATTATATGGCACAGTAGACTGTTTCTATGGTTTATCTATACCCGAATTGCATGGTGGCGATCCTGGTGGCAAACAGGAACCTCAATACTATATGAGACACTCAAATCAATGAGAATATAACTTGACATCCATGCTCAAATCAATAAAAAAAAAAGGTATTTTACCCACACAGAACAAGGGTAATATATCAACCGAACACTGCATTGTACTGGGATGGGTCCTTTCATAGAGCACGAGTTTACGAGTGAGCTGCGGGAGGACCAAGTGCGAAACTAATGGGGTACCTGCTGATGCCATGTGCTTTTGGGGCTCTAAAACAGTCTATTATGCCCAAGAAGTACAAAAAACGTCATGTCCATTGTTTGTATTATGCAAAAAACTAACCTGACAAAAATTTAATGTAACATTATTACGTTTTTGTATGAATTTGGCAAGTAGACTGTTTCTATGGTTTGTCTATACCCGAATTACATGGTGGCGATCCTGGTGGCAAACAGGAACCCCATTCCCGTACAATGTAGTATTTGGTTTATTATATGTCTACAATAACGTTTTTTTCGGCACAAAAAACAATGACTGACGTCACAATGAATGGATTCATAGCAACGAGTTCTGGCCAGTGCAATAACAACAACAATGCAATATGGATATTTATTGCACTCTTCAATTTACATCGAATAAGATAGAGACTACGGAACCGCTGAAAGGACATGAAAGAAATATTTTTTGACATGGTTATTGCATTCCCTCACAATAAGATTGCGTTCCCTCGCAATAAGATTGCGTTCCCTCACGATCTTATTGCATTCCCTCGCATTCTGGATCGCGTTCCTTCACGATCTTATTGCGTTCCCTCACAATCCGGATCATGTTCCCTCATGATATTATCGCATTCCCTCGCATTCTGGATCACGTTCCCTCGCATTGTGCTGACGCCAATGACTTCTGAGAAGGTTATTCTACAAGATCGCGAGGGAACGCGATCTGGAATGCGAGGGAACGCAATAAGATCGTGAGGGAACGCGATCTGGAATGCGAGGGAACGCGGCAATAACAATGTGCTAAAAATATTTCTTCCATGTCCTCTCAGAGGCTCCGCAAGAGACAAACTGGTGAGACATAATAAATATATAACTAGTGTATACCTCTTTCCATGGGACTGTCAGGAAGGTGAGGGCAAGCTCCATAGATAGTTCCCAGGGCTCTGGAGCGGTAAGGCACCGAGTGAAGCAATTGAAACACCAGTAAATAATCCAGTACATCCACACACCATAAACATTGACTACTTGAACACAATCGTGCTGATATTTTATGCTGGGATAATGAATATTCCTTGAATGAATACTGAAGCTCTTCCGTATACTAATAGCGAACGCAGTGGTAAAACGTCTAGTCAAATGAAGTTACAATAGCTAACACAGCTCGCTATATTATAAGATGCACATGTAATTCATCTGCAATAACTCTGAAAACGATATACACTCCTCCAGGATTTACACTCCTTAGTATGCATATAATATATCACTGACTTGTGATTATCCAACAATTAAGTGATATAAATTAGTGAGTGTTTCTAACCATTTTTTTTTCTAACCAAGACGACCTCCATTTTTTACGGTTGCTTACCAGTCACTGCCCATCGAGTTTCTGACACTGTTTCAGCCTGGCCGGTATAGACGGACACTGCGCCATCAGACACCTTCCTGGCTCAATCCTGCGACACACAGGGAAACCTCACAGCTTCCCACAATAGCCTAGGACGACGCCAATATAATGGCAGTCCAGTGCTGTATCCGACATGTAGCGGCTCTGCCCTGGGCGGGTGTGGATTTGAACTAATTTCTCCAGCATTTGAGAATGTGAGACATGGCGGATGAACCAATTAACCATCGTGGACTAGTCGAATGCAAATCTGGTATGTTGATTATGTGTGGACGTGTGGTGCAAACGAATCGATTTTATGAGATACATTGTACATTCTCCGACGCAAATTAAATAGCAGGATATTTCGTGATAATCTGATTTCAACTCCATTGTTTAGTTCTTGGCATGTGCCTCGGAAATATGGCATCAGGACTGTTGAAAGGACTACAATACAGGATATAATTAGAAGTGCATAGCATCATCGAAATCCATAAATCAAGAGAAACTTGTGTTGAGAGAAACCGTGCTGAAAATGACCATGAGTCAGATTTGGGATAGATTGGAGTAATGAACCAAATTGAGATACATGACACAGTCGGATTAGGTTCTGATGCTACATTGTTTTCAGTGGCACTGACGGGATGAATTGGATTAGAGACTTCCCGTACAAACTGCAAGTTGTCGAGATGGCCGTCAGTCTCTCTTCTATTGTAGCTGGCGCTGTCTTTCTACTGGTGTCAATGGGAGTCCCGTCACCAGTTTGGCGAATCTTGGCTGGCACCTTCCTCTGTATCGGCACTATTTGTACTGTCATGGGTGCCGCATGGTGCTATCTGTCTGTGCGACGACCCCGGAGTGAACACGAGATCTATGGACGTGTGAGGTGGAAACTTTGACCAGCGAGGCTGTGGAAATGATCAAATGAATGTGTTAATATTTCCTAGTTGATCCAGTTTCAATGTTTTGTTAAGCACAAAAGAGAGATAAACATACACGGAATTAAACTTTTGGATTACTTGACCTGTGCTCTATGTAATTCAATCAAGTGCTTTTGTGAAACATAATATAACTTTAGTTATGAATTGATAACTTTGGTTCAGTATTTTTGCTTTTACGCACTTTACATGCAACTGATGTATTTGTAGTTTGTAACAATTGTAGAAATATATGCTTTTCTATTCAGATTCTTACTTCTATTCAGAAGTAACACTTATTGTTCATTTTGCATAATTGTGAATATATTTTGGAATTTTTTCAATAGCATTCACGTGAAAAGTTACACAGTTTCAGTCATTAAATACTATCAGCAATGTCATGATTCTCGTCCGACTCAGTATCGTGGTTACAGATGGATTGTCATCCATACACTTTTAACCAAAATTAGTTGTATTTCGATATTCGTAGACCTGTATCTTTACCTACAAGGTTTGAAATAATCATAGGCCTGATGTTAAAATTCCATGACTAAAATTACGCATGCAAAAGTTTGAAAATAATCATGGGCCTGGTGTTGAAATTCCATGACTGAAGTTCCGCATACAATAAGTCAACATAAACTTTCTCTAGTAGCATGAATATACTTTGCAAAAAAAAATGATAAAGTTAAGCCATTTCCTGTATTCAACATGTACATCTAGACCAGACATGTATATGTATAACGTTTTAATTAATCAATATTTACTAAGCCATTACCTGTATTCAACACGAACATCTAGACAAGACATATATATGTATAACTTATTCTCGATGCTGATCTCCCAAACTTCGCAAGCCTCATTACTATGCTTCACACATTCTTTCCGGGGTTCATTATAACATGTTAATACCTGAAACTAACGAAGAGAAAAATTATATTGTTAACGGGTTTCCTAATTGTTTCATCGATTTAACACACTCTGAGAATACTGAATTATTTGATTGTATCCATGATTATATTGTTGCCACGAAACGAATGACATAAACACCAAAAAATTATAATGATGTGAAGTAACCTTTATTTTCTTGAATTGACCACTGTATATTTTTAATATAATTTGTATATTTTGTTGTAAATAAACTGCACTGCACTTTGTTGTATACGCACGGAGGAGACCCCCTAGTGGCTTCGGCTGTGGGGAATCCTCGTTAAACAAATAAAGTTTACATTACATTCTATCCGTTCGAATATTCAGTGGTTTGGAATTACCACCACTTAAAATATCACAAATCAGTGATGTCATCTGATGACTTGCATTATTGACCTGGGCTATCATTGGTGATAGCGAATGGTGGGGAATTGGCCATAGAAAAATACAAAATAACTAGACATAAAAGTGCAGAAGCTTTGTGGTATCCCCCAATTTTTTTCTGATCATTTCAAATGGTGAAACCTAATATACAAGTGAAAAAAAAACATTCTAAATAGAAAAAAAATAGATCTACACCCAAACATTTTTTTCGAATATAACTAGACATAAAAGTGTAGAGGCCTTGTGGCATCCCCCAATTCTTTTTCTGATCATTTCAAATGGTGAACACAATATACACGTGAAAAACAACTATCTGAATAAAAAGTTTAAAAAAGATCTACACCCAAAATTTAAAAAAGAAAAAAAAACACGAAAACATAAGGCCTCCCGATTTTCAATCAGGATAACTAATTAATCATTGAACTAGAGTCATCGCAATCTTTGTGTATTGACCGTTTCTGTTACATTAATATTTTCTTTGGCCTTTGAGTTGTAACATTAAGTAATGCTTCTAGGATCAAGGCACATACCCTGCATGAAAAAAGTTTATGAAGATTTAAACTGGCTTCATAATATGGTCTTTAATCTCGGAACACCCTAAAAGTTGTAAAATCGTTACGAAAGTTCCCATATTACTGTGTTGAAATATCAAGGTCAATCCACTCATAACATTGAGCTAAAATTTATTATGATGTCGATATGGGTAGAATGAAAAAACCTCCGAACAAGCCATGAAGGAATGGAGTCAATAGCAGAAATGCAAAATAATAGAAATAAAGACCTTTTACCTTATTACCTGAAAAGGATGCATATTCTTATGTGCATGCTAATTGTCACAATTTTGTTCAGATCTGCGCTTGGAGACACCCGCACTGCTACTAGTTTATGATGATTTTGTGCATTATGATGATCCCTTTAACAAAGAGTGAATTTTTTCAACCATTTCCCTATAGAGCCCGAGCCTCTAAACCGGACCTCAAACTGATTGTGTTAACTAAATACTACATTATACAGTATAACTAGATTATGTATTAGTACATATATAAAGTGTATGCAAGTTCATACAGTATATGATGCCATCGACTCATGTTGTTCCTAGAATTTCAGGAACAGCTCCCGTATCGACCACCTGCTAGATCGATAACTGCATGTTGCTTGTATACGAATGAAGGTGGTTTTGAGAGAGTGTCAGTTTTCATAAACCAACAGCTCTATTGAAGTTTCTATTGATACGATCCTCCTTTGTGTCACCTACACACCTTGTACATCCGCCATTAACTCCGCTATACACAATGGACTGCAGCGATATGTTACATCATGTGTTGCCTGTAATAGTATCCGCAATGTCAAGGCATGATCCATGCATCCTATGTGTGTGAGCCCAATGGACTTTGTAGACAAAAGTAAGACACACACGTGTACCTGGATATTGTATTGTGACTGACAGAGTGGGTTTGAATTTGTCTTTGAAACCAGACAATGCACGTCAGTCTGAACTTAATTACAAGTATAGATACGTTCATTATAACTCGTGAAATGAATGTATATTACACATGTTTCAGTCACAATGTCATGGCAAATTTCGAAGTTTGTGCTCTGTCGATAAATCGAATTTGTTGTCTATAAGTTATGTTAAATTTCTCGAGTTATAAATCGAGATATTATATCGATAACATGAGATGTTATGTTGATAAATCGAGACAACTTGATTGCTTATTAACAATTTATAAGTGAGAATTGATATGACCTACACATGTTTACTATCAATCTCAATGTAATTCACTGTGCTTATAGGATAAAAAAAATATCCCACACCAGTGTCCTCCTCAGAGCTGATGTACCTTGATGACTGCAGTTTCAGCTTTCAGTGGTCATCGTCTTCCACGAAAGCAATTGCGAAATTGTGTTCTGTAGAATGGCGATGTCCTCGTTTTATGCTTGACAGGGACTCTACTGGGGTAATCTGTCAATACCACGTGTCATGACACGAAGTTTGTCATTCTTCTCTGGACACAGAACTCGAAAAAAACCGCAATTTGCCGACAGCTGACACTGAAATGGAAACCTCAGACAACTCAATATAACGTTGTGTTTGAACGCCGAGATAGAAAGACTACAGTTTGGAAAAAACTTCGATTTTTCCGCCAAGAATTATTGATAATAGTAGCTTACCTCATCGCAATTACCTGAATGGTAGAGGATGTTAAGAGGATTATGAGTATATAATTTTCGCTCGTGAACTGATTCCCCATTTATATCCTAGAAAAAAGATGCTCCAAAATAGTATGTCTTGAATTTCGCAGTCTCTATATATGTTGAAGATTGAAGAAAGCATGCTCTCTATACTTGAACCAAAATCGTATTGTTATGTATGAAGGAAATTTTCACTACAATAGTAGCAGCTATATGGCTGAAAGGTTATGGCGACATACTAATATATGGACGTGCGAAGTCTCTGGCAAGACGAAACTCATTAAAGCGACTTTCCCATTTTATCACGATCGTAACTCATTATAGCGACTATTCCATTTTATCATTATCGTCAGCGTTGAAAACATAATGAATACTTATTGATAGCCTCACGATACACATTCATGCCTCTGACCCACATGCACATACAAAAGTTCATAGATATGACCAAAATACAGTGCTGCAATATGTTCACATACACTACTGATACAATGCTTGTCCATTCATTTCATTGTTTGAATTCTGAAAGCATCGAATTTGTATTCAGTTTTTTGTTGGCTTTACGACGGAAAACACCACAAATGACATAATAGGTTCATTGTGACATTGACGCTGTTGAAAGAAGGTGAGGAAATTGTCCTTGTCTGACATTCTGTATGCTTATTTTTGCATTGGAAAACGACACAAAGGCTAACACACACACAACGCTCCACCAGAAATATTATGTATTTCTGGTTCCACGTACAGCTTTCAGCTTGCATTCGTGACTTTCGTTGGCGGGTGTGATAACGAACATTACTCATGGTGACCTTGGTGCTGGAATATTTGTTTTCTGATGCCACTTACTAATGTACATCATGTAGGTACAGACACGAGATTATCTGTAATCTACTCATTAGACAAAGAATAATTTGGAAATATTCGTAGTTTGGTGGAAATATTATATTCGATGTAGAGATCAACTACTACGAGATCAACTAATATGGTCCCACAAATTATCCAGGCTCAAGTTGTCCCAGGGTCCAAGCAACTTGCAGTAATTGGAAGTGATTGGTCGCTAAATTGAGTTCTTGTGAAGACGGAATTGCTTTGCTACATCTGCACCGAATACATAGAAGAAGAAAAACCAGAGCAATTTTCAGATACTAATTTGACCGGGAATCCATGTGATTTTCTTCAAATGGAAGATATTTGCGTGAGTGCAATTCATTTTAGTGTTCTGAACAGTGCAGGTATTATACATGTAGTAATCAGGGGAAATCATTGGAAATGTTCTGTATCTTCTTTATCAGGGTGTAAAGAATCACGACGAAAGAATGCCCAGGGGACCTTTAGACACACAATCGAAAACAACATTCATCAAGCATGTAAATTTTGTCTAGCTTAATTTTTGTCCCAGAATGGATTATTACAGCTGAAATTATTGAATTTATATCACACTGGTCGGAATAAATCTTGGTGCTGGATTTCAATTGTTCTGAATTTCAATGTTCATATACACATGGCCACATAACATGTATGCCACTACTTCAGATTCCTCGAATAGGTGTCATCATGGCCATCTATTACCGTATAACATGCTTCAGAGCTGTTTAGAACGGTGTCAAATTAAGTTATATACTCCCATATGGAAGTACACTATTGGCTATCATTTCCTATAGCCTTCATTTTGAGGACTTGTAACTTACCGCTATATAAACTGTTTAGCAAATATTCCCTGATTAAAGAATGATCCGAATGTTTTCTCGATGGTCAGTGACAGGTACTGAATATACATGTACTTGTAAGGATGGCACTGTCTATTTCCAATGAAATCAAGTCATTTTGAATTGGGGACTGGGGGAGATCACTCTACCATAAATAGCTGACCAGTCTTCACTGATTAAATAACACATAAATTGAAAAATAAAAGAAGAAATAACCTTAGATTGACATTGTTCATTTTCGTTTAATTTAATGTGTGAAACTGTTGCTTTTACCTCATACAAGTGTGTATGTTATATACATGAACAGCATACTACTAACATTTCAGTCTTACATAATACAGTTACGGTATATGACAGTATGTGTCATTTCATCCACATTCACTCTAAATAGATTTTGTTCACAAAATATTATGCTGTTCGCTCGAAACAAATTTCTTTCACTAGAAATATTATATTATTCACTTGATAGGGTGAACAATCAGAATACCTGGGACCTGTCTTCAATCAGTTTGAGAATATCTGCAGTGGGACAAAGGTTCCTGAAACTAATTGGCCAATTACTCTCGGAACAATGGTATCTCCTTACTTGCATCGTGCCAAGAAATAAAATTAAGTTGGATAGTACTAGGGATATATGTTATTGAGTGGATGAATGGATGCGGTCCTATCCTTGGAGCAAACGTCTTGATTTTCAGCATCTACGAGCATAAAATGATATGTGCAAACAATTATGTGTATGTACATGAAACAAAACATTGAGACAGACTGAATAAGCAGACACTATTTGATCATCTGCAAAGCATCACTGGCAAAAGTTTCTAAACTCCACACCCCCTCACATGTCTACAACAGCTTTGGTAAACGATGTTCACCAAAGCTGTGATGATCACCAATTAAGTTGAATAGATTTAATCCACACAGCTTCAAGCCCAATTCAAATGAGGGCATCTGTTGACTTGTGTGATCGCTGTGAAGGTACAGTAAACGGATACATTACTTTATCCACTCAAAATTTGCTTTGCTTATATCTCACCATCAGAAAGCTTTTATTGTATTAATGGTTCATTAGGTAGCTTGCTTATCATGCTTATTCTCACATGAACTACAGCTTACCTGTCAAATTACCCCATATATATCCACTGGTTCGTGGACCGAATGATGAGCGATTCAAAGGTCATCTACTAGTATATACATCCCAGGATGAATAGCTGTAGGGTAGGGTGGGGCAAGACGGACCCCCTAAGAGAAAATTGTGCTTTTTGTGGATTCAAATGATATTTTCCTAGGTAGAGCTGTTGTATTAACTATTTTTGCATGCTATGATATATATATAGTAATATGAATAACAAACTATCCCCCACGCTGGGATATCTCAAATATAAAAAATATTTTAAAATGTTCTTCTTGCCCCACACCTTGGGCAAGACGGTCCGTTGGGTCGTCTTACCCCATTGTATCCTGAACGCCAAACTTGGGTCAATATATCATTTTGTGAATACGTCATGTGTGCATTTCTAATGTGAAACAATATAAAACTGATTCAATTTCACCAATGCACCAGGAACAATGATAAATAGTGTACACGGTGAATGTGTGCTCTGACATGTATGTAAATTTGTAGGTTATAATTTAAAAACAGAAATCCAATTTTGCACATGAATTTTATCCCAACAAACAAGAAAACTATACATGTATCAACAATTTGTGAAGACATACAGCACATACGCTGAAATTTGTTCAGGTATCTATGAGTATATTTCCCAAGGCTACTTTAACCATGCAGTAACTACAAATTACTTAACGAGTCTGGTTCACAATCACAATGGCTAGGTCTTGCGAAGATTTGGCATTCCATTAATTTATTTAACCTTTCTTCCAACATTGCCGTACAAGCCCTTAAATACTATACTTACAAATTATTGTTTAACAAACTAGAAACAACGTGAAACCGATTGTCATCTATAGCGTCACTTCGCGTGTTATTCACTAATCACATCATCTACAGCACAGTCTGCGTGTGCCCAAAGTTTGCAGACGACACATTGCACCCATTCCTCTCCAGGGCGACTGTTGCTAAAGGCTTCTCAACAAACCAGACAAAACCATTCCTGATCATCTGGCCTCCTGTCGTTGCCTCTTTTGGTGGCCCTTTTACCTTTCGTTTTTGTGCTTTTGCCCAAAAAGCGTCTTTGTCTTTGTTGCGTCTTCGTCTTTGTTGTTTGTGTCTTCTTCTTTATTGTCACCTTTATTTTTGATGCTCCCTGGATTGGCTTCTTCGTCTTCACCCTTTTCTCTAACAGCTGATTTTCCAACTGATCTTTGAACGGCGATGCAGTTAATACCATGGGGGTTTCAGCTTTCCTCTTCCTTGTTCTTTGCTTGTGCAGCTTTGGAACAGGAGATAATTCCCCCAAAAGTAGTTTGGCAGTTTGGGCTGGTGGTTCTGGCTGCTCGGCTGCTTGTTGTGGCAGAGATGGCAGGTCTGGCTGCTGGGTTGCTTGCTGTGGCAGGGCTGGCAGGTCTGTCTGCTGGGCTGCTTGCTGTGGCAAGGCTGGCGTTTCTGTCTGCTGGACTGCTTGCTGTGGCGGGGCTGGCAGGTCTGGCTGCTGGGCTGCTTGCTGTGGCAGGGCTGGCGGTTGTGTCTGATGGGCTGCTTGCTGTGGCAGGGCTGGCGGTTGTGTCTGCTGGGCTGCTTGCTGTGGCAGGGCTGGCGGTTCTGTCTGATGGGCTGCTTGCTGTGGCAGGGCTGGCATGTCTGGCTGGTGGGCTGCTTGCTGTGGCAGGGCTGGCGGTTCTGTCTGATGGGCTGCTTGCTGTGGCAGGGCTGGCGGTTGTGTCTGCTGGGCTGCTTGCTGTGGCAGGGCTGGCGGTTGTGTCTGCTGGGCTGCTTGCTGTGGCAGGGCTGGCATGTCTGGCTGGTGGGCTGCTTGCTGTGGCAGGGCTGGCGGTTCTGTCTGCTGGGCTGCTTGCTGTGGCGGGGCTGGCAGGTCTGGCTGCTGGGCTGCTCGCTGTGGCAGGGCTGGCGGTTCTGTCTGCTGGGCTGCTTGCTGTGGCGGGGCTGGCAGGTCTGGCTGCTGGGCTGCTCGCTGTGGCAGGGCTGGCAGGTCTGGCTGCTGGGCTGCTTGCTGTGGCGGGGCTGGCAGGTCTGGCTGCTGGGCTGCTCGCTGTGGCAGGGCTGGCATGTCTGGCTGGTGGGCTGCTTGCTGTGGCAGGGCTGGCATGTCTGGCTGCTGGGCTGCTTGCTGTGGCAGGGCTGGCATGTCTGGCTGCTGGGCTGCTCGCTGTGGCAGGGCTGGCATGTCTGGCTGCTGGGCTGCTTGCTGTGGCGGGGCTGGCAGGTCTGGCTGCTGGGCTGCTCGCTGTGGCAGGGCTGGCGGTTCTGTCTGCTGGGCTGCTTGCTGTGGCAGGGCTGGCGGTTCTGTCTGGTGGGCTGCTTGCTGTGGCAGGGCTGGCGGTTCTGTCTGCTAGGCTGCTTGCTGTGGCAGGGCTGGCAGGTCTGGCTGCTGGGCGATCTGAACTACTGGTCCTGGATTTACTGCTGGCCCTGGCTCGTCAGTAACATTTGATGCAGCAAAGTCCTCATCATTAAGATGGTGTCATCGTAGGGCCATAGGCCACAAATTCTGAAACCTGTCACACTGCTGTTGTCACTGTATTGTAAGCTGAAGCGAAGATAGACGCCATGTCGTAGAGCTGAACACGTTCACCTGGATGTGAAACCATCCAGTTGTCAGTAGCTCTGTTATATGCAGCTTTCATGGCCTTGAAGAAAGGGCGGTCTAACGGCTGCATTTTGTGTGTGGTATGGACCGGCAATGTGATCATCGTGAGACTTACTGATCTTGCAAAGGTGACAGCTTCTAAGGTTTTGTGGCTATGGTAGCCGTCTAGTATAAGGACATGTGGGTTTTCTTCAATGCACCGTGTGAACTTGGCGAAATGCTGGAGCCACTGTATGAACAGTTCTCCGTCAGTCCATAGATGCCATAGATGGCACCAGCTGGTGCCCCCCTCATCAAGGCAGGGTTCATTCTCTTGCGTGGGAAAACGAACATAGGTGGCAGGTAAGTACCAGAGGCACTGGTAGCACACAATACTGTGACTGTTACGCCACGTTCAGCGCGGTCATTTTTGCAACTTGACGCACCCCCTTAGTCGCTACAATTTTGGCTGGTTTCTGCACATTGGTAATACCGGTTTCGTCCATATTCCACACAGTGGCATCTGAGTAAGGTTTTGTTCTCAGAACTTCTTTGTAGACTTGGAAAAATCTCTGTACCTGAGGTTTGTTAAACCATACTGCTCTCGACAGACTAGTTGCTTGTGGGGTCCTGATCAATAAGTCTGGATGGCGCTTTAGGAATCCAGCTAGCCAGTCCTTTCCTGCCAATTTGGTGTGTCTGGAGAAAGGATGTGAAGTTCCACTTCTTTCCGCGAGAGAGTAGGCAAGTTTTCGTACGTCAATCGTCGTTAGGTCGTACAAGAACTTTTCCATTGTTTTTTATATGTTGTACTAGCTCCTCTTCTGATTCAGTTGAGAGCACAGGTTTTCGAGGACCCAACTGAATATGGCCTCTCTTTTGTACTTTTCCTTTCACGTGCCGATGGATTGTACTCATGGGTATATGGTACAGTCGACTTGCTTCATATTTCGGCATGCCATGGGCAATAGACACGATAGCCTGCTGTAGGACATCAGCTCCATATTTACCGCGATCCGTTTTGCGTTTGTACGTTCTGACCATCTGAAAAAAAACAGGTCTAGGAAAAATGTTATTTTATTTTGTTGCGCACAAACACACGCACACACACATAGGGAAGGCTGGGCTACATATTAACTTACACAGATTTATACCCACACAGATTTGTATTGGCGTGGGGCAAGACGGACATACTACCGTCTTGCCCCACACCTATCATTACCGTCTTACCCCCAGTGACATTGATTTCGTTTTCACAAAACACACCCCAAGAATACCCTATTATCGCCCAATGTTATTTTTTGGTCAAATTCTACACCATATTTTGTATTGGTAAGTATACTAGTTTGCAATATGACTTGAAGAAATGTTTCCACCAGAACAGCTCGAAATGTGACAAGTTTTAAAGCAAGCAGGCGTCATATCAACATATTCTCATACTACCTTCCACGTGTTTAGTTTTCCCTCTGTTCACTACGTAGTCATTCATCAGGTGGCGCTTCATCAAATGAAACATCATAATGGCGCGCGGATATGTCATAACGTATCATAGGTTGATTTGCCTTCTTGCCCCAAAAACCGTCTTGCCCCACCCTACCGTAACCACATGGCACGAGACAGCACATTATACATGACATCGTCCTGGGTCATAGTAGAAATTGGTGAGCTAGGCTCTGAGACAACACAGCATTTCCCAGCACTCAGACCATGGATACTAAAGGCATGATATTAAGCAGAGATTGTTCATGGTGGGTGACACGAGAGTTTTCATTCATGTGATCACAATTTCAGCAAGGATCCTTTATGACGATCCTTGATTTCAGGGTTTTTGATGAAACATATGTTTAACGTGATAAAAACGCCACACTGCAAGGGTAAATTTGAAGTGTGGCTGATTCATGAAATACAGGAACTGGCACTGTCCAATGACTGTCGCCACTAGGGAAATCTATATTCTATTCTATATCCTACCGCTATCTCGTTCTTATCTATTCAAGATATCAAATTAAGTCGAAAACGTGGGTATGGTCATTTTAAAGTCAGTCTGCAGGTTGATCAAACCAAATGATGACTCGGTATGAATAGATTCTCAACAAATCACTAATAATATGTTACTAGCATGCCAGCAGTTACAAAACTAGTTATACTATCAGGTACAACTATATATATGTAGGTTTGATTGAATGTGTAATCCTATATTATTGGTTTCAGTATTCTATGCCAGGTATAACGTGTTGTGATGGCGATATTTTACGCAAGATGTCACACAACTTATAACATACAACGGAGTATCATATGGAAGTGCACATAATGATACTGATCACATCGAATTTCTATAGGTGATGTGTTAATGTAACAGAAGATATTTGTTAATTATATGAAGTCGTACGATATACTAATATACATTCACCACAAGATGGACAAAACCATTTGTACCATCATATTTGGTCTACCGTTATTCATTTGAATTCTAATGTGCTTTGGCAATATTTCATCCAAGAAGTCACGAAATGATAATAGAATCGTAAATACAGGTACAAGGTTACATGTCATGCATATGTAATAATACATGTCACAGGTTCGCTAACGTGAATTCTACAGAAACCTTAAAGTCGTACAAAATAGCAATATTTATCAAGCAAGTCGACAAATTCTACCCATATCGACAGCAACGTTAATTTTAGACGGATGCTATTTCCCTTTCCATGCTCTATTTAGTAAATCAGAAAATTTTTGCCAATTAGGTACATTAATTTTTCGTGGCCTCTGTTCAGCCTCCCGATGGTATACTGTGTTGAGAGTATGGTGATCGATGCCATAATCGTAGAAAACCCGTTCCCGGTCCTGCGACCAATATCTTTCTGAAATACTAATTAAGATTCGGAGCACTTTCAATCAATGTTATATTTCACTCACCTGCCAACATATGCCAAGGTTACTTTTATAATTGGGCACTAGTTTATATTCAAGACATACAATTGATACACCACCCTACACATGTCCCGATGACGCAGCAGTGACGTTTGAGGATACCGAAAAACAATTCTCGATGTAAACAATTTGTTTACATTGTGTGATAACGAATGAATTGGCGTACTAATTACATGTAATCTATTCAGGTATATTGAACTTCATGTTTCGTTCACTTTGAATTAGTGATGGAATTTAGGGTTAGGCCTATACCTATATATTCCTTATATTGTACCGGCTTGATCCTCGATATTAGCACGTTAATTTTACCCCTGCATGAGAACTATTTTATCATATAAACTTGTGCAATATAGGTAGCTATGCTAGACAAATGCCATGTTCGTGTTTCAAGTGAAAGTTGTAGTTCTAGTGAAGGTATTTTCCGGGCTCATATTAATGTAAGTATCAATCTATTACCACCAATACAGCCAAATTTTGATGATTCCAATAACAAACGTAAAGTACAACATTTTACAATAGAAACAGAGCCCAACCAAATACTTTATCAAAAGACACACTAGCGTCATCAGGGGCAGACAGTGTGGATAATGTAGTTGTTTCTACTGTACACCTGATGGAATTAGTATACAACTGCCCAACAACCTATGAAAATAACGTGTGGATGGCCCACTCAGTGAAGTCACACACACACATTGTGACGTGGAACATTTCAAACGTGGAAAGGGAATTCAAACAAAAAACTTTAAATTGAGTATGTCAGCACTATACGAATGAGATATGTAATGGAGTGAAGAAATTGATTTCACGCCAGTTTCAGCGATCATTCTCACATTTGCCATGAGTGCAGTACTGAATTTATACTATGTTCAAATTTAGGGTGAACCATACACTGTTATAAGTTATTGTTGTGGCATCACTATTATACATTCGCTAATGCACCCATTGTATTGTGGCGATGCCTACCCACAACTTCATGGTGTGACACACCCAGTTGATTGATATGGGTAATCAGCTTAAAGTTTAGTGACATCAAACAAAGTAATTTGCGAAGATTTATGATGCACACGAGGGTGCATCCTCGAGTCACATAAACATCATAATTCACCATGTCAACATTAATATGAGAGCCTTATTTCTACCCAGTAATTGGTCTGGGAGTCTCACAATACAGATTGATGCCAGAGGTTTCGTTATGGAGATGGAAATGTAAGTTTCAATCTATTACCACAAGTACATTCAGATTTTGATGATAATAACAAACGTAAAAAAACAACATTTTGCAATAGAAACAAAGCCCGACCAAATAGTTTATCCAAAGACACACTGGCGTCATCAGGGGTAGACAGTGTGTTGAATGTAGTTGTTTCTACTGTACATCTGATGAAATTAGTATACAACTGTCCAACAACCTAAGATAATAAATTATAAATCCAAAACAAACCTCATGGAATAGATATATGACAAGTACATAAGTACCTAATCACAAGCCCAAAGGCTACAAGAAACATGAGTGATTTATAATTGTCACCAATTACTGATTCTGTGTTCGCGTCCATGTGATTGCTACTTATAAAGCTCGTGTATAACCAATTATTACAAACCTGTAATATCAACAATGAGCACCACTTGCTCTGCTTTAACTGAGGTAAAAGTATGTACGTACGTCGTGTACAAATTGCATATACTGTATATTCGTTGAAACGTAACGTGCATAGAACCAAATATACGAAAACAAAATTTCCAGTTCACGATTAATTCATGATTCGTTATTCCAATTTATAATTCACAGCTTACATATGCCAAGGGTTTTGTGTATATATGTATTTTTTTCTCTATTATACAGTGCAGAACATTAAAAATGGATTGAAAAGAAGACACAGGCACAATCATTTCCATTGAGCCTCGCTGGTCTAAGTTTCCACCTCACACTCCCTTACACGTCGCACAGACAGATAGCACCACGCGGCACCCATAACAGTACATATGGTGCCAATACTGAGGCAGGTGCCGGCCAGGATTCGCCAAAGAGGTGAGGGAATTCCCATAGACACCAGTAGAAAGACAGCGCCAGCTACGGTAGAAGAGAGACCGACGGCCATCTCGGCAACTTGCCATTTGTATGAGAAGTTTCTGATCCAATTCATTCCGTTAATGCCATCCACAGCAAGGTTCAATCAGAATCTATTCCAGCTGTGTCATGAAATCCAATTTGTTTCATTTCAGTAATCTAACTCAACTCTGATTAAGGGTCATTTCCAGCACGGATTCTGTCAACACATCTTTCTCCAATGCTAATACTAATTGGTGGGTCTGGATGACGCTAATTATATCCTGTATTGTATTCATTGCAAAACGCCCAATCAATTAATCATCCGGCACATTTCAGTTATCTGTAAAAGTAGTTTGTGTTGCTAATATCAAAAAATGATAATATCAAATTTGCCTTGGAGAATATAATGTCGAAAAAATATTTGTATGTGCCAGACGTTCACGTATTGATATTGAGTATACCACACTGTCAATCCATTGTATCCATAATGTTGAGTTATGATCATCCTGCACTTCTTCATTGTCATCTCTCAGATTCCCAACTGTGGGAGTAATTAATTCGAATTCACCCCCGGGATGTTTTCAATATGACTAGGCTACTGTCTCTTTTCTAAGAGCAGAGCCGCTGCATGTCGGATACAGCACTAGACTGCCATTATCTACGACGTCGGCCCAGGCCATTGTGGGAAGCTGTGAGGTTTCCCTATGTGTCACAAGATCGAAACGGGAAGGTGTCTGATGAGGCAGTGCCCGTCTACATAAGCCAGGCTGAAACAGTGTCAGAAATCCAATGAGCAGTGAATAACGAGCGAAAATAAAGAAATTAGGTCGTATCTGAAAATATAATATATGATATGAATCAATAACTTGCCATGCGATATTGGGTTATGGTAATGCACCTGTTGAGGGAAAACACCAATCGTAAGATACATACATCGGCAGTTTGTGAATCCTGAATATTATGTCGGCAACGATTCACTGCCGATGAATAACATGTACATTTCATGTGCAAGTAGAAATTAGTTCTAAGTTACCATTCTGCTAGTTGAGCTTGCTATTGTAACTTCACTTGACTATAAGACATGATATCACTGTGTTGGCCATTAGCATGCTCGAGTGTGCATGGTGTCCATTAGCATGGATGTGTTACACAAGATGAATGAGTTCGGGAAAGCTTTAGTGCTCATTCAAGGAAGATTTATATTCCCAACGTAAAATATCAACAAGATTTATCTCGTGTTTAAATAGTCCATGTTCACGGTGTATGGAAACATCAGGAAATGGGTGTTGTGAAACAGATTGCATGTGTTATTTCAAGCATTTTCCTATTGCAAGTGTGAAGTAGTTGAACAATACACGGATGTAATGAACCATAAGCTCGTGTCTTATTGCTTCTTGCCATTGAATTTTGGGGTGACACTAAAAGAAAAATGTAGAGCTTGGACCACATTTCTGACAATATAAATACACACTTGTTTTATCCAACAATTGTGCTTTCCTCTGTGATTTCATTTCGAGATGCTCTTGAGAATCATTGGAATATATTGACATTGCCACTCAATACTCAATGGTTTCTGTATGCCTTGATGAAGACGAATTAGGGTTATTCACATAATGTATTTTAGGGTGTCATCCCGGTCTGGTTAGGGGTAACTGTGGTGGTGTCAAGTGTTTGTTTACACATCTAATTGTATCCCCCAAACGATGTTCGGCGGTTACTATGGATCTGTCTCCATTGCGCCACCGCCACCATGGAGATTTTCTTGTGAACACTATAGGTTGCAAATCGGAACCGATTCTAATAGTTTTTCATGAAGACGTTTCTTATGGTAAAATCCCGACATCAATCGATTTTGGTTGTGGGCGTTTTCTGACACATTTTGCGCTTAAATTGGCCTGTTTAGCACACATGGGTTGTGAACGCTCTATAGGTGGGAGTTTTCAAGGAATGATGAAGACACCTATTGTCTCACGAAATCTATTGTTTTCCAGAATGATCAACTGAATAATAAAAAGGTAACAGGTTAACTTATTACGAGCATTTGAAATATCCATTTTGACATCTGTGATAATAATATATAGGCCGCGGGCTACGGGGGTCCCCCATGCACCCCCCCCCCCTCCCCCATAACTCAGCGAAACATATTTTTTCAGAAACCCCAGGGTGTCTGTAGTTGGAAATCAAATGTTAACGTTGAAAATATAGGGATGCACTCTATGTTTACACCACTTATTTGAAGGTACCCTAAATCGCTTTTCGACGCTTTCGCGACAAAAAGCACTAGGGGGTATGGTTGCCTTTAGGTCTGTATATCAGTTCTAATTGGTATATTCTCACACAAGAGGTATCAAAAGGAGGGGCATTGAATAACCTTTCGAATGATATATCAAACATCACTGTAGACATAATATTCACTCTTCTACATAGGTTTAAACAAAATTTTAATCGACAACTGAATCGCTCAACAGAACCCATATAGTGCCTGGGCACATTTTGAGTCATGTTCGCGATTTCCGCATGTTCGAAATAAGGGGGTGTACTTGGTAAATAGCCTACTATGTCAGGTTCATGGCATGAATCATTACATGCTATATACCATTGGAAAGGAAATTGAAAAACCTGTCCAGTTATGTCTTCAGATCACATATATGTTGAATATTTATCGGTCTATGGCCAGTCAGATTAATTTTCATCGACAACACTCAACAAATTACTGGAATCTCCCTTGTATCACATGGGATTAGTTTGTCCCATGTGAATCATTCATATTCTTCACCCACTGATGTAATTTTGTGAACTAAGGCCCACTAAATGAAAAAATAATGTTACCAATAAATATATAGGTATCAACCTCATTGCTGACACCCTATGAAATGGGTCCCGTCAAACACATTTTTCGCGATTTACATATACTCGAATTCAGGGGGTATACTTGACAAATAGCCTACTGTGTCGGTTTCACTGCACTGATCACTACATGTTATTATACTATTGGAAAGGAAATTGAAAATCCTGTCCAGTTATGTCTTCAGACGGCATATATTTTGAATATTCATCTGTCTATGGTCAGTTACATTCATTTTTCATTGACAAAACTCCACAATATATCATATATCACCCCATATATCACTTTGGAGTGGTTTGTCCCATGTGAACTATTCAAATTTTCCAACCACTGATGTAATTTTTTTAACTAAGGCCCAATGAATGAACAAATAATGTTACCAATAAATATATAGGGATCAACCTCATCGCTGACACCCTATGAAAAAGGGTCCCCTCAAACACATTTTTCGCGATTTACATATACTCGAATTAAGGTTGTATACTTGACGAACAGCCTACGGTGTCGGTCTCATTGCACTGATCACTACATGTTATATACCATTGAAAAATGAAATGGAATGGATATCTAATGATGTCTCCAATTCAAACATTATATTGTTATGTATGGAATATCTATCTGTTCATGGTCAGTCGAACGAAAACATATCAACAACTCTGATAAAATCCCTTGGATCTCCATGGTGTTTTGACTGAATTCATTCCATTGACTTCTCCAATTCAACCCAATGACTTATCCACTCCACCTCTTTTTAATCTGATATATTATTCATTTTGTTCTCCTGGATAGAACAGAACACTTTAAATGAAGTGAATATGAGATATACTACATGTACACATGTAGGAATAGTGCGTGATATCAGAAAAGTATATGTGATTTCCGTCCTTCTGAAACAAATGGATGTGGTTTGCTGCTAATGTGTTAAACTGAATACGTTCTTGTTACATGTATGCACTGTAATACAACCATAATGGTATTCTATCTCCTTTCCAGTAATTGATCAGAAGTTTTTCCACACACAAAACAAACTATGGTGAACAATCAGTTCAAAGACACTTGTAAACAAAGATTTCAGTTGTGAAGTGTATTAACTATCATTGAATTCAAAAGGAATTATTCCCAACCTACTTCAGGAGAATGCCAAGGTAGGTTATGCTGCTTTATCTATCATGTCCTATAGTTATTTATAGATGCCAAACAGATTGAATGGATTGTGTTCAGTGGACGAACAATATGAAGAAACAGCATAACCTGTCTCGGTCCATGATATTTTGGCATCATGTACAACAGCGGATGAAATTCTTTAACACACTGCTACATGCTAGTAGGTGAAGCCTCATAATGGGGATTCAGGACGGAATATTATATATATCTCACTCCACAGTATTTATTCCTTTTTTCAGACAACATACTGGTAAACCGAGTACAAACTAGACAGGACAACACATAACAAGTATACTCATGCACTACAACCCTTATCCGTAACATGCACATAGAAATGATTCAACAGTCCATGCAGATGAGATTCACTCAGGCTCCCAAGCTGCCCATTACCCAAGATGCTTGAACATCACCATCATTTTCATCATTGCCACCTTCATAGTCTTCAGCACCACTGAAGACTAAAGTGGAACTTCTTGCCCTCCTGCAGTAGAGTCCTCTAATGCCAACTTCTGCATCAAAATATTAAGAGCTTGTGCGAAGAGGTTTACATCAGGCTGTGGGCAGTGAGCCCTGATAATTGACATGGTTGATTTACCAATGCAGCATTGTGGCACTTGGAGAAGTTTTTTTTTATCTTTTCACCAACATTGTGCAGCATAGTTTGTCATTGCAGGTGTGATAGGTCTCCCATAGGATGCATATAATTTAGATACACCTCAGACTTGGGTCAGTTGTGATGAACAGTTTAACTGTTATGATTGCCCCACATTTCTTCACACATGGAAACAATCAGTGAATGCAGCAATGCAGTGAGTGGCATTGAGGAAGCGAGACTAATCACACTCAATAAGAAGCCAGCATCAAACCTTTTGTCATATAAACCTTTTGTTAACCTTTGGCGCATCTGTTGAAGAACAAATATGGGATTCAAAACACTACATAGTTCTCAGATAGCCTCTTCAATGTGCCACATTCCTGCATCAAATTAAGTAGGGCCATTACTGGAAAGGAGAAAGGATTACCAATATGGGTGGATTACAGTGCATACGTGTAACAAAACAACATATTCAGATTCACAGAGTAGCACATTAGCAACAAACCACAGCCATTTGTTTCATAAGGACGGCAATTGCATAGATTTTCTCTGATATCACGCACTTTTCCTATATGAGGACATGTAGTATATCTCATATATTCACTTCATTTGAATTGTTGTGTTCTATCCAGGAGAACCAAATGAAAGATAATACATGAGAATAAAAAGAGGTGGAGTGGTGAAGTCATTGGTTTGAATTGGAGAAGTCAATGGAATGAATTCAGTTTGTGGAGTTTTGTCAATGAAAAATTATTTCTAACTGGCCATAGACAGATTAATATTCATGAATATATGCGGTCTGAAGACATAACTGGGCAGGATTTTCAATTTCCTTTCCAATGGTATATAACATGTAGTGATCAGTGCAGTGAAACCAACACAGTAGGCTATTTGTCAAGTATACCCCCTGAATTCGAGTATATGTATCGCGAAAAATGTGTTTGACAGGACCCATTTCATAGGGTGTCAGCAATGAGGATGATACCTACATATTTACTGGTAACATTATTTTTTTCATTCAGTGGGCCTTAGTTCACAAAATTACATCAGTGTGTGAAGAATATGAATGATTCACATGGAACAAACTAATCCCATGTGATACAAGGGAGATTCCAGTAATTTGTTGAGTGTTGTCCATGAAAATTAATCTGACTGGCCATAGACAGATAAATATTCAACATATATGTGATCTGAAGACATAACTGGACAGGTTTTTCAATTTCCTTTCCAACGGTATATAACATGTAATGATCCATGCCATGAACCTGACATAGTAGGCTATTTACCAAGTACACCCCCTTATTTCGAACATGCGGAAATCGCGAAAAGTGCATTGAGGGTTACACATGTTTATACTTTGTTGACATGAAGTTCGTCCCTATATTTTTTAATGTTATCATGTTTCATTTCATTCAGTGGACCCTACTGGACAAAATGGTACCAGTTGGTGAGGGTTCTGTGGGGATACACATGGCTCAAAATGTGCCCAGGCACTATATGGGTTGTGTCGAGCGATTCGAAGAGTTTTCGATTAAAATTTTGTTTAAACCTATGTAGAAGAGTGAATATTATGTCTACAGTGATGTTGATATATCATTCGAAAGGTTTTTCAATGCCCCTCCTTTTGGTACCTCTTGTGTGAGGATATACCAATTAGGACTGATATTACAGACCTAAAGGCAACCATAGCCCCTAGTGCTTTTTGTCGCGAAAGCGTCGAAAAGCGATTCAGGGTACCTTCAAATAAGTGGTGTAAACATAAAGTGCATCCCTATATTTTCAATGTCAACATTTGATTTCCAACTAAGGACACCCTGGGGCTCCTGCAAAAATATGTTTCGCTGAGTTATGGGGGGGGGGTGCATGGGGGACGCCCGTAGCCCGCGGCCTAATATCCAATAACCTGTACTGTGGAAACAAATGACACTGGATTCTTGTTCAGAATAGGGAACTGATCTTTTGTTGAAAACAGAACAATATTATTTTAAAACAGAAAGTTAACATTAGTAATAGCTAAGTCTATTATTGACGACAATAAAACTAAATAAAAGAAGAAACATGTATTATTGGTCTCAGCAAGGTGACATGTTACCCATATAGTGCCTGGGCACATTTTGAGTCATGTTCGCGATTTCCGCATGTTCGAAATAAGGGGGTGTACTTGGTAAATAGCCTACTATGTCAGGTTCATGGCATGAATCATTACATGCTATATACCATTGGAAAGGAAATTGAAAAACCTGTCCAGTTATGTCTTCAGATCACATATATGTTGAATATTTATCGGTCTATGGCCAGTCAGATTAATTTTCATCGACAACACTCAACAAATTACTGGAATCTCCCTTGTATCACATGGGATTAGTTTGTCCCATGTGAATCATTCATATTCTTCACCCACTGATGTAATTTTGTGAACTAAGGCCCACTGAATGAAAAAATAATGTTACCAATAAATATATAGGTATCAACCTCATTGCTGACACCCTATGAAATGGGTCCCGTCAAACACATTTTTCGCGATTTACATATACTCGAATTCAGGGGGTATACTTGACAAATAGCCTACTGTGTCGGTTTCACTGCACTGATCACTACATGTTATTATACTATTGGAAAGGAAATTGAAAATCCTGTCCAGTTATGTCTTCAGACGGCATATATTTTGAATATTCATCTGTCTATGGTCAGTTACATTCATTTTTCATTGACAAAACTCCACAATATATCATATATCACCCCATATATCACTTTGGAGTGGTTTGTCCACTGATGTAATTTTGTGAACTAAGGCCCAATGAATGAACAAATAATGTTACCAATAAATATATAGGGATCAACCTCATCGCTGACACCCTATGAAAAAGGGTCCCCTCAAACACATTTTTCGCGATTTACATATACTCGAATTAAGGTTGTATACTTGACGAACAGCCTACGGTGTCGGTCTCATTGCACTGATCACTACATGTTATATACCATTGAAAAATGAAATGGAATGGATATCTAATGATGTCTCCAATTCAAACATTATATTGTTATGTATGGAATATCTATCTGTTCATGGTCAGTCGAACGAAAACATATCAACAACTCTGATAAAATCCCTTGGATCTCCATGGTGTTTTGACTGAATTCATTCCATTGACTTCTCCAATTCAACCCAATGACTTATCCACTCCACCTCTTTTTAATCTGATATATTATTCATTTTGTTCTCCTGGATAGAACAGAACACTTTAAATGAAGTGAATATGAGATATACTACATGTACACATGTAGGAATAGTGCGTGATATCAGAAAAGTATATGTGATTTCCGTCCTTCTGAAACAAATGGATGTGGTTTGCTGCTAATGTGTTAAACTGAATACGTTCTTGTTACATGTATGCACTGTAATACAACCATAATGGTATTCTATCTCCTTTCCAGTAATTGATCAGAAGTTTTTCCACACACAAAACAAACTATGGTGAACAATCAGTTCAAAGACACTTGTAAACAAAGATTTCAGTTGTGAAGTGTATTAACTATCATTGAATTCAAAAGGAATTATTCCCAACCTACTTCAGGAGAATGCCAAGGTAGGTTATGCTGCTTTATCTATCATGTCCTATAGTTATTTATAGATGCCAAACAGATTGAATGGATTGTGTTCAGTGGACGAACAATATGAAGAAACAGCATAACCTGTCTCGGTCCATGATATTTTGGCATCATGTACAACAGCGAATGAAATTCTTTAACACACTGCTACATGCTAGTAGGTGAAGCCTCATAATGGGGATTCAGGACGGAATATTATATATATCTCACTCCACAGTATTTATTCCTTTTTTCAGACAACATACTGGTAAACCGAGTACAAACTAGACAGGACAACACATAACAAGTATACTCATGCACTACAACCCTTATCCGTAACATGCACATAGAAATGATTCAACAGTCCATGCAGATGAGATTCACTCAGGCTCCCAAGCTGCCCATTACCCAAGATGCTTGAACATCACCATCATTTTCATCATTGCCACCTTCATAGTCTTCAGCACCACTGAAGACAAAAGTGGAACTTCTTGCCCTCCTGCAGTAGAGTCCTCTAATGCCAACTTCTGCATCAAAATATTAAGAGCTTGTGCGAAGAGGTTTACATCAGGCTGTGGGCAGTGAGCCCTGATAATTGACATGGTTGATTTACCAATGCAGCATTGTGGCACTTGGAGAAGTTTTTTTTTATCTTTTCACCAACATTGTGCAGCATAGTTTGTCATTGCAGGTGTGATAGGTCTCCAATAGGATGCATATAATTTAGATACACCTCAGACTTGGGTCAGTTGTGATGAACAGTTTAACTGTTATGATTGCCCCACATTTCTTCACACATGGAAACAATCAGTGAATGCAGCAATGCAGTGAGTGGCATTGAGGAAGCGAGACTAATCACACTCAATAAGAAGCCAGCATCAAACCTTTTGTCATATAAACCTTTTGTTAACCTTTGGCGCATCTGTTGAAGAACAAATATGGGATTCAAAACACTACATAGTTCTCAGATAGCCTCTTCAATGTGCCACATTCCTGCATCAAATTAAGTAGGGCCATTACTGGAAAGGAGAAAGGATTACCAATATGGGTGGATTACAGTGCATACGTGTAACAAAACAACATATTCAGATTCACAGAGTAGCACATTAGCAACAAACCACAGCCATTTGTTTCATAAGGACGGCAATTGCATAGATTTTCTCTGATATCACGCACTTTTCCTATATGAGGACATGTAGTATATCTCATATATTCACTTCATTTGAATTGTTGTGTTCTATCCAGGAGAACCAAATGAAAGATAATACATGAGAATAAAAAGAGGTGGAGTGGTGAAGTCATTGGTTTGAATTGGAGAAGTCAATGGAATGAATTCAGTTTGTGGAGTTTTGTCAATGAAAAATTATTTCTAACTGGCCATAGACAGATTAATATTCATGAATATATGCGGTCTGAAGACATAACTGGGCAGGATTTTCAATTTCCTTTCCAATGGTATATAACATGTAGTGATCAGTGCAGTGAAACCAACACAGTAGGCTATTTGTCAAGTATACCCCCTGAATTCGAGTATATGTATCGCGAAAAATGTGTTTGACAGGACCCATTTCATAGGGTGTCAGCAATGAGGATGATACCTACATATTTACTGGTAACATTATTTTTTTCATTCAGTGGGCCTTAGTTCACAAAATTACATCAGTGTGTGAAGAATATGAATGATTCACATGGAACAAACTAATCCCATGTGATACAAGGGAGATTCCAGTAATTTGTTGAGTGTTGTCCATGAAAATTAATCTGACTGGCCATAGACAGATAAATATTCAACATATATGTGATCTGAAGACATAACTGGACAGGTTTTTCAATTTCCTTTCCAACGGTATATAACATGTAATGATCCATGCCATGAACCTGACATAGTAGGCTATTTACCAAGTACACCCCCTTATTTCGAACATGCGGAAATCGCGAAAAGTGCATTGAGGGTTACACATGTTTATACTTTGTTGACATGAAGTTCGTCCCTATATTTTTTAATGTTATCATGTTTCATTTCATTCAGTGGACCCTACTGGACAAAATGGTACCAGTTGGTGAGGGTTCTGTGGGGATACACATGGCTCAAAATGTGCCCAGGCACTATATGGGTTGTGTCGAGCGATTCGAAGAGTTTTCGATTAAAATTTTGTTTAAACCTATGTAGAAGAGTGAATATTATGTCTACAGTGATGTTGATATATCATTCGAAAGGTTTTTCAATGCCCCTCCTTTTGGTACCTCTTGTGTGAGGATATACCAATTAGGACTGATATTACAGACCTAAAGGCAACCATAGCCCCTAGTGCTTTTTGTCGCGAAAGCGTCGAAAAGCGATTTAGGGTACCTTCAAATAAGTGGTGTAAACATAAAGTGCATCCCTATATTTTCAATGTCAACATTTGATTTCCAACTAAGGACACCCTGGGGCTCCTGCAAAAATATGTTTCGCTGAGTTATGGGGGGGGGGGGTGCATGGGGGACGCCCGTAGCCCGCGGCCTAATATCCAATAACCTGTACTGTGGAAACAAATGACACTGGATTCTTGTTCAGAATAGGGAACTGATCTTTTGTTGAAAACAGAACAATATTATTTTAAAACAGAAAGTTAACATTAGTAATAGCTAAGTCTATTATTGACGACAATAAAACTAAATAAAAGAAGAAACATGTATTATTGGTCTCAGCAAGGTGACATGTGGCTGTAGTATCATTGATTTGCTAGTTAGGTCTACTACTGAGCACATTGAAAATAGTTAGGACCAAAAACATTCATTATAGGGCTTAGTAAGGGAAAAGGTTATGTTCAAAAGAGGTTTTATGACTATTAACATTGATAATACTCAAGAACATTTATGGCAACACAGATGATAGGGCTACGGGGATACAGCCAGCGGTCGTCAGCGACCGGAAAGAGCTGCTAGTTCATCATCGTTTGTGTTTAACCATTTTAGATGAGACCATCTGGCCTACGTGTTGTTGATTTGAACCATTACCTCTTCCCAGTATTACTTGAATGATCACAAAGTGAAAAATATCACATTTTATCGATTTGAGATCGAAACATGTGGGTATTTCTTCAATATTGCTTTGATTTGCGTGATGTCATTTTTGATATTTAAACTAAGTGGACGAAACACAAATCGACTGACCCAGACTATCGAACTATTTTGGTAGACCGGTCCGATGTGTGAGACCAGCGACTTTGTTCTGCACGTCTATCAATAACGGAGGATTAGATCACGTCACATTGCAAAAAGCCGGAAGTGTTGTATATTTGATACAGATGTAGAAAATATAAATGCAATGCAATAATTTTGAATGCTCGATCTACTGATATCAAATGGAGTAATTTGTAATTAATCATTGTACAGATATATGTGAATTATCACGAAGTTGCCGAGGCAATAAACAAACCACAACGTTCACATTAATGTGTGGCAATGAACCGTATATTCCTAAAGCTTTGTGTACTCCCTTCAAACTAATTCATGTATTTACATATTATTAGGTATATTATTAAAAACATGTTGTATCCGTATTGATCAAATACAGCTATTTCCACACAGTATACATCATATGCTGTATAATGTTGAAGCAAAAATCTCAATCACCAGTTCGTTGTGGATTGCATAAAATTATCCATGGAACACTATTTGCAATCTGAAGTTATTGTGAGATCAATTTGTGTATACACTTTGATATCATCAAAAATTATCACATATGATATCAATGTGATCACCATGAAAATATCCATCTGTTGATTGGGCCATTTAGGTATATTATCTGGAATGAAAACAAAAATAAGTCAGAAACCTTCGTCAGTTTTAAGTGCAACAATCTTACTTATCAGGAAAATTACATGTAGCACCTACATGTAGGTGCAACTCTACAGAATAGATGTTATGAAAAGCTGTTAGGAAATATTCTATAAAGTTGATATGAATTCCCAAGTTAAATCTATTGTCGGGAATAAAAAGGTCCAATACATTCGTTATCGAACATGGTAAGACGGAACTGCCGTACTGTAGATAATTCATGGCTTGAATAAGAATATTCATTGGCTGGCATTGCAGAGTTATCACATCAATTAGCAAGAGTCTAGTTTCAAACAATACACTGAATGAAATCATCAGTCATCATGGTTATGACTAGAGGTTACAAAGCACATGGCTTCAAATAATAGTTCATTGAGTTACTGAGTTTTCAAGGCTGACGTAACATTTATATAATATGTTGTGGTCGCCAGTTAATAATATATTCCTATATGGCACTAACTACATGCTTGTGATTTTTGCATTGGTAGGCCCACAAATACTATCCACATTTAAGTCTATCCAATTGAAGGTCTACTGTACCAATAATGCAGCCAGCTCTTATTGCATTACTGGTTCTTTCACTTGCATAACTCACATATTCTCACATGAATTATAGCTGTAAAAGTGTCCCAAATATCCACAGGTTTATGGTCCTAATGTTGAACAATAGTGTTCCACAACCCACGACGAAGAGCCCGTGAATTCTGTAAATCAGGGCACGAGACAACCCATTATATATGACATGGTCCCTGACCATTGTTGGAGGTTCCCTGTATAGTATCGGGGCACCGAAAAACACATTGTCTTCGAACACTCGGTCTATTGATACTAGGGACTGTTATATCAACATACTGCGGTGACAGGGAGGCAAGATGCGAGATGTTTAGTAAGTTCAGACGAACAAAGACAAAATAAATTCACTTTCGTTACCTGTCAGGAATCACTGCGAGTGCTAGCACGATCAGTACGTATGCCATTCAACAAAATAGTGATTTTTGAAAAGAATGCAGCAATAAATTAGTATTTTATTCACAAATATATTATTGACATAAAACAGAAATCAGCGACCATATTTTCAACTATATTCCATCCACGTGTATCTTGTTTTGTAAACAGTCACCCTTGGTTGAATTCACGTGTACCCATCAAGTGCTGAAGTCATTAATATTTCACCATTGCTTTGGAGACTTACAATCCATCAAACAAAGCCCAAGTAATATGTAAGCAGAAGTATGTGTTTGATGTCAAATTTGGCATGTGGCATGATCCATGCTCGCCCTTGGATATGTACAGTTTATGTATCCTTTGTTCAAGAGGACTCAATTTACTGCAAGTCACTTGAGCTGGAGGACAATATGATGCTGGATAATTTGTGTGACTTTTTTGTCCAATATCACACGGCCACCAGACTACAATTATCCATGTTCTTACTTGAGATCGCGCAGCTGTAAACAAAACACGTAGTATCGTCTCCACGCTTCGTGTAGCTGTTTGTGATAATCTGGTGCGTATGTACGTATATGATTACAACTTTAAGTAGCATCAGAAGACAATCATTATTTTGACACCGCAGTAGCCATGAATAATGAACGTCAGCACAGTCGTGGACAAAAGTCACTGTCATGAGTAAATAGGGCGAGAGGCGTAGCGATGTTGACATAGGCATAATGAATACAGGTGAAATTCATATCATCCTGTTAAGGATGTACGTAGAACTCCGTGGTGGCCTTGGTGCCATTGTCCAGTATGGAAATAAATATGCAGAATGTCAACAAAGGGCAATTTGCCAACACTTGTGATGCTCGGTAGGAAATGTGTTTCTGAGATTCTATCAAGAAGCCAAGAATATATTTTTCATAGGTATTTTGGCATGACACGTACATGAAAGTGCCTTGATGATACTGGCGTCTTTGCATCTGAGTTATAGATGTACCAATTCCGATATTGCTTACGTTATTAACATTGCTCATCCTCCAAATCTTATTGATCTTCTCTGACACGTAATATAATCGTACATGTAACAACTGGACTTGCATACTGTGTGTTCCTAGTCACGGTAGTGTAGCTTCACATCTCAATGCTTTGATTGGGCTTTGTTCCTATTCCAAAATGTTTGATTTTAGTGAGTGATATCATGAAATATTTTACTAGGTGGTACAATAGGCCACAAATGCCTATGCTTATTTGGGAGGAGGGCTCTATCTTAATCTCAGCAAAATTTCAAAGCACCCTGTCATGACCGATTAAATACATATCCATTTTCTTCTGAGAGCACATGTGGTTTAAATAGTCATATATCAGTTCTACTGTAATAAAAAAATCCAGACTCGAAATTGTGGAAAACATTAATTCTTTCAATTTGTTCCATCAGGGGCTGTTGTCCATTAGGACAACTGCTTGTGCTATTTTGGTTTTCGGGTGACATACGGTATTCTGCCATTCTGTGCCGTTTGAAGTGTCCATTACATCGTCCGCTGTCAGTAAATTGCCCTACTTTGTTGAATTTCGTGTCCACGAACAAATGGCAAGACACGTGCCATGACACGTGGTATTGACAGATTACCCCAGTGGAGTCCTCGTCAAGCATATAACGAGGACATCTTCATTCTATACAACACAGTTTTGCAATTGTTTGGATGCAAGATCCGTTGACTGCATTCATCGTGGTGCATCTGAGCTTCATGGTCGATACTGAAGTTGAACTTTTTTCTCCCGCGCAAAATACAGGCAATCACATAAAGATTGGTATACCTACTTACAATTTTGCCCTCACAAGTGTTTTTCTGGTGAGTTACAATCATATTCATACTGAGCAAGCGGATGATTGCACCTCAATTCGATAAAAACCAAACTGTACACTCAGGTAATACAGGGTTTGAAAGGGCATAAACCTTTTCATATTAAACTACATACATTAAAAATATACCTCAGTCTCTTTTATGAACATCTTTCATTCTGTTTAAAAACAGCTCCCTTCATGGATGCGTTCGTATAGCTATAAGCAGAGTAAAATTATGCTTCATGTATCATGCAGCCGTTTGCACTTCATATCAGTTGCGTTATTGAAACGGGCACCAGAATAGCTGTATTTTGTTATTATACTCAGAACGTGATAACATTAACCCGAATACGTGAGATGTCATCATGAAAAACGTTCCAATAAATCACGAACATGTCACATCAATTTCAACACAAAACTTTGATTGATTCTTGCCAATAACATTGTTTTTGCATCATCAAATCAGTTTGAAATTTTATTTGTTTCTATTTTCGAGTCTGCGATTCAACTATATTTTCAACTATATATAGTATATAAACTATATTTTTTTCACAAAATCTCAAACTTCTGTCTTCAAAATTAAAAAAAAAGTTGGCAATATATTATATGCGAGTCTGAACTCGATTCTAGAGTCTACGATTCGATGGACAGAGGGTATTTGATTGAATCAGGCAATGAGTAATTTCAAGGATTGTTGCTAAGTCATTCAGGTATAAATTACTTGGCAATTAGCTTTTTTTCTCTAGTGATAGGTTCGCCAGTGTCAGCATATATACTGGTTGAAAAAGGTTTTGCTATGAATAATGATTGCATGATAGGCCTACTGTATGGATATAAACAAAACATTCATAATTTTCACTGATTAGCAACATTGTGTGACGAATCCACATCATTAACACAAACATGTAATATCCACAATATCAGCATCACTACCAAAACAGATAGTATCAGCATTACTGAATTTGTTAACGGAGAAATAAATACGGGTTTGCATAAACACACAGGGTGAAAACTACATATATAATGTGACCTCGCTCCTACTAGCTTGGCTACTGGGATATCCCTTCAGCTCACTTGGTAGAGCGTCGGTCTCAAAACGCAGAGATCGTGGGTTCAATCCCCGATCTGCGCAACGAATTTTCGGTTGTCACATTTGGCACTGCGAGCAGGTTAGGTTGGTAGGGTGCAGTTAGGGCATGTCCCCGGTGTGAAATGGATATATTCCAGGGGATTAACGGATAAGGACACCCCACACATCGAGGACGATGTGTCCCACCGCTGCCACCATATGTGACCTCGCTCCTACTAGCTTGGCTAGTGGGATATCCCTTTAGCTCACTTGGTAGAGCGTCGGTCTCAAAACGCAAAGATCGTGGGTTCAATCCCCGATCTGGGCAACGAATTTTCGGTTGTCACATAAATAATTGCCAGATAACGTGTATAGAACCATTTTGTTTACATAAAATAGAAACCTGATTGATTTACAACCCACTGAGAACAAACGCATTCCAAATTTAGAAGAAACAAACGAATTTTAGAAACTTATTATGCTACTCTAGCATTTAGAGTACTTTCAATTTCACTCAAATACCAATCTAAGCCAAGGCTACTTTGGTGCAAAGTATTGCGGCGCTGTTTTATCACAATTTCATGGTGTGACACCCCCAGCGGATTGATGTGGGTAATCAGCTCAAATTCATTGACATCAAAGTAATTTGCGATGGTTTATCGTGCAAACAAAGGGAGCATCATCAAGTCACATAAACACCATAGTTCACTATTCCACGTCTTATTCCACGTGGAAGTAATTTTAGACATATACGTTCTGGTAATATCCTGCTACCATGATTAAAGTGACACAATGGGTTTTTGGTTTTCTGTGTGAAGGTGGTCAATAGCTGTCCCCCGAGACACTGTACAGGGCAAAACTTTCAATGCGCATTGAATTCGTATAAATTTGACGTTCAAATTGGATTTTTAAAATATATTTTTTAAAATAGATGCAAAAATAATAAAAATATATAGTCCAATCTTTGAAACTCGTGTACCGGTATATACATATATATGGTAGTATATTATAGTGATGAAACCTCAAATATTCAGTTTGATTCTTTTGTGTTGCATTTTACGACCATACTGAAATTCATGTCTTAGCGCAAATGTAAGCAATTCATTCACATCGCGTGTTTTTTTGGTATGTTCAAACACCACTGCAGGACCATGCGGACGTATTCTGGAGCTTGTAACTGAGCTATGTCATCGAATATATGCTAGACAATTGATTTATAATGAATTTCAAAAACAAATTGTGCTACTTTAATACTATTCAAAAGATGAATAATTAATCTACTGACTTCAACATCGAATAGGTAGTTTGCTTACTCTCACATGAGCAACAGCTTACCTGTCAAACTACCCAATATGTATCTACTGATAAGAGATACAATGGTCATCTATTTAATCCCAGGATGAATAGCTGTGATAATGTCACAACAGCATTATATATGATATCGTCCTGGGCCAGAGTAGAAACTAGTGATGTTCCCGGTGATTTCTAGGTTATGCAACAGCACACTATATCCTAGCACTCAGACCATGGATACTAGAGACATGATATTAGGCAGATATTGTTTATGGTGGGTGACACGATGACAAAATTTGAAACAATTTTTGGTTCAGGTACGTTATATTATGCATGTGTTTATCTTGGGAAGAAACGCTATATGGTTGAATTTTGCATTTGAAAACATAAATATTGCTGATGATATTCTGGTGGTGAATGTCATGATGATATAACTGTACATTAGTTAGTTGAGTTTAGCGATACCGCTTGGTACGTTATGATAACGATTTCGTTGTAACGCCTTAAATGTTTACGGCTCGGTATTTTAGGGACTGGAGACAGGATGTGAATTTAGCGTGGTTTTTGGATAAACTGTTTGTTGTAAAACTCTGACTTTATTATTGAATTAGTAAAGTGGTGACGTCTTAACATGGTGTCAGAATCGTGACGAGACATTCACAAGGACCCATTGAATTCAACCGCTGCCATGCCTAAGTTCAACCCACCCGATCCTTTGAAGTTTGGAGACGTGAATGAGTGGACTATCTGGAGATTTTCAAGGTACCGTACTGCCACGAAACTGAACAGCGACGATGGTGAAGTCCAAGTAGCATCTTTGATATACGCCATGGGGAAAGAAGCCGAACAGATTTTCAGCTCTTTCACGTTTGACAACGCTGGTGATGACAAACAATATGATATTGTGATGAAAAAATTCGATGAACATTTCATGCCAAAACGTAACATTATTCATGAGGTCACGTTTTCATGAACGAAAACAAAAGCCAGATGAACCGGTGGAATCTTTCATCAGGAATCTCTACGATATGGCAGAGAAGTGTGACTTTGGAGCGAGCAAGGACGATATGATCAGAGACAGACTGGTAGTCGGTATCACGGACAAAGACCTATCACGTGATCTCCAGTTGATCAGCGACCTCACTCTGAACACAGCCAAACAGAGAATACTCCAAGCTGAGCTGGTGAAGGGCCAGGTGGTGCAGCAGACCGGTGCTGTCGCCTCTGCTGGAGTAGACGAGGTCAAAGGTTCTTCAGCTCAGGGACGCAGCTGGAACAGAGGTGGCAGACATCGCCAAGGAGGCAGGAACAGCAACTCAAGCAGTGGTGGAGCCAACAATTCGGGAGGCCACAGGCACAGACACGAGAAATGTGGATATTGTGGCAAAATCGCTCATCGTGTGGCCACGAACTGCCCAGCCAAGGACTCGGTGTGCAGGAAATGCAACAAGACTGGACATTGGCAACGTTGCTGTCGGCAGATCAGGGAGGTAACGTCTGAGTTCTTCCTTGGTGCCATTCAAGTGAATCAGCGCAAGAATAGTGCTTGGCGCACAACGCTGAATATCGCAGGGACAAACGTGAATTTCAAGATCGATACGGGGGCAGATACAACCGTGATGTCCAAGGATGTGTACAACAGTCTCAGTACTCGCCCTGTACTGACGCAGCCCTCAGTGATTCTGAGCAGCCCTAGAGGAACTCTGAAGTGTGCTGGCATGTTTGAGACAACAGCCAGGTACAAGGGAACTATGTACAAATTTCCAATACACGTGATCGAGGGATCAAACACCAACAATCTCCTAGGCAGAGACACAGCTAGCGAGATGGGGATAGTGCGACACGTAGCTGAAATCCCGAGTTCAGTGTGTGCAGAGACTGGACTTCTGCGCACGGATCCAGTGAAAATCAAACTCAAGGATGGCGCGGCTCCATACAGTGTGAACGTGGCTCGTAGGATACCATTCCCCATGATCACCAAAGTCACAGACGAGCTACATCGGATGGAGAAACTTGGCATAATAGAAAAGGTTACTGAACCGACAGATTGGTGTGCACCGTTAGTTCCCGTTTTGAAGAAATCAGGCAAAGTACGGATTTGCGTGGACTTAAAAAAATTGAACCAGGCCGTGAAGCGTGAACGTTATCAGCCTCCCATGCTGGAAGACCTGATGTACAAGCTGACAGGTTCAACGTGTTTCTCAGTCCTAGACGCTTCAAGTGGATTCTGGCAAGTCCCGTTAGATGAGAACAGTGCAAGGCTCACCACGTTCATCACGCCGCTAGGTAGGTATTGCTTCCGTCGCCTACCATTCGGGATCAGTTCCGCTCCTGAAATATTTCAACGGAAGATGACCGACCTACTTCATGGGCTACAAGGGGTACAGTGTTTCATGGACGATATCCTGATACACGGCAGTACTCAGGCTGAACAAGACCAGCGACTTGAGAAAGTGTTCGCTGTCATCAAAGATGCCGGCCTACGACTCAACCGAGAGAAGTGCAGCATTCGCCAGACATCAATTTCGTATCTGGGGCACATCATCGACAAAGACGGGATCCATCCACACCCAGAAAAAGTCCGAGCAATATGTGACATGCCACCACCAACCAACGTGACAGAGCTCAAGCGCACACTTGGCATGGTCGACTATCTGGGCAGATACATGGACAAGTTGTCTACAGTGTGTCAACCATTGCATGAACTGCTGAAATCTGACATACATTGGACATGGGGACCCAAGCAAGAAACCGCCTTCAGAGAGGTGAAGCAGCTGGTTACATCAGCACCAGTATTGAAATACTACGACTGTACGAAGGAAACCGTAGTGAGTGCTGATGCAAGTTCCTATGGTTTGGGTGGTGTGTTGTTACAGAACCACAACGGAGAACTCAAACCTGTGGCATACTGCTTGAGAACACTCACGGACGCGGAAAAAAGATATGCCCAGATCGAGAAAGAGTGTCTGGCTGGGGTGTGGGCATGCGAAAAATTTGACAAGTATTTGTGTGGTCTCGAAAAGTTTCGTCTCAAAACCGACCACCGACCTCTGGTACCCCTAATCAACAGCAAACCACTTGACCAAGTACCCCTGAGGTGTCAGAGACTGCTTACTCGACTCATGAGGTACAACCCAGTAGCGGAACATGTTCCGGGCAAACAACTTGTTGCAGACACCCTCTCTCGACAGCCAGTAACCAGTGAAGTGGATGACTTCGAACTTCAGAGTGACATCGAAGCTGCCATTGATGCCGTCACAGCGTCTTATGCCTCACCTTCCAAGCAGGCTGAGCTCAAGCTAACTTCTTCAGAAGACCCTATCCTGAACCAGGTGATACACGGTAAGGCTGGCCTCGGTATGTGAGCGATGTCAAGGAAGAGCTCCGGGGATACTTTTCTGTTCGAGGCATGCTGTCTGAGACGGATGGCCTTGTTACATATGGAGAAAGAATCATCATTCCCCAAGCGATGAGAGAAGAGATTTTGATGCAATTACACGCAGGACATCTGGGAATATCGAAGTGCAGAGCTCGTGCCAAGATCAGCGTATGGTGGCCTGGAATCAACAACGACATACTCAGAGTTGTAATGTCTTGCGGGCACTGTGCTGCACAGAGACCAGCTCAGCGCCAAGAACCACTGATTCCCACAAGCTTACCAGACTATCCATGGCAAAGAGTGGCTGCTGATCTCTGCGAGTACAAGAAATCTACCTATCTGGTGATGATAGACTATTACAGCAGGTACATTGAGATTATCACCATGCACAGCACGACCGGAAATCAGCTGGTGCAGAAGATGAAATCTGTCTTCGCACGATTCGGCATCCCGCAAGTTCTGGTGTCTGACAATGGACCTCAGTTTGTGTGTCGAGAAATGAAACAGTTCGCACAAGAATACGACTTTCAGCATATCACATCAAGTCCTCACTTTCCCCAGTCTAACGGTGAAGCGGAAAGCGGAGTCAAAATTGCCAAGATGATCTTGAAGCAGCCAGATCCGCTGTTGGCGCTATTGAACTACCGTGCTACCCCGATCAGTGCTACTGGAGTAAGCCCAGCTGAACTCTTGATGCCAGCTGAACCACACTGCCAGTACTGGTGTCGAGCTTGAATCCAGCCTGGCCGGACTTGGAACAAGTACGGGAGAACGATGCCAAGGCCAAGGATCAGTACAAGCGTCACTATGACCGTCGACATGGAGCCCGTGATCTCCCAGAGCTACAACCAGGGAACAGAGTTGCGACTAAACTACCTTCAGAGCCAGCATGGGAAAAGACGGCTACTGTTCAGAAAACTGTGGCTCCACGATCGTACCTCTTACAGACAGACAACGGCGCCGAAATCCGGAGGAATAGGCAACACATTCATACTCAAGCCCAAGCCGGCGGTGTTCCCAGAAACGCTGACGTTCTGCAACCACCCGCAGCACCTCCGGAACCTTCCGTGCCAGACCTTGGGAACCAGCAACCTCAGAGCGCAGGCGCCACTGATGGCAGTGTCTGTACGAGATCTGGCAGAGTCGTCAAGCCGGTTACCCGCTTGGACCTTTGAACATTTGACTTGAACATTTGACCTTGTTATATTTGTGTTTATCAATGTTGATATATTATGTTTCACCTTAAGTGGTCTTAAGAACTTTAAGAGGGAGATGTCATGATGATATAACTGTACATTAGTTAGTTGAGTTTAGCGATACCGCTTGGTACGTTATGATAACGATTTCGTTGTAACGCCTTAAATGTTTACGGCTCGGTATTTTAGGGACTGGAGACAGGATGTGAATTTAGCGTGGTTTTTGGATAAACTGTTTGTTGTAAAACTCTGACTTTATTATTGAATTAGTAAAGTGGTGACGTCTTAACAGTGAATACGAAACGAGTGATGATGACCTATGACAAGGGATGATAGATGAAGAGTGTTGAATGTACTATGTTGAATTTCGACTCCAATACAAATTCATAAAATACACGAATAGAATACACGAATACACGAATTGTCAATTACTGATGCCACGAGGGAAATATATATTCTATTATATGTGATATGGCTATCTGTTGATCTGTTTATCATGACAATATATCAAATTAAGTCGGAAAACGTGGGTATGAGCACTTCATGAAAAAGTATAGTCATGAAAAAGTATGACTATACTTTCATGGGTATGAAAAGGTATAGTCAGTTACCTTGCCTGCAGGTTTATCACACCAAGTGACGTTGCGATCCAAGCATCGAATCTCAACAAATCACGAATAATCTAATACTAGCATATTAGTTACAAACTTAGTTATATTATAATATCTCATTCAAAATTGTAATTGTTTGAATTTGTTAAAATTGTAAATACCGCAATACCCCGCATATAGGCACATGCGCCTATAAGTGAAGGTGCGCCAAGCTTCATTTATAGGCGCATGGTCCTATAAATGAAGTTGGTAAAATTTTGCACAAGTGGGTGCGCTCATAAGTGAAACTTGATTCATACTGTTGATCAGTATGCGCTCAACCGAAAAATTATGCAAAACCCAGACGATTGTTCGAATTTGATTGAGTTTTCCGTTAGGCGAGTTCACGTGCATCTTACACACCATAAACTTCATACCCTGCTGACGTTTAAATACGTACGTTCACTCTGTCCGGTTGTATGGTCGGATACTTAGCTAGTTATTTCCCCCTCGTCATTCACTGTTTATCTTGAGATTACTGATATACTTAATTTTAGAACGGATTGTGTGTTTATGTTTGTATGTGACATTTATAATATTTATTTCAACTACTCGTTAAAACCAGGAGATGTGATTAGACCTACCTAGCCTACGGTCTCACCCTATATTATTGTATATAAAGCACGGTTCACTTATAGGCGCATGCGCCTAGTTTCAGTTATAGGCGCATGCGCCTATAAATGAAACCAGTTAATATTCTCATGACTTCTCAAAAGGCGTTGTTTCACTTATAGGCGCATGCGCCTATATGCGGGGTAATACGGTACGCGTACATAATAAATACGTATATGTAATAATACATGTCACAGGTTTGAAAATATTAATGTTGCTAACGTCAATTCTACAGATGTTGTGAAGTCGTACAATATAGTGATATATATTAAGGATTAATTGCTGATCATTCCTATGATCATGCTGATCATCCTTATCACCTTTACTGGTAATCAACTTTTTAGCTTGTTAGCCTTTTAGCTTGTTAGCCTTTTAGCTTGTGATTAGGTACCTATGTACTTGACATGTATCTATTCCATTGGGTTTGTTTCGGATTTATAAATTAGTATGTTGTTGGGCAGTTGTATGCTAATTGCATCAGGTATACAGTTGAAACAACTACATTTCACGCACTATCTGACCCTGATGACGCTAGTGTGTCTTTAGGTAACTAATTGGTCGGGCTTTCTTTCTATTGCAAAATGTTGCATTTTAAGCTTGCTATTGGCATAATCGAAATCTAGTTGTGTTGATGATAATGGATTGATACTTACATTGCATTTAAAATTCGCGAATCTGGAATGTGCCCGCTCTTCATTCATTTATAATGCAAATATAAATGTAACAAATCATGTATTTGCAAACATTCATTTCACACCAGAATTTGCTATGACGGCCACTAACGAATTTTAGTGACAAACTATTCTGATGTAATATTTAGAGTACTTCCAATCAGAATTACGTTTCAGCCACATGCTACATAAACCAAGGCTACTTTTATAACTGCGCACTCATGATGTGTTTATAGTATATTGTATAGATGCATAGGGCCTACACATATGGATCAAATCTCTAGTACACATTCAATAACGTATAATTGATACTCCACCCAACACATGTACCGATGACGCTGCGCTTCGCTGCAGTGAAGTTTCAACATGCCGAAAAACAATTCACGATGTGAACGAATTGTTTACATTCAACATTGTACGAAAATAACGACTGAATTGGCACACTAATAATTTGTAATTTTTCTTCAGCTCGAGTGAAATTCATGATTAGTTTATCTTGAATTAGTTATGGAATTTACACTGATGCATATGTCTAATATTCCTCGTATATGAACTGTACTGGTTTGAATCTTGATATTAGTACCCCTGCATGAGAAAAATTTTGTGCATATAAGAATGCCAGAGAATATCCCATATTCATGTTTCTAGTCAAAACACTAATCCGTTCAGTGAATTCACACACAAATGCAGATGTAAATAGGGAATGCTGAAAGGGTTTAAAATACAGTAAGTCAGGCGTATATGCTGCGACAAGGATATGTTTTACTAAGATTTATAGCTGCCTTTAAGAAACTATATGGACGTCATCATGATCTGGTTGATAAATACATCAAGTCCATGACTGCCATGCAACTAGATATATTTTCATGTTAATTTTGGGGAATTCATGACGGGTGCCACTAGTGGGGCAGGAAATGCTCATTCTTTCCGGAACACCTGATTTCACCTCCTAATGGCCATTTTTGGGGGTTAAGGAGTTTCCCTGTCATTTTTGTTTTCTCTCACTTCGTACGACTGATATGACTTTCTGTCCCCGGACCAATGAGATGGATCACGGACCCTGTTTTTTCGCTCGGAATACTTAATACTGAGTGATGATTTTACATCGATTACTATTGCACCTACATGTCGTGACAACTTCATGGCGTGACACCTCCAGCTAATCGATATGGCTAATCAGCTTAAGTTTAGCGACATCATACAAGGTAATTTGCGAAGATTTATTGTTCACACGAGGGTGCATCCTCGAGTCACATAAACATCATAATTCACTACATCAACATAGTGGCGACCTATTTTATATGAAAGTAACAATATCAGACTATGATTAATTTCAAGGATTGTGTGAAGCAGTCAGCTGAGATAAGGCTCTCGTTTCTTGTTATTTTTATCCAGTAATTGGTCTGCGAGTGTCAAAATACAGATTGATGCCAGAGGTTTCATTATGGATATGGAAAACAGTCTTATGATCATGTGACTGGGTGGACATGAAACATGATTGATTGGAAACATTTATAATTATCACCAATGACTGACATAGTGCGATGCGTTCATGTGCTTGTTATTTAGAAAGCTATGTCCAGACGAATGTTAGGAAAATGTAATATCAACAATAGGCGCCACTTGGTCTGCTACAGCTGAGGTAAGAAAAGCATGTATGTACGTAGTGTACAAATTGAATATACTAGTTGCAAAGTAACGTGCATAGAACCAAATATATTTTAACAAAGTTTTAAAAGGAGACAGAAGCACAATCATCTGATCATTTCCACAGCCTCGCTGGTCAAATTTTCTACCTCACACTCCCTCACACGTCCATAGATCTCATGCTCAGTCCGAGGTCGTCGCACAGACAGATAGCACCACGCGGCACCCATGATAGTACATACGGTGCCAATACTGAGACAGGTGCCGGCCAGGATTCGCCAAAGTGGTGAAGGAATTCCCATTGAAATCAGCAGAAAGACAGCGCCAGCTACGATAGACGAAAGGCCGACAGCCATCTCCACAACTTGCCATTTGTACGGGAAGTTTCTAATCCAATTCATTCCGTTAATGCCATTGAGAACAATGTGATATCAGAATTCAATCCAATTCTGTCATGCATCTCAATTTGTTTCATTGTTGCAATCTAATTCGACTCTTATCCAGGGTCTTCTCCAGCACGAATTTTGTCAACACAACTTTCTCTAATGCCATTACTGATTGACGGGTCAGGATGAAGCTGTGCACACATAATTTTATCCTATTAGGTGATCATTGCAAAGTGCCCAATCACTTATACTTTGGACACATTTCAGTAATCTGAAAACGTACTTTGTGGTGGAAAATGCTAATATCAAATTTGCCTTGGAGAATATAATCTCAAAGTCTCTTAGCCAGACGTTCACGTATTGATATTAGGCAAACCACAATCCATTGTATCCACGATGCTCAACTATGTTCATCCTGCACTGCCTCTGCCAGGTTCTCAACTGTGGGATAAATGAATTCGAATTCATCCCTAGTTGCTTTCACTATTGCTGAGCAGACGGCCCAGGGCAGAGCCGCTACATATCGGATACAGCACTAGACTGCCATTATATACGACATCGTCCCAGGCAATTGTGGGAAGCGGTGAGGTTTCCCTGTGTGTCGCAGGAACGAGACAACTAGGCGTCTGATGACGCAGTGGTCCGTCTATACCGGCCAGGCTGAAATAGCGTCAGAAAGTCAATGGGCAATGAATGGCAAGCAAACATCAAGAAATTAGGACGTATATGAATATGTAATATATGATATGAACCAAAGACTTGCTAATTTATATTGAGTTAGGCAAATGTTGGGGAAACACCAGTCGATATGATACATACAGCAGCGGCTTTTGAATCGTGTCGACAACATGGACATTGCCGATGAATTACAAGCACATCTTATGTGCAAGTAGGAAGTTACAATTGTGCTAGATGTGCTTGCTATTAAAGCTTCATTTGAATACAAGACATGATATCATTGCATTGACCATAAGCATGCACGTGTGTGTATGGTACCCATTAGCTTGGATGTGTTGCACGATATGAATGGGAAAGCTTCAGCGCTCATTCAAGGAAGATTTATATTCCCACTGTGAAATATCAACAAGATTTATCTCGTATCTAAGTAATCCATGTTCATGGTGTATGGAAACATCAGGGAATGGGTGTTGTAAAACAAATTGCATGTCTTATTTCAAGCATTTTTCTATTGTGAGTCTGAAGTAGTTCAGCAACACATGATGTACTGAACCATTAGCTCGTGTCTGAGTGTTTCACTCGTTGCTTTCTCGCCATTGAATTTTAAAGTAACACTATTAGAAAATTGTAAAGCTTGCACTACATTTTTGACAACATATATACACACTTCTTTTATCCAACAGTTGTGCTTTTCCCTGTGATTTCATTTCGGGTTGGTCTTGAAAATCATTGGAATACATTGACATTACTTCTATTCTCAATGGTCTTTGTACGTATGGTCTCCTTGACGTAGACGAATTAGGCTTACTCACATATTTTAGAGTGTAATCTCGGTCTGGTTAGAGGTAACTGGTGGCAGTGTGAAGTGTTTGATTTACCTAACTAGTTCCTCATAGTTTGTTTTTAACCATTTTAGCTGAGACCATCTGGCTTACGTGTAGTTGATTTGGAAAAATTATCTCTTCTCGCTATTACCTGCATGATCACAAAGTGTAAAATATCATATTTTATTGAGTTTAGAACGAAACTTGTATGTTAAGAGCTAAATTTAGGGTATTGCTTTCATACTTAATACTTTCATACATGTTTGCGTGACGTCGTCATTGATATTTCAACTAAATATTGACGTGTGATTCAAAAGATGGAACATTAATCCACTCACTCAGACATTAAACTACTTTGGTGTACCGATTATATTTGTGTGACATATAATGTACGAATGATGATCCTTCAATTTCAACCGATCTTCGACAAATAATATGGCCATACATGTAACAACTATGCTTGTATTCTGTATGCCCCTGATGACTCCAGTATGGCTTTAGATCTGAAAAGTTTGGTCGGGCCTTGTTTCTATTCCCAAAGTGTTTCCTGTTAGTCAAAGGCATCATCAAATCTTTTACAAAGCGGTAATAGGCCACAAATGTTTTGGCCTAATTAGGGTTTTATCTTCATCTCAGCAAAAATCTAAAGAACTGAGTATGTGAGTGATCACATATATTCCACCTAGGTAGCACAAGCTGTTCGAGTCAATACTTCTGAAACATTTTAATATTTTTCAATCTGTACCATTCAGGGCTGATCGGGAGAACTGTTATGCTATTTATGTCTCTCCGATGACACACATTATTGAATGCCGTCTGAAGTTTCCATTCCATCATGGGCTGTCAGTGGATTGGCTCTTCTCTGTTGAATACCGTCCCCAGCAGAGAGAGAACTCTCGTATCATGACACGTGGTATTGACAGATTACTCCAGTAGAGCCCTCGTCAAGCATATAACGAGGACATATCCATTCTATAAAACACAATTACGCAATTGATTCCATGTACGGTGAGGACCGTTGAAAACTGTTAAACTGTCATCATCATGGTGCGTCAGATCCCTAGACAACACGTGTGTTAGACTATATTTTCTCCCACGCGAAATATTATCACTCGCCAATGAGAAGAATGAGAAGACAATATTGGGCACAGAGCACCGAACCAGTGTATGACATAAATCGGCGATATAACCATCACCTGTAAATGGGTATAATTGTTTTGGCATATATTACTATTGACATATTCCATTGAATGGATATAAAAGTATTCCATGGCTCCCATACAGTTATTGGCATAATATGCACACTGAAGCTCAGGAGATACTGGCTAACAAGAAAAGGGTTTTCAGGCCTTTAGGTAGACATGTTTTGCATGGAATAGTACCAAGCAGTTAGCGGGAATCAAGCAATTTTTTGATGAATCACAATCACATGCACGCTTAATTGTGATCAAAGAGATTATGTTCGACACTAATAGAGATAAAATTAGTCAACAAAAGGTTCGAAAGGACATGAGTGGACGTTTGTTTGAAGTTTCCTTGTAATGATGGATTCCTGTTTCCTATAGCTATAAGCAGCTTAGAGATATGCGGCGTGTATGTGACATGGTCGGCCTTACGCTCCATTGTTGAAACGTCTTTGAAAAAGAACCCAAATATCTTTTGATAATTACTAGGCTCAAGGCACGCGTGGCATAATCATGATACATTGGACGTAATCATAATAACCACTCTCGTAAATCACATAACATGGCACATTCCATACAACAGGAGGAAAGAAAAACAGACTGTGGTAGTACCTCAGTGTCAGTTTTTTGTGGTGTATCACCGTGCAGGTATCTGGGATTCCCGTCATCCAATCAAAGTATTGGACCATACTTTTTATAACAGTATTGAACCCAGAAAATCGAACATACGGGAATTTGCTGCATTGGTGAAGTGCATATTTGGAAGTACAAGATAGACTTATCCAGAGAGGACATTGGTTCGTTTGATAAATCCTTAGTACCACTAGCAAGTACGATGGTATTTGACTGTAGTGTCAGCCAATTGTAGGAACTCATTATGAATATCATTATGAATGACATGACAAGTTCAACGTGACAAGTGACGAGTCGAACCTGAACACATTATGTTCATCACTTCAAAATCCACCGTACCCAACAGTTGTTGCATAGCATAAAAATCATATTGCTATTATTATATATATATATTAATAGTTAGCACATAATCAATCCATACCGACGTGCATTACCCAGATTCTACGGAAACGCCTTGTCTGTCGTTCGATATCTCTTGGATTCACACACATATCATGCCTGGATCATGACTTCACTTTGCGTATATTAATACAGACAACACATTATATAATATGTCGCTGAAGTCCATTGTGCACATCGGAGGTAATGGGGGAAGTGGGAGGTGACACACACAGAAGGACCGAATCATTGGTTTATGAAAACTGACACTCCATCTAAACCAGCTTCATCAATTTACATGCAACCTTCAGGTATCGATCTAGAAGGTGGTCGATGCTGCAGCTGCTTTACTTATGCTACAGTTCCATTATCCCTGTCTGAGACAGGACGATTCTCGTATTTTTCGACACGGTTTGGGCCGGTTTGGACCCAGCCGAGGGTGAAAGAAGTAATTCGCGAAAAATGAGTTGCAGTCTCACTGTCCTGGACGACCCCCGGTCGTTAATCTAGAATTAAAAATCACTCACTGATTTTTAATTCCAGGCTAACCCCAGGTCAACTCCCGGTTACCACGGTTAAATCCCAGACTACTCCCGGTTCACCAACACACCCATTTTCCATCCGATCGAGACCCGGCTGAGACCTGGTGTGGCCGGATGACACCAGGATAACTCCTGGGGCTTCACGATTGGGGCTTTAGGAGATATTGAAATATCATGTAACACCCCAATCAATTAACAGTTTTCCCAAATAATTTTATAAAAAGCATACTTAGATAATATATATTCATATATGTAAGATCATATACGTCTATCAAAGCGTGGAGACGAAACCTCGTAGTTTTTTTTTGTTTTGTTTAGAACCTGCAAGTCACTCATTAGTTATTCATTATTAGACATAATAAATCCCATTGGGGTCCGTTTTACTAAGGTCCGTTAATCAAAGTCCTCGTTACCTAAAAAGGGTAACTATGACAACACATTTTTTAACATGGATGCATTGAACACTCTTGATGATGAATATTGTTAGCGAGCATGTTAAGATGTTGTGAAATGCCCCGTGAAAGGTCGGACTTCTCTGCTTGGTGGTTCGTTGTTTGCCACACACTCTGATAGGTCATCGTCTTCTCCTATGAACATTTGTCATCAAACACAATTTCCACTATTCACGATGTTGACGCAACGAAAGCCACAACAGCATCAAACCGGTATTTCGAGTCATCAGGACGCAGCTGTCGATGTACGATCGACTGCTTGGATTTACCGATCTAATAGTCGGTGTACGATAGTAATAGGGAAATATATAGCTCGTAGTAAAAGGCAAGCCAGTTATCCCAATCACATTGCCTTAAAACTAATGTATTTGGCAAAAGTTTTTTTTTTGTAAAGGGTCCCGAATCTTGGCAACAGTTACGATCTGATATCAACGTCGGTCAAAACACATTTGTAGAGCAAAACTAAAACAATTTTTATTGATGCAGTATAGTCGGTGAATGTATTTCTCGTTCTCTACTGATGTCAGAAGTGCATTTGCCATTTTGAAACAGTTTAAACACAAATATGTGAAGGGAAGGGAATGGGATGGGGATCAGGTCAAAATGTTTAGTGAAATTTCATTATCAGAATAGGTTGGAATTATATCAGATTATACTGAAATTATATGCTTATAACAATTCAAGTTTACGGTGTTTGCTACACTTTTTTAACATTTTGTACAGTCATCATGTACAGTCGGCGATCTCGATTTTATGATTCAATATCACGACTTTGTAATTCGAGATCACGACTTTGTAACTGCTGGGGGTTTGTTCCTCAACAAAACAAAAGTGCAGATGTTAGGAAACCATAACAGTTCACTGGCCTCTCGTCTAAGAAACCATAACAGTTCACTAGCCTGCGTCTTTAGCGAGAGTTGTATACTAATTCTATCAGGTGTACAGTAGAAACAACTACATTTAACACACTGTTTGCTTCCTGATGACGCCATTGTGTCTTTGGATAAACTGTTTGGTCGGGCTTTGCTTCTATTGCAACATGTTGTATTTTACGTTTGTTATTGGTATCATCAAAATCTGACTGTATTGATGGTAATAGATTGATACTTACATACATATTTTCACGTATTTAAATCACCGAAAGTCAATATTGTGTTATATACACTACTATTATCACCCGAACAGGAATACCTTTTCGCAATATTGACCCATTCGTGTCCCATCGCTTTACCTCTACACACATAATTCGTGTCTGATGAAACCCATCGCTATACCAACATACCTAAAATCCGAGTTCTTTCTTGTATGTATGCGGCATGATAACTTTTCCCTGGTGGATCGAAAAACCTTGGCCAGATTTCCTCACGACAAATGTACATCGAGGACTCTCGTGTGATTACCTGGAAATTGAAACTGAAGGTATGTTTGTCGGAGTCATTTGTCGACCACGCAGACACGTTGCGGGCAATGACGAAGGCAAATTAATTGTGTTGAGACTGAATTTCCTTTCCAAGATTGAGCAGGTATGTGTTTCCGTGCCCTGGGAGCAAGTAAATCATGCCCAATACAAAATAAGTTACAATAGAGAATCACGTGAAAAATTGGAACTCCCACGCATTCTTATAAGGCGCATTGTTTACGTGTCTGAGCACATGCATTCTGAAGTACCGGTAGTGTCCTTCCTTGAAAAACAAACAGACGTCTCTTCTCAGATATAAATATGAATAAACGTCAATTTTATTCTAAATTGGTGTGATACATCTCATAAGCATATACATATATACAAAGAGCCACTATTATTAAAATATAAATCCGTGACCGTGTGATGGATCATTCCAACATATCTCGAATACTGTATCATAAACATTGTTCATTTTAGGCGTGGTAGCTAGATTTCGTTCCATACATTGCCTCTCTCGATTGTGTTACTTGCTATATTGGTAAAAAAATGTCAAAGACATGGTGATGGTGCGTTACACATCGTTGTGTTTCTTATTGCCTCTCTTACGGAGTTTCTTGGTGCATGCTCTGGTTTCGGAGCTGATGCCTTCACAAGAGAAATGGCCGTTGACCAGTCCTGGGGTTATGCAGTAGCGTGACCTGTACTGGATCCATCCCGCATTTTTCGTCAGAGTACATGGACTCCAGGAATCCCACGGACTCCAGACCGTCTCCATGCGAACAGCCAAGGCCAAGGCTAACAACACAAACGAGAAGAACTGACTAATATTTATATATGCTCGTGAGTAGACTACCTGGTGCTACAAATAATTACTTATTCAGGACAAAAGGGTCCCCATCTTCCTGATTTTTCTTTCATAAATGTACTATTACATGAATGTGAAAATGTTTCATAAAATAATATATCAATCAAAGATCTATCGCCAGAATGGACTCACGAGCACAGAATCCAGTTTTGCCGTCGACAGAGTCGCAGTACTCAGTCTGTGGATCACATGAGTACGGGATCTTGTCGAGGGCTCCCATGTCTGGTACCTGACAGTCCGTACACTCCACACACGTCACGTTCCACTCACAGTTCAGTGAGATGTAGTTGTCTCCAAGCTGCCGATTGTACAGGGAAAATTTGCTAGCATCATCCGCCAATAAAGAATTCAATTTCAACGTTTTTCATAATTTGTAATTATATTGTGAAGGTCAATCTACTCAAGACCAATATGAACAGCAAGATGCCTGGCGCGTGGTGAAAAGACGCTGGTTTTTTCGCTTACGTTCCAGATGTTACCATCATGGTCGATACACGTGATGGAGCTTGTGGTAGTGGAAGGAGCCGGGGTTGTGGTGGTAGTTGTGCTGCTGGTAGGTTCTGTGGTCATCTCTCCAGTTGCGAAATCTGTGGCGTCTTCCGAAACCTCATACGTGGCCTCGTATGTTGTAAATTCGGGTGTTTCCGACGTAACATCATAGTCAGTGTTGTAGTCGTCTGTAACTGTTGGAGCTTGGCATTCGCCTTCATCGCAGAACTCATCGTCGGGACATTGGAATGGATGGTTGATGATCTCTCCTACAGGCCGTTTGCAACTGGAGCAAACTTCGCAAACGTCTATCTCTGTACAGTTCTCAGAAATAACGAAGTCGCCGATCTGTGAAAGAATGTTAATAGACGTTGGCCATGATTGTTTCATGCATTGAATATACGCACGTCTATTACCAACAACCAGCGTACCTTCCAGTTTGGTCCCCCATCTGGATCGATGCATCCACACGATGTGGCGTTCACGCAGCCTTGCACTGGATCGAACACCATCGTGTCATCCGTACAGACACAGCCTTCTGTATTGGGCAAGGGGCACTCTTCTGGAGCATCAGGATCACCGCACGTGGGCTTGCAGGCTGGTGCATCAAACCGGTATTCTGATCCATTCGGACACTCCAGAGCTGAAACGTACGGCTTGCGTAAAAACATAGTACCGATGACGATTTTCTCACATTCAAAATGAAGGAGAAAAATTATAACTTACGTAACGATTAAACTAGCTATGGTATAGTGAGTTGTGACTAGCCACTTACGGCAGTTAGCTGCAGTTCTCCAGTCGACATTGTGGGCCTCATCCTTGCAAATGGCGGCGAATGCCTCCAGGTGGAGACACGCCACATACTTCATCTCCTCGGTGTCATTGGCCACGGCACACACATCATACAGACAATTGTCGAAGTACAACTGCTGTGGAACATCTGGATCGACGACACAAGGTTGGAACACTCCCCCGGTGTTCAAGATGAGGCCACAGTACTCGTCAGTTGCTATCCAATCTTCGATTGGCTGAGGACAACTGATGACCACGTCTTCTTCTTCCTTCGTACAGCTGCACACGAATATAAACAGGTTTTCTCAACATCATAATGCTGGTGTCCGAACGCAGTCATATCCGACCTTGGGTTTTATTTCTTAATGTTCATCAGCAATGAATCTCGTTTACTGTTGATCTTCAGGATTACTCACTTTGGGTTCAGCTCGTCGAAGACTTTCCAGCTCTCGCCGATGAGGCTGTATCTGTTGGGTGCGTTCCTGACGTCAGTTCCGTTAGATACGACCAGGTCGTCCAATGGGTCGCCGTTGTTGTTACCACACATGCCTTTGTTGAGTCCAGCAAACAATGGAGGCAGTTTGATGAGTCCAGTCCATATCCCGTCAAACTCCACGATTACACTGAAGTTGGTCTCCAGTCTCACATTGTTACCGTTGTAAAGGATCTTGAAGCCTTCATACTCGATGTACGGTGTCACTAGTTCATCATTGACCTATAACCAACAATACAACACAACTATGATATTCAACAACCACTGGCGAGATATATCGATATTGTAATTTTCACATATCGAAGCATGGTGTGTGTATTCCAGAACTCTGGATTAAGTCAAGTGAGGCGCTGACTTACATAGACAAGCTTGTTCTCTTCCAGACGCACCACGTAATCAAACAGGTGTATCTCGAGGGTGGAGAGCTGTGACACGGTCTGTGGCTGGGGCGGATCTGGACGTCTATTCTTACCGACAATCGAGAACGTCTCCCACGGAGGGAAAGACTCGTCAGACGCTGCCAGGAGATATTTACACTCTCCTTGATAGTGGATGACTTCTCCATCGAATGTGTTGTAATGAGGGTCCCCAGTTACCATACAGACGTTGTTTCCTGAAAAACGAAAAGGGTTCAAAATCATGAAATGAAATACCATATAAGTCACTGATGTTATTCGTGAATCATCAAGTCTGTACTCACTGTTTTCACAGTTCCGGCCTTCGTACCCGAACTCACAACGACATATGTAATCCCCATCACTAGCCTGGGTACACCATGCGCCGTTCTGGCACTGCCTCCCGTAACAAGCTGTTGCAACAAAACCGTTGGTTTTAACATCACAGAAAAATGGTTTTTGGTTGAGTAAAATGATGAAGAATTACTGTCGAATAAGTTATTCACATGAGCAGCAGAAGTCGCGCTGATACCAGGCCCAGAGTTCGCCCTTCTCGCACCAGGCCAAGGACGCCGACTCGAGCTCCGTGACCAGTCCGTCCACGTTGTCAATGAACTCTGGATTGCCCGTCTCCTGGCTCATGTGCGTCTTACACTGGTCCATGATGTACGAGTCGTCCAGACCCTGACTCAGCTGCTGCACGCGATCTGAGCACGTGGCGTTGTTAGGCATTGAATCCTGGTACACCCCGGGGAAGACATAGTACGATATCGGGTAGAGGCACGTCATCAGCTCTGTGGGGATGTAATTCGCACACGTATTAGGTCGCATTGATTGAGCTTGCATGAGTGCCGGACAATTAAAGTATGAGATTATAACGTTACTTCCCCATACATTGAAAGGATCAATGTATATGTAATAATTATGTATCATTTCGTTGATTAACGTACCGAATTCGCATCGAGATCCGACGTGTGTCGGCGGGCACTCACAGCGAAGACCGTAGTCCCCGTGGTCAATACAAGTCCCGCCATTCATACAGTAGTCGGGAGCACCCGTGCAGGGTCCATAAGCTTTCATAGAGATATAAGTATAGCATGTATTCAGCTTTAAATTTGGTGACAGCCAATCAGCTTCAAGTTTTCTTCAGAATAGGTAATCTGCCGTTCGATATCAAACCACTCGCGGGTAGATTAGACTAGTGTGATATCACAAACTCAACTGACCGCTCAGTATCAAGAGGATGTATGCCTACCGTCAGTACAGTTCTGCCCGGTCCAGCCCTGCCGGCAGTAGCACACGTACACACCCCCTCCCAGGTGGTCACAGGCACCGCCGTTCCTACACGGAAAGGCGCTCAGGTCGCACGGGTCTGGATTATAACGAGATGGAAACATAAACAATGCAATAACTAATATAGAACCTAAATGATATGAAATTCAGATGAGCAATGCAACACATATCGACGGTTTAATATATCTCGGCATATATCGAGTATTGTGATGTATTAAAACCGTTAAAGATGCACTGATACTTGCCGTTGAGGTCCGTCTCACAGTGGACGCCGGTGAATCCTGAGGGGCACTCACACGTGTACACCCACGTGGACTCCAGGTTACACGTGGCACCATTCAAGCAAGGGAACGAGCCGCACGCGTCGTAAATCACCTCTGTCAAACACGTGTACACCCAGTGTGTAACTATCAGGCTTCCATAATAACGTACTCATAGTCACATAAAATACCCGCTATCAAATGTGTGAGTTATGGAAAACTCTGCCAATAAACCATGTAGTGTTTCAGCAGATGGCTACAAAATTATTATACCTGGCTTAATTTTTTTTGTCACATACGCGTAAAATCATATAACGGTAGATCGTTTCGTACATACCTCTGAAGGGGTCGTCTGTGTCAAGGTTGCAGAAGGGCGAGTCACAACAGTAGTGGCACTCAGGGGCGGGAGTCCAGTCCACGCAGGTCTGACCGTTGGCGGCCTCCTCCGTCTCGCAGGGCGTCCGGTCCCGGCAGTAGGTCGACTTGAGCGCGTACGTGTTCGGGTGGGGGTCGTAGAACTCCAGGGTAGCCCCGCATACCTTTCATGAATATTCATCTTTCATGGATAAAAAAAAGTGACCAAACCCCTGCATTTGCTCAGATTTCCCAGAATTGAAATTTGCCATGGGACAAACTGTCAACATTTTCAAATTGATGACAAAGAAGTCTACTTGTGAAGTTTGGTAGAAAATTGCCGTTTAAGTGTGACGTGCGTAACATCTGAACTACTAAAATAGAACGTCATTGCAATGTGCTGACTCTATACCTGGCCTGAACTGCAGGTGACGGGGTTGTTGCCATAGGCACAGTCGTAGTCAGACCCAGTATAATTGAAGCATGTGAAGCACACCTGATCTGTTGTAGATCCTAAAGATGCAAAAACAAAACGTATGTGATTCTATACGACATTGTGTCCGAGACCAAATGCGAATCTTACCACGTTTTCGCGATGTTCAAAGCATTCCGAATCTATTCATTTGTTTATACATTTAAACATTATCATACCTGCACAACAGATCTCGGCACGGTACTTTGCTGTTCCATTCACGAACTTTTCACAGAAGTATATGTCGTATGTATTGACGATAGCCGGCAGACTGGGTAGTTGTAGCCAGTGTTGGCAATCTTCCCTAAACTCCATTTTATACGGATCAAACGGCGCCGTCACAATATCGTCGCACACGTCGGTGGTCTGTTCGTATACATAGCGACTGTAGATGCGCGTCTCCGAGGCGTCACACGCTGTAACCACGATATCAAATTATTAGGCAGGTATTTCAAAATTCAAATTATTTTTTATTCAAGACTATAGTCCATAGAGAAAAAAACAAATACAAAAATGCTTCTCATCATCAAAAGTTAAGGGATATTAGTGTATTTGCAGATTATGCTCACTGAGTGCGCGGTGTTTTGTTGCGGTATTTAGTCCAGGAAGATCATATTCCCCAAGGACGACAGATCCCAGTAGAACGACCGAAAAACAAAAAAGCAGCTGGAAAAAGATTTTTATTTCAAATTCATTCAACTCGGTGATTGTATCTTTCATTCATGTTCCATTTTTGGAAGTGGAGAAAATTCTACATTTAGGTTGACCATTAATACAATACTTTGACAGTTATGAAATAGTTCCCCCAAATTGTATCTCATGTATTTGATCCTTTATTGTAGATTTTAGTAACAATATAGAAGTAAAGAAAAAACTATATTTGAAAATCAATCAACAGTCAAAACATCAGAGATGTCAGATAGATTCATGTAAATCTTTGTGAAATATTTCACGACAACCTACCTTCATGTTGCAAGAGAGTATGATACACATCAAAGAATCGTTCTGATGTTGAACGGAAATTAATCCGATTGCAGAAACAAGTGTGCAAAAATATTGGGCACCTTCTGAATTATCACTATTACTGATATACATGAGAGGCTCAACAGCAACTAATCAAAATAATGACTGTTGCAAGGTTATAGATTCATTGACGTTAGTAGAAGTGTAAAATTTACACCTCAAGACAGAAAAAAATGCTTTCTTCCTAGTGGTATAATTCCATTTTTCATATTTGACCGTCTGGTGCCGGATTCTGTGCTGGGGTTAATAATGTATATTAATTCCGTTTGTTGTTTGGGTCGGTGAAAGTATCTGAGATATACTTTTATTTTGTGCCGTATAGTTACCGCAATTAATAATAACACAAACCTTGAACCTTGTGTATTATATGTCCGATTGACGTAGATTTCTGCACTTATTGGCGCCTTATCAAATCTCAAGCGTCTTCCGTGGTCATAGAAACGGCAGCTGAACATCTTGAATGTGACCACCCACACTAATAAGGGTGATGTATTGTCTTCAAATCTCTGTAAATGGGAGTAACTGATAGCATTGGTACATCCATATACCGATGTCCATCAGCGCTCGAAAACATCAGCAAACACTATTAGCTATTTACACCACACCCTTAATATCGGATCTGTTTTTAGTGTGGACAGCGTGGTTAAAATCACATGACATTAAATACAATATAAAGGTAACTTTATTGATATAAATTAGTGCGATAGTTTTGCAATGATGCGTAGAAAGCAAAAATTGAGTAAACAGTGGGGTCAAATATTGAACAATTCACAAATAGGCACAAAAATGTGGAATATGATATAACAAATTATGCCAGATGATATTTACGAATATTTTTTTTTCTTCTGAAGAATGATTCACTCATTGAACTTCATGAACCCCCATATATGGCCATATGAAAACCAGAAAATAAATATTAAAACTTGGAAATAAATATTTAAAACCCGGATATGAGTAGTTTTCAAACCCCAGAAACTCCTCGTTTTAGTGTTTATTCCCATGTTTTAATATTTAGCGGATTTAAGTATTAAAACCGGGGAATAAGTAATAAAAGCCAGCATTGAATGTTAAAATCCGAATCAAGTATTAAAAGCCATGAAATAAGTATTAAAACCCAGAATTCAATAATACACCCGGAAAATGAATTCAAAATTCAAAATGAATGTATTTATTTAACTTGGAATAAGTATTTATAAAAAGCCCAGAAATATTTTATTTCACGTCCTGATATTTAAAATCCCACTTTTAATATTTATTTCCCAGTTTCAGATATTTCATCCCTGGTTTGAAATTGAATATTTATTTCCCAGTTTTAATACTTTATTCCGGGTTTAATATTTATTTAATAGTCTTAATGTTTAATTCCGGGTTTCGATATTTATTTTCAGATTTGTTGCTTTATTCTGAGTTTCCATGATCTTCTCGATGCAACATTGCTGTCTGTCTCACCATTGGACGCGAACACACTTATCAGCCTCACTACTGGTCATCTAAGGCCGCGGAAAAGCTATCCCTTGCAGAATCACGTGACCTTCGTTCATACTTACTAGAGAACGAAAAGTTGGTACTGCGATTCATTTATCTGACAATCACACAAAAAAATCTTATTTCAGACCATTTTCATTGGCCCAAAAAATTATAGATTACTTTGTATTCACTTGCACCGAGAGCTGACATGGGCAAAGGTTTTCCATGATATGGGAGACAACAGTAGGGGTGGTGTCGATGGGCAACTTTCATAATGGAAACATACGGCACATTACCGGTACATTACGCATTCTGTTCTCATCGTATGAAACGTCACTGCGGTTGTAGAAATCAATGTTTGAAACTGTGTCAACGGTTACATGCGGCTTAAAAGGTTTGTACATGGTTGCATAAGATGGGTGGAACTTGGGGGTATCGCATGGGCTCTGTAATGGGTCCTGTACCAATGGGATTCATCATCAGAGGCGACATTTCCGTATATGGATGGGTCAATAAAACATGTACGGCAAATGCATGCCAGATATCTTTCAGTGATCGCAAAACTGACCTGTAGGCCTGAGTTGTCTGAAATACGTGAATACGTAGACGGTTATCTCTCGCCCCCCCCCCCCCCCCCGTATTTAAGTCGCAATGACCGATATTTCTACTTTGATTTCGCATATCATGCTCAATGATTTACTAGTAACCGCCCGGTCAATATCTATCATTATCATACAATATGCCAGATATGATCTTAGGTGTCAGGATTTTATTGCATTTATTAGTTCAGCGATAAAGTATAACAAACCCCCTCATATCTACCCTTAAAATATTGCGTATAATACCATACCTCTCACACAGACATTGACTGACTCCGGATGAAAAATATTCTATGTCACACGTGACAAAGTTTAGCCAATCACAGCACTGATCTTGCTCAACTTATGAATAATCCATAATTTATGAAGAAAAAATAACCAGAACAGCATGTTTGCGTGGATTTTCATTTATTTCTATTCTAGAAATATACAGCAAAATCATTTTAAAAAGTAGGAAATCAGTGGCAACTACCGTCAATTACCTGTAACACTACCAAAGCAATTAACATGGGATACTAGACAACAATCCTCGGAAACGTGCTGGTTAATTTGACTATTATTCGACAAACACCAATTTTTGTGTTCTAATTATTGGATACTCACAATACAAACTGGAAAATTACTGGAGAGTAATTTTTTTTTGTTAATCTTAATAGTCATCTTTGAAAATGTTAGTGTTTTCCGACATATTCATTACACGTCATTATGGGCTTTGTTCCCTCTTTTCTTGGCCCTTTTTTGGCAGGTTCTCGTCTGGAAGTGCTGGCCATCACACGCTGGTTTCCCGTTATGTCGTCCTGGAGTGAGACACTCTCTAGATCTGTACTGGATCCATCCAGCTTGACGCGTGTGCGTACACGTGCTCCATGGCCCCCAGCTGTCCCAGATTGTCGCTTGGTACTGGACTCCGGACAGAGCTGTCGGTTTAATAGTGCTTTGTTCATGTATCAGCAATGACACATATCAGTAGGCTACATAGACTGATCAACCAACAAAATCAACAACAACAGGCAAAATTTGGTTTTAAGGAATCCAAATTCCAAACGAAACTGTGAGAAGTAAAGAACAAATTTGTAATCAACTCACGAGCACAGAATCCCGTTTTGCCGTCGACAGAGTCGCAGTACTGAGTCTGTGGATCACAGGAGTACGGGATCTTGTCAAGGGCTCCCATGTCTGGTACCTGACAGTCCGTACACTCAACACACGTCACGTTCCATTGACAGTCAGTCGATATGTAATTATCATCCAGCTGTTAAATGAACGATGGATGCCACATACGACAGATGTATGCATAATTTCACAAATACGACCATCATTGCCATCAAGCTACTCGAGACGGCAAAACATATTGGAAACTTTGTTACTGGAATATCCGAAATATATGAAGCACCTACCCTCCAGACATTGCCGAGGTGGTCTGTACAGGTGACAGAGCTGATAGGTTCACACTGTCCATTACCGTCACACTGCTCACCCACGGAACAGTTGAAGGGGTACGTTATGATCTCTCCGACAGGACGAGTACAGCTCTGACACACCTCACACACATCCACCTCGGTACAGTCGTCCGACACCCGGTACTCGCCGATCTGTAGGTGGATGCATAGAGTGTATGGTAAGATTCAACCCATGGATCGTACTAGTACACCCAATATATTCTGTTCACCACAGACAATTTTCCTAAAATGGTTAGATTAACGATATAGTTAGATTGAAGGATAAAATGTATATTTTGAGGCATATTGTAGTGGTTCCTATAAAAACGTAAATCATGCATAATCACAAATATTATGTCAGTTACGTATTAGTAAATGAACTCCAAACCGTCCAGTTTGGTCCACCATCTGGATCAGTGCAGCCACATGAGGTTGCATTGATACAACCTAGTTCGGGATCAAAGACATCTTTGTTGTCCGGGCACACACATCCTTCAGTGTTTGGCAGGTGACATTCCTCAGGAGCATCCGGATAGCCACATGTAGGCTTACAGGCAGGGGTATTGAACCTATACTCCAAGTTACCAGTGCAGTTCAGGGCTGGAAAAAAACAACAACCTTAAAACTGTTCGATCGGGAATGGAATACGACAGTGCAAAAACAACAAGCAAGTTCCTCGAAGACCTACGACAGTCAGCTGTTTCTCTCCAGTCCATGACGTACGAGTTATGCTTGCACATGGTCGCGAACGATTCCAGATGTCTGCAAGCCACTTCCTTCATTTGTGAAGTATCGTTAGAATAAGCACAAACATCATAGTAACAGTTGTCGAAGTATATATCTTCAGAAACATATGGATCAGTTATGCATTCTTGGAAGACAAACAAGGGGTTTCTGATGAGTCCACAGTATTCAATACTCTCGATAGTTTCAGATATCGGGGGTGGGCAGACACTCTCAACATCCTCTTCTTCTTTGGCGCAGCTGAAATTGTGTTGATAATATGTAGATGAAATGACTATTGTGGGCTTATAGATTTATGAAGCTATCATCACTAACACAACAAGACAGACAATGGGAATTGAAATACTAATTTCCTCTGACGACACCATACACACAGATGTTTGTTGGAATTTGATTCTAGTCCAAAAGGGTTTGATATTAGGTTTTCCTCAAATCGTAGACTAGCGTATAATTAAGATGTACTGTGTACATCATGAAAACCTTGTACTGACAGTGAATCAATGCGTATAATCTGATTAAAACTCCATGGAATGGGTTATGGCTACTGAGATGAAGGTATCCTTTCAAGGACAATCTACCTATCACATCAGTACAATACCTCGTTGAAATAATTAGAAAATCTAAAATGTTTACTCACTTTGGATTGAGCTCGTCGAAGACTTTCCAGCTCTCGCCGATGAGACTGTATCTGTTGGGTGCGTTCCTGACGTCAGTTCCGTTAGATACGACCAGGTCGTCCAATGGGTCGCCGTTGTTGTTACCACACATGCCTTTGTTGAGTCCAGCAAACAATGGAGGCAGTTTGATGAGTCCTGTCCATATCCCGTCAAACTCCACGATTACACTGAAGTTGGTCTCCAGTCTCACATTGTTACCGTTGTAGAGGATCTTGAAGCCTTCATACTCGATGTATGGTGTCACTAGCACGCCATCTACCTGTAATGCAACCCCCGAATCATCTATAGCCTAGGCGTATGCTATTGTTACACCCAGAACAAGCAACGAGAATTGTCGAGTCAACAAATACACTTAACTCACATATACTCGCTGGTCAAGCTCCATTCGCACCACGTGGTCAAACACGAAGATCTCCAAGCTCTCTAGTTGGGAGACGGCGGGTGATGCGGGCGGTGGAGGTCGGACGTTCTTGCCGACAACGGAGAACGTCTCCCAAGGAGGGAAGGACTCGTCAGACGCCGCCAGGAGATATTTGCATTCTCCCTGATAGTGTATGACTTCCCCGTCAAATGTGTTGTAGTGAGGGTCACCCGTCACCATACATATGTTGTTTCCTGAAACACAAAATGTATCACTGAGAAAGGTAATCCTAACATCAACTGCAAAGTCATTAAACTGATAAGCGACTTGTGGTCTAAAGAAAGTTCGAGTCCTAACATATTTAGGACGTACGGTTCTCACAATGTCGTCCTTCAAAACCAAACCGACAGTGGCAAATATGGTTGCCGTTGGAACCTTGAGTACACCAAGCATCATTTTCACACGGCAGGGCGTAACAAGCTGTGGACCAAGTACAAAATACTCAGTATCATCGAGGTATTTATAGCTGTATAGCGTGTAGACTGTTCATTCACTATCTTTGTCATGTAACCGCATCTCAGCTGATTATTGAATATTCAGTTGAAGCGCAATCTGACATAATCCAGGGTGCGCGAAAAAACTTACATGGACAACAGGCGTTCCTCTCATACCAGCCGTAACGTTCGCCTTTCGCACACGAATGAAGAGATGCCTTCTCAACCTGGTCCACGAAGCCGTCCTGATCATCCACAAACTGTGGCCTACCCGAAATACTACTCATGTGATACTTGCAGTTGTCCATCAGAAATGTCAAACTTTGTCGCAAAGCAGTACCAGTGCATGCCACATCCTGCATGTCATTAATTTCCTCGTAGCCAGTATGGTAGTAAGCCTCGTCATACAGACAAGTGATGACATCTGAAGTGCAGAATTCTTCATTATTATCATTGACAGTTTAAAAGTTCCAACTAAAAGCTAGCTACGTTTGTGCATACTTGACACTGTCTGGTCCGTATATTTTAATCTTACAAATATCAGATCAGATTATAACAGTTATAACAATTATATGGCATTTGTTGCAAAACTGTATTAACCACTATCCGGATTCAATGCCTCAGTGGCCATACCAAGTTCGCATCTCTCGCCGACATAGCCACTAGGACAGGAGCACCTCAGCCCGTACTCTCCGTGGTCAATACAGGTACCGTTGTTCTGGCAGAAGTCGGGGGAATCCTCACACACGCTATAGGCTTTGAGTGGAAACCCAATTGCATGGGTATTTGCCATTTCAGCAGGAATGAATTGGTATTTAGAAGCGAAACTTCAAATCAAACTTTAGATACCACAGTAACTGGTGGATTGGAAAAAAATATTACCATCGGTGCAGTTTTGACCTCCCCATCCTTGCTTGCACCAACAAATGTAGTCACTGCCATCATTGTAACAGTACGCCTCGTTCTTACAGGGGGATGAATTGCAGGGATCTGTGGCGAGGTCACAATAGAACAATGTGAACAATCAGTCCGATCAATAATTTTAATACTAATAATAATGCCTTCAGTCCTCAGTGATAACACTCATGCTATTAGTGTGTTTGCAAATTAAAATTGTGTTCTTACATGAAGGATCTGGTTTCAGGTCAGTCTCGCACTGATCTCCAGTGTAGTCTGGCGGACACACGCAGTAATACACCCAGGTGTCATTCAGGTAGCACTGGCCGCCGTTATAGCATGGGTCGGATACACAGGCGTCATTAGCTACGGCTGTAGCAATAGTAACACCGAGTTAATCACAGTGAAAAAAATTAGGTGTAATTGTGAACGGGTGAATGGTAATAATTATTGGTTCTCACGTTTGAAAATATCTGGCGTGTCCAAGTTGCAGAATTGACCATCACAACAGTAGTTACACTCAGGTGCAGGCTTGTAGTTGGAACATCTTTCGCTATTCTCGTTTTCATCCAGAAAACAACTAAGTTCTGGGGCGCAATACGTCGACTTCAAGCTATAGGTGTTGGGGTGTTCTTCGTGAAACGTCATAGTGGTCTGACAAACCTGTAACCGTATACATGTATATGTGATTGATAATGAGAATATTCAGAGTGCTTGCGAGGCATCACTCGATTAGTAGTATTTGCCAGTGATTGTTCACACGATACTAAGCTATGGTGTACGATGGCGGCCACCTCGTGGGCTCGCCTTAGTATATATGCGAGGCCACGAAGCGAGGCAACAAGGCTGCGAAGCGAGTCCACGAGGACACGAAGCGAGGCCATGACGCCAGTCCACGAGGCCACGAAGCGAGTCAGCGAGGCCACGAAACGAGGCTACGAGGCCACGAAGCGAGTCCACGAGGCCACGAAGCAAGGCTACGAGGCAACGAAGCGAGTCCAAGATGATACAAAACAAAACCAAAACCTAAAACCCTGTTTTAGCTTCAAACGTGGTGTGTTGTAGTTGTGGTTTATATATTTCACAATTAATTTTTTCGTTAGCTTATAGTCAATATGTAATCTAATGTAAATGATAGATGCCATAGAAAAGTGTACATTTAATACGATCGTCTACTATTTACGATCTTATCCAGTACCGAAAACGTCTTGATAAAAGATATGCAAACGCTTTGTATACACACATATATGAAATGTCAGTAGTTGTGGTAGCTGTCTTTGATCAATATTTGTATTTGTAGTATATTATTAATATAAATAAGTACCGTTCGGTATTTTTCAGATGAAGGAGATCACTGAATATTGTTGCCAATGCGTTATGATTTCTAAAGGGTTCATGCGTGAGCTTGCTTAGTGGCCTTGTAAACTCGCTTCGTGAACTCGCTTCGTGGCCTCGCTTCATGCCCTTGTGGACTCAGTTCGTGGCCTCGTGGCCTCGCCTTACTTTAATGCAGCCATGAAGCGAGGCCACGGAGCGAGGCAACGAGGCCACGAAGCGAGTGAAGACACAGACTCGCTTCGTGGACTCCCTTCGTGAAGGTGAAGTTCAATTCAATATAAATGCGTGAAGGTGGTGATGGTGTCGGCTCAGCAAAAAGGTCACAATAATACGTTGCCAGACTTTACCTCCCCATCTTCACATGAAGATACATCTCCGCCATAGGCGCAGTCATAGTCGCCGGAGGACGAGGAGTAGTTGTCCGAATCGACGGTGTAGTTGTAACAGCTGAAACACCTTTGCTCCACTGTGGGTCCTAGGAGATATATATATATTTACCATAACACAGTCATGGGTATAAATAACGTAGGACTACCTCAAATCTGGGTAGTGGAAATAAATCAATATAACCATGCTGATATTGATATATGGGTATTGACATCGATCAGATTATGTGATTATAACTCATGTGATTGCGGTAGATATAAATAAGGATGAGATAGTGCCTTTGTACTCACAATCAGTGGTACACCAATTCATAGATATTAAATTATTAGTCCTACCCAAATTTTAAGTTAAGCTGACACAAACGTGTAATTGAATTAGTCCTCTGGTAAATCGCGTACCATTACAACAGATGTCGGCCCGATACTTGAGTGTACCATTACTGAACGTCTCGCACTCGAAGATGTAGAAGCCACCGACGATGGACGGGGGCTCGGGGAGACCTTGCCACCTTTGGCACTCAGTGCGGAAGTCATCTCTGTGTGGGTCAGGGGGCTGTTTAATCAGAGAGCTACAGTCCCCAGAGTAGTCCTCATCATAGACATAGGGACTCAACACGTACGTCTCCCCGCTGTCACACTCTAAAAGGTGACAGAGGTTCAACTATAAAATATCTGCTATGATCATATATGAAATACTGTACAAACAACGCAATAAAACCAAACATAAAGCTAATAAAATAAAAGTCATGATAATATGTACATACGTAATCGTTTCGAAGCATTTGTCCTTACGGGGAAGACACAAGAGAAAGCAGCAACAAACCAAGCCAGAGCCAGACTCTGTTTATATGTCGGAAGGAAATATCATAATCAGAATACGACACGAATACGATACATCCCACTATTGTTAATATAGGATGGGCTGTATTGCTAGTGGCTTGGTAAGGGTACATGTAAGGGCACATGAGTTCACCTGTATTTGAACGATCGAAATATCAAAACTATTCAATGATTCGCGCACAAAAGGTCTAAACAAACTGAAAGTTCGGTTGACCACTCGTAATTTCCTTTACGAGTGGTCAGCTTTACGAGTTTTTGTTTAGTTGCAAATTGTATAATTTTCAATCTGCCACAATATATACAGATCGATTCCATGGCGATCTGTATTAACACGGATCACATTTTTGAGGAAAAAAACACAAACACACGATTGATGTAGGCCTAGATTAATGTATGTGTTGAAAAGACCATATGCAAGCGAGATATCAAAGAACATACCTTCATTGTTGTCCCTTCATGCTACAGTGATGTCGGATGGTTATCCGGATGGTCTTATATTGTCGAATATTAGTCATCAATGACTGTATGTGTTCGAAGGTCGCTTACTTGAGTAGGATTATTGTCATACAGCGCGACATACATATATTATTATTATTATGTATACCACAGTGAGTAACTAGACAGAACCAATGCTGGCTGTGTTAAAGGTAATATGTTGATACTTATATTGAAATATATCTGTAAAATTTCAAAGATCTGATATAAATCGTTTATGACCATTTCAGAAAACATAGGCTTAGGAAAGAATGAAGAGAGATGGAGTTCTCAACTCTATTGAAGTAAACTGTTTGGTGGGAATTTACTATTTCTTATTATTCAAAAGGAATTCGTTACCGATCTCGGGTTTTTTTTTTAATTATTATTTGTCATCACACTTGTAAATTTACAGCTTTTTAAAAGATATAGAGTAGACATATCCAAAAATGGCACATTGCGCTGAAAAAAATAGCTATACAATGATATTATTTACTTTTCATGCAAATTATGCGATGAAATCTTTCCATATCGTCGGGGCTTGTTTTCTGGTGAGAAAAATTTCCGTGAAAGTTGCCAAACCCGGTCAGTTCAGCAGGGTAGTTTCGGAATAAAATTGTGTACCATTCTTGTTATGATAGCCTTAGATTCGATTTGTTTTCTAATTCTAACTTAGGATTTAACCCAGGCCTTGAGAAGATTCGGAAGAGATCCTTCCTCCAATGAATGAACGAAGTGAATAACTTTTTACAGGCCTCAGCATGTTTATCACCGATGGTAGTATTTTCTAAGATCTAAGATAACTGTCCCTTATCAATACATGTAACCGTATTATTCGAACTTAATCATTATTGTTTCTAAGATTTCTAAGAACCCAGTGTCCTTGGATCCCATCCCCCCAAAAAATACATTTGCAAGAATTGTTATCTGTACATGTAGTATTTTTTGACCACATAACCATCCCGTGGTGATAATCTTCATATCTCATCTTATCCTATCACACTATACATTCACTGTTGCAAGGTCAATGCTCGGGTTCTCTCTTCAGATGACACATATATTGGCGCTCGATATTGAAATGTAATTGTTTCAGGCTAATCATGCCGGCATAATGTAGTGTTACTGTGTGACTCGATCATTATTGTGAATTCCACGTGAACATTGACAACAGAAAATCCAAACTCACTACACCTACCAGTGTTTGTATGACATTATAATTTACCTACCAATGAGCCAGAACATGAATAATAAAAAGGGCATTTTGGATCGAATATTTCCAATTAGCATCACACATGTAACACAAAATGAGAAATTCATCAAAGAGAAAAATCAGAAGTCGTAAGACGCCTGTTTCGGGATGCACAACCCCTTTAAACTTTGCCGCGGGATTGTCGCGCTTTGTTGTTGTCATTATTATTCGAGGCACACCCCCAAAATGCGTCTGCAACATCTGACACGTCCTCAAATTATCCAAACTCAACTACACACACACACACAGTCGCTGTTGTGGACAACTGTTGTGAAAGAAACTGATAACAAATAGATTCAATAAATTTGTCTGCAGTGCGGGCAGAAACATTTTTTTCAAAACTTTCAAAAAGGGATGATGTAAATTAATTTTAGTTCGTAGGTATTGCAAACACCACAATGTGTCCACCATTGGTGGGTTCGGGTTATCCTATGTACATGAATCGGTTTTACTTAAATTACTCTACGAACTAAAAGGTCTCCAGATCGACTGGTAATGGTGGACATCTCTGCAAAGTTTCTGTCAGATGGAGCTGATTCTATTGTAACTCAATTCACTTATATCTGATATCAGCCTTTCTACCAGAACATCCAATGTTTCTCACTTTCAAAATAGCAAGAGTAAATCCTCTTTTTTTTTTTAAAAAAAAGGGAACGACACAAGGAAGGTAATTATCGTCCAGCATGTTGCCTGCTGTATAAAAAAAATCATGGAACACATCATATATGGCCAAGTAATATGTTCCCTCAGCAAGTGTGAACTATTATACGGTTTCCATTCTAGTTTCAGAAAGGGTTTCTATACGAACACTATTATGACCTATCTCGTTGACATAATTAGATCAGACATAGACAAACTAAACTTTTACACAAGTTACTAACTTATGTAAAAATCGACCAAAAGGCTTTCGACACAGTCAATCATGTTATCCTCACTAATAAATCTCAGGCTTGTGACTTAGATTATTCTTTATAACCCCTATCTCACAGATAGGGAACAGTTTGTAGAAATTTCCAGTCTTTTATAGTATCATCAATGGTACAGCACCTGCTCATTTCATTGATTACTGTCATGGAAGCCGTGGGTACAGTACTAGACACAGTCAATCTTTTATAGTATCATCAATGGTACAGCACCTGCTTATTTCATTGATTACTGTTATGCAAACCATAGGTGCAGTACTAGACACAGTCAATCTTTTATTGTATCTTTAATGGTACAGCACCTGCTTATTTCAATGATTACCGTTATGTAAACTCGTATATGTTGGATAAGCAGTGCTAGTACTGTCATATGCTTCATTTATCCATATAACCAAGCATAGTTCGTTTTGCAACCTATTTTTTTGAGGATACAGGCATACTTGTGGTTGATTTGGACCGTTATGTAAACTCGTATATGTTGGATAAGCGGTGCTAGTACTGTCATATGCTTCATTTATCCATCTAACCAAGCATAGTTCGTTTTTCAATCTATTTTTCTGAAACACAGGCATATTTGTGGTTGATTTGGAACAATAGTTTTTCTCCCAATATCACTTTAAAATGAAACATGAAACAGGATAGCATTTACACAATGTAAATCAAACCAATGTGATTCTTTTCTTATAGTCCTAGCCAGTGCTTGGTGTCTAAGAATAGGTCTACTGTGGAAATAAAACCTCAGTTTTTATCGGGTTTTTTTGCAGTACTCCTCCTGTAAAATATTCACAAATCATGGTCGCCAACGTATGGTATTATTATGTCTGTTTTATGTAACGTTTTACATGGATATAATACATTCAATTCAGCTACATATACACACACTGGACTCTGAGGTGTCAACCCCTAGTTATTTTATTAAAATAGACGAACAATGCAACATAGTAACTAAAAAGATAATAATAAAGAGCGTGTTCAATGATACTCAACTTTTCTCAGCAGAATATCGGATAAAGTTTCATCAAAACCAACAGCGAGATACTTATTTCAAGTCATGTTTGGACCCAAGTCAGACGAGTTTAGAAGGCACTGCGGTTTGTCTCATGATGCAGGAGGGGGAGCATTTCTTAGGTTCAGTGTGTGTGTGTACGCGGAATATCATAGTTAATCGTGCATGAAAACAATGGACAGAGAATGCTTGGCTTGCCGACATGGTGAAACTCAAGTTCAACATAAAACCTCATATGATTTTTGGCGATAACTTCGTTTAGGATGGTCGGATCAATTTGAAATTTTATTTGTTTCCATTTGGCATAAAACCGTAATCTTTCACTAAATTTCGCACTTCTATCTTGAAAACTGAAAAAGTTGGCAGTCTACTCCAATTTTACATTTCACATCAAACGTGAATTTGCAAGTTTGAACATAATTTGGCATTTGTTCGATGTTCACACTGCACAGTACTTTGTAAGAATGATATTCTATTAGAATACACGTGTATGATTCTTCTAACTCAAACACATTCATCATATTACATTTCTTAGTGGAATAAAGATCATGAAATTCCCAAATTTGCTTGAATTCCTGTGATTCGATTAGTGCCCAACATTTAACATTGGGGTAGATTGCCAACTCTTTCAGTTTTCGAAATATAAGTCTGAAATTTTGTGAAAAAAATATGGTTTTGTGCCAAATGGAAGCATATAAAATTTCAAATTGATCCGACCATCCTAAAAGAAGTTATAGCCAAAAATCATATGAGGTTTTGTGTTGAACTTGAGTATATCAAGACAAATAACGTTGACGTCACGAGACTGTGTAGAACTCGCCAGCCACGCAGACCGTTTTGAGGAAAAATGGATGAGCCGAGTCTTGATTTTGGCAACTCTTTTTAGGAATATAATGCATAATTCAAACCCATTATATAGACAGAATAAAGCCAGATATTGCAAACTAAATCAATTTGGTCAATTGTACGAGGTGCTTTACCTTTTAAAAAATACTGTTCATAAAAAGAAAACATATACGCATGTACATGTATATCAGAGCATTGTCAAGAGTCAGGACGCGGAAGTTTGTATTTATATGAAGATATATTTTATTCTTGCGAATGACACAGCTGTTGTATATATATTATTGAAAAAAAACAAGAACCAATATCACGACTATTATTTAATGCAACCATAATTATAGTGGTTATTCATATTGCTCTAATGACATCAGTTGACATGCTTCAGCACTTTAGTAGATTTTCCGATCCAAATGTTTGTCCGTCATCAAACGTCATTGTGCGCTTTGTTCCCTCTTTTCTTAACCCTCTTTTGGCAGGCTCTCGTCTGGAAGTGCTGGCCATCACACGCTGGTTTCCCGTTATGTCGTCCTGGAGTGAGACACTCTCTGGATCTGTACTGGATCCATCCAGCTTGACGCGTGTGCGTACACGTGCTCCATGGCCCCCAGCTGTCCCAGATTGTCGCTTGGTACTGGACTCCGGACAGAGCTGTCGGTATAATATTGTATTAGTTATGTATCGGTGTTGGCACTTATTAGTACATGGTGTTTTTTTTCTGATACATTTTCAGTGAACTCACGAGCACAGAATCCCGTTTTGCCGTCGACAGAGTCGCAGTACTGAGTCTGTGGATCACAGGAGTACGGGATCTTGTCGAGGGCTCCCATGTCTGGTACCTGACAGTCCGTACACTCCACACACGTCACGTTCCATTCACAGTTCAGTGATATGTAGTTGTCTCCAAGCTGAAAGTTTAAATCTCTATTATTTAGGTATTCTAAGTTCGCCGATGTTCAACAGTTACATGTAGTTGACCAAGGATATTAGTAGGTTTGTGTCCTGTATGTATAAAGGTGGCCTACATACCCTCCAGACATTGCCGAGGTGGTCTGTACAGGTGATAGAGCTGATAGGTTCACACTGTCCATTACCGTCACACTGCTCACCGACGGAACAGTTGAAGGGGTACGTTATGATCTCTCCGACAGGACGAGTACAGCTCTGACACACCTCACACACACCCACCTCGGTACAGTCGTCCGACACCCGGTACTCGCCGATCTGTATATATATAATGGTTATGGATATTTTTTCTGTCTTGCATTTCCTCGTTGAACACTCATTTTAGATTTCATGAAAGCTTCATGTGGATTTTCACCTTCCAGTTTGGACCGCCATTGGGATCAATGCAGCCACAAGAGGAAGCGTTAACACAACCCAGCTCTGGATAGAATACATTCGTGTTGTCCAGACATACACATCCTTCAGTGTCCGGGAGGTGACATTCCTCAGGAGCATCCGGATCACCGCATGTTGGTTTACAGGCAGGGGCACTGAACCTGTACTCCGTACCGTCCGTGCAGTTGAATGCTAGTATCGAAATCGAAGCAAATAATGTAGGCTAGTATGCGTGTTGGAATTATCCAGGAAAGCAGAAGTTCAAAACGGACGTGCTTACGGACTAACTCAATGTTAAATTGCCTATCTTAACTTTCCACGTAAACGATGAAAAAGTCCCCGTAAAACCGAAGTTTTGGCCTAAACCATGGTTAGAGGCTATTTTCAGCTCCCATCACCACCCGCCCCGGCCCCGCCCTTCCCTAAGCTTTCCCCCTAAACCCTCTGGGTTTGCCCTAGTAGGCCATTGCCATGGACATACCTCAGCCACAAGAACGATCGTGCATACGAGCGAAACTCGTGCCTGCATTTCCAAATCAACATTGTATGATTTGCTTCCATCATGAACCATCTGATTCCGATACTAATATTACTTTCAGAGCTACTCCACTAAAAGCACGCAAGGACAAGGAGAGGTGACAAACCTATAGAAAGTTCAGGATTGAAGTCCAAAGTAAAACGTTCAGGATATGCGACACACAAAACCTCCTCGTCTTCTGACCGGTTTACAAAATGCAGGAAGGACGGGAGCACAGAACGAGACAATGTAAACAACAAGACCTCGAGTGTCGCACCAGCACAGGTGGCCCATAGACATGGTTTAACTGCTTGTGTAGCCCCAACACGCCATAATGCTTCCATATTTCTGAGAGACCTCGAGGTCAGCGCTATCCCACCGTTCAGCCACATCAACCTGGACCTACAATTCGTCACCTATATGGGTGCCCCAGACAAGTGCAAAATATATGTCCACAGTGAGGGAACAGGATAGACCTATGTTGATACATGTAAGGCCTTGTGAGTCCAACGTGGGGGCCTGGAGCGACCTGCCCAGAACCGACACTGAGATAAACCGTCATTGGTTCGAAACAAAAACTCGGCGATCTCACGAACGATAATCACGGTATTAAGATCACTTTCGCTGATCTTCAGCCATTTCTTTTCCATAATAACGCGAACCCTAACTATAATAACGCGGAATTCGAATTTTAACCAGCAATAACGCGGAACGGGTGGCCACCGTGGTATTCTGAAGTCAATTAGTAGGCCTATACGTATCAGTGAAACACGTTATATGTACGTAGTTTCGTTTCGGATCATTGGATCAATTTATGTGTCTTAATGGGTGTCAAGCCGCAAATCTTCACCAAATTTCAGAATTATCTCTCAAAAAATGAAAAAGTTGGCATAACTTGTGTGTCGCGAAATGTTTGCACCATAACTGTGGTGTACTAAGCCTATATAATTATGTAGCCCCAACACGTCACAATGCTACTGTAATGTACATATCAACGTGATTGCCGCCAGTACTACAGGATTGACAAGTAGTACGATACAAGATTTACGATAAAAAACCTCGAATGGTATGTTTTTTAATGTTCATCAGGGGCAAATATGTTTGACAAGTAAAGATAAGTACCCAATCACAATAGACTCTAACCTATCCTAATCATCACTACTAGAATACCACTTATGTCTATAAAAGTAGTTGAAGTGATTCTGAAACCATGAAAACGTTTGGAATAGACATTCTAGCTGAAACTAAATCTACCCTCGTCAGGAGTGAATACCAATCTGGATATTGAAGGCATCCAAGTCATTTGCATCAGAATGAAGCGGCCAGAATAGAAATTCAAACTGAAACTACCACCGTCAGGGAAATATACCACAGAATAGAAATTCAGACTGAAACTACCACCGTCCGAGAAATATACGACTTTTTCCCGTACTACAACACAGTAGTTGATATGATCCGGAGAGCGTATGGCAATGTAGACTTATTGAGTTTCTACGTCTATGATGCAGAAGCTGCTTATGTAGGCCTAGGTATAAGTATGCATACAGTAGGCTGTCCATATCATAACTGTCATACAGTTATAACACGGTGCCGTTTAGCGTCGAATTAATATAAACAGAAAATCGGGTGGACGAGTTTGGACAACTCTGTGTAGTATTAGTGAGAAAACGTGTACATAATTTAGATACATACGACAATCAGCGGTCTCTCTCCAGTCAACCACATGCGATTCCTCCTTGCACATGGTGGCGAAAGCCTCAATGTGTCTACAAGCGACTTCCTTCATTCGAACGGTGTCATTGGCATAGGCACATACGTCATAGAAACAGTTGTCAAAATAGATGGAGTGTGTTACGTCTTCATCAGCGATGCACGCTTGAAAAATGTTGGACTCATCTTTGATCAAGCCACAGTAGTCGTTACTCTCAATCAGGTCAGATATCGGAGGGGGACAATCGAATACCACATCGTCTTCTTCCCTCGTGCAGCTTCAATCAAACATCACATATTTTGTGAGATATGTAGACGTATTCTATCATACAAGATTCCTACGATTGTGTAGAATAGTAGATATGAGGCTTGGATTTTGAAGATGGACTCAAAATTAATCCTTGAACCAATTCAACCATTGCAAACCAATACAAACTTGGGATTTGCTGGATCATGGACCTTCCAGCTCTCGCCGATGAGGCTGTATCTGTTGGGTGCGTTCCTGACGTCAGTTCCGTTAGATACGACCAGGTCGTCCAATGGGTCGCCGTTGTTGTTACCACACATGCCTTTGTTGAGTCCAGCAAACAATGGAGGCAGTTTGATGAGTCCAGTCCATATCCCGTCAAACTCCACGATTACACTGAAGTTGGTCTCCAGTCTCACATTGTTTCCGTTGTAGAGGATCTTGAAGCCTTCATACTCGATGTACGGTGTCACCAGCACATCATCTACCTGTGAACACATCATTGACATGGATGTGCAAAGGTTCCATTATCATGACCTCTTTTATGACCCTGTATCATTCATCACTCTGTATCGTGATAATGACAAAATATAGAGCCAATGACCAATGACAAAATATACAGCCTGACAACTGGTATTTCTGCACTAGCATCAGGAAGAGAACAGAAAGTCAAACCCTCACATATACAAGTTTTTCCAGTTCGAAACGAACGACGTGATCGAACACGAAGATCTCCAAGCTCTCTAGTTGGGAGACAGTGGGCAAGGCGGGCGGTGGAGGTCGGACGTTTTTGCCGACAACGGAGAACGTCTCCCAAGGAGAGAATGACTCGTCAGACGCCGCCAGGAGATATTTACATTCTCCTTGATAGTGTATGACTTCTCCATCAAATGTGTTGTAGTGAGGGTCTCCGTTCACCATACATACGTTGTTTCCTGGAAGGGAGTGTTTCTACCTACTATTACCTACTGCAAAGACCTCAAGAGGGACCATAATTCCTCAATTAATTTTGATATTGTTAATTGATGTTTCCGTTCTACGCATCAGGACCATACTGTTTTCACAGTGGCGTCCTTCGTAACCAAAACGACATTTGCAGATGTGGTCATCATCTGAACCTTGCGTACACCAGGCATCATTCTCACATGGAAGGGCGTAACAAGCTGTGGATTGGATTGCAATGCATAATTTGTCCCTTGTACTTAATTAGGTGATGACTGATTTTTTCATGGGAGAAGAATACCTTGTTTTTACTATAAACACTCATCATTTGTCACCACTTAATGTGATCGCATACAGAACATGACAAAACCCTTTTTCTGATCAGGCTTACCTCAGCAAATACCGGTACATAAATAGTGGGACTACAACTTACATGGACAACACGCATCCCTAGAGTACCAGCCGTAGATTTCTCCCTTTTCGCAAAAATGAACAGATGCCTTTTCCACTTGGTCGACATATCCATCTTGGTTATCCAAGAACTGGGGCTTGCCGGACACTTGACTCATGTGATACTTGCAGTCATACATCAAATACGTAAGGCTTTGTCCCATAGCTTTATCGGTACACGTTTCCCCTTCCATGTAACCATTCGTATAGTAGTTGTCTTCGTAGTAAGCTTCCGGGTACAGGCAGGAGATGATCTCTGTAAAACGTGATTGAACCACCATTGTTAATGTTATACCTCGCAATCCTATGTTGGTCAGCCTGTTATACCAGGAGCATCATAGGCACAAAGATTTCATGTGGTTAACGCTATGTTCGTACTATTCAGTGTTGCGCATTGCGCTGCGAATTTTTCATCTTATACTTTTCTTCCGGGCTACACACATCCACAAACCCTTGGTTGTGGTTGTAGCTGTACCTGTCACATGTATTTTTAGGTTAACGAATATATGGTTGGATAGGCTATTGACATGGCGTTGCGACCGTCGTCGTCATCCACATTTGTATCTTAGAAACTTAATAATGCCTAAAATTATCCATAATGCCTAAAATTATTTCAAGAGGGAGGTATTTTTTAAATTTTGTATTTTCACTTTTTTTCTCTTTTAAAAAAACGGCCAATTTTATACTTTCATGGTGGTTTTCTCAAAATCTGTTCAGTAATTTGTTTTTCTAAGACTTCACATATGTAGCTTTGTGATTGTGTACTAGGTAAGTTTCGTTGAGTAGTGTAGTAGGAGCCAAGTGCCCTCCTGGGAGCTCTACGGTCGCTAGGGGGAATAACGGCGTCATAACGTTTGCCCTATATCCGCCAGTGTCGTCATAACGTGTGCTTTGTAGGTGCTAGGGGTGTTATAAGGAACCCAATAACTGCAGAGGCGTCATAACGTTTGCCCTATGCTCGCTAGGGACGTCATAAGGAACCCAATATATGCTAACCCATACCATAATGTACCCCCATACTCGTCAGGTGTGTCATTTTGTGGACCTTCTGCTCGCTAGGCAAGCCACCCTTTTATCCTAATGCACACATAAATGTTTTCAACGTTATATATTCCTAATTCTATTTATTATATATTTCAAAGAATTATGGAATTTATTTATTTTCATTATTAGTTTTGATATATATTACTAAATTTTTGTTTAAATTCTATTATTATTACTTGAATATGTATTATTAACATTTTTCGTATTGATTTTTTCATTATATTTTTGATTAATTATTGACATTTATATTTCAGTGGTAATCTTGAATTTAACCTTAATGGTTTTGGATCAACACTATATAAGGGTCTGATAACCTTTCTAGCTCTTGGGCTAATTTTTTTTACATGTGATGTATACATACCGAGTTCGCATCTCTCGCCGATGTAGCCATTGGGACAGGAGCACCTCAGCCCGTACTCTCCGTGGTCAATACAGGTACCGTTGTTCTGGCAGAAGTCGGGGGAACCCACGCATAAATTGTAAGCTATAACGGAGAAATTCGACAACTAGGTACCCGATAATTTGGAACCCAATGGTAGGGTGGATATTGAACTGAAGAATTACCAAACATGATATCATTGGGAAAGTAGGTTGTACAAGAAACAGTGCCAACTTACCGTCACTGCAATTTTTACCGCCCCATCCTTGTCTGCAGTAGCAAATGTAGTCGTTATTGTAGTTCGAACATATGGCTCCATTCTCACAAGGAGATGAACTGCATGGACCTATCGAGAGCATTCATCACTGACCAAATAGTTTCACCTCATTGGCGAGATTTATCTCAACGGCCAAGATCGTGTAGTAGTATACGAATTATAGATTTTCCTCTGATGGTTTGTGCAATTTTGGGAGTGTGTGGTTCATTGTAGTGTTCCATTTGTTGTTACTAGTAGTTTTCGTGTGGTGCTGTAAACGTGCTAGTACTTTTTTGCGGTGAACGAAATAAAATGAAATCCCTGCCAAATTAAGTAATATATATATAAGCCTATATATAATAGTATATAAATGGCAAGCAGCCCCTGTATGTGGTATATTGTCAGAGCATGTACACTCACTCGGTGGATTGGGTGTCAAGTCAGTCTCACACCTGTCCCCAGTGTAGTCTGGCGGACACACGCAGTAATACACCCAGGTGTCATTCAGGTAACACTGGCCGCCATTGTAGCACGGGCTGGAGACACAGGCATCGTAAGCCACGTCTGAGGCACAATAGTCAGGGGATACAAGGCAATCCACCAACGCATTTTGTTGGACATACATGCCTAATAGTTAGTATTGAAGGAGAAAAAATAGTCTCACAGGAAATTTGAATCTCACACTCAAAATAATCTGGTGGGTCCAAATTGCAAAACTGGGAGGCACAACATGCATTGCACTCTGGGTTCGGTATCCAGTCTCGACAGTACTGTGAGTTTTCAGAACTGTCCTGGTTACAGGTGGCCTGAGGGGCGCAATACGTCGACTTCAATCCATAGGTGTTTGGGTACTCATCATGGAAAGTCACGCTCGTTTGACATACCTAAGACGGGAAAAACTACAGTTCATTTTCTTGGAAACAATTTCGCTGAATCGTATGATATCCTCTATATCAGAGTCATATTCCTGATAAGAGTGATCTGTGGAAGTCATTACCTCTCCGGCCGCACAGGTTGAAAGGTCGTTACCATACGCACAGTTGTAGTCCTGATATCCCTGGCTGTAGTATTCATCTGTGTAATTGTGGCACGAAAAGCACCTCATATCTGTGGTTGCTCCTGTATAAAACGATATATTATGTCAAACAGTTCAGACTGACCTCATGGTATATTATTCCTCTTCCTGTAATGAAGGTTTATTTCTAAAAAAAAAAAAAAAAAAACGACGGCTATGTTGGCAAAATAAAATGGAAAACATGGTGTACTATAATGGTACTGTTCATTTGGTGTTGCCGTTTCAAATGCGTGGAAATACTGGAAGTATTTATGTTGTATTATTAGGTGCATAACAATGCCTTGATACCTCGTATCGATACACCAACTTGAACTGTCCAGGAGTTGCACAATGATCGATGTGACAACTACACATTCAATTCATTTACCGCAATACTTTTCGTTTCGGATGTTACAACAATGCATGACACGTTTCATACAAATATATTTTTATCCATATCACTGCAAAAGTTACCAATTGTTTACAGAGTAAGCTATCTCGTCTTAGGTAGGCGTGCAAATGAAAAGTGGATCTCAACCAACATAATAAACCGATGAGGTATGACGATGATGACTGAAGAACCGTGATCATATGGATCGAATACCACTCTTGATGAAGGGTCTGTTCGTTTTGGCTACTCTATCTATTCCGTTCATGCTGGAATAGCTATTCTTTGTTCGATTTGGACTAAATTTTGCATTCTCTCTTCTCAGAATCAATTCTGCTTCTTAGAATAGATTCTGTTTAGGAAAATAACACTGGAGGCCGCCATTTTGGATCTTGAATTAATTCCAATTCTGTTCTTTTTGCCTATTCCGGAAAACTCCTCTGTGTTATTTCAAGCTATTCCATCATGTGATCAGAAGATATTAGACCGGCCAAATCGAACAGACACATGTCAGTGCCAATTTTGAATGAATGTATCGAGTTTTTATCATATAACTGAACAAAACGAAAATAAGAAAGTAATTGTTGGCATTCGAGTTTTCATATCGGGACGTCTGTCCTATCATGATTGTATGGAACGATATAACAGGATTGTCCATAGTCTATATCATGGCACTGTATATATCTCGTGCACAATGTCATACATGTACATTATCTATAGATGTTTTAGTCGATATCGAACCTGACACCAAACCTGTGGTTGTTATAGTTTCCCAGTGAGTGAATTATTTATGTCGACATATACTGTGTATACGTGTCACTGACCAGCGCAGCAGATGTCAGCTCTGTACTTGATGGTGTTGTTAGAGAATTTCTCGCAGTAGAAGATGGAGTAGGTGTTGACGATGGATGGAGGATCGGGGAGACCTTGCCACCTTTGGCACTCGATACGGAAGTCCTCCCTGTACGAGTCAACAGGCTCGGCGATCAGGGAGCCACAGTCACTCGGGTAGGCATGGTCGTACACGTACGGACTCAACACGTACGTCTCCGTGGCATCACACACTGTGACGGAATGTAGCAAAGTGGTATTGTGAATTGTGCGAACATAAATACGGTTTTGACTTTTTATTTCATGGAAATTCTGAAGATTGATATGAAACCGATTTACACATTCTAATGATGGATCTAGTAAAGTTAGTTCGGAATGAACACCAGAGTTGTATTGTAACATCACATTAGGGCCTAGATGCATTTCTTAAGTTTTAAGTCTAAAGTTAGAAGGAACTCAAACATTGACTGTTTCAGCACATGTGGACTGATGACAGAAAATATTAAAGACATCTTTTGCGATATATTTGATTGCACTATATTTACCTAACTGACTTCTCTCGGTTTCGGTTTGCGCGATATCGGCAGAAGCCCAGCTGGCCAAATACAGAAGAGAAATCGCCTGAAACAGAAGGTCTGACATAAAAGAGGGATTCGTTAGTATGTCGGTTCTTATTGTCCAGTTTGAACGATCTCGAAGGTGATTACGAGCAACTTTAATAACATACTCAAACGATCGATATGAACATAATTTCTTCATTTTAGTGTATATTTTGTCAATTCATTTTCAGCCAGATGTATGTTTTTGAATTGTAATATATTTATGCAGTTTCACAACATTTGTTCGGTTTTTATTATTTAGACCTATATAAATTTTATTTGGATTCCACACAATGTCAAAAAAATACATTTTAGTCATCAACAAACATAACCAATTTGTCGTCCGGAACCATGTACTAGTTAGATAGTTGGGTTTTTTTTTTGGAATGTGTGAAAGTTATATTCAAATTATACATGAAATCATTCAAAGCATATTCCCTACCTTAACAACATCCATCATAGAATATAGTTGTTGTCGTGTTGATGTCACGCGTGCTATTGTGTTGAAAGGTAGGGTGCTACCAGATCATATACTAGTAGTTTCTGGGCGTTATCACAGAGCAACTCCGAGTAATCTCCGGGGGAACAGACAACGACCCTTTAATCCTATTATCATTTCAACAATGGCAACCGTCATAATATAAAGAACAGTGTATGGATTGTTATTTAGGTTACCAACAACAAGATAAACTAAACTCGCATGAATGTTATTGTACTAGATGCATGTACTAATATTTTTCTCGAATTTCATAAGTTTTAATATTTGCTATGATTGGCAACAAAAATACGATGCGAACACTTGCACAAATGTATTTTTCAAATGGTCATGTAGATCAAAATGAAGCAGGTGTGCATTAAAATATCAAGTGTAACAAATACTGGAAAACAACACTTCAAATTCAAGATTGTGTCCAGACTCCACCTACACATTGTTCTATGGCCATTGAATTCCGTACCCTCCCCCCCCCCCCGCATTTATAAACATGCATGAAACCATTAGAAATGTACGCTTTAATGATCTTGAACTTGAGATTACATTGAGAGTGCAAACTCAAAGTCATGCATAGTTGTGAAGTTGGAGACAAAAAACTAAGCTAAATCATATGTCTGTTTTATGAACATATGTGTACCGTCAACTATTCTGCATCTTTTGGCAACGTAAAACTGACATAACTCAAGTTATGTTGAGAGTTCAGTCAAAGAGAGCGAATGACACTCTTCAAGGTCCAATACGAAACTCTTGAAAACAGATCCGGTAAGCTGCAGCACACTCAGTACCCCTCACTCGTTCGACTTTGCATGTGACAAAACACTTCTCATTCAGACCTCCCCCCCCCCCCCCCACTTGGTGGAAATCCCCTGCCAATGTGTGGTAATTAATATTATCAAAATGATATTTGATTGTAGATTATATCCTAGGCAATTCGTAATATTTATGAGACATATCATTGAGTGTTCTTGATGACCCTATTCTAGGTACATGTGTGCACTACTGGAGGTGTGGTCTCTTTCACGATTTCCATACTGAAAGATTGCTGCGATACCATTTATTCGTGGTGATAGGCACAGGCTGTTGAAGAAGTTTTACTCTTTCATTGTTTGAAACTGTAATTACAAATCCAAATCATGGTCACTTTATCATACTCATGATACTACTAGTAAAATCATACCACTGAAAGTATTGACCTTCTTGTATACTAAATACTTGTAGCACAACTGTACTCACCTGTATAAATCCAAGGTAAAAGTCCATCATCATTCCGATGTATGCGCATAATGAGGTGGAATAAAGCTTTCGGGAATGACGGACCTATCTTTTCAACTTTCGGTACCCGTCATGAACAGAGCCATTTGTGTGAAAACACATTGATATGTGCCGTAAATTATCACCTATATATTATCAAGGACGGTGTCCAGATATTTCCTTGTAAATAATATATTTTCTTGTACCTAAAATGGAAGTAAGTTGGGGAAGTGTGTGTACGTCAAGCTTCAAATGCGTCTATCCGATATTGCAGATGCAGCTTATTCGTGTACCAAGTATGACGGGATGCAGCTCTTGGTGAACCTGAACTGAACCAATTTCCCAGGATGGTATTTTTTGTCAAAATTTAATTCTTTTGAAAATTCTGACTTTAGTCCAACGAAAGAATGTATCGTTCCAACAGGTCGAATGTTAGATTATAACATCGCATGGTAATAATTTGACGTATACTTTCGATCTGTAATCTTTTGGTTTGTGATGTGTGACGTTATATGGTATCAAATGGGTAAGAAGGGAAATCTGACATATGCACCCGACTACCTTTCATTTGTAGTAAAGCTCGCAAAATAGGCCAAGTTATGTTCAAGTCATTTACACAGATCTACTTCAACCATGTGTTGAGAAGAAACAAACATTCAGATTGGAATTTCATCGAAGATATTCAGTGGAGAAATAAAACCGAAAAAGTTTGGTATCCATATCGAGGCTGTATAGCAACTTTCATTTAATATAGAGTATGTGTTTGGATACAGACTCCAAAAAGTAGTGGTACACTCGTGAGCCCCCTGGTACTGATCCACAATCATACATCGACTGTAGACCGGTACAAATGTCACCTATATATACTCGGATTTTTCTAACTCGTTTACACTGTTTTTCGCTAATATTTTTGTGATGCTAAACGCTATCGTTCTATAACTTGGCATTCTTCACCTGGGAGTCAAACGGCAATTTTCTCCAAAATTTCAGACATCTATCACGAAAATTGAAAAAGTTGGCAATCTACCCCAATGTTAAATTTAGCCCTATTATTTAATTTCTGGGCCCGCACACAATTTTGTGCATTCGCTCGGTTTTGTAGCGGAGCAATGTTTCAAAATCAACATGTTTGTGTAGAATACACCCCAGTGTATCTTCTGGTTCAAAGTTACAAAGATATTTCGAATCCTGATGGATGTAAACAGGACCAATTCCTCGAATATGCTCAGATTCTCGAGATCCCGTTTTGGGCTGAAATTTAACATTGAGGTAGATTGCCAACTTTTTCAATTTTCAAGATAGCTGTCTGAAATTTGGTAGAAAACTGCCGTTTGCCTCCCAGGTGAAGTATGCCAAGTTATGGAAGGATAGCATTTGGCATCACAAAAATATTAGCAAAACACAGGGTATACGAGTTAGAAAAATCCGAGTATAGTGCCTCATAGATCGTAGCCTTACTCTGGCAAGCGTATTCCAATCTGCCGAAGGCAACGAATACGTTATTACGCCATTATTCACAAGTAAGCGGCATTTATTTCGGATATAATTTTGTATTTTGTAAGAAGGAATGGTTTGTTATCATTTTCCAGATTAAAAACGAAACTGTCGCGCATCGTGGTGTAGGCCTAAGTAACAAGGCCAAATACTTCGAGCTGTCAAATCTGTCAAGTTCGTCTTGATATTGCCGCCATTTTGACGCGACATTCGCGCAGAATCATGGGTAAGAAATGAGCGTGTCTGAAACTCTGTTGAAAGGTGACACCTGTGTGAAATCATGATGACGATGCTATGGAAGGAATAGGTATCAGATTATTATATTATTTAGTCAAAGAAAGCAACAAATGAATCACTTTATCAAAAAGTCCAATGGAAAATAAAGCGAAAAGTTCCCATCCTCTCCAAACTATACCGCGCATGCACAATAAAGCTTCCGCTATCTTGCTAAATTGCACTTCTTTCGTTTCATACACGTTGTGGGCAGTCTGCATCGTATTTCACGTGTGACAACTCTCTTCATATGCACTAAAATCGAAGTGCGATATCGTCTGTTCTGTACCGGTTCCAGAGGACAATCCTTTGGCTGAATCTACATGTATGTTAGAATATCGATCGAAAATACAGGATCAGCCACGAAGCAGGGTTAGTCGTAGTCTCTTGCCTGTAGTACGCACCATTTATTCCCAGTCTCTTGTTAACGTGTCTCATATTAACTTTTGCAGACAGACGTACCATGGTCCGCGTCTACAACAGTGGGAGCTGTGCAGGAATCATTCGGTAGCCGTCCACTGCGATCCCACGAAAGTTATAATCATAATGTTCCCCTTTTCTATTTTGTTCTGGCTGAGACTGAGCACAGATTACCGATCTTTTTGTCCAAGGAATTTCTGGGTCCGAATAAGATTAGCTTGATGTTAGGTTACCGGCCCTTTGGTCCGATAACCTATTGCCGTGGCGTTGCGTCCGAAATTTACGATCGAATTTTTCTGAAATTTCGCACAAAAATGCCAAAAAATATTCCGAGAGGGAGGTATTTTTTTTATTTTCGCAATTTTTTTTGAATGGCGGTCATTTTTGGACTTTGACGGTCCTTTTCTCAAAACCTGTTCAGTAACTGTTCTTCTTATTGATGCATAACACGCCTCACGTGTACTCCTGTGACATGGATAAAAGTTTCGTTGCCCTTGAATCGCTCGAAGTGGGCCATTTTGGGCTCAAACTCGGCCCAAATGGGACTTTTCATGTTAAATTCTCTTATGCTTTATAATGGGGCACATTTTTTCCAAATATCTCACTAAATATTGAGATCAGAGATTAGGAGTCAATTGTGGACATTTAGGAAATGATAAATGGTGAATATTCTCACGACATTGAATTTGACCTTTGACCTAATTTTCAAGGTCACAGGACAAAATGGCTTATATCTCGCTTCTTATTGACTTTACAGCCTAGGAATCAATTGTGAATTATAGGAAATGATATAATTCTGAATATTGTCGTGACCTTGAGTTTGGCCTTTGACCTAATTTTCAAGGTCAGAGAACAAAATGGTTGATATCTCACTTATTATCGACTTTACAGCCTAGGAATCAATAGTGAACATATAGGAAATGATATATGCTGATTATTAAGGCGACCTTGAATTTGAACTTTTACCTCAATTTCAAGGTCAGAGAACAAGATGGTTAATATCTCGCTTATTATCGACTTTACAGCTTAGGAATCAATAGTGAACATATAGGAAATGATATATGCTGAATATTGTTGTGACCTTGAATTTGACCTTTGACCTCGTTTCCAAAGTCAGAGAACAAAGCTTTCTAAAATCTGGCTTATTGTCGTCTTTACAGCTTAGTAATCCTTAGTGAACATATTGGGAATGATATATGCTGAATATTCTGATGATCCTGAATTTGACATTTGAACCTATTTTCACGGTCAGATCACAAAATGGTTACATGTAATATCTGGTTGTGGACATGGTATAAATGATATATGCTGGATATTCTCGTGACCTTGAACTTGACCTTTGACCTCATTCTCAAGGTCCGATCACAAAATGGTTAATATCTCACTTATTATCGACATAACAGCTTAGGAATCGATTGTTGACATACCAGAAATGATATCTGCTGAATATTCTTGTGAACTTGAATCGACCAATGATATTATTTCCAAATTCACGAGACAAAAAGCTAATATCTAAAATACATATTGTCCGGTAACCTTTTTTGGCCCTCGGGCTAATTCTTTTTTAGATCCACACATTTGCCTCACTTGAATTTGTACCCAAGTGCTTCCTGGATCGCCCCGGTTAAAACATGACAACGAATCAGTCATTCAGAAAAATCATTCATCCCCCTTCGACATAAACACATCTAATTCACACTGGTTTACATTCATGAGATTTGGACTGGAATGTATGATTGGGATATATTGCCAAGATTTTTGAAATACACATGATAACAAATTTAATTTCAAAGTAGAAAAGTGACATTTCAGTGTGGTTGATATAAGCCAGCGTTAGTTGCCTTATAGTAAATTAGCTTTGGTTACCTTGCAAGAACATTCAATCACTCAAAAAATATCACCACTCATCAGAAGGAAGAACATTGGCAGAGTTGGTAATTATGTCAGATAAAGAAGTATGGGGAAAAAATCTGAACATATAAATATTCAAAATCGATTTTATTCATCAGCAGTACTGGCATCTGATCATCCAATCACACGACGATTAGCGAGACTCAACAATCCGTAGGCATTTACTTCAAATAGTGTGTAAGCTGATATGTACATGTAAGATTTATCTATATTCGGTTATACGTGTACATCCCGAAACAACTTCACTATAATGATCGTTTATGAGTTCCCATATGAAGAATATTCACATCATGTCGCAATGATTGTTATTACATCGCGAAGAACAAATAATATTCCGCGTATACAAATTTCGCGGCGTATATTTTTGAACATATAAATATTTATATACAAAGGGGAATGTACAAATAATGTGGGAATGGAAAGACATGGTGAAATTTACGTGCAATTTCGAGCAATTAATTGGAACTGACAGGCAATGTTCTGTAATTCAGATTTATATTTAAATCCAGCGTTTATCACCTTTCTCTGATACCTAGGTTTTATTCGTTTTTAAAAAAAAACAAAAAAACACCAAACAGTACAGGTCAGTGGTACTAAATAATAATTGAATTTCTGCAACGTTCGAATATTAATATAAAAAAATGTAGCAACAATTGCGCCTTTCTGGACATCTGGCTCGTCAGCGGATTGCTTCTCTTTGCAGGCTTAATCCCAGTGTATATCCTTTATTATGTGTTCCTGTTCAGATTATCTGTAAGTCTACTCTGTCTTCGTAAGGCTTGAAAACATCACGAAACTTCTGGAACTCAATTCCCATCCTCATGTGTGTAAACAGCGTTCATTCATATCATGCCGGATATACGCATCTGGAAGACGGATAGTAGGGCCGCCCCCAGTGTGAATATCATAGCGATAACGGTCAGCACGAACGAGTAGGACTGGTTACCGCCTCCATTCGATATATCTCCCATCTCGGTACCAATCACAGAGACGCCGATCAACATGAACAGAACTGGTAAAAACAAAACATATAAGATTATATTGTAAGTTTACAATATAACAAATTAATGTAGGTTTAGCATTGTAGTATCGAAGCAAGAACTTGACATCCCCAATGTAATACGTCCGTTGGTTTGTTCCTTTGTGCACTTTCACGATGGGGATATACGTGTCCAAAACTTCACAAAGAAGGGTATTCAACTTATATATATATATATATATATATATATATATATATATATATATATATATATATATATATATAGGATATAAGTTTTTTTTTCTGGAGAATTTTCTACTCACTTTTGAAACTGGGAATTAAATATTTAAAAATCGGAATCAAACCCGGAATTGAATTTTAAAACCCGAAAAATAGTTACTAAAATGCAGAATTAAATATTTAACACATAATTAAATAAATAATAAAACCGGGAAATGATTATCCTTCCATATTTAATTCCCGGTTTTAAATATTTAATTCCTGGTTTTAATATTTATTCCGGGTTTATTACATTTACTTAATTCCAGATTTAAATATTTAATTCCCGGTTTGATATTTAATTCCAGGTTTTACTACTGGTATCCAATCCCAGGTTTCGATACTTATTTCCCGGTTTTGATACTTAATCCCGGGTTTTAATATATAATTCCTGGTTTTAAATATCTCATCCTAGTTTTCTCAGGTTTTCCCCAATGAGTAAACCATTCTTCAGCAAAAGTGGTAATTTCTAAATTAAGAAAAGTTGAATGTCCCTTATAAGCTTTCCTACATCTTAATATTTCACATAACAGTCCGTATAGATCTACATTTTATACCTGAACTCAACTCACATGACACGAAGCAGAGAGTTGAGCACACAACCAACACGACGCTCTTCCTGACGTTAGCCACAAACATATACATAAGGCACAGAGCGACGGCCACGCCCAGGAATATCAATGCCAGAGTGAACAGGCCTTTGGAAGCTTTGAACCAGGCTGGAACGGAACAATTTCCGACCGTCAATTTCCACTTGATATCAAATGTTATTATAGTGGTATGTATAAAAGCGACTGGTAGTAATTCATCAATTGTTTCTTCTTTATGATGGTAATGCAATTAAATCTTCCCATTTCAGATTGGGCACACAATTTCAATTCGCTTCAAAGCTATAGTACATATTTAACATTGAATATACGGTAGCCTACCGTGCCCCTCGTGGATATGCACGTCATCACATATGCAGTTTTTCCAGAGCCCGACCCACATGGTCTGCTGGCCGAAGCCGGCCATCTGGAAGCGCTGCCAGCCAATGGTCGAGAAGGCCACTAGGAACAGGATGAAGCTGACGAGGAGGGTCCAGAACACGGATCCGGCCACGCCGGAGAAGCTGACGTCATGAGTGGCCACGCGACCCCCCGGAGCCACGTCCGTCACCACGGACGACGACATGGCCGCACACACAGGGAAGTACCCTGGGGAGACGGACACACATCTGTGTACCGGGCGAATTGTTCTAACATGACAATTTTTATTCCACTAACAACATAAACCATCATAATATCGTTTAAATGAACAACGTGTTCACGACGTGTTCTCAATAGGAATATCAAAAAACTTACCTGTCAGATGATGTCAACTGATGGGTATCAATTTGTAGTCACAATAAAACTACATGTTCATTTCTTCACCAGTGGTGGCAAAAACACGTATTTATGTTCATTCAAATCACCTATAATTCGTCCAAAATGAATCAAAAGTGTTGTTTCGTAACAATAAAGGAACTGTCCTCAATTTTGTCAAGATATGTATCGGTCGTAAATGTGTCAAGCTTGCTCATATAGGGTTTTGTTTTGTGTGTCTTGTTATTGCTGGCAATCATCCGCCTGATCACGATGTGTTCTTTGCCCCTAGCGAAGATAAGGGACATGAAATCGATGTTTTCCACTTCGAAAAGTGTACAGGTTTGCATACAGATGTGAGAAAGATAGCCTCCGCCAAACCTCAGGCGGACAAACCACACCACAATACTCATAGCCAGGTGACACTGTAGTTACATCGTATCAGCAAGTACTTGGCACAGAGGTGTGTTCCGAGGAATGTAGCACGTATATTCTCGGATATTCTCGAACATTCAGAAGGAAGTCCCGATCTATCTAGAGCCAGGGCCAGTATAGACCACTCATCACGAAACACCACCCTGAAAGGGTTTGAGATTGTGTCATTGCTGCCTCGCTATTGCATACAAATAGGACTCCAAGCGATATCTTTCTATTATATCGGGAATTTCAAACGAGTGGAAGAAGTGTGGAAGGCAGGGCTGACAGTCGTCACCATGGATCACCGATTTCAATATAGTATAGTATAATAGTCGATTCAGTTCGTTAATTCTAGTCTGACATTTCTTTTTGAACATGAGTGAAGTCGGTGACAGTTTCCACTTTTTCATGGTGCACACAAATACTATAGTAGTCGGCTAGAGCTACCACTTCCTCTCCCGGAGGTGGACCACTAACATAATAGAAATGGTATCAAACCGTACATATATGTATATCATATTGCGATAAATACATTATTCTGCCCTGGGAAATAGAAAGGCAGTAACTAACTATTTAGAAGTTTTGAGAAAAACAGGGTTTTCACTTTCTGTCTGAAAAATTGCAGATATTGTTTGGATGTAAAGTTTCATGCCACAAATCTAAAGAAGGTAAATATGTATGATTACTTTTCATTTTTGGTTGAGAATTATAAATTCATACGTGTATGGGAGGCATTTCAAATGATTACTGCCTTTCCATTTGACACACAGTATGCATACAGGAAGAACGACAAGGCAGTAACTGAAACTGTAAAATAGTATTCTGGATGATTTGACAACTTTGAGCCATGTGGTCATAATAATGAGTTTAAATCAATGTCAAATCTAAACAATTATGTTCTTGTGTTTGGAGAAATCAACTAAGGAGAGCTTTTGTTTTTTTTTCTGCATTTAAATAGTGTCAAATAGAACAGCAGTAATTGTCCTTTGTGACATATTAGAAGGCAGTAACAATGTTGAACTTCCTATAGGGAGGCAAGGCAGTATAGGTAGTTACTGCTTTATGAATTGACATCTATGGAGACTTTTGAACTTACTGCTTTTTCATTTACTGACTATCTCGGTAACTATGGCAACTGGGAGAGTAATTTTTGAGAGAAGATAGAGGATTGAACAAGCAATCTAATGGTACCAATGAGTCAGTTACTGCCTTTCAAGTTGACAGGGCAGTATTGTGTATTGAGCTATATATTTTATGTGCACATCGAATCTATGAAAAGATGTATAAATAGATTTCTGAGAGCCGTTAACATTGAAAATAATTTTCAACTAGTTAATATTCGGAATAATTACGTCAAGGCCTAAAGACTAGACGTCAAGTCCCAAAGATGCCTTGAAGGCATTTCGCAAAAATATACCGACTCAGCTTTCTTTGAGCCGTTAATATTGGAAATAATTTACAACTGGACGTCTAGGCCTAAAGATGCCTTGGAGGCATTTCGACTCAGCAAAAAATATACCGACTCAGCAAAATTATTTTGTGGTAAGAAAATACCCCTAATACCCCTCTGTACATATTTGACTAGGTGACAATCCGTATTTGACAATCCGGAAACAAAGTCCGAAAAATTTCGCGACCAAGTCCGCAAAGCATTCATCAAGGCAAACGAGTGATTTCAAAACAAAACGGCTTGGAATTTCTCATCCTATAACTGTATCATATTTTACATGATATGTTGGTATTTTAATGCCAATTATGATGTATCAATAAATTGAAAATCCATATCTGTCTTGGTTATTCACATGGACTAATAACCACATGATGCAAATCAAAGTTAATTGGAAAAACAGTGAAGAATAATTGGTACCATTTGTAGATTCTCTTAAGGTAATGCTCACATAATGCTGTCACGGAAAATTTCTCGATGCAATCCGATTATTTCTAAACATTCTGAACTAAACTTCCGCTTTCTAAACTTTCTTTCTAAACTTCTTTCTAAAGATCCGCTTTCTAAATTCATACCTTTAATCTATACATTTTGGGTCTGGCTAGACTTATCACCATAACTAAGTATATGGAGAAATTCATCACGAATATCATAATTCTGTTGTGGTGTTGCCATTATACCAGTAGGCTTACCATTGATGGGACTGTGACGCAATATTACATTATAATTATAAAAAATATTACATTATAAACTATGGAAAATTGTTATTTAGTGTATAGTCTATTAGAATTATAATCGGATCAATTGGCCAACCTACTGTTAATTCCTTTTTTTTGCACAATAAGTGTACCGTATGTAGTGAAATCTTAAAATGGTGGAGACCATTTTCGGTTGCTCACTTTTGTTTTATTCATTTTATTGCATTTCTGAATCATTATAACTAAATATTACAATTATACACGAACATAAAAATAAACCAACATAGAATATATCACAATTGAAACTAACAAGAGATAAAGATTCTACATGTTTATTTTATTTTTCAGCATTCGTTCATATATAAAATACAACGAAGTATCAAATATAAATCAACGCACTGATCCCCCATCTAAAACTTGGGTTACTTCGTATTTTCTTCAATGGTATGCAATAATATTTCAATAGCATATGTAAAATGTGCCTTTGATGATTCATCATATAATTGTACAACTTTGTGAGGTCGCATTGCCTAGCTTAGCTCTAGATGGGGTTCGTTCAGTTGCAACACCGTTTGTAGCCGGTGTGGCAGGTTGCGCCGTCTGAGGGATTGCCGCATGTCCAGCAGTGATCTTTGTTGTAGGTCTGGCATCGGAATCAACAGACGCTGGGTTATTTGGCCTGTCAGTGTTCACACTGCTGCTGGCGATATTGGCACGAGGTGGTCCGGCAACAGGCGTGGGTTTCTGCCGTATATTAGATACAGCAGGCTTCTGGGGATTCAGTTCTGTACGACTTCCAGACTTCGATGTTGATTTCTCTTGTGCTGGTTGCACAACCAGAGTAGCAACAGATGTCTGTTTGACTGACGTCGATTTTACAGTATCAGGCACTGTATTTTGAACGGCTGGTCGCCTGGCACTGCTTTTGGGACGATCTGTTCTGGAATGAGAAGTCGTTTCTCGTTTCAGCTGTGGTTTACTCGGCAATTCACCAGAAGGCGTAGGCCGCTTTTCCGTGTTGGATCTGACAAAAGACTTCTCGGCCTTCAGTGAACTTGGTGCTCTCTGTGCGCCACTCTTAGGTTGAGCACTTTGCTTGTTCAGGTCAGATTGACCGCGGCTTTGTGATGATGAAGGTGTCGCAAGCTTGCCACTTGAAGTTGATTTGGAAGGAATTCGTCCTGTGCGACCAGTGTTTAGTGGTTTCGCAGAGTTTAACGTGATCATCTTGCCCTGCATTGGTGGTGCAAACTGGTTGATCCTCTTTATCAATTCGTTCATTTTCCCACCTGCCCACTTCATTTGTACTGCTGGTTCTTCACTGTTGAACCCAATATATAATAGCTGTGTCATGACCATGCTCATGGGTCCCTCTGGAGGCCACGTCATCTTGTCCAGCAGCAGAGGTATGATCGGTTTCTTCAGCGCGTCAGCTAGACTGACTTCTTTCCTACAGTTAGCTGACAGAGCGTACTTTGGGGTGACGCAACAAACCACGACTTTGGCGTTACGTACACCTTTGTCTATCTTCTCGTACAAAGAGTCGCCTCCTCCCATCTGGTGAATATCCATCCAACAGCTGTACCCAAGTGACGTCAGACGGGAAAACAGTGCTTTGATCTGTGCCTGTTTACCCCACTGGTAGGACAGAAACACCTGAGGCTCTGATGACTCTAGGATTTCCTGTCAAGGTCGGGAACATAACTCGATAAGAACACACGAATGTTTCAAGTTACCATGCCGTGTGCGATATTTCCAAAATGCGTAAACTATGGTTGCTCATGACGCATTGATACAAGAAGTCTTTTCCGTTGTACCTGAATTTTTTCCACGGGAACCTCTGACTTGGTTTGTTTATCAGTTGCTTTGGGAATCACAATCTGCTCATCTTTCGGATTCCACCATTCCTGATATTCTGCAACACACAGAACAGTTTGAATGGTCGGTGCGAGAGAAGAATTAGGAGAATGATGTCTGAAAAATCTCAGGAGTACTTGTATATTGGTTCTTTTTAACTAAGTGTGAGAATAACTTATCGGCAGAGGAATATTACATACCTTTAGACACCAAGGTTTCATCAGGAACAATGTTGTAGCGAAGTTGCATGAGCAGTTCTTCAAACTTGGCAGCTGGCCAAAAGCGTTCGTCTCCAGTTTCTTCTCCACTCCTTTGGTTGAATCGAATAAACAAGTATTCTCCAAAGATGGGACCCATGGCGCCCTCTGGTGGCCATTTCATCTTCTCCATTAATAGTGGGATGATTGGCTTCCCCAGATTCACTGCTAAGTTCACCTGGTGAAAGGACACATGTGCAACACATACCAATGCTTATTGTTTACACTTAACTCAAGTAATGAATGAATTTTTGGACTAACACTTGAACATATTTTCAACTCATTATACTGACCTCTCTTGTGCAGTTGTCAGATTTTGCATACTTTTCAGACACACAGCATATTATGACAGCAGCCGCCCTCATTCCAGCGTCTATCTTGGCAAACAGTTTGTCGCCACCTCCCATCTGACCAGTGTCCATCCAACAGCGGAATCCTGCACTCTCCAGATGGCGCTTGAGCAGCTTTACGTGAGGCTGGTGTCCCCACTGATAGCTCAGGAAGACGGGAGGTAGAGGTCCAGAGACTTCCTCCTCTTCCTCTAATACTGCGTCTGAAAATGATATATCTAAGGCTGCACTTACTTTCGATGCTTCAGAAAGTTTGTCCAGTACATCGAATTCAATAACATCATTTTGCATTTGCACCTCACGAAGAAGACACTAACACTGACCTGCTTGTTCCTTCGCTCTTCTGACAATATCTGCAGCATCCTCTCTGTCCATTTCCTCCAGAGCCTTGAGTACCCCATGTGTGGCTTCTCGAGTTTTGTGTGTAGCATACCACTCACTGAGTACAGCCATACAAGGGTCGTGCTGGGTGGCCCAGCCTCGGATGTCGTCCTTGCTGTAGCCTAAACGCTGTCCCAGCAGTCGCCAGTCGTGGTCTGACTCCAGGTTCAACAGCAGAGAGACACCTCTGGACCAGGCTGGGGCGTTGGACATCGTCTGACAAGTATGAAACATGCTCGGAGTCGGTGAAAAAATATCAAATTAGAAAACGTGCTGAAGAGCCAGATTTGAGATTCTGTCCAGACATCAGGGGTCGAATCCCTCTGCTAATCAGTGATCAACTTTATCTCGCAAAACGCAGAAACTATTTCTTTACCTTCTTGTCGACCACTTCTACTTTCTGTACGGTGTCATCCACAGTTTCCTCAACCTCGTCCAACCTGTCCTCGACCTTTGTGACATCCTCCTTGACATGTTCAAGGTCACGACCTTGCTCATCGACCTTGGTGGATACGTCATCGACCTTCTGTTTGGTGTCGGAGACGTCTGTTTTGACTGTCTCCAAGTCAGCTCGCTGGTCTTCAACTTCATCACTCAGACCGGCCAAACTTTGAACCAAGATATGTTTTAGGAATATTAACCATATTATTGTGTTGTAGATGATTCTGCGATGAATCGTAGTAGATCCATGACGTTTCCCAATATTACCACCTCTTTCAATGCAAGCACCAGCTGATAAATACTGTATGCATTTCTGTACAAGTATAGCTGCTTGTAAGTACCATATAAGTACCATACCTTCGTCCCTCGATGACATCGATAATACTTTTACAGACTTCGGCAACATGCGGGAATTTGATCTGTAGAGAAGCAATTTGTTCTTTGACAGGCGGCAGAAGTGAAGGAAACAAGCTGCCAAGCTCCTGGACGTTCTGGAGAACCAGGAGATGGTGGGGCTGGAGAGTCTCCGTCATCAAATTCAGCAACTGACTTATCCGCTTTTGTGCCTCCGCCTGTACGATAATATAGAAATCAGTCATGACTTACACGTGCTTTACTTCTTTTCAACTCTTCATGTGCGATAAATTTTGTAGTTTTTACACTTGGTTACTACATGTACTCATAGCGAATAATAAGGCTCGGTTACCTTTCTGATCTTGCCCAGCGAACTTATGGTCCGGATCACATGAGGCTGGCCATCTGGGTATTCTTTGTACGCCTTGGTCACCAGTGATTCAATAAATGGTAGGACCTTTTCTGGACAGTGCAGAGCCACCTTCTCCATCGCATCATACACTATGAGTGGCGCGTGGTTCAAATCCATCATTTCAGTGACAAGCCTCAAACTTTCCTCAGTTAGAGCCTGTGAAAAGTACATATTCACCAACAATTATACACCCGAGGTTCCACGATGTCGTAGCCTAGACATTCAAACAAGTGCCGACAATGTCCTGTATTCTCACTTGAGGATGCCTTGTAGCAATCTTGGCTGTGAGTTGTATGATCATCAGTGGCCAGCCCGTAGAGATATGGTCCTTGGAGTACTCCAACATACTCTGAAGACCAGCGTGGAAATGTTCTGCGCCGTTTGGGTACATCTCGAAAAACACAGCTGTGAGGTAAATACTAGAATTAAAACACTTGTATAGCTTAGATATTTATAACGTTGTATAGTCTTATTATGAAGTAATGTTGCAATCGAGCGCATACGACTTTTTCAGTCCATAATTTACATGGGAATTGTGTTCCAAGATTGGGCTCCACATTGTATGCCAGAGCAATGAGACGCGACACGTGGTCGGCAAGTACAGCTGGTTGTTTCCGGCCGGCTTGTACAAACATCACAGACCACGGCTCGCTGAGACCGTCAATGTCGGCTTCTGAGATCTCCAGCATCACTGGCACCAGAGGACCGATATGTTCAGGCTTGTCACTCAACTGCGTCAATACAAGCAAAATTCATTTTTGATCCAAGTGTTTATTTTTAATCACTAGTATGATGGGAAGCATAGGTTGCGGTATGTTTGAGGATAACGTAGGACCGGCCTAACCTCATATATGAGATAGGAGAATGTTGTCATGTGATCCTTGAAAGACTTGACCCTGAAATCATCGTCGTCTCCCAGTGCTTCCTGCAGAGCTGCTAGCAAACTCGTCAGAACATCGCCAATATCCTTGGTGAACTCCCCGGCTCTCTTCATCTCGCTGTCAGTGTCAATATATATTTCATCTCCATGCCATTATACATTCCATCTCGCTGTCAATGTCGATACATAGTTAATATCTCTGTCAATTTCAACACATATTTCATCTCGATGTCAAATATATATTTCATCTCGCAGCCATATTCGATGTATATTTCATGTCACTGTAAATACCATATATCATTTCACTGTCAATGTAAATGCTAAATAAATCTAGCTACCAATATCAAAACATATTCATTTCATTGCCAATTGACATCTTGCTGTCAATGTCACTATATAATCAACTTAGCTGTCAATGTCTCTATTTAATATGTATGGGACGTCTTGACGTGAATGACTTATTTGTGACATTGATGCAACGATTTGATAATTTCTTACCTGAGTTGTTTCTGTGCGTCCCTCAAGTAAGTATTGGCCAATGACATGTAGTCTTCACTCTCGCCTTCACTCAAAGACGCAGCGTCTTTCCGCAGTCCCTGGACATGTGCTTGGAATGTCTCGTGAAGACGGGACATGTCTAGCTAAATATACAGCATTTACCCGTACAATAACAAATCGCTGATGTGGAAACCAAAGGTCTTTCGCGCACATCATAGATGTAATATGTAGTTTGAGGTAAGTAATGACCACACTGACAGACCACGTACTTTCCAGTTTATTTTGCCACATGCTCTGTAGAGGGCCGCCTGGAGAGTGCGGTGTTCTGTCGGGTGTTTCAACGCCTCCACTAGACCTCGTATCAGGTCCCCGTTGATAACTTTGATTATCTTCTGTTTTCTGAAACGAATATGACTATGTAATCCAGTTTTTTCTCCAGTGAAAATTTCTCGTGTGAAGTGTTTTTGGGCATATCAGTAATTGGTAATACACTATTGGATGAAACACCTGCATCTCAAACATCTGAAACACTTTGTACAACACTCACTCGGCCGTCTCCGTGACCCACGTGATGATATCAGAGAACCCGTGGTGTTCGACATGACCTATGTCAATGGACTTGTCTATAACTGTGTTCAACAGATATCGCAAGTCGTCACCGTGTTCCTGTGTGGAACAGTTCGTATGCCATGATGCATTTTATCTACATGCAATACATATTCAGTTCCATGTGTAGGCTTGTGAGAACTTGGTCACGATAGTAGTTGTTGTTGGATCCACCAATGTATCGACTTACTTTCCACTTAATCTTCTTGCCGTCCTGGAGCGTCCGAGTGACGCAGTACATATTATGGTTTTCGGCTGTGCCAATCAGAGCCGCCAACAGTTCGAAGGCGTCCTTCTCCACGACTCCGACACTGTAACGAATCCGAACACAGTCGGAGAGTAACATAAAGAACTAGCATAGGAGAGTAACATCATAACAGTAGGAGAGTAACATCATAAAGAACTAGCATTCTAGTATACGTGTCGTTCATACGTGAATTTGTGCCCCACGGCACTCTTAACCAAGTCTCTCCACATCCGCCAGTGAGATTCTGGAACATCGCCGGCTCCGCGGATCTTAGCGGCCAAGTCTTTGCAAGATATCGTCGCTCTCTACAGTATTCAGGGGGAAATATTATATCATCACATTACACAAGAAACGGATGGGAATTCACTGTGGAAAAGAGTGAAGGACCTATATGGATGGTCTCACTTTGGCCGCTTCAGCATCTGTCCTGTTGAATGTCTGCACCGCAGAGTAAGCAAAGCGTTTGATCGGCTCCACCTTAGAGTTGTCCAGGGCCATTAACAGATCGCCGTACAACTGAACGTTATCTACCGCGTATTGAATGTATCGTCTGTCATAAATGCAAATGTTCATCGCATTGAAATACATTTATGCATTATATTTGTTTTATAGCAGATCAAGACCAAACATTCTACCATTTGCTATAGTTGTTATATTATTACAAAATAATGTACTAATAATGTACCATCAAAGGTATTATTATTGAACAGAGGCCATTTGTGTATCCTAGTTTGAGACCGTCTAGGTGAAAATATTTGGAAACAAAATAAAGCTGTCACGCCAAAATCCTTTGGTCACAGATGGCTATAAGACGTACGCGAGAGGCAACATCAGCATGCTTGCCCAGTCTCTGGCAATACCACCGCAACATTCGTACTTGGCGAAAGCCTCGTCATTAATGAGTTTTATACATTCTGCGAGATGCCTCAGAAGTATTTCTGGACCATCTAAATGCTGGACGAAAAAAAAATTAACACATAACCACACACAAGTACATCATGTGAAGTCGGGATCGAGTATTAGCTTCACGTGTGAATGTCAATGAGGTTAACTCACACAATAGAGGCTAGGGGACCGGATAGGTTTTGTCTCCTTCTTGAAGACCCTGTCAGCGGTGGACATTATCGGAGTCCTTGACTTATACTGTTGATATATCCTGTCAGCGAGGGCCTTGTAAACCTTGGCTGTTGATTCACTTTCGCTGTTCAACATTTGGTTGATGTAGTACAGGAACAGTTCCGCCACGTATGGCGAGTACCCTTCCATTGCCTCATTGGACTTTGTGCTGTAATTTGAAATTACATCTCCACAGGGTTCAAAATACATGTACCATAACACAATATCATTCCTGTAGGAAAAGTACAGCCTTACTCAATGTTCCAAAACATATTGTCGTAAAAGTCAGTGAACGTTCTCGTGTATTGTCTACGGTCTTTTTCGGGAACGTTCGTGTTGTATTTACACCGGAGAGCATCGAAGATTTCTTTGGAGTCCGCTCCTCGAACAACCTAAACACAAGATAAACCAGCCCAATTGTTTATCGCGTGTGGCTATTCTAGCCTATCGTACAGAAATACGATGATCCAGAATTCAGGTAGTTTCTGTTTGCGGATGTTTTTGTGTACCTTGAGATAAGTTCAGACCAGCAACAATATATAGGCCTATAGATGTCGGGTGTACCTTGAGGTAGTTTTCCCCCAGTTCGTGGGCTCGGATGATATGGGAGAGGATGGCGAAGTGACCGAGGTCCGGGCCGTACTTGAGACATGTGAAGAACATCTCTTTGAGCTGAGGCACAAAGTCAGCGTATGTGTACTTCTCCATCCCTTTACGGCCATCTTGGGCATCCCTGATTGGGAGAAGTGCACATCGATGTCGTCATGTTTATCTTTTTACTGTAAGTTATTGTTGTTGTTTTTAACAATATTTATAAGATTATTTTGTTGCCGCTGTCGTTGTTGTTGTTGTTGTTGTTGTTGTTGTTGTTGCCGTTGTTGTTGTTGTTGTTGTTGTTGTTGTTGTTGCTGTTGTTGTTGTTGGTATACTTACGTGATGCCATGTCCTAGTTTATACAAAATTGTTGTGATAATCCGAACAATGCCTGAATCTGCGGGCAAGTCTGGCCTGGCCAGAGGTTTGACCAGACATTTGAGGGTGTCCTCCACGTTTTTCCGTGTCTGTGCTTCTGTACGAATTTCACGGATCTTGCTTTCCATATCAGAGATATACTTGTAGTCCAGCGTGCCTAGTCTTCCAAAATCCATCGTACGAACCACTTGATCGATCGTTCTTGAGGGTATGAACATGATTGTGGGATTCCGTGAGTGTCATTTGCATTTATTTATGTAGACATTTAAGTTCGAATAATATATGAGTATAATATTGGTATTTATTTGTGAAATCAATACAAACGGTACTTACTTTGTTTGAGTCATGTTGCCTGTTACAAGTTACGGGACCGGTGGCATGCTGTAATCAAAACGAAAAAAAGTTTTTCAAATTGTGTAGTTCCTTATATTTATTATTTCTTTCGCTATATCAGCCAGAACGATTGAACTGATTCCCAAACACATTTTAATTAGTTTACTTTCATCACATTATGAACCATAAAATATAACTTCGCTGTAAAACACCTGATTGCATATATCCGTATGTATATTCGTTTTTGTGGTGTGTCAAACTGACCTGCGAAAAAATACCACCCCTGCTCGGGCTGTAGATCAGAATATATATGACCTCGCCAAGATTTATCACATCCTTGTCATATAATCTCCGCACGGAATCCGTTCATTGGTGTATCCGCGGTAGCTGTCCTTACCGTCACTTACACTCTGATTTTTCTAACTTGCTTACACCAGTTGAATGCTAAATGTAGATGGTATCATTCTATAATCTAACATACTTCACCTGGGGGTCAAACGGCAATTTTTTTTACCAAACTTCAGATTCTATCGCAGAAATTGAAGAAGTTGGCAATCTATCCCAATGTTAAATTTCAGCCCAAAACGGGATCTCGAGAATCTGAGCATATTCGAGGATTTTGTCCTCTTTACATGCATGAGGATTCGATGTATTATTATTATTATTTTGGACCAGGAGACACATTGGAGTGTATTCTACACAAACATGTTGATTTGATGTTGAGAGATTGCACTGCTACAAAACGGAGCAATGCACAAAATTGTGTGCGGACCCAGAAAATAAATGACAGAGCTAAATTTAACATTGGGGTAGATTGCCAACTTTTTCAATTTTCGCGTCTGCTTTTCCAAACTGTCTCATGTACTAGACCTCTGGCATATAGTAGCTCAGTTGCTCAGATGTTTTTAATAATAAGCTGTAAAAAATGTTGTGTCTGCTTTTCCAAACTGTCTCATGTACTAGACCTCTGGCATATAGTAGCTCAGTTGCTCAGATGTTTTTAATAATAAGCTGTAAAAAATGTTGTGTCTGCTTTTCCAAACTGTCTCATGTACTAGACCTCTGGCATATGGTAGCTCAGTTGCTCAGATGTTTTTAATAATAAGCTGTAAAAAATGTTGTGTCTGCTTTTCCAAACTGTCTCATGTACTAGACCTCTGGCATATAGTAGCTCAGTTGCTCAGATGTTTTTTATAATAAGCTGTCAAAAATGTTGTGTCTGCTTTTCAAAACTGTCTCATGTAGTAGGCCCCTGACATGTTGTACTTCAGTTGCCCAGATGTATAGGTAAGCTATAAAAAAAATGCTGCGTCTGCTTTTAGAATATGACTCGTGTAATAAACCCTTTGGTATGCAGTTGCCCAAATGTGTAGACCCATTTTGTCGTGCAATATGATATTATTTATCTCATGACCACACCTCTTACAAAATCGTTTGAATCTGACTTACCGCTTCAATATTTTCCACGATTAACGGAATATGACGTGTACCTTCTCAGTCGAACGCTACATTCCCGGTCTCGGTTATCCTGATCACAGCCAGGAGTGGGCGAGAGAGCGTCCGTGGTTACGACCGATTTATCACATACGAAGCTACAAATGGGCTATATCTGGTCCTTCGTGCATTATCTTGCCGGGTTGAAGGGCAGATTGTCACATGACCTGCTGAAGTAGATGTCGGTATACTAACACAGTTAATCTCTGGGTGTATTTGTAAAAAAATTGAGGCTTATCGAATATTGTGATGTCAGTAGTTTTGATGGAAATTGTCCTAAGGGCTGTATATTTGTAATCAACTATTCGAGAATATCATAGTTAATCACATATGAATAAAACGCAAAAAAATATCTATATATAAAAATAAACATAAGGCCTACATAAATATTTTCAAAATGTATGACATCTTTCTCATACGTTGTAATTGTGTTGGTCATGTTTTTCTTTTCCATAAAGTCTAAATGTTAACACTGTGTATACAAGCAAATATGGGCAGATGTTTGAGTTGATTCCTACTTTAGTGTACTGATCGTAGTTGACAGTTGAATATTCCACATGATTAACATCGTGAAGACTCGTACATTTGCACATGTGGAAAATCTACGCTTGTGCGTAGCCTGAATTTACATGTTAAAAACAAGAACAACAAAAAAACATGAACACGACCCCAACAAGAGCTGTATGCCCATCCTTAGACCGATCAATTTCTGTGACGAACTTTGGTCGATCGAGGTCAAGATAAGATATTTATGACTCAACGGTCAGCAAATCTTGTAAAATTAGATTGATGGTGTTGGTGACAGACGAGAGTTAATCTTAGCCATATTAATATATATATGGTGTAGGATCCCTGATTTTCTCGATGACTCCACGAATATTTCTTGCACAATATTATCCTACCGCAGGTCACAGTAAACAGTATGGCTGAGTCAAAATACAAGTAAGAGTTAACTTGTAACATCCCGTTAAAGAAATGGTTTGTGAAATGAACAGTATTTATTTAGTATTATTTACCATATATTATAGTGTTATTCATAAGCGTTTATAATGCTGTGACAGTGCTAATTATGGTGATCATGAAAGTCCATTTTCAAAACTATATTGCACTGTAGGTTTCTGGATGACCTTGTGGATGGAGTCGATTTTACTCGTTTGGAAGAGGCAGATTTCGGCTCTGACATCGAGAGAAATGTCAACAAAATCCCATTCGAAGTCCACGACAGGATCCGTGTGGAGAAAACTCTGACGGGACTGAACAAGCACCTGGCCTGGGCAAACTTCCCAAGCGAAACATCCAAAACCTGTAGGATCATCAACAGGATCTTCTCGCAACTTAAACATGCAGTCAGGTACACGCAAGTTTAAATCCATTTACCTCCATAATTATATCCAAAACTGCTTTGTTACATACACTCGAGAACACTTTTCCTATCCTGTGCCTGTGTATACTGTATGACAGCCGAGCTAGCCAGGCAGCCCTGGAGGCAGACCGGTACACTGAAGCTGAGCTTGTCACCCAGCTCAGGGAGATCTTCTACACGTGTCTAGAGTATGGACCAACCACCGGGCACCTCGCCATACTGAACACCGTCATCAAAGGATTCAACTTCCATGTCAACTACATCAAGGTGTTCAAACCACATACAACTTCGTCATATTTCCCGCTATCAATAGTATATATCTAGCTTTATGTCGCTTAACACATTCAGGAAGGCAAATGTACGCAACAAGTATAACTGTTTGGAATAACAGACTGTAAGAGGAGAAGAAGCGAAGAGAATGTTCAAAGCCCTCAGATGCACTTACGACTCGTCTGTACCCGTAACGGAGCGAAGGTCATACAACGGCAAGTTCAGCTGCTTCTACGACAGCATGATCAAACGGATAGAGTTAGTATACAATGTATATTTCTATGCTAAATCAAGTTATTGATATCGATTCATTAGTAATAACTGGTTCCTATTAACCTAAAAAGTCCAAAATATGCTATCTGAAATTCACTCATTCACGGAAAATCCCATTTGAAGTCCAAGACAGGGCACATTATTAAGTTGAACGTTACTTCATTCACTGTCAGCAAGTCACGAGAAGCTCTGGAGCGGAATTCTCCATGGATAGCTGATCTGTGTCTGCACTACATCAAACAGACTCTCAACACAAACAACGACGCCGTGCGAATATTCAGAAATCTCCTTCAGCATATCTTCTCCGAGTATAAGTCTGGATTCAGAGACAAAAACATCACGAATTTCCTCTACTGTGTAAGTAACCTTACGTGGTTCATACTGGAATCAGATGAATTACTGGATACTGGTGTGACGTCCGAGTAGATGTTCATTGTTATGGCCATTTCCACAGTACTTGGATAGTGCTGATACCTTGGTCCATCACCTAGAGCAGTTCAAGTTATTGATTACCAGTGGTGCCTTCCGTGATGACCAGCCACTGGACAGACTGATGACGGAATGGGTGGACATGCTGATAGAGCCACTCAAGTAATCAGTTATTGAGAACAAATATATTCGTATTGAGAGAAATGCTTGTTTTGTTGTCGTAGTCGTCGTTGTTGTTGTTGTTATTGTTGTTGTTGGTGTTGTTGTTGTTGTTGTCGTCGTCGTCGTCGTCGTCGTCGTCGTCGTCGTTGTTGTTGTTGTTGTTATTGTTGTTGTTGGTGTTGTTGTTGTTGTTGGTGTTGTTGTTGTTGTTGTTGTTGTTGTTATTGTTGTTGTTGGTGTTGTTGTTGTTGTTGGTGTTGTTGTTGTTGTTGTTGTTGTTGTTGTTGTTGTTGTTGTTGTTGTTGTTGTTGTTGATGATGATGATGATCATTTCCCCATTAGACAAGGAAGGTCATACGCATTGAACAATAGTCAGTTGTACGTTGACCTGATGATGGCCATGAACTCCTGTAAAGTATCCTACATCAAGGAATGTGCGCGAACACTGACGGATTCGATACACAGATTGGACAGCACGGCCATACAGGTACATGTAATATGAGAAACTTTGCTAATATTTGGATATATCCCAGTAGTATGCTAGTAGTAATGCGGGTCACACAGAGAACGCACATATATTCTCAAATGACAAATCTCCCTGGATATTCCATTGTGTATCTGCGATCTGCAGTGTTCCACTTTCTACAACCTATGGTTTTCATTCTAGAAATGTACAGTTCCGTGTATGGAACTAGCGGAGGACATCAGAAATTCACCGTCGAGTAAAATCAAGTCTCTCAGAGAAACAGCAGACAGTGTGATGGGGAGTAAGCTCAAGTGAGTATCTTTGTGCCATTTATACTAGCATGCGATTGTCAGTTTCGATGCAAAAGTGAAACATCTGTTCGATAATGTTTCAAGCTTACTCCTATCTATGGAGGTAGATACCATCAAACTATACTAATTATATACCAGGTCTGGGATTGTTATGGGCGGTGCCTTTGATGTTTTACTCGCCCTAGTCTGCACTGGTCGCGAAGACAATGTTTCTTATGTGAAACAAACTCTACAAAACGCAAAGAGATTGGATTGGAAGGTCAGCTCTATGACATGAACATATTTTAGCATACAAATATTTCACTAAGTTACATATGATGTGCCTCTGAATGTTGTCAGAAGTACAAAGACCATTTCAAAAGTCTGATCGCTGCCGTGGTTGACACAGCAATCAAACTTGGTAACAGAACTTGCAGCGGTTTGGAGGACTTGGCTGAATGGATTGTAGACACCGCTGAGTGAGGAAATAATAAACCTTTCACTGAATTTCGATTCGCGAGTTGTAGCCTGACAGTATCATTCCAGTACCATGGTCCTTAATTGTTAGGTCGCACAAAGCTACCAGCCTCATCAACTCAGAACTAATACGCGCGCTGCTGGAGTCGCTGGGCCATCCCAAAGAGTACCAATCTCTACACTACACCATCCGCACTGTCAGCAGGAACATTGACTGGACGGTAAGAACCCCTCAGTGTATTTTCTAGAAAATGATGCAACACGTTTGACATAATATAGTCTCATCTGCGTTCATGATACATCTCAACATCAATTACAGCTGGACTTGGCACGACTCCACGAAGCATTCAATGCCTATGTACAAAGCATGAAAAGATACGGCCAGTGTCTCACGCTGGAAAAGTATGTAAACTTTTCCTGGGTTGTGAGAGGTTTCGTTACAAAGATGCGCACGGATCTCAGGTACCGGTCATCAAAAGATACTGAGAACATTCAAAACTAATCAAAATCTTGTATCAGTTGAGATACAACATCAGTACATTTTACGGTATTGCAAGAAAGATTAAGTTAATACAATTGTTCATTTGCCAGCAACACGGACAAGGTTGGAGAGTTTGTCGATGATTTCGAAGCGTATCTGTCTACGGCTCTTACCGCCTTTGAGCGGGCTCAACGTGACGAAAATACGAACGTGATGAAGATTTTCATAGAACACATTTTCAACATCTCCTACTTCTTCAACCAGGTGAAAACATCTTATCTTGTTGCACCAGTATGAACGTCAGAATTCAGAATGAAATTGTTTCAGTTTATATTCAACACCTTCCCCCCTTCAGTACCACATGGCTATGAAAACCTTTGGAATGAAGTTGGAATGAAGACACTCAGTGTATTTTGACATAGTTGTGTGACAGGCCTGAACATATCGGTCCCCTGGTGCCATCAATGCTGAAGATCTCAGAAGCAGATATTGACGGCCTCAGCGAGCACTGGTCTGTGATGTTTATACAAGCCGGGCGGAAACAACCAGTGGTTCTTGCTGACTATGTACCGCGTCTGATCGCCTTGTCTCTTAAACTTCAACCGAATATTGGAACTCAATTTGCAGGTATTCTTCACCACCTGGCTGTTTTATTACATGTGTTTGAGCAAAACATGCACAAAGGCCCCTGCTTTTATGCTGGTGTTAAACAGTAGATAGGGACACCCTTGTGTCTTTCTCATATGTTTCAGCGGTATTCTGCGATATGTATCCACATGGTGAGGGTCATTTTCACGCTGAACTAGGAAAGCTATTGTCATTCTCAGAGTCCGCGAGCAACACAACATGGCCCCTAATCACTCTACAACTCACTTCTCATATTGCGGGAAGACACCCAAAAGTAACTGCATCATTCCAATTGTTTTTGCCCCTTCTCAAATAAATTTTAGATGAAAGTAGTCAGTGCGTATGAGAAAACTACTAATATGGTGTATCAACGATGGTTCCATATCAATCTGATAGGTTTTGACAAGACATCACATGAGCCTGTTGGTGGAAATGGTGGATGTTCCTAATGGGTCACGGCTGGTGTATGAAATACTAGAGAAGTCTGCATTACGCCATCCCGAGATCGTGTCGCCCTTCCTCGATTCCATGGTAGCTAGAGCAATCAAAGGCTACCCTGAGTCTCAGCAATCCGTGATCCGAACCATCAGTCTTGTTGGCAAAGCTTCTCAGGTACGACTGTAATCAAACCATGGACGATAATTAGCTAATCATGACAATTTGAGGAAACACTAATATGATCTTACATTGCAGAAAGAGGCAGAGAATCGCATGAGCCAGTTGTTGGCTTCAGTACCGAAGGTGAAAGAAACATGTCACGTGCTGGTTCTGAAAAAGGTCCAGGAGCTCGGAAACTTATTCCCAAGCCTACTTTCAACAATGAAGGAAAAGATCTCCGTCATCAAATCAACCTATCCTATAACCACTGACATCTGCAATAATATCATAGATATTATTGAAGGACGAAGGTATGTGAAAGTTTGATTTGTTTTTACATCCAGTAAGATGAGCATTTTGGGAATGTTAATGTAAATTGTTTTTTGAATGTAGTTTTTCCCGTTCATTGAGTCTTAAGAAAACTAAATAGCTTTTCGTTTACCCATCTTAAGTTTGGCCGGTTTGAGTGAAGACGTTGAAGAACAGAAAGCTGACTTGGAGACAATGAAGACAGACGTGTCCGACACCAAACACAAGGTCGATGACGTATCCACCAAGGTCGATGAACAAGGTCGTGACCTTGAACATGTCAAGGAGGACGTCACAAAGGTCGAGGAGAGGTTGGACGAGGTTGAGGAAACTGTGGATGACACCGTGCATAAAGTGGGAGAGGTCGACAAGAAGGTAAAGTTTTTTCTTGCACAAATTTTTTGGCACTTATATTACTGAAAAACATTTAATGAAACTACACTATCTGCTTGTTTTTTTTTAAAACACACATGCTGTCATCTTGTCAGACGATGTCCAACGCCCCAGCCTGGTCCAGAGATGTCTCTCTGCTGTTGAACCCGGAGTCAGACCACGACTGGCGACTGTTAGGACAGCGTCTGGGCTACAGCAAGGACGACATCCGAGGTTGGGCCACCCAGCACGACCCTTGTATGGCTGTACTCAGTGAGTGGTATGCTACACACAAAACTCGAGAGGCAACACATGGTATACTCAAGGCTCTTGAGGAAATGAACAGAGAGGATGCTGCAGAAATTATCAGAAGATCGAAGGAACAAGCAGGTCAGTGATAGTGCCTCTTTGATAGTGTACAAAACTAAGTATTGATTGTTGTCAAGTGTGATACACGTGTTGATTGTTCCGGGAGAGTAGTAATGAATGTATTGGCATAGTATTCCAGAGATGACATTTTCAGATGGAGTACTCGAAGATGACGAGGATGACTCCGGACCTCTACCTCCCGTCTTCCTGAGCTATCAGTGGGGACACCAGCCTCACGTAAAGCTGCTCAAGCGCCACCTGGAGAGTGCAGGATTCCGCTGTTGGATGGACACTGGTCAGATGGGAGGTGGTGACAAACTGTTTGCCAAGATTGACGCTGGCATGAGGGCAGCGACTGTAATAATATGCTGTGTGTCTGAGAAGTATGCTAAATCTGACAACTGCAAAAGAGAGGTAAATGTGACCATAAGTGCATGATAGCATGAGACCACATTTATAATGATACAGTACTTACATCTAATCTTGGCATTTCACCTATAAGCATTTGTGCGAACCACTTAGTACTGTGTGTGAACGACTTAGTACTTCGTGCAAATGACTTAGCGCCATGCAAACAACTTAGTACTTTGTGCGAATGACTTAGTACTTCATGTGAACGACTTAGTTTTTTATACGAACGACTTTCTACTTCGTGTGAGTGACTAGCACTTTGTGCAAATGAAGTATTTTTGTTTTCATCATATCCTATCAACAGCACTGTATGTTAGCTAGCAAGTTAGATAATGACCTATTGAGGACAATGGTACAACATATTGAAACAATTAAATCGGTTTACCAGGTGAATTTAGCAGTGAATCTAGGGAAGCCCATCATCCCACTGTTAATGGAGAAAATGAAATGGCCACCAGAGGGCGCCATGGGTCCCATCTTTGGAGAATACTTGTTCATTCGATTCAACCAGAGGAATGGAGAAGAGACGGGAGATGAACGGTTCTGGCCAGCTGCCAAGTTTGAAGAACTGCTCATGCAACTTCGCTACAACATTGTTCCTGATGAAACCTTGGTATCTGAAGGTTTGTATTGCTAATCTCTCATTTTACATTGATCGGACTTGCTCTTTTGTATCAACCGTTCACTTCAAATTGTTCTGTATGTTGTAGGATATCAGGAATGGTGGAATCCAAAAGATGAGCAGATTCTGATTCCTAAAAGAAATGACAAACACTCAGAAGCTCCTGTGGAAAATGTTCAGGTACGAAAAAACAATTGTGTTATGAACAAACATAGAGTACACTAGGATGTCCTGAGAATATAGCAGACAGCATGATACCTCTGATACTTATCATTATCCCATTGCGTTTCCGTTATTGACAGGAAGCTCCACAATCGAGCGAGCCAGAAGTATTTTTGTCCTACCAGTGGGGTAAACAGGCACAGATTAAAGCACTGTTTTCCCGTCTGACGTCACTCGGGTACAGCTGTTGGATGGATATTCACCAGATGGGAGGAGGCGACTCTTTGTACGAGAAGATAGACAAAGGTGTACGTAACGCCAAAGTCGTGGTTTGCTGCGTCACCCCGAAGTATGCTCTGTCAGCTAACTGTCGGAGAGAAGTCAGTCTGGCTGACGCGCTGAAGAAACCGATCATACCTCTGCTGCTGGACAAGATGACGTGGCCTCCAGAGGGACCCATGAGCATGGTCATGACACAACTTGTGTACATTGGATTCAGTGGAGAACCTAAGACCCAGCTGAAGTGGACTGGGAATCGCATGGACGAACTTCTGCAAAAGATCAGTAAACATGTGAACAACTCCTATGAACCAAAACCAAGAAACACCACTACACCTCAACAACCACGTACAAGCCACAAAAATCAACATGCAGCTCCTTCAGATGATCACTCACGACACCATAATACTACAAAGTCGAAGAGCTGCATACTGTTGTGAACACCAATAAAAAAAAACACTAGTGGAATTGTTTTACAAAATTCAAATAACCATTAACTAAGTGCTTTGTGCAATGATTCAAATATAAAACCAGACAACGTACTTATTGAATATACTATGATTAGCATAAAATAATGCAGTTTAATATATCGTATGTGATGAAAATAACCTGTTTTCAATCATATTTGAACTTTCACTACAAAGGGTATATATATACATAGGTGTTTTCATTACTATTGTGAGAAAAAATGTTGGTTCTGTGTATAGAAATAAATCAAGATAATCATTAAGATAAACTTGAACTCAAAAGGATAAAAATAATAGGTTGAAGAGCGTAGCAGAAACCTTAGCTGTAATGTTTTATATTTGGAGATCACATTTCGGCACACGTATAGAGCTACATGTATTTACCAATTAAAAGAATTTACTAGTACATCAATTGGAAAAAAAATAAAATGATGTTTAAATTTATATACATGTATTAGTTATCATATACCATAATAAGGAAGTTGCATTCATATATCATGTGGAGGTTATATTATAAATCCTGTGGAGCTGCTGAGAGGACATGGAAGTAATATTTTTTGGACATATCGTTATTGCGTTCCCTCACAATATTGTTGCTTTCTCTCATAATCTTATTGTGTTCATTCACATTCTGAATCATGTTCCCTCATGATCTTATTGTGTTCTCTCGCAATGTTAGGGGTAACACGATGCGAAATGTGAGGTAACGCAATAAAATTTGCGAGGGAATGCAGTAAGATAAGGTAATGCGATCCGGATTGCAAGGGAACGCAATCCGGGATGCGAGGGAACACGATCCATAATGAGAGGGAACGCAATAAAAACTACAAGGGAAGACAATAACAACGGGCAAAAAATATTTCATGAATGCGATATGAGTTTGGCTTTTTCTGTACACTATACCCTCAGACCGTCAGGCTATCCGGGGTTCTATCCCCGTGCTCTCCGGCCGTCCACATGTACCAGATGCAGTTATAGGAATCAAAGACGAATCTCTCCCATGTCTTCCCCTGTCTGGACAGACGTCCCGGATGGGACTCTACATTCCAACACCCACACGTGCCAGGGATGGATTTAGGCAGATGTCAGCCAGACATGAGCAGGTAGAAAGACTGTTCCAGCTACATCAGTTGGCTGGGTTGATCAACTCGAGAACCCCTAACTCTAATGCCGGACAGTTGCCGGCTGCTATGACTGGCCAGTCGCCTCAGTTGAGGCGACCTGTTCATAGGAATCCCTCGCCCTCTCCCAGCATCAACCCTCCTCGGAGCGGTTGACGGAGAGAGAACGGCAGCTGATCCAGACTGCGCTTGGAGAGTATAAACACAGTCAGCCAGCCACGCCGAACCTGGACCCTACGATCCCCTACAGCCTCCCAAGCCAGCATGTGTTTGTGGCTAAGACCATGAGGCCTGCTCCTGTACCGAGGCTTCTGGGTACCACATAAGCTACGTCTTTTGCTGTTCCAGCAGTGGCCTCTGTGGCCATGTGGTCAAGTTACCCTGCTCGGGCCAATATACTGGGAGCTACTTGACAACGCGCACCTTGGGCCCCGAGCTATCATGGCTACTCTGCCTCACCTGCATGCTATCCTTATGATCACCAGGGGACTCTCTCTGTGCCCAGTGGAAGCGGGGTATTTCTGGGTGTAAACCAGCCGGCAGCTCCGACACTTGCCGTGTCCGTGGTGTATGAGTCCGCTCCGGCGGGTCCTACTGTGACCAGGTATGGAGCATGGTCTGCCCTATCCATGGGTTGATCGATCTGCCAATTACACATGGGGACAAGGTGTATCTGACAGAAATGATCAATGTGGATATTGGTGCAGCCGGGATAATTGTAATGAACTTCCTCTTGACCCACCGGGTGATCGCGGATTTTAGTATTGGCGAAATGTAGATGGGAGAGGATGTTCATCACCTCTTATGCTCCTTTGGTTTGTTCGTTCCAACTCTAGGTGGCCAGCGCTACAGTAGTGCCACCCTGCGGCGAGATGATCATGGAGGTGTGACCGCACCACCTGCGCATGCCTCTAAATGGCCTTCACTGTAAAGTACAACCTGTGAGTAATTTTGCCCAGGATATGGGACTCGTGCTAGGTGGGGCTCTGATCAAGTCTGATCCTGGCATGATTGCCATTCTCATGGTGAACCCAACTGATGCTCAATTTGTACTATGCTGTGGGCTAGTTGCAGCTACCTGAACGCTTTCTGCGTCCAGTAGGGTTCTCCCTGAGGACCAAGTTTGCCCGTGCGCCCTGCACAGAGGCGGCCGCCGGGGACGACCCCTTCACCCTGCCGGACTGGAATCTCAAGTTCTGAAGTACTGGCAGCATGATGAACAACAACTCTGCAGATTGCTCAGGCAGTATGAGGATGTTCATGAGTCTGGATGGTGCGGTTGGCAAAACAGACGTGGCCAAACACGACAGCTATAGTGTACCAAAAGGTCATTGACAAGGAGGTGCAGAAGATGTTCGAGCTAGACATCATCGAACCATGTGATAGCACTTGGGACAGTCCTGTGGTTATGGTGAAGAAGAAGGATGGCTCGTGGAGGTTCTGCATTGACTAGTGGAAATTGAACGATATCATGCGGAAGGACTCATCCTCTTCCCCATATCAAAGACACCTTCGATCCCCTGTACGTACCGCACTACTTTTGTGCTCTGGGTCTGGACTCGTGGTACTGGCAAGTCCAGATGGAGGAAACTGATAAGGCTTAGACAGCCTTTGCCGCCAAGAATGGACTTTACCAATTCCAGGTAACGCCTCTCGGGGTCTGCAATGCCCTCGCGACGTTCGAGCACTTGATGGAAATGTGTTAAAAGGGTTGTTCTGGAAGCGATATATGAGGTACATTGATGATGTCATCGTGTACGGCCACTCCTTTGAAGAAACCCTCACCAACCTCCAGATGGTGGTTCATCGCATTCGCGATGCAGGGCTTAAACTGAAGCCAAGCAAGTGTGTACTCTTTGCCCAGGAAAATTTTTTACTTGGGATTCATGGTGACAGGCACTGGTGTCCGGACCCTTCGAAGCTTGAAGCTGCGTGGAGGTGGCCTCGGCCCTGTAACGTGGCTGACCACTTCGCAGAGATCATGTGTTCTTTGATGGTCGTCACGGAAAATGGCGCTGATATTGTCTGGGAGGCTTCCCAGGAGGTAGCTATTGTGGACCTCCGGAAAGCCTTGGTTTCCGCACCTGTGCGTGCTGCGGCACCTGCCCCCTGACTGTGAGTTCATCATGACACTGATGCAAGCAACCTCATGCTCTGTGGTGTCCTCTCGCAGGTCTTGGACGAACAGGAGCATGTAGTGGCTTATGCGAGTCTGCCTTGAGCCGCTCTGAATTGGACTACTGCATGACCCACCGCGAGTACCATGGCATACCCAAACAGGTACACTCGGATCAGGGCACACAATTTCAAAAGTGTTCTGATATCGGGCCTGGCAGAAATGCTGGGGAGTACCAAGATCCCCTTACAGGTCTGATTCAACGATTCAACCAATCTGTCCTAAACAGGCTGGCGGCCTTTGTGAATGATCAATCTAACAACTGGGATGACCACCTCCTGTATAGGTCTTGGGTCCATGCCTCGACTGGGGAGATCCCACACGCCATGCTGTACAGCTGGGAACTAAATCTGCCCATGGATATTGTGTATCCAACTGCAGCGGAGACTGGCCCAGTACCACAGTATGACCCTGAGTACGTGGAGTGAGCAACAATGTTGCAAGTCCGTGGATCAAATGTTCCAGTCCCAATTGATTCATCAGATGGGAGTCCGAACGACTTACCCTGGGTCATTCTTGACGATCCGCTGGGACCTTCAGAGTCTCCGCACCCCACGAATGAATGGCGGCCATGTCACCAGTCATGTGCGCTGTCTCGGTACGAATGGGACTGACATTCCTCTCATATGGATGCAGGTGTGGTCTATCTATCACCTCAAGGATGCATTTTAGGCCGCTCCACAGGAGTTCGGACCGCTTGACGGCACGGTCACTACTTTGTGGTGGTCCGCAGGTGTGAGCAGATGGACCCTTTGCATCGCAGTGCCACCACCACACATACAACTTCCCGTAGTTTCTAGAGCTAAGGTCATCCAACATGCCTATCCGCATCATGTGGACTGTTGTCTGGCGCAGTTAACCTAATGTGTGCGCCGACAGGACCACTTCTGTGGATATGCTGGACACTGAGGGTCCGGAAAAAGACTCTTTTATATAAGAGGTTGGGACTTCCGTCCGCTGCGAGAGAAGCACCCTTCCCACGTTGACAGGGAGCTAGTTATGGACGTGGGGTTAATGTCCGGATGTGTGGATTGATGTGGGTTCTCTAGATTGGGCTGACGGGTCCATAACCCGTCAGCCAGATGACAAGCTGACGGGTTATCTGTCAGCTTGTCATCTAAATCTATTGAACAGCGCTCCCTCAGTCAAATTGTGGCTCTGTGTTTAAACATATCAGTGCTCATTGGCTTTTCTGTATGCTGTGGTCACTAGTAGGTGTCTGGCCCACGCCCACAGGGCACACAAGTGTCTTTAAAGCTACAGAGGGCATACACATTCGCCTTTCCGGCATACACATTCGCCTCTCCTCCAATTCCGAGGAGTGATTCTATTTATTTACCCATATTTCATATTATTATTCATGACACAATTGAGAAAAGTTTTTTGAAATTTTTTTCCTGTTGCAAAAGGGGGTTGAAAATCAGGTGATTTTCGCTATCGACAGAGGGATGTTGGGAATTGTGTTGATTTTGGCAGTGGCAGCGTGCTGTGCTTTCATTTTACTTGTTCCATCCACAAGTATAGATAGATATCATAAGTTTAGGCACAATTTCTACCTTGCTCTAGTGATAGTTTCTCATCAATGACCACCAGCGCAGAAGCTTTTATTTGCAAGGTCCCCTGGGATAGAAATTCATTTCTCTAACTATATACACGGTTCGATTTGGAGTAACCGGAAGGAAATGCCTGCCCCTGTATGAGCGTTTACAGTGTAAGTACTTTGTTCTGGGCAGTGTGTCATTAAGACCGAGGACAGACATCTTCAGGACACCGCATGCATTGCTGCTGTGGGTAGAATTGCTGTCCTGTTTGATGTATTCTCATGTCAAGATGTCGTCAAAGAGTGTAAATGACACTAAAATCACACTCTTTGACGTCGTAACAGAGCTTAAAATATATTTTTTAAAAATGTGCCCATGTATGCTGTGCAACTTGCACTTCGTCCGTCACTGTGCCGAATTCAGCGGAGTCTGGTGCCGCCGGCGTTTGAGGTGTGAGTGTTTCACCAGCAGTATTTGTGTATCCAGATGTCCGCATCTGCGGATGTCCATTCATATGTCCGGAGCCGCTGTGGCTGTTCGAGGAGCATGCGAGAACTGGTGTCCCTTGCTGCGTTTACTGCTGTACCTGTCTTCTTTGGCAGTGGAAGGACGGCTGTCCGCAGATATGTTCGCAACGACTTGCCGGAGTCGCTCCGTGCAGCTCCGCCCAGTCCGGATCCTATGGGATCCGCTGGCGCCAGTTGGCGAGGGCAACTGGCAACACTTCTTCGATCACCGGTGTTTCGTTTCACAAAATTTCTAAATTTAAAGGTTATTTGGATCCCAAACACTCGGCACACTGTCCCATTCGGTGGATGGCCTTTACAGGCGAGGACCGGCCAGCAAAACGTCCATTTGCTTGTGTTCTGTTAAGCCGCTCTCATGGCTCTTGGGCTCGACACACCAGTCTACATAACTGTGATGATGCAATGTATCGGGCCGGACCCGTACGGCGGACTATTACCTGATTATAGTTACTATTACCAGTAATTACTGGCGGCCGTTTGTGACTGCCGAAGTGCGGGATGCTTGCACTCTAAAGTCAATTTCAGCACAAAACCTCATATGATTTTTGGCGATAACTTTGTTTAGGATGGTCGGATCAATTTGAAATTTTGTTTCCATTTGGTATAAAACTGTATTTTTTAACCAAATTTCAAACTTCTATCTTCAAAATTGAAAAAGTTGGCAATCTACTCCAATGTTAAATTTCACATCAAACATGAAATTGGCGAGTCTGAACAGAATTTGGCATGTTGTTCGATGTTTACATTGCACAGTACCTAGTAAGAATGATATTTTATTAGAATACACCTGTATGATTATTCTAACTCAAAAACTTTCCTCATATTACATTTCTTAGCGGAATAAAGATCATGAAATCCCAAAGTTTGCTTGAATTCCTGTGATCTGATTTGTGTCCAACATTTAACATTGGGGTAGATTGCCAACTTTTTTAGTTTTCAAGATAGAAGTCTGAAATTTGGTGATAAAATATGGTTTTGTACCAAATGGAAACATATAAATTTTCAAATTGATCTGACAATTCCAAACGAAGTTATCGCCAAAAATCATAAGAGGTTTTGTGTTGAACTTGAGTATAGGTAGCAGGCGTCAAACGTTACACGTAATTTTTGGTTCGTTTGTCAATATCATCACCAAATATCTCAAAGATATTGTGCAAATCACAAAATATACCATTCCCACTGCTAACTCAGCACCATGGCATGGCATTTGTCCCTGATGCATCCATGGGCAATCTAATAGTCAAACCGCTACAACAAAATAACGAACCTTATATTCTTTCTACAGTGCTGTGCATCTAAAAAAAAAGTAACTACTATTTCACATTTGGACCACGAGAGACTATATTCAGTAGTATCTCTGGACTTCATATTAGTGGCACCGTATAGTATACATGCAACTATACATGTAGGCCCTATAATATATGTATGGTTATTCTATTACGAGTTACTACCGTTATTAGCATGGTCATAGGAGATATTTTTTGTCCATGGTTAAATGTACCTAGGTAATCAATAACACTTCCCTATTACTTGAATAAACTATTACCATTATGATTGAACGAAGATCAGAATTGGCATCATCCTTTCTGAACGCGCGATTTCGATATGAGCAACAGCACACTTTACTCGCAGGAGTGCTCTGTCTATTTTGTCAGTATTCGCCAGATGGCGCTGCGACTCAGTCAACGTGGTTGCCGATGTAAACAAATAGAAATTCTGCAGCGGTACGGTGAACTTCAAATAGAGTTTTCTGCACGATCGAATGCAGAATTGGGGGGAAAAAAGATAGATTTAGCCCTGAAGAAATGAAAGCCGCATGTAGACTCTAACTAGATCTAGCTGACTTTAATCTGTTAATTCACTATGATCATTATCTATTATCGTCACGCCCACTCAGGGTACCTAATCATCGACCCTGTCCCTAATCATCGACCCCTGCAAACACTGCCAAACAGCTGTGCAAAACAGATATCTGACGAAAAACACACTGAAAGTACTCCTAATACACATTTCAGCACATTTCACATTTTAGTTTATTTAAGTTTTGCCCAGCCGTTTGCAGGGTCGAGCATTAGGGAGAGGGTCGATGATTAGGTACTCTGACGCTAGTATTAATTGCTCCCTCTTGAGGCTCTTCAGCTTCAGGCTCTTGAACTTGTCTATATACTATAAGAGTTAACAGTTCAAGAATTGTTAACCCCTATATAGACAAGTTCAAGAGGAAGCAACGTCGGCTAGACTCCAACATAAAGTCACCAGTAGTCTTACAGGGACCAGTGCAGCCCAAGCGACGCGGAGCTGCGTCACTTGGGCTGCATGGGACCAGTGCTGTGCACGTACAGTCAATGAGACAATCAACTTATGGCAGACACCATGATTCCCCAGACATAAGTACGAATGGGAGTAAATTTACGTGGAAACAAATAATTCCAAATTCATACCATGTCAGCAGCTCATATGACACATTTCATTGAATGTACGAGCACTGGTCCTAGCGCTGGTTATACCCCACTAGCTATATCAATGTATGATGATGATGTAGCATGATTGACGGTGAGCGCTACTAGCTAGGGCTTCAACGAGTACAAAATTTCGTGAGCGATTACTCGCTAGCTTGTAACCGAACCGTAACCGGTTAAAAGTACTCGTCCAAAAATATAGAGCTAAATATTGTCCAGAATAACACCAATTATTTTCACATTTTATGAAATCTCGGTGTCAAAAACGGGCAAAATCGCGCCTAAAAGTCAACACTAGAAGTCATTTTCACGTCAAAATATGCAATACTATGATGATTAAACAATCTTTTTGGATCGGAGAGTAATAAATCACTTCAATTCTGTATGTTTAGGTGGAAATTTGACTGAAGCTGAATCACGAATTTACAAAATATGTTCACGATTAACTGGTTACGAAATCTGTAACCGGTTACAGTCTGTGACCGAACCATAACAGGTTAACCGAGTACTCGTTGAAGCCCTACTACTAGCTATAGGGAGGAACATACCCCTGGGGACAACCAATTTGTAGGCAGCCTCGGGGAAAAGGCCTTTGTGAATCATGATTGCATGTTGAGCTGAAGGCCCTACCCTAAGGTGGTACGTACAGGCTCTGGCAGTCCGTCAGGCTACCTGGGGTTCTATCTCCGCAAGGCGCCCACGTGCCCCATTTCATTGTGCCATTCCCATGGCCTTCGTTCCTGGGCACACCGGGCTACATGACCTTGATGGAACTCTTTGTATCAGTCGGATCTCATACGGCGGACTAGTTTCGTGGGTTACGGACGCCAGCAAAGACCATGGCGAATGGCGGTGCATGTGCCCTAGAGGGCCGGTGTCAAACTTTACAATAATATCAAAACCGTAAAATTTGATGCCAACAATAGCACACACATCGTTATTCATGTGCTAGCTCACCCTCAACAGAAGGCTGAAGGTTGTGTTAATATCAAGATTGACAGGTGACCAATCTGTGTAACTCATGTATAGGGGTACATTGGAATGATGTGCTTGAGAGGGGAATCCCTGACACGTCTCTCGTCACACATCCCTAACCATGTGAGACAGCAACACTCGCCAAGCTCATGGATATGCAAATGTCATAGAGCTATATAGCTCTATTTAAATATCGAGAGATCCAAGGAAGTAACTGTCACTAAAGGGGAAAATCCCTGGTTGACTTGACATGATCCATGTGCATTGTTCTCTTGTCTATATTTTGCTGCTGACATGTCTATCAGTTGTCGGGTTCAAAATTGACATGGGCCCTGAAAAAAGTTCAGGGAAGTGAAAGACGAGCTGCTCTACTAGGTCTAACTATTCAGAAGATGGCCAGGATACTTCATACATTTTGCCAGTACACGTTATATATACATTTTATATATTACAGGAGAAGTTTACAATGAGACGGGAGCTGTGTGTCAACTGGTGGTGACAGCAAGATCCAACGAGTGTTGAGGAAAATGTCCAGCCCACATTACACGTATGTAATATTAAATACTGTGTATGTTTTTACATGTAAATGCTGCAAGTTCTGGAAATAAAAATTGCTAAGCCAGTGTAAATATTGTTTTTTTCGTCTGGTGTAGACACCTGGACGCTCTGGTGCGTGATGTGGATCTCTATGCTCTGGACGACCCCAAGTACTCGGAGCTGGACATCGATGACTTGATTGGGGAGTGTGCTGAGAACACCCACGACAGGAAACATGTGGGGGACACTTTGGTGGCGATGAGGAAACACTTGGCACACAATGACTTCCCGGACAAGGGATCCAGTTGTTATGAAGCCTTGGACAGCATCCTACATAAACTACAGCATGCTCTCAAGTGAGTTGTATATGGTTTGTTTTGCAGTGTGATTGTGAGGATAGTGATGGCCTCTACGCATTCAACATAGAGTTGACATTGCAATGTCCTGAATGTTTGCACCTGGCAGTGACGCGGAGGATGCTGAGAATGAAGCAGATCGATTCACGGAAGCCGACTTCGTCCCACAGCTCAAGGAGATCTTCTACACGTGCCTGGAGCACGGACCGACCCTCGGACACATCAACTTCCTGGACAGGATCATCCGGGGTGTCAACCTGCGAGACAACTACATCAAGGTCAGACCTCATTCCAGAGGCTAGGGCACAATTCTCAGTGTCCTGGGTGTCGTTGGGTCAAGTATTATGTGCAGAGGATGTCACTATGGATGTTCATGTTGCTAGTTTGCTTGGCAAAACAAGTATTTTGCAAAAAGATATGGGTAATACAGTTACTGAAAAATGAAATTGTTGTCATCTGAAACATCTCGGATGCTCTTTACATATGCATTAATAATATTATTATTCCAGCATGTTATCAAATCGCATATAGTCTGGTACTCACACATATTGTATTTTGTGATACATGTACTGATATTGATGCATTAAGGAATAAATATCTGCGTACACAATCACAGGTATTGAGAGGAGATGAAGCCAAGAAGTTTTTCGAAGCACTGAAAGTCACATACAACCCAGCAGCTCTGGAAATGTCTGACTCTGATCGCTCAGAATATGATGAAGGCGTCGAAAGTTTTTACAGTGATATGTTCTACAGTTACCTTTGGTGAGTTTCCGGCCTCTATTTCTTGCCTTTCACCATAAAAATTTTATATCTATATAACGTGTCTTATACATTCGTGTTTGTATCTCAAAATTATTCTGCTGGAGTCGAGATATGATTTATAGGTATTCGCATTCATCATACGAAGTTAGGCGCAAAACTGTTGAAACTGATTCAAATCCCCTCACTTCCTGTGACACAGTCCATTATACATAAAAAACATGCATATATAATTTCTTAAAACTATACACATGTACACCTCACACGTGTCGCCAGTGACGACGACGAGGAGGGACTATTGAAGGAGTACGCTCCGTGGGTGTGTCAGGTCCTCCTACACTACATCCGCCAGATGGTCGCGGCACCCAGCGAAAACATCGCTAATGTCTTCTCTGGTATCAGCTACAAGGCCCTTCGGTACTACATTGATAGCCATGACTATTTTTGTGTAAGTATATCTTCTTTGTGTATCTGCTGCATTCAGAGATCGTTTGGATAGCGTTAACTCTATTTCAGTGAACATTATGATTTATGTCTCTGTATTTATGAGCCTTTCTTTGTTCGTTGCAGCACTTGGAAGATCCACAGATTTTGATGGACCACACGCAGTTATTCCGAGCGATTGTAGCCGATGGCACTGTAGACAAATATAAGTGTTTTGAGGATGTCCTATACAAATGGCTGGAAATGTTACTTGTGCCACTCAAGTTAGTACCTACTACTCTTAGAGCATCAAATATTGTTTCAACCACTAGAGTAGTAAACTGGTGTTCACATGTGGATGAACTATTATTGTAGGGACATTGTATTCATAAACATATATATACCTTGATCGTCCATCAGCATGGTCAGCCGTTCTCTTTTTATATCTCTGTTTGTTCAAAATAGATACTCCAAATAATTTTATTAGTGGTATATGGTGATCTGTTCCAGAAAAGCCCTCCCGTGTGCACTCTCCAGTGTCCAGGCGTATGCAGACCTATTGATGGCTATGTTGGACTCTGACCAACCCAAAACCAGTCGCCTTCTGTCGTCCATTGTACACATCTTCTACTCATCAGAACCTAAAGTCATAAAAGTCAGTAAAACCTCTTCATTGATTAAGGCATTTCAGCAGAAATGCCTTTATGGTTTTGTCAAAATTTTTTTTTTTTTTTTTTTTTTTTTCACTTTTTGGTTTCCGCACGATAACTTCAGTTTGCCTCGATGTATCTTCGCCAAATTTTCACTGCTGGTCAGAAATGTTGTGTGGAAGAAGCCTATTGTTTTTGAGCCGGCTCCGGGGACCGTGAGGTCCGTGAGGATGAAATCAATGTTTCTGGTTTCCGCACGATAACTCAAAAAGTGTTATGGCAATGACTGTGGAACTTTGCATGGAGGTTCATATATCACCAGGGAAGAAGCCTATTGATTTTGAGGCCGATTCGTCAAACGACCTTTGACCTAGGGCTCGAAATAATTTTAGCTGAGTCATCCTTGAGGCTCTCCTGCATATCTCGGAAACGGTGCGTCGTAGAGCGAAACAGACGTTATTTTCAGACTCGTCATCCTAGACAAACATGTCTAAGGGGTATTATGGATGACCTTTGACCTTGACCTTAAATTTTTTCGCTGAGTCGGCATTTTTCGTTTATGTCGATATCTCGGAAACGGTGCGTCGTAGAGCGAAACGGACATTATTTTCGGACTCGTAGCCCTAGACAAACATGTCTTAGGGGTATTATGGATGACCTTTGACCTTGACCTTAATTTTTTTTGCTGAATCGGCATTTTTCGTATTCGTCCATATCTCGGAAACGGTGTGTCATAGAGCGAAACGGACATTATTTTCGGACTCGTCGCCCTAGACAAACATGTCTTAAGGGTATTATGGATGACCTTTGACCTTGACCTTAAATTTTTTCGCTGAGTCGGCATTTTTCGTTTTCGTCGATATCTCGGAAACGGTGCGTCATAGAGCGAAACGGACGTTATTTTCGGACTCGTCGCCCTAGACAAACATGTCTTAAGGGTATTATTAGGGACCTTTAGCATCACCCGATCTAAACGCTAACCTAAACGTAAACATAAAACGAAATTACGTTTCACGGTAACGTAACGTCTGACTGCAAGAGACCTTTAGCAACTGGACCACATACGGTACTTTGTCCATGGTGAATGCATGCGTAGTCCATTGGTCTCTCGATGCGAGTACCAGAATGGCTCGATTAGTCGCCAGGGCGCTTATTTGTCAATAAAGTTCAACCGACGACGCTCTTTCAAAACGGGCGCTTATTCAAGGGAGGCGTTATTATGACAACAAACTTTTCCAGGTTAAAATACGATCTATATCATATGTGGTCGGTCAATGCCAGTGTCCAAGCCTTCATTTGGTGTATTTTTCATAGCACATTCAATATCAAACTAATCAGTTGATGGCCAATTAACCTCTTCAGCGCCTACAGCGCCGGATATTTCCGGCGCAAAACGTAACTCTGTGACGCCTATGTGCCGGAAATATCCGGCGCAAATTCATTCCCATGTTTATTCTTGTACGGCCTATATTTTTCAGTCAAAAGTCCCTATGTAGTTTCCGTATATTGATGAAACTGTTGTGTTCGTTTCAATCGCTATGTGGGTCAAAGATAGTACATCAATACAATGGGAATGCATGTAATACAAAGAGAAATTCTTGGGTTTTCCGTGGTACTGTCGTCTGACAGATGTATGTAAGTGTGATAGCATGCTGAGCAAAATTATTCTCGGGTGAATTCACTGTCATTCGTACCGATTAGGTATGGTAATTAACATCAATAAAAGAAACAAAATACCATGCATCATATATTCATAACTAAAGACATGGGGATAATAATGTTCTGTGAAAACATTGCATGCTTTCGTGTATACTATTTCAAGATTTGTGAAAAGTTCAAGAATATTGTATGTGTTGTTGTGAGGTTGTTGCTATGGTAACCATGACACACCAAGGCCCTACGATGTTGCTTGCATAACGCTATACTTTTTCATAATTGTGTAATTAATTTCAATCAACTCAGGGTCTTTCCTTAAAGATATTATTGTGATAATATACATTTTGCAATTTTCCTGGAAAAAATGCCCGGCGTGGGACAATTCCTAAGCTCTGGCGGTCAAGAGGTTAAGAGATACATTACAACGTGACCTTCAGTTAAATGAAGCTTGGCACGGGATACAATTTTGGAGTACTGATATGAAACGGTGCTGTCGAGTGCCAGAAAAATGTCACACTGGGCATACTCGATGCATTAGAACTACCCCGACGCAACTCGTATTCATCTGTAGTAGTCGCAATCCATGTTATTTCAGTCACACAAAGTTGTTACTCCATAGAAATCAAACATGTCCAAAGGGGAAAGCCTACGGCAAACTTTCAATTGTAAGTTTGAAATTTCACCTGCAGTTACAATTATCAGTATCAATAAAAGCTGAAACAAAGTCTTTCTGAGTCAAAGTGCAATTGAAGTGTGAATAACTGATATAAACGGTATTTCTTGTGCAATGCCGGCGCTCTGTTGAGAGAGGTGCTCTTTCAAGGAGGCACATATTTGTCAAAAACTTCAAACCCGCTGGTGCTCATTCGAGGGAGGCGCTCTTTAAATTTATATCCGTACTGTAATTGGTTTGGTAGTAATTTTAATTGATTTGGTTTTTGTTACCTTTTTTTGTCTACCAGAGAAAGTTCTACTAGTAGAAAGAAATGGCCTACCAGTAGAACTTCTACTGGAATAGGCCTGATGAAAGGCACAAAAAAATCTATCTGCAGAAGTTCTACCAGTAGAAATTCTACAGGATTAAAGAAACGCACGCAATAATAAAAATAACATAATAATAATAAGAATAATAACAATATCGATCGGGGTATGTCCGACTGTAGTCGTACTTACCCAGACACTTTTATCCAGACACTTTTATGGTGTCACTAAGTTGGCATGACATACCCCATGAATGGGGTATGTGCCCGGGGGTATATGTCCCAATGATATTGTAATAATAATAATGATAGATATACATGTAAGCCTGATAGTTATGATGCAGTGAATATGAAATGCCTAAATCTGAAGAGATCTACAGTAACTATGTATATATATAGACACATAATACATTTATTTACTAAAATTAATATGAATTAAATAAATATAGTTAAATATTTACATGTATGTAGATCTATGATGATGTGGGTCACCTTCCCTGGTGGATCAGCAGAAACCCATAAGAGACCCATTGGTTTCTGATGCCAGTAATTTGATGATCGTAGATCAATAATTTTACCAGAAGCTACTGCATGCGTGCAAGAGTACCGTAAACTTCTAATAAACGTGGTGGTGTTTATTGATTTCACTTGCCGTCCAGACCATGCGCCTAATAAAGACCTGCGTTCATTAGAGGCCCTCTGTTTATCAAAAGTTTTGCCGTACACCGTACATGAACTTTAACGTGAAATAGATCCGCTAAACCCAGAGTTTACCGTAGACCACGAACGCTAACGTTATGGCGCTTGACGGAGAAGAACGGAAAGTTATGACGTAATGCACACACTTTTGACTTTTACGTTACCGTTCGATATAGCGTAAGCGATGCTAAAGGTCCCTAATGATGACCATTGACCTTGACCTTAAATTTTTTCGCTGAGTCGGCATTTTTCGTTTTCGTCGATATCTCAGAAACGGTGCGTCATAGAGCGAAACGGACGTTATTTTCGGACTCGTCGCCCTAGACAAACATGTCTTAAGGGTATTATGGATGACCTTTGACCTTGACCTTAAATTTTTTCCCTGAGTCGGCATTTTTCGTTTTCGTCGATATCTCGGAAATGGTACGTCGTACAGCGAAACGGATGTTATTTTTGGACTTGTCGCCCCAGACAAACATGTATATAGGGTATTATGGATGACCTTTGACCTTGACCTTAAATTTTTTCGCTGAGTCGGCATTTTTCGTTTTCGTCGATATCTCGGAAACGGTGCGTCGTAGAGCGAAACAGACGTTATTTTCGGACTCGTCGCCCTAGACAAACATGTCTTAGGGGTATTATGGATGACCTTTGACCTTGACTTTAAATTTTTTCGCTGAGTCGGCATTCTTCGTTTTCGTCGATATCTCGGAAATGGTGCATCGTAGAGCGAAACGGATGTTATTTTCGGACTCGTCGCCCTAGACAAACATGTACATAGGGTATGATGGATGACCTTTGACCTTGACCTAAAATTTTTTCGCTGAGTCGGCATTTTTTGTTTCCGTCGATATCTCGGAAACGGTCTCATTGGGAACTTATCATGTCAGCATTTTGTTTTTTTCATGCTTCACCCTGAAATGCCTCCAAGGCCTTTAGGCCTTGACGTCTAGTTATGTATACAAATTTATCACATGCAATGCTGTTTTCCAGTGGCATAAGCCCATTGCATAAATTTCATATTCAACACGTGTAATAAAGCGTAACGTAACCATGGTAAAATAACGTAAATACATGGCCTTGCACGGAGCCAAATCAAGTGCAAAACCACTGCAAAATCCGATGTAAATTCGGTAAAAATGCAGTTAAATGGCCACAGGACGTTTCATGTGATAAATAGAATCTCAAATTCGTGCCCATTTGATATCAAATTTATTAAACTCGCCAAGGCTCGCAAAAAGCAAAAGTTCTTTGGCTTGTTTAATGAATTTGATATCAAATGGGCACTCATTTAAGATCCTCTGTATACCTCATATACATATGTGTATTCATAGCAATTCTATCTGACAGTCAATGGTAAAATTTACAACTCAAATGGTTTTACATCTAAATCTATATTGCATTAAATACCGGTATGGGTATAGCATTCTATATTGCATTATAATACAGAGTAATGGTTTTACTGGTGCAGAGTTGTACAATATCTTATGATCACCTGGCCAAAGACATTGAGAAGGCTGCAGGGGCAAAGGATGATGAGACCAGACAGAGATCCATCAGGGAAGCTGCCAAGAGCTTTGTGGGACACATGTTCAGGTATACTGTTTGATTTGCCACGTTTTCTTGGTTTGATCACTTCAGAGAGGGACCATGATAAACAGATAAATATGTAGTAATATGGAAAGTGACAGCCAAAGCAATAATTTGCGTGGCTTGAACATCTAGTTATACAACCGTTACATCAGTTTTTTTTTTCTGTCAAACAAACAACATTTTAATTACAGTTAAGAATATATTAAATATTAGTAAAATACTGCCGGCAGCGATATAACAAAAACATGTACCCTACACACATACATCTATATAATTTATTGCGACCCACCAGATTTAAGTATTGCAAAGGGTTTTACGTTATCCCATAGTGCTGGAGAAATACCAGAAGGCTGCTTCCCTGTCATTGTTGCACTCATCCAGACTAAGATAGAGTCCAATGCCAGCTGTGCATATGATATACTGAGGAAGGGTGACAAACTCAAATGGAAGGTTTGTGCAGGTTTGATATGAAAGTGTCTTGATAAGAAATTTGATAAAACACAAAATGGTGTACACGAAGCTGGTAACTCAGACAAACAGCATACCGTATTTCAGTGACAATATTAAGTCACCTGTGTGGATGCATTTGGCAATATTCATTTAGCATTATGACTTGTGTAGCCACAACACATCATAATGCTACAATACACATGTTATTATATCGGATTATTTACGAAGTTCTTATTAGGGCATTTCGGCCCGAAATGCCCTTATGGTTTTGTCTGTTTTTTTTTTTGTTTTTTGTTTTTTTTTTCTTCTTTTTTTTTCACTTTCCGCCGTTTGGTTTCCGATCAATAACTCGGGAACGCCTGAACGGATCTTGTCCAAATTTGCACCACTGGTCAGAAATATTACATGGAAGACCCCTATTGTTTTGGAGGCGGCTCCGGGGTCCGTGAGGTCCGTGAGGATGAAATCAAGGTTGATTTTGAGACTTGGTTTCCGAGCGATAACTCAAAGTATTCATGCAATGGCAAGTATTCTATGCATGGAAGTTCATATACCACCCGGGAAGAACCCTATTGATTTTGGGATCACCCCGTCGAACGACCTTTGACCTAGAGCTCGGAAGAATTTTTGCTGATTCATCCTTGAGGCTTTCATGCATATCTCGGAAACGGTGCGTCGTAGAGCGAAACGGAGCTCAATTTCGGCCTCCTGGCACTAGACAAACTAGTCTAGAGGGTATTTTGGGTCGAGACGACCCCTGGTGTCGAATTTATTTTCACCGACTCGGCACTTCCTGTTCGGCCGTATCTCGGAAACGGTGCGTCGTAGAGCGAAACGGAGCTCAATTCCGGCCTCCTGGCACTAGACAATCTAGTCTAGGGGGTATTATGGGTCGAGACGACCCCTGGTGTCAAATTTATTTTCGCCGACTCGGCACTTCCTGTTCGGCTGTATCTCGGAAACGGTGCGTCGTAGAGCGAAACGGAGCTCAATTCCGGCCTCCTGGCACGAGACAAGCTAGGCTTATGGGTATTTTGGGTCGAGATGACCCCTGGTGTCGAATTTATTTTTGCCGACTCGGCACTTCCTGTTTGGCCGTATCTCGGAAACGGTGCGTCATACAGGGAAACGGAGCTCAATTACAGCCTTCTGGCACTAGACAAACTAGTCTAGTGGGTATCCTGGGTCGAGACGACCCCTGGTGTCGGAATTTTTTTTTGCCAACTCGGCACTTCCTGTTTGGCCGTATCTCGGAAATGATGTGTCGTAGAGCGAAACGGAGCTCAATTTCGGCCCCCTGCACTAGACAATCTAGTCTAGGGGGTATTTTGGGTCGAGACGACCCCTGGTGTCGAATTTTTCTCCGCCCACTCAGCACTTCCTGTTTGCCAGTATCTCGGAAACGGTGCGTCGTAGAGCGAAACGGAGCTCAATTCCGGCCTCCTGGCACTAGACAAACTAGTCTAGAGGGTATTTTGGGTCGAGACGACCCCTGGTGTCGAATTTATTTTCACCGACTCGGCACTTCCTGTTCGGCCGTATCTCGGAAACGGTGCGTCGTAGAGCGAAACGGAGCTCAATTCCGGCCTCCTGGCACTAGACAATCTATTCTAGGGGGTATTATGGGTCGAGACGACCCCTGGTGTCGAATTTATTTTCACCGACTCGGCACTTCCTGTTCGGCCGTATCTCGGAAACGGTGCATCGTAGATCGAAACGGAGCTCAATTCCGGCCGACTCGGCACTTCCTGTTTGGCCGTATCTCGGAAACGGTGCGTCATACAGGGAAACGGAGCTCAATTCCAGCCTTCTGGCACTAGACAAACTAGTCTGGTGAGTATCCTGGGTCGAGACGACCCCTGGTGTCGGAATTTTTTTTTGCCGACTCGGCACTTCCTGTTTGGCCGTATCTCGGAAACGATGTGTCGTAGAGCGAAACGGAGCTCAATTTCGGCCTCCTGGCACTAGACAAACTAGTCTAGGGGTTATTTTGGGTCGAGACGACCCCTGGTGTCGAATTTATTTTTGCCGACTCGGCACGTCCTGTTTGGCCGTATCTGGGAAACAGTGCGTTGTAGAGCGAAACGGAGCAAAATTTCGGCCTCCTGGCACTAGACAAACTAGGCTTAGGGGTATTTTGGGTCGAGACGACTTCTGGTGCCGTATCTTGAAAACTATTCGTCGTAGAGCGAAACACAAAGATGCCTAAGGAGCGGGGTATGTCACTTAAACTTTGACCAAGGACAGTTCCAGAGTCATCATGGTTGACCACGGACAGTTCCAGAGTCATCATGGTTCTAGACACGGTCTCTTAGGTATATGTTAGCTAGGAATAGAACTCACACGAAATGCCCCAAGGCATCTTCAGGCCTTGACGTCTAGTTTTAATTTGATCTCTGATACAGAGTCGTGTTGACGATTTGGGCCTGGTGCTGAAGGCTGCCATAGAAACCTCCATAAATCTGGGGGCGGTAGATTCCTGGGACTTCCGGAGCTATGCGAATGTCACAGAATGGGTGATTGAGAAAGCTGAGTAAGTAACCAATATTAATGTAGATGTAAACCTCAATTACGATGTATTACATGAGTATATAATACATGATGTATTACATGAGTGGCACAGTGGATAAGGCGTCGGACTCGTAATCCAAAGATCATAGGTTTGAGTCTCGCGCTGGACTGCTGTGGTATTTCACTAGTGTTCTTAGGCAAGGCATTTACCACAAATGTGTCTATCTTCACCCAGGATGGGGTACGGGTTGATAATGGATGTTGTATAGAGCGATTTGAGTGTGGCAGCTCCAAGTACAATCACTCAGACTGGGGTTAAAGTGTAAAGCGCCATTGAAAGCGGATTAAGTTCGGCTGAAAAGAGCAATATATCGAATGTGAAAACTTTAACTTTTAACTATACGCACATGCGACTGTATGCGCGCGAATACGGTAACTTTATAACAACTGAAGCCTTTTGGAGATATCCTTGCACAGTCATTTTATAAAGAAAATTGTTACATGTTTCATTATTTCTGAGTCAGTCTGCGTTACATGAAGTGGCAACTGTAATGACCTGGTTATTTTTCTGTACTTTTAGGAAGTGTAAGCTGCTGAAAAGCATCAATGCTGAGTTAATACAAGGAACGATGACGGCCATCAGCCATGCCAAGGACTACCCAGTCCTGACCAGAACTATGCACCGGGCTGTGTCTGTCATAGACTGGAAGGCAAGTACCTACTGCATTTGATAATATACAGTGTAATACAAAGTGTTGATTGGTGAACCAATTTTAGTATGAACATTTACTTCTGATTAAAATTAGGATGCATACAGCTTAAATATCAGTGTTATGGAACAAACAAGTGAAAAAATTCAGCTGAAATTTTATACAGTACAAAAAGTCGCTTGTGTTTTAGGATATTAGATATTGTCTTCCAAATCTTTAACACCAATTATTCTTCACATTACTAATATGTCTGTGTATTATTGCAGCTGGATCTTCCACAATTACACGAAGCTTACAGTGCTCTCTACAAGGCTTTAGCAGAACACGGCACTTCACTGACACTGGACGATGACTCTGATTACATATCACTGATGTGTGATTTCATGAATGGAGCTTCTGCATCAGTCAAGTATGTCCTCATCACGGGAAAATCCTTCTCATCAGAGGCATAGAAACATTACATTCCGACATGCAATATCTTTATGGTTTTATCAAAACATCGTTTTTTCTTCAATTTTTGGTTTTTCCAGATAATAACTTCAGTATGCCTTCAGTATGATGTATCTTTGCCAAGTTTTAACCACTGGTCAGAAATATAATATAAAAGAAGCCTCTTGTTTTGGAGCTGGTTCTTGGGTTCATGAGGTTTGTGAAGATGAAATCAATGTTTTAATGATAACACAGAAAGTATCTCGGCAACGGCTAGGAAACTTTGTATGGAGGTCCATATTCTACCAGACATGCCAGAGAAGAAAACTATCTACTTTGGGGACACTTTGTCAAAGGACTTCTGACTCAGGGCTTGAATGTATCTTTGCTGGGTCATTCTTGAGGCTCCCTGCTGATCACTGGGAAACGTTGCACTGTGGAACGATTCAGACGTCATATTCAGACTCATAGCCCTGAACTAACATGTCTCCTGGTACTAGGGATGAACAGCATTTTTTTCTCAGGTTTCACACCAAATTGGCTCAAAGTCTATAGGCCTTGATGTTTAGTTATAGCAGTATTCGTCTTAATATTCACAGTTGAAATGTCAATAGAACACTTCAAACGTGACTGATTATCTGCCAGGGAAAGTGGCTCGAAGGCGGGAGAGTTTGTGGATGACGTGGTACAAGGTATGACTGTGACCTTCAAAGCAGTGAAGGACGCCATAGAGGAAGAGGAAGACTATCTGAGCCAGATGTACACAAACTTCGCAGTCAGCTTTCTAGCTGTAGTACCACAGGTATGAAATGCTTCAAGTGCTTGTAGTGATAAGCCAGTCATGCCCAACCAGTGATAGGCCAGTCAATGATCTGAACAATGTGCTTTGTTCGGAATATACCAGTTTGCCACTTCAATGCAAAATGTTAAAGGTATAGTTAATAATAACCTTGCGATGACTTCCCTGTCTGGCAGATGTGTGAAGACCCCGCTCACATCGGGCCGATGGTACCTGTTATGTTCACGATAGCGGAGGATGACGTGGAGAACCTAAGTCAGGCCTGGGGCTACATGTTTGCGTTGGTCGCTCAAAAACAGCCGGCTGTGCTGGAGGACCATGTCCCTCGCCTGGTCAAACTCCTCTGTTCTGACAATCCTGAGGCCAGCGTCGGCTTGTCTTGTAAGTATATCAAGTCGCATCCTATTCTAACTAATGTCGTATTTGAAGAAGTTTTTTTTAACATTCATCGCTCGATCATGTATCATGTGTATTGTACTTTCATACACTTTCCATTAATGAATAATTATGATACAATACAGTACAAAAATGTCAATACTGGTATGCCAATATACTATTGTTCAAGCACTCCGAAGCAACTATTTCATCCAACTTTTTTCGTAACTTTCTTCTCTCAGCAATTTTCTACCAGATGTACCCCCTTGGTGCAACTCACTACCACTCTGAGTTGGAGAACCTCCTGGCCTACGCCAAGTCCAACAGCAACACTTCCTGGCCTGGAATGGTGCTCCAACTTTTCGGCAAAATAGCCGACAAAAACCCACAGGTATATGAAGTGATCCACAAAATTTCTCTTGGTTAATTGCTAGGTCTTACCACCTCTCACTCTGATCCTCTATATTGTAGGCGATCACCTCCGGCCATGTCCGCCAAGTAGCTGACCTACTCGGACAGGGACCGTCAAACGTGATGGTGTATTCGGTCCTGGAGAAGGTGGCCAGCCACAACCAGGCAGTGGTCCTGGACGTGCTGGAGGCAACAGTGTCCAGAGTTTACGGGGGAGACCCGGAGGGACAACCCTTCATCATCAGGACGGTCGGACATGTCGCCAAGTCTAGTCAGGTCAGACATACTCCACTTGTGTAATGTATCTAGTCAACTGAATTATATCATACTATTACACTAGATTTTCTGCATAAATTTTGAGTACATCCAGAATGATGTAATCTGGATGTACTTAAAATCGTGAGAATCGTGAAATTCAATTTTACAGATTTTTTCGACTAACAATTTATATTCATGTCCACTGTATTCATGTCAATGGAAATTTGCTTTTGTATTTTGCACGGTAGACTGAAGCAGAGAAACGAGCAGCGCAGTTGCTGAAGCTGTTCCCCAAAACTCAGGATGCACATTCTCCTGTGATCCTGACAGTTCTGAAGGAAATAACCGCCATTTTCCCCACAGCTCTCGCTCCGCACAAAGACTCGATCATTAGGATAAAGACTGAGTCGCCAGTCCACACCGAGAAATGTGATCACATCATAGATCTTATCGAAGGTCGCAGGTGAAATATTTGGTACCAATTGCTTGGTACCAAAGTATATGATTCTTTGAAATTTAAAATGATTAACCAAGTCAAAAGTAACATTATTTTTATTTGACATCAAAAATGTATATCTGTAGATCTTAAAAACATGTACCCAACCTAAGCCATTAAACCAAACATTTGACGAAACCATTAGGATAAAAAATGAGCATCTCACTAATGTCCAGATATTCATAACATTTATGGTCAATGCCTAAACAGTCTTGCCGGTTTGAGTGAAGACGTTGAAGAACAGAAAGCTGACTTGGAGACAGTGAAGACAGACGTCTCCGACACCAAACAGAAGGTCGATGACGTATCCACTAAGGTCGATGAACAAGGTCGTGACCTTGAACATGTCAAGGAGGATGTCACAAAGGTCGAGGAGAGGTTGGACGAGGTTGAGGAAACTGTGGATGACACCGTACAGAAAGTAGAAGAGGTCGACAAGAAGGTAAAAGTTTTTCTCTTGCACTTATTTCTTGGTACTTTGAATATTACTGACACACATTTGGTGAAACTACACTGCTTGTCTCTTTGAAACCACACATGCTGTCATCTTGTCAGACGATGTCCAACGCCCCAGCCTGGTCCAGAGATGTCTCTCTGCTGTTGAACCTGGAGTCAGACCACGACTGGCGACTGTTAGGACAGCGTCTGGGCTACAGCAAGGACGACATCAGAGGCTGGGCCACCCAGCACGACCCTTGTATGGCTGTACTCAGTGAGTGGTACGCTACACACAAAACTCGAGAAGCCACACATGGGGTACTCAAGGCTCTGGAGGAAATGAACAGAGAGGATGCTGCAGAAATCATCAGGAAAGCTAAGGAAGAAGGAGGTGTGTGGGTGCGAGATTTTGAGTCAAACTACAAATTGTAGTGACCATCTTTTGTCATGTTCTATTGCTATAGTAGTGTCAGATACAGTGTAATAGATTTTCTCTATACCATACAACAATTCAAAGTCTGCCTATCTTGTCTCAGATGCAGTGTTGGAGGAAGAGGAGGAAGTCTCTGGACCTCTACCTCCCGTCTTCCTGAGCTATCAGTGGGGACACCAGCCTCACGTAAAGCTGCTCAAGCGCCACCTGGAGAGTGCAGGATTCCGCTGTTGGATGGACACTGGTCAGATGGGAGGTGGTGACAAACTGTTCGCCAAGATTGACGCTGGAATGAGAGCAGCGACTGTTGTAATATGTTGTGTGTCTGAGAAGTACGCTAAATCTGACAACTGCACAAGAGAGGTCAGTATAATGAGTTAAATTTAAACTTGAAAATCAGTTCAAATGCGAGTCCACACAAAAATTAGCCTTACCGGGTAAGCTCAGTATAAACAGTAAATATTGGTATGTGTTGCACATGTGTCCTTTTACCAGGTGAACTTAGCAGTGAATCTGGGGAAGCCCATCATAACTTACCGGGTAAGCTCAGTATAAACAGTAAATATTGGTATGTGTTGCACATGTGTCCTTTTACCAGGTGAACTTAGCAGTGAATCTGGGGAAGCCCATCATCCCACTATTAATGGAGAAGATGAAATGGCCACCAGAGGGCGCCATGGGCCCCATCTTTGGAGAATACTTGTTCATTCGATTCAACCAAAGGAGTGGAGAAGAGACTGGAGATGAAAGGTTCTGGCCGGCTGCCAAGTTTGAAGAACTGCTCATGCAACTTCGCTACAACATTGTTCCTGACGAAACCTTGGTATCTGAAGGTTTGTAATATTCCTCTGGCGATAAGCTATTCTCACACTTAGATAAAAAGAACCAATGTATACAAGTACTCCTGAGATTTTTCAGATGCTATTCTCACACTTCTTCTCTCGCACCGACCATTCAAACTGTTCTGTGTGTTGCAGAATATCAGGAATGGTGGAATCCGAAAGATGAGCAGATTGTGATTCCGAAAGCAACTAATAAACAAACCAAGTCAGAGATTCCTGTGGAAAAAATGCAGGTACAACGGAAAAGATTGCTTGTATCAATGCTGTCATGAGCAACCATAGTTTACCTTTTTTTTAAATATTGCAGATGGCACGATAGCTTGAACCATTTGTGTGTTCTTATCGAGTTACGTTCCCGTCCTTGACAGGAAATCCTAGAATCATCAGAGCCTCAGGTGTTTCTGTCCTACCAGTGGGGTAAACAGGCACAGATTAAAGCACTGTTTTCCCGTCTGACGTCACTTGGGTACAGCTGTTGGATGGACATTCACCAGATGGGAGGAGGCGACTCTTTGTACGAGAAGATAGACAAAGGTGTACGTAACGCCAAAGTCGTGGTTTGCTGCGTCACCCCGAAGTATGCTCTGTCAGCTAACTGTCGGAGAGAAGTCAGTCTAGCTGACGCACTGAAGAAACCGATCATACCTCTGCTGCTGGACAAGATGACTTGGCCTCCAGAGGGACCCATGAGCATGGTCATGACACAGCTACTCTACGTCGGGTTCGCCGATGATCCCACGATCCAGATGAAGTGGAGTGGCAAGAAAATGGACGAGCTGATCCAGAAAATCAACCAACACATGCCAATGCTGAAGGCAGCAGAAGTTGTGGAACCTGAACAACCTCGAGAAGAGAAACGGGTCAAGAGTGCATCCAAGGCCGAAAGTCCGCCTCCAAGTGCCAGATCCAACGCACAGGAAAAACCAAACCCGGAAAAGAAATCTAAATCCTGTGTTATTATTTGAAGTAGAAGGGAAATTATCACTTAATCTGAGATCATATCAAAATATTTTTCACTGCTCGTCAATATTTGTTGGTTCAAAATTTATAGCGATTCCAAAGTAATATTTTAACAGGTTGTAGCTCTGCTTGCCTGAAAATTTCTGGAATTTCTAATTCGAAGCAATATAATTTTCCCGAAGATTTGAGATGATGACATAATATTGTACTGTAGAAAACATTCCGATGAGCTTGCAGAGTGCTTTAATTTGAGTCAGCATTGTGTTTTCATTTCCCTAGTACTTTGATATTCATGCTATATCGAAAACAAGATGAGCTTTCTGTGATGGTATAACTCGTTGACCATTGGGTTTCTGAGAAACTTTATTTATAGTTTATTTTATGGAATGTGTATTCTTACATGCATGTATATATCTACTCTCTCTTTCTATATACATCTATCAAGAATAATGATGTGTTTTTGCGATATTGTGGATTTTGTTGTTACGCATTGTTTTCGAGTGGTGAATGGTAAACAGGGTACTTGTTTTCTCCAAGAAAAATGCTCTTGTGTCTAGCTCTATACTTTATATATACAAATACACTGTTACATAATTATACAAGCATAAATATACTATTAAGTTTATTCACGACATTCAGGTACAATTTACATGGGCTTTCGACAGTTTATACTTATAGCTGTACATCATCATAATGCTGCCATGTTGTAGCTGAGAGAGATGGAAAATTATGGCATCAATCTGAAATTTCACACCCATTGAAATGTATTAATGGAGTGGTTATGTTGGTTCTACATGTATAATTTATTAAATTAAGGCACAGCGACATATATAGACCTGTGTGTTTCTATTTATTTGTATATTGTGCTTTATTGGAAACTAATGCTGCGTTTTACGCAATACTAGAAGGGTGTGTTAACTCTGAACTGTTAAAATCATGGATAGGATTTTTGTTTATGGTTGTGAATCGGTATTACTATTTATGTTGCATTTGTTACTTTTGCAAACATTTAGGCAATATTTACTTCAAGCATCGAGATGTAATGTTTACAAACTACACATAATAAATATTGTTAATCAAGTGTTGTAATTTGTCTATATTTCACTGTCAGTCTGTAGCGATCAGTGTCCAGTGAAACAGTGCAGTTGTGGCAATTACTTTACTCATTAGACACTCTAATAGATCAACCTGTAGGTGTTATCGTATCATATACGACTGGCAACTGTATATATAGTTTGTCTTTTCCCAAATACTAGGGATTGGTAAACTTATCAGTATCTTTAGTATGATTGCATAATTCGGTGACCATTGCAGAAAGTAGCCACTTTTGCACACGTTTCTCTACTAACTGCCGTTATATTAGATAACTTCTATTTTATTTTCGCCAGAAAACTGGATTGATGGACAAAAGGTTGAAAACCCAAATATACTATTTGATTAATTCTCCCACCTGATAAAACTGAATTCAAGTCCCAACAATCTTTAGAACAACAGAGTTGTATTGACACATTTCAGTAAATATATTACTGGGTAATGTGTTAGAATGATCTCACAGCTAAGGGAACCTCCCACACAACCACAAAATGAACTGGTCCTCAGTATTTTATGCTCTTAAAATCAACAAGACAACAAACAAGTCCTTCAAACAAGATTTATTCAAAAACATTTCTAAAAGTAAAACTAATATTTTGACAGTAAAATATTCATAAATACAGAAATGTTTTGGCATCTATCAGGTATAACAATCTGTAAAAGTTCACAAACAGAGAACAGGACAGTACGAACAACTGATTTGTGATATCGCAGACATTTATAATACTTCCCCAGTGATTTAAATTCTAGTACCGGTACAATACAATGTGAAATATTGTCTGTATGCATGGTTTGTTAAATACTATAATTAAAATACAATAATAAATTAACTACTCTCGCATGATACACTGCTTAGGTAAAAAAATTTTCCAGAGTTTTTGTACAAAATGCATGATTTTGTCCATGATTTTATGACATAACTCAATTTGAATGTGATCATGATTTCACTGCAATTGATTGACAAGTTCAGCAATGTTATTTAACATCATTTCCCTCAAAAACATCGTCAGTACACCCGGATTTCTATGACAAACGGTCGCTGGAAGCTTCCATTTGTTGTAGACCGTCAGACCCTGGCTGTGGACCAGACCGGCACAGTGCCCTGTCGGAAGCTGCCTTGTCCCAGCACCTCAGGCTTGGTTCTGTACTCGCCCAGAGCCCCGAGACTCAGCGGCTGCCACGTGCTGCAGAACTTGCCAGGAACCTCTGCAGTGGACGCACGGTACGACTTCTTGTCTGTGAACCAGATAGATGATACAACTATAAACTTGGGTGGAGAACTGCTAAAATAGACAGTAATGCCTGACAATTTTCATCAGACCTCCCCACCCCCTCCACTATAGTTGAAGCATTATCAACTGCAAGATACTGACCTGTGAGCTGACTGGTGGTGCTGCTAGACCTGGCTGTTGTGTCCCTGTCCAGCGGTTCTCCGGCAGTCGGTGACACAACAACCGGCGACTCTCCACCTCTCTCGTGCGCCCGCGGGATGCCCTTGTTGTCGGCTAGCTCCTTCCAGTGTGCAGAGAACTCTCCAGGAACTGTAGCGTCCGCTTCCGTCAGGAACACGTACTTGGGCGTCGGCTTGGCGTCGTTCTGTTTCTTGTGTTGTCTTGCGGAGAGGATGGCATCCCAGTCACCGGACGCAGACACCGCAGCAACTTTTGGGGAGTCTGCAGCACTGACGGATGGACTCGCGGCTGGGACAGGCTTGGTCTCGTTGCCATGGTCACCTGAGGCACCTGGGTCCTCGGGTGCCCGTTCGATAGCGAGTGGGGGTGTTGTTGGTGCTCGCTTCAACCACTTCTTGTAGCTCAGTTCTGATTCTTGGTCCTGGTTTTGAGAATATTAATTTGGTTTACGTACTTTACACAATGACTGACAAAGCAATTTATCTGAGAGTTTATATACTGAACAAAACATGAACATAAAGCAGCAATGTCTATCATGTATTGTGTAGGCCATTTCCATAGGATGTGAGCTTTACATGTATGACACTGACCCACGCCTCCGTGTCGGCCCAGGACGGCAGGTAGCGCTGGATGCTCTCCTCCCCCCGCTGGTCGTTGAGGTTGGGGGCGGGGTTGTTGTGCAGCAGTACGTGCGTCCGGTCCTGGTTGATCTGAGATGACCGGAACATGAGCTCCACCTTGTGTCGGAAGTCCTGCGCCGTGTGTACCTTGGACTGATCCATCAGCCGTGCCAGCTCTGGGACCTGAGGGGTTAGAATCCGATACACTTGTAAGATGTGGTAATTGCTTTTGCAGATTTAAGCTGGTAATGATGGTCATACAAACAAGTCCCCATGATTGAGCACACATTAAGTCACAATTTAAAGAAGAATGGACTCTTCATTTTGCAAATAGAATTTCTAACACATTTATGAATGATCTGGCAGCTGTTGATGTGTCACTACTTACATCTTCACCGCTGTTGTAGTTTCTCTTGACCGGCTGTCGTTTCTTCAGTAGACCTTCTCGGGTAAACGCTCCAAAAGCCGACTGTAAAATACGAGTTCTAATGGTTACACAAACCTGGGAGTAACATCATAAACAGTAGCATACTATATAATATTATATGTATTTATATTATATATACCATACACCTGACAGTGTGATACAATTAATCATGTTTCTAAAACATGCTTATTCATGCAATAGTTGCAGACCCTATGCATAATTCATCATGGCTTGCAGTGCAAAAATACATGTACATGTATATGACTCAAATCATGGTCATTCTTCAAGCTAATGTACATATGACATGGTGTTATTGGTGCTAATGGCAAATCCCTACATAGTGGATGGATTCCATGTCTACAGCAGATGTGACTAGCAGATATATCAGCACGGGGTAAGTGATATGTCTGACAGCAGGGAGACACACCCAGCCAAGACCTGTATGTACTGGGCTGCTGCCACTGGGGTAATAGATCATTACCCCACACCTGCCATTGAATAATATTTGATGACGATTTGGTACAGCGATCCCCAAAAGGCACCAGGCAAGGTCTCCATTGTATTAATGCCAGCCATTAAATATGCATGCATCTGTGCAAGAGCGAAATATTACCATAAACTGGTCGATAAAATCCCATTGATCATGTCTTCCAGCCAAATCTTTCATCAATCTATGTCCCAGCTTGGGCAGCACTTGACTATTAACAATCGAAGAGACTGTAAAAGTCCTGGTCTATTGTTACAGTACCTCCCATAGCACTCAAAACTCCGCTGGTGCAGCTTTTATGATCAGTTTCATTCGGAAATTGATATTTTTTTTCATTTTCAAAATTATAAAAATGTACTCTTCTTTGTCTGGTTTCATTTAGTTTCAGCCAGGAGGACCGACTGTGATTTGATGAAGTGGAGCGAAGGAGGCTCGATGTGCCAAGTACATTACTCATGACACTGCAGTGATAGATGTGCGACATAGAAGATCACGGACCCTCCCCCGACAGAAACCCAACCGTGCTCGATCAACCGTGACTGAAACCTGACAACTCACTATCAACGTAATGGCCTAGTCTATGCAGTTACACAACAAGACAATAATTCAACCTTGGACATGTTGTAGGAAGCCTTGAATCACTACAGCAGTCGTGTCAGAGGCTGCATAATTCAGTAATTCATTTCCCATTCAAAGGTACACTTGATCTAAAGATCGACATACTACTTATGATCACTAAAACAGCCCGAGATCACAGTACATTTCAAGACGGGACCAAGAGAACCACATAAGAAATCTGTGTACCTTGAGTTCGGATGACAGTAGCTTGGTATCCTGTCGCACCAGTCTCAGCCTCGACTCGTTCCTCAGGGCCTTCCACAGCACCCCTGCCCCCGCATGTCCTGTAACCATAGCAACAACTGCATTGTGATACTGCTTGCTTAATGTACACGTCAAAAATCATAATTCGTCTAGAATTATGTACACTTCTACATCATGTACAATATAGACTGAAGATAATATTGAATACACCAGGTGTAATACTATAAATTATTCTACTTGAAAATCTGACAGCTCATGAAATCATTTGTTATGGCATGTGAATCTATACAATGTATATGTTGTATTTATCATGGATTTGTTTGGCAACACCTGCAACAGTTCATACAAGGTTGTTTTTCTACATTTACCAATATTGAATTCTAACAACAGATTTGATGTCTTATCAGAAATTTTAATCCTCTCCGATACTTAACACTGTGAAAACTGAAGCAACTCTTCAGCATTGTTTAGATGCTGCAAAATGATCAAATGCCACCAAGCACCATCAGCATGTTATACATTATGTTTAAATGGATATGTACAAAGCAAAACAGGATGTCTCAATAAGTTTTTTGTTCTCAATACCTTCAAATAACATGATGATCATAATTGTCTTCAATGGTAAATTGATATTTTTAATATACCCGTAGTCCTTGGTGTCCCGGTATTCTGACATGTACTTTCCTAATCTTTTATTACTACATATTATCGTATCTATAATATTTTTCTGTTCATAGATAAATGCAATTTGTTCAGATGCCTTAAATGTCAGTCTGTATGTGAATAATCACTTGTATTGATTCGATTTTCATTATAACACAGAACACAGGTAGTGCAAGTACAGTAAGGGATAATTACATCTTAATTGGAATGAACATGTCTGTATTATTGTCACAGAAAGCTCTTTGTTCCTGTTCTGTTCTTCTTCATTACCCCTCTGTATTTGTTACATACATAATACCCCCACTGCACCTGGGCCCGAGCTCTTTGACAGTGTCACAATTAGGTACAAAGACTGTATATATCCGCCTTCTCTATTCCAGTTCTACATACCCACCCATACATTGTGTGTGAAACCATACACTCATCCCCTCCCTGTAATACACAAAAGACGGGCCCTCTGTGGATGCCATTTCCGCCCTGGTTTGGAGAGTGCTTACACTCATTGTGTCCATTGTGCCTGTGTGACAGGCCTATTGACTGACCACTGTGACATAACACAGTGATTACCACACCTCCTAGACAATTAACGCACGTCCCAGCAGTCAATACCTTGATTAGGTTATATGTTATATGTCAGAGGCTTTGTCTGTCACCATGGTAACCCTGCCGTCCCCACCCCACCCAAGCACGCAACACAATAGTAAGAGGCCTACTTTTACCATTAATAACCAACCCTCACTGTCACTAAATACCCTGTGCACGGTGACTAAATCATTGGCCGGCCGTGAGCAGCCACACTTCCGAGTCCTTAGCTGGAGCCCTGAGGCAGAGCTCTTAGCCAAGACTCCAGTAATTATCTGAGGTCAGTTTGATGACCAGTGTGTGCCGGGTAGCAGAAACCTGATCAAAGCATTCCGGCCAAAGCTCATTATTAGCCTGCCCACAGGGGGAAAATTACGAATCAACCATATCACTCTGCTATAGATGTAAAAATTTGTCATTACAGTACTTTTGGAACATTATGATGAGGCACGCAGAGCTGATCTCTAAGTCATCATTATGTACCCATTTCTGTCATCATGGTTCTGTATCTATCATCACTACATTGCAGTCCGCAAACGGACAGAATTACACAAGGTAGTCATTATAGAATAATTGGGCCAGTTTTCCAGGCGGATGATTGGGAGACTAAGAAGAAGAAAGAACACGCAATACTTATAGTACCTGGTAATAATAACTCCCTGTGGACATAGTAGTCAGCTACTGATGATCAAGGCCCAGGTAATTGGAGCTGATGAATAGCGATAGACAACTAAGCCTTTACACAGCTGATTATGCCACACATGAGAGATGCTTATTAACTTATAATGCAGAAGGCAGGACCACAGCAAACAGTTGACTAGAATGTTCAGAAGTCAATATTCTAATGTATTTCTTGGTCTCCGTTCATGACGCTCAGTATCTTTTGATAAAGTATGATGTATGTGATGCAGAATGCTTGTAATCCTCGTAATGCCAGATACAGTCTAGAAGCCATCCATCACACAATACATGGTTACTATGGTTACCTTCGTCTACCAGCTCAATAATTTTTTCGATGGCAGGAACTACGTTAGTCAGATGTATAGCAAGCAAAGGTTATCATAAAGGTCAATGTTTTCGATTTTTAACTATGAGAATAATGACCATACATCAGAAATTAATGTTCTACACTATTAATCTATCTATTCTATAGTATGTATATTAAATTCAACACTTTGCAAGAAGGTTTGAAATGATGAGAAATGACGAAGATTCCCTGTGAGATTTGACTCTGAGCAATACACACCTCCGATGGCCCGGAGTTTTGGATTGAGCTGGACGGGGGCCTTCTGCTTGGTCTCTATCTTAGGGTGCAGGAAGTAGTCGGCATGGCGACCATAGAGCCTGTAGAGCTGGACGTGGTGCCATGGTAACAGCTCCTCGTCGCCCTCGGAGAGGTACACCTCACCCTCGTCCTTCTCCTCCTCCTCCTCGCCATCCTCCTCTTGCTCCTCCTGCAGCGTGGCGAACACATCCACTCCGGAGGTGTCGTGTTGCCTGCCGTCACCTGTAGAGGGCGCCAGGAGCGGACCGCTCGCTAGAGAGAGGTGTGACCCGGTGCCGGGGGGCGTGGTGGGGTCCGGGGCGGTCGCCTGGGACACAGACGAGGCAGTCAGGGCCGCCGCCGTGGCAACCGGATCAACACCAGTCTGGGACTTGAAAGCCTTCTTCCGCTCCGCAGCCAGTCGCCGGTCCTCACCTGACGGGGGAGAGAGGAAGGTCATGTAGCAACAATATAATGGCATCAGGTCTTATACCATTGGGAATATACCTTAACTTGCAAGAACAGTCATTTACGTAACCACAGGGCACAACACAGCACTAGAGCTGTGATGGACATAAATAACAATGTACATTATAATATATTATATTTGTACTGATAGTCTATTATACACACATTTGGAAACAAAACACAAAAGAACCCTGGGGGCCTATCGGTGAAAATGAACACGCATGGCTATAGAATTTAATATTTTATTTGTTTAGGCAGATGATTTTATATAATTGCTTGTATTATATGGAGTTCGATGGGCGAGGTTGGTGGGTACAAGCACCCGTGACCTTCTGGACAATCCACTCGAAGACATCGAGCGACCACGATCGGCTGACTAGATCTGCGTGTGACGTCATCATGGACCATGGGTCGTGTGGTGCACATAAACATGTATTAATGCTAGTCGGTGGGATTACAGGGAAAGCTACAATAACATTGTCCTCATTGTTTCCTGCACAAGGAGATTAATGTTTGATGGAGTAGGTGGGGAATTGGAAAAGGAAAACAGGATCAAAATGTTTTTGTGTCCAGAAACAGCTATAACGCAAATCTCGAAACCGCACAGTCATAATAATGCTATATAATATGTCTTGACTATGTTACGAATTTCAAGACATATCTGAGCACAAACAGAGCACATAAATCCCTAAGCCAAGTATTATGTGGGGTGTGAACATGGACTTAGTGTGGTCCTATATTAATCTTTCCATAGATCACTTGCTACATGTTCTCACAGAAAAATATCGTAGAAAGCACACAAAAAGGTGCAGAAATCAATGTGATTTGTGAGAATTGAACAAAAGGGAGTCCCTGCGGTACGAGTGTCCTAGTTCAGACCGCACACAAAGCGGACATGGACAACGCACTCCCAGGGACCGGGGCCGCTCGATTCAGGCCACATCGCTTCATTATCACCTCATAACGACTGCCCGCTATTTGTCCGTTATTAATTTTTCACTGAAAAGTTGTAAGAGCGAGAATTCGCACAATGCCCCAGCGTCAGAGCTGTTGGACTTGACCCCAGCAATGGGTAAAGATCGATAGACGATTTCACAGCGCGGCGAGTAGATTGTTTAAAAAGGCCAGCGGAAAATGTCGGGAACAAGTCCTGACAAAGCAGGAATCGTATTTCAAAAGACTTCCGTGCGACGAGCAAGGAAAAAAGGTGTTCCCAGAGAATGGGGGTTACAGAGAGAACACGGGTCTGCATGCGGTAGTTTTGTGGCGGTGATTGATGTGTGAGCAAGCCTGGACATGCTGAACCCATCGCTGCCAGTGCATAAAGTGCTCAGTCTGCGACTCAAGCTCACAGACTGTCCTTCAAAAATCTACATAATCTGCTGAATTTGAATTTATGAAATATATCTCAGAATGTAATTCAAATACAGAATGTACAAATTGATACAAGCTGTTGCACAAAATGTGTTGAATACTTCCCATGCACAGTATGTTGACAAATATGACAAATCTAAGTTTGTTAATCATTATAATTCCAGATATGGTGTATGTATGTGCACATGTATTCATGTCAGATATATGATGTTGTGATGTACAGGCACCAGCATCCTACTCACACAAGCTAGACACAAGTACCAGTGGTTGTTGAGAACGATAACTAGAGCAGAAGTGCGAGCAGTTCTAGGAAATATCCCTCATCCAAGTAAATGTGAATAATTTATACATCACGTCGAGTGACGGATTCTACACCAGATGGGTCTAAATCACAATCCGAGATCAACGTGTCATGTACATTATGTAACTGAACTCAAACCAAAAGTATTTTTTCATCATTCGGATAAAACAATGCTACATGCAGGCTGATCGTTTTTCCCGATAGACATGCACCTGATTTTCATGACATAATACTACTAAATCTAGAACTGTACATGTATGTAACATGACCTATTGACTAAGTTTTATAACCAGTATAACAAATGCTAATATACTGTTGTTACTGCATATTATTGTTACTAGTTATGTTGGGAAAATAGCCCTGTGCCACTGTTGTTATTTTATCCCAACCAACTCAAAATCAAGTTTTTATTTGTTATCATTATTCGTTAACAGAATAACTTTGGGATTAAAACATCATTATTCATACCAGGAAATAACATGCATGAAGAAAATACTCAACATCTAAATTAAAAGCATATGAATTATCAAGTGTTTTGTATCGTGGACATATAAGTAGTGCACAGAGAGGGAAAAACACAGGGATTCATAGCTACGTAAGTGTGATTTACTGCATCCAAACAAGAGAGCAAGAACCATACTCACTGAGAGACTGACGGCATATTTCCTGCAACTCCTCGGCCTTTGCATCACGCTTCGCCTTTTCTTCATTTCGCTTCTGAAATAGATGAAAAAAACACAACGAATCAGTTATAATACACAAACTGTCTGTAAAATATGTTATTTAATCTAAACAATACTGCATCATCATTACAAAAAGTTTTTTTTAATTTTTCAATTTATATCATGTATGGCATACATTCAAATGGTGTAGCACTTATTCACACTACAAAAGGTCCACCTCCACTGATAGTTTTCCAGAGCTAATGGAGTGACAGTTGTACGCCGCAGACCCAGGCCAGCGTTAATGGCTGCAAACTGAGCGAGTAAGGAGACCCACAGTCGTTTGTCAGATTTCATTACCTCCCCCAGAAAGCGAACTCGGTTTGCTTCCACAAGACAAACCACATTATCACAAATTGTCTCCGAAGTCACTGACTTCGAGCCAGTCCCACGCCCAAAAAACTGCCTATGGCTACGGCGTCTTTAGCAAAAGACTGGATGAGGCCATAGTTCCACATCTACATAATCAATACAGTACTGGGGTCTATACCACGCCCCTAATTGTCCCGATGTACCGCAGTATTTGTGGCCCCTGGCACGAAATGTCGCCATACCCCCACAAGCAACTAGTGCCGAGTTACCTCGACATAAATCCACACCAATGTTTCACTTGGGACCGGGCGACTGGAAAAACATGTTAAATACAATTCAGGCAGTATTTGCTTCAGTGCTAACACGGTTAGAAGATCCATACTGTGTGCATTACAATGATGGAAGTTGTATTCATATTTAATACATGTACCAGAACCACCAGCATAGCATTTGGCAAGGGGAACAAAGATCAGATTTTAGGTACTGGCGGAAATCAGTTTTTGTCTCAAAATTACGAGTTCGCCTAGCTTCCACAAATGGAATTTCCAGCAAACCCCTCAACCCCCGTAAAATCCCTAATATTGCTGGCCCAGCCCATAGACTGTACCCGATCGAATTTCCTACCCAACTCACCCCCAACATTCCCAATGGTTACCATGAATAATGAAAGTCATTTCTGTGCGGCTTGCACAACTGTGGCACCAAGGGACATGCCATGGCTATCAATAATGAACAGCTCCGTTCTATTGGTGGAATAGCGACAGATCCCTCGGGATTGCGGACCTTCATAAACTGCTGGCTTGCCGCCCACCCTGACCTGCCCCCCCCCCCCCCCCCCCTGCCTCCCTCTTTCTCTCTCTACCACCACTCTCAGCAAACCCACTGATCCACCGTAATCAATCCTAGGCTCTTGTAATAACTGTGACATATGGCACATTGCCCAAGTAATGCCTCCCACTTTAGCATATTTAGAATAGAACGTCCAATGGCGACTTTGTGCAATATGGTGTCAAGTAAGGACACATGTTCCCACCCCTTGTGCCTGTCAACTGTAGCTTTGGCTTCAATGTTCCTGCCCCACCCTTGCACCTCTCTACCCTACACTCCCCTCTATCCAGTCTACCCCACCCTACCCTACAGATTACCCCCAGGTATTTCATAAATGTTGCTCATTCTTCTATATTTAATAAGGACTGAAAAGGTGCACCTTCAATATATTCATGGATATAATAGCGTGTTTTATATGGATGAGTACTTTCCCTTAATCAGCACCATGCTACCCCACCCTACCCTTCATCAACCAAGCTACCAGCACAGTTCAGTCCGAGGACCACCTCACACCTACAGCATACATTAATGTATCCCTCCCCATGAGCCACCAGTCCACACCAGCCTTGCTGACATGGCACCCACCTGTACATGTCACACCCTCTATAATTCACCAGTATTGTGCTACAATGTGGCATGATGTCACTGGCATCTGGGTTTTAATTCCCATTGATCCACAGCACTCAACACGCTCATTGGAATGATAATCAGATTTCAGCTAACTTCACTTCATTTCATCCATTCTGCAGGACAATTTTAACCCATAAACCTCTGGGTAACAGCTGTCTATACTGGTAACATTTTAACATGCTAAAAAAAATTCTACTGCACTCTAGTATCACTCGAGTGCTAGTCCCTGAATGCACCACTTCTATTGTACAATGAGTTAATGTCAAAGCTAAAAAGAAAAATTTCTATTTGCAGAGCTTATGGAGGTTTTGCCAACTCTCTGTTGACTTAAGGTGTATTCTAACTTGCCAGAAATATCTATCACTTCAATATTTGTGATTCTAACTGAGAATCGACGGACATGAAAGAGCTCATAAAGACACGGAAAAGACTATACATGTATTATATACACAGTGGTGGCATTTTCAAATATTTTACAGGAGCTATATGTCTTGCCACTAGACGAATCATACTTTTTTATATCAAGTACAAAATGTACTTTGAATATCACAGTGCTGAATACATGAAAACATTATGAAATAGTGTGTACTTGTACTGGCATGTCCATTCTAGGTCATAATACATTGGCACATATATATATACATGGAAAAAGTATAAAAATTAATGTTCTCTTTATACCTGGGCGTTTAATCATCTCCAAGAAGTTATACAAGGAGGTTTGCGAGATCACAGGGCAGTGACATGAGTTGTTTGCTCTGACGGTGAGATCGAGGTACACTGAGTGCCAGACTTTACCCCCACAGTGTGGCTACAGTATTATGAAGTCTCTCACGCTGCCTGCCGGGGCCCTGTCCAAATAACAGTTCAGCATTCAGCACGTCATACCCCGGTCAAAGGTCAACTACCAATATCTGCTTAGCCATGGGCACGACAAAAACGCGCAAAAATACCTGGCCAATAAAACTACTCGAGTAGTCTTGAAATAATAATCGAAACAGCACTACACAAATATGGCTTACCCCAGGCGTCATTACAGATTCTTAGAAGTCATACATGCAATGTTGGGGTACACTATATGTTATATTTATTACACAGAAATCATAAAATCAATTATACAATGTATGAAAAGCGCTGCTTGGGGTCTACGAAATAACCTGTGAAATCAAATGTATTGGAATTTGTTTCAATATCACTGATATTATTATGACATGCCAGTCGGGATACATGTATCTACAGTATATGTCAGATATTCAAATAAAATTGTTAATCAAATAACTGCTGCTGTGTCCTGAACACAGGTAGTCTGATGGTATTCCATGTTTGAGCATGTCATATCTACTGTAGCTTTGTAATGTATCTTTACACTGGTTGCTCAGCAATGTCAGCAGTGGCATATTTGCACATGCTGGGTTCACAGCTGCTGCTCCTCAGCCATACCGACATCTAGCTGCGCACAGAATTAGCATTTCATTTCTGTCAGATGCTGCATTAATTGATCGAGAAAATCAATACCACCGCTGAATTTTATAACCTACATGTAGTCTTACTTGCAAGATAGAGAGGGGGGATTCAGATGAAGAACCTGCGTGAAGACTGACAGCTTCAGTTTTCAGAAGCCACAATATCATATATCACAGAGTCCTGTCAGCTCGCCTTTGGTTCTTCAATCTAAAGGTGAACTGACAGGAGACTGGGACAGCTAAACCTGCCAGGGGGAGAGGGAGGCAAGGAGGTGGGGGATAGGCCCAGACCTGTACTGAATATTTCTTGAAGGGACCGTACTTCAAGGTCCTTTACAACACCAGTGTGTGCCCTTCTTGGACAACGTTGCTTCCTCAGCCAACCTTGCAAGGCCGTCCAATCAGGCCATCTACCCAGAAAACTACAAACGTTTTGAGAGGGAAATTACACCCAAAATCAATATCAATAAAGGAATAAGAGAGCGAGAATAGTTCTGACTTGGCCACTTGGTGGCGTTGCCATAAATAGAGAGATATAGGGGCAGTGGGCTGCTCTGTGCTGTGTGGGATTGGATGTCTATTTAAACTAGATGTCGTGCCATATTGGAAGCCATCTCTCCTTACATCGATGCCATTTCTGCGCTGATTGTCTGTTTGCCACCTCGTCACTGAGTAAATACCGCTGAGACCGACAGCAATGATAATCTAAAACTAATGTCGGGCGGAAATATTACGCAAAACGTCTAATTCACAACCGCAGTTTCTGCATGTAGCATGTCAATATCTCATCACTTTGCTACACGATGCTAACTGAGAAAATACTGCCAATCTACATGAATACACTCCAATAAAATAACCATGATCAGTTTTTTGTCAGTGTATCATGTACACCAGGAACATGACCAAGAAGCCACTAATCCTTGGTCTTGTTTTTTCATGTGGTTGCATGCCACAAAAACTACACTTTCAGAAAATAATATCAACGAGAAAATTAGCTCTGAGAAATAAATAGCACTCAGCAATATTCACTAAGACACACACAATAGTGTATCTAGCTTAAAATAATTAACACCATTGCAATCAAATATGAATGATTCACTGAACTGGTAAACGCAGTCAGTCATAAGTATTCGACACAACATGATAATTATTCAATTACTCCTGTACGACAACAAATATGCAATAAATGAATAATATGGTCGGCAAAAGCTGGGGTTTCAATTACTTTGTCATGAATGACTACTAGTATTACAGAAAGCCAAGTACCAGGGAAAGCCCAGGCTAATATATACAATTGTTACAGTCCACTAACAGCTACTGAATAATACAGTATTAGAGCACACCAGAGGCACTAGTACCACTGTCAATGTGGTTATCGGTAATAACAGCAATATGCAGGACAACAACAACACTGGTCGCAATAATTCCCTCCCCAGCCACAAACAATGCTGTAAATTAATCCGCTGGTCAGTGAAAGCGTGCTATCGACCCACTCCAACAACATCACATAGCTACGAACAATGTGACCAATCACACGATGTCAGCGAAATACACAAGTCCCAGTCATAATGAATGATTTCAATAGACACGACAAAACTGAATGGGAAATGCAAGACAATAGCGAGAGTTGGAAGTGGCAGTGAACAATGGCTCTATTGTTCCGTTGATCACGTTTGGTGGCGGTATTACTCTTAGTTTAGGAGACATGCCACAACACATCGAGGCAGGCTCAGTGTAGCATATGGTGCTCACAATAGGCGAGAGAGGGGGAAACCATTCACTTGTACGTAAGTCTCTTGTGCCCAGTCAGTCATGTGTATCCTACACTCAACAGCATGATATAGAGCCTTCTTGAAATATTGATGCATGTTTCATCCCATCAATTGTTTTACAAGGTCATGTGCTTTTGTTGTTTCAATACAGCAACATGTCAGCATACGATTGGTGTTATTCCTTGTGCTTACGCCAATTATGTTCAGCACAGCATGCTCTAACATTTCACAAACAGGCTTGAATATACATGATATATGTGTAATTTATTTAGATCAACATCATAGAGCTCCCTGAGATGTCCAAAAAGGCATTGACGCAATTCCTACATATTGTGCGTATATTGCAGATTTGTCTTTTAAATCTTTAATGCTAAACATGTATATCCCACTTAATCTAAACCCTAAAGTCTGTATCCAGGGATTGGATTCAGAGGGCAATAGCAGTTGTTCAATTATACTCCCTGGGCTGTGAATCAGGCACTTACTGCACCATGTGTGGGGGTAGAGGGGTATCGGAATAGCTGGGTGGGGAGAATTGGCAGTGGGGAAGACCTGTTTTCTTTCCCTCTGCTGTGACAAGGTTACACATCGTGACAGGAATACAACCTCTCCAAGGCTGGGTAGTATACATGTAGTCTACTATACATGTATACAGTGGGACCGGTAATAGGCTGGGAGACGTAAGATGAGTAACTAAAAGCAGAGCGGGGACACAGTAATGGAGTTCGGTGATGTTGGTTGGATTCTGAATGTCCTGTTGTTGGAATATCATCCTTTTATATCTGCTGTATATCCTCGAGTTCAGAGGAATCCACACAGCTTTCAGCCTGTTGCAGTAAAACCCTCCAGAAAACTGATTTCAAATGGTGCTAGAGCAGCATTGAGGCATTATCTATGCGCCAAATGAAAACAGGGTGCTGGACAGGCCATTCATGGGAAGCTGGCTGACTGTTAGATGTTGATAGAAAGCATCATCTCGTTGTTGTTGGTTATCTCGTTTTTTCTCCTGTTGAGACGAGTGAGAATACTTCCCTGTGAACTGTGTGATCGGACGACTGGGTCCCTAAGCTAAGCACCAACAGTCCTGGTCATGGCTGTCTAATTATCTTCTCTGAAGGGCTGTCACCATGCCAGTCCTGAAGGCTTTTTCATACCGCTCAGCTTTCAGATGTCCAAATATGTGTTGTACGGCCTAACTGGACTGTTGCTTTAGTCTCGAAACACCGCAATACTTCTATCACAAATCCCAGAATTTACATTTTTCAACTGGCTAAAAATAGCGTGTTAAAGCATAACACCCAGTCATTAGTTCTCATGAATATTCATTAGCATGAGCACATTTGCTCTGTTTATGATGAACCAGGTTATTAGTGCACCATTAGGAAACAAATTCTGCCACGCTGCTCTCCACATCTTGAAAAGGAAAGAGTGCCATTGCAGCGAGGCAAAGTACGACAGTTTCATCGCGGTGCCTGGAGTCGGCTCCGACAGCAAACACTCCACGCCTCTTCCCAGTACAAGTGTGCACCCAAAATAGAGGGCTTGTCATCTATAAAAGGGGCTGGCAGTCAATCCAGCAAATCTATCACTGGCGTCCTGCCCCAAATAACTGTCTGCTTTATAGGTTCATAAGAGACACCAAGGCTGTTCTAGCTTCTCCTTGTCTTCATAAGCCAAGATTGTTAAACTGCGGCAAATTGGGAGAGCACAAACCAAGTGTTCAGCCGGGCTTCCAATGCATTATCAATCATATTGCTCAAATATGCTGCAAATGCACACTGTGATATTGGCAAATAGAGGTTTTCTTTGCAGTCATGGTGCAAACACTTTGAATTTCACATGATCTATTTTTGTCCAGGGTCATTGTTTTTCCCGGATGTTTCATGCCATGCACTGTCACACAATCAAGTTCATTAGGGAGGAGTTGTCATTTCATGACATTTCCATGCAATAGACTTAAGAGAAACTATTTTAGAAGTGCCAGCTTGATTATATAGTACAACATGCAAATCCAATGTTTGGGCCATGCACTTACGATTGGTTAATAGATACACTGAGCTGGTTGAGTAAGCGTGGCGGGTTGGTTGTAGGTTAGGGTGCTGGCAGGTCGGACCTTCAGTAGCCCTGGCCGTGGACATGAAGCCGGACAGCACAGGTCACTGACTGGACAGAGGCCCAGTCTGAGAACTGTACAGGACGTTTCCATGCCAACAGCTGGGGCCCCAAAGATTACTGCACTCTTGCGAAGACTCGTAGCCCTAGTGGTCCACAAACCAAGACAACATCGACATAAACAGCATGCTAATTGCAACACCCACCTGTTGTTATGGCAACCACGAGGTGCACTGATTTCAAATGGTGCTAGAGAGGGAGGGAGAACAAAGCTCTATCCGCCATTTGAGACCAGGAACCTTGGGCGCAGATTGGGTCTTCTCCAGTGGCCTGGGTGCAGGCGATGGTGCGGGCCAATTTCTTCCTGCAGTACTTTCTTGAAGCGCCGACTCCCAGTGCAGCACTGTGCCGTGGTTATCCGACATGAAGCGGTCCTGCATCTCAGATCAGTCGAGGCTTGCAGCAGCGGCTGGATCACAGCCATATTGGTACCGGTGGCTATCGATGCTGCCATCCGAGGCCTTGCAGTCTTGCCGACATGTCCCAAGGGGACCAAGTCCATAGCGACACTCAGCTTGTCCAAAGTCATTGCATTCTTTACTGTAAAGTCATTTTTGAGGTGCCACACACGGGAGTTCTCATGCAATATCTGTCCAACATACTTCCACGGACACCTCCTCTGCTGTGCCAATATTCCCTTTTTATTAGTGTCACGGAGTTGGTCCAGTATAAGCTGTGACCTTTGGCTGGTCGTTGTAGTGATGTGCCTACTCTCCGGGAAACCGTCAATGTCCGAAGATCTATGGCTGCACTTCGATACCGTAAACTCCAATACGCCTGGGCAGATTCCAAATGAAAGGAAGGGGCCAGGGCCTTGGTGGGGAGGGACGGGAGACGAGCTGGCTGAGGCAGGAGCAGACCCTGGTTTGGATGTGCGTATGTGTGTGGCTGTGACAGGCTGTGTGTCTCGCTGTCGTCTGCACAGAACCTCGCCTCCACCAAGGAGACATAAATTATTCCATCTCTGTCGAGTGGAAGGAAGGGGGAGACAGGGGGTACTGGAGGGAAAGGAATGATGGGGGTGCAGCTTCCATGAAAATTCTGAGCTTTGGGCCATGGTGCTTGATATGGGGGGAGGGGGGGGGGGTTGTCATAGGGAGGGTGAAGCTAAAGAAACAATGAGAAGACACAACAGGGCAGAGCCAGGCAGGGCATAGGGGGAGGAGAAGGGAGAAAGCAGGATGTGGGGCAGAGGGGGTGGGATTCGGGAGGGGCAGGGCTGTTGTACCTGAGCACATACATACCACAGGACGAGACTAGGTAAGGAGAGAGGGGGAGGAAAGCCAGGTTAAGCAGTGTCCCCTGACCACAGCCCACCCCAAACATACAGCAAATGCTCTAAAAGGACTGTCATGCTTCATCATCATCAACCCCAGTCAAAGCTAGAGCTGCACTGGAGGCAACTTAGAGGCAGCATGCGCTATATTTAGCTGCACACAACTGTACTAAAGCATATGGCCACAAACCGCTGGCGGTTGGTTGGTTGGTTGGTCAGTTAATCCACAATGCCTTGAAGCAAGCAAAGCCAGCTAGTGTCTACAATCAGGAGCAGGCTAGGTGTATGTAGGATATAGTGCACCTCTGGGTTTATGTAAGTGTGTGACATACGACACATGCGGTGGCGGAGTCTGCGTGTTTCCCTCACGATCTCACTGTGCTGCGACATTCGCTGCGGTGGTTTCCCAATCACGATCTCGGCGAACCGTCACTGTGATGGCGTGCATATGATGTAGCAGGGCAATAAAATAAGGCCCCTCAATAACGCCCTGCTGTAGGAAGTTTCACTCTAGTCATGAACTGACAAATATTGTCATGCAGATTAATTACCCAGTACTTGGTAACAACAAAAGGTTCAACTTTTTAGCTTCTTTACCCCTGAAAAAAATTAAAAGCAATTTCCACCTTTAAAATTTTGAATAAATGACAAGACTCCACCCCCCTCTGCCTATACGAACCTATACAATTCACCACCACCCCCCCCCCCCCTCCCACACATTCATAACCCTTCAACCCAACCACCACTCCCCCCCCCCCCCCACTCCACGGCAACTTTCCCCACCTGTCCCCAGCACTATCCTCTCCCTGCCACACTCTGCATGCTCTGTCAGTGTTTGCACACCTTGACTTTCCCACAGCAGCAAAACCTAGCTCACATCCACAAACACCTTGACAGAACAAAAAGTATTCCCTTGCCACTCTTTAAGCGACACAAAAATTTAATATCCTAGATAGTACATGCAAAAACTTTAAAGCCCAAAATTGAAAACTACTAGAAATAGTGAGAATCAATATCAATGGCATCCACAACTGCTCTAGATATTATAACCAGTATTGATTGTACATGTTGTATACTCGTATTTATACACAAAATTATCTCAAAAGTCCGAGCTGGCCTTACGTAGATAGCTCCGTGTGCGAATGTATACTTTATGACTCAGCACCTTCGCATATATATATATTTAACATCAGTACGTAAGCAGTCACGAGTACAGGGGTGTGTTTAAATTAAGGCTGTTCGTGTGGACAAAACTATAGCAGTGCAGCCACTACAGCATACTTGAGCGCTGTTTGAAGTCGTATTAGGATGATATATATATGTACAGTGAAATGTTGAAACCATTTGAATTTTTTTTTCAAAAAAAAATTAGCCCTTACAATACGTCAGAGTAATTGAACCTGGGTGAACCTGTGTCTGTTGAGAGAGCCCCGGTCATGTCAAAGAAGACGTCGGGTGTGGGGGGAGGGCTCCCCATTGGGGGGGGGGGGGGGGGGGTGAAGCACAATGTACAGCCCTCAGCATATGAGTGCAATCAAGCAATACACTTGATGTGTAAGAGGCAAGGTAAACAAGGTAAATACATGGCAAGATTTAGTCATACACTTCAGAAATACATCCTCTTTCATAATCTGACTCATTACTACCCTGTGTACTCAACAGTCTTGTGACATGTTTTGCTATATTTTCGCTATATCCATAGTTACAGCTAAATAAATTGTATGCCAGCTCTCGAAGGAATCCTGATCCTTTGAGGTCAACACAAAAGAAGACATCTGTCACTGTTGTAAATATATTTCAAGCAATACCAAACCATGAAGCAGAATGCAAACCCCCAGATGGTAACTGATTTGACAATGGTTGTCTGAATGGTGAAAACAATTCAAAGATACTGAACAAATCTACCACAAAAATAATATATATCCTATACATTGATGTTCATCAGATTCCTTAGATTCCATTATATTCATGATGTATCTAATATATATGGAAAGCAAACTAGTAATTCATTAATGTATTATCAAAATCTAAGGGTATTCGGTCATAATGACAATTGTCTGTCAAATGAAGACAACGTTTAGTCCAAATCCTACAATGTACAAGAAGTTACAAACCTTCTGGGACCTATCATCCTTCTCTTCTCTAGAGCTAAATGTAGATGTGAACCGTGCAGCCTCAGGAGACGTACTGCGCAAGCCAGGCTCTGATTCATGTATATCCACAATTAAGATGCTAGAAGATGATCTGTTATTCCTCAACAATGGAGTTTTAGATTCGCTGGAGACAGACTTCCACTGACCGTTCCATCATCTTCCTTCATTCCACGGACATATCAGATACATTCTCAGTCATCGGCAATTCAGAACATTTATCTGTCTTATCAATCACCATTTGCAGCAGAGTAGTTATTCCAATGTGTGCACTGTCCTAAACTTCTGCACTGATCTCAGCAGAATTCTTCACATAAAAACTAACATGGCAGCTTACGAGTGCTAGGTTTGAGGCCACGTGGACGTGATCATTCGTTGTCTAAGCTTTCCGCTCCCTCTCGCTCGCCACAACCTTTCCTCGTCCAAACCAGCGTGTAAGCAGATGTCAATACTCACTCACTCCAAGGCTTTTATTGACCAGGAGCTTGGCATGTTGAACAGATCTATTAGACCTGAGCTGTGCCACCTGCCCTGGCTTACATGTGCGGCCAGTAGTGCGTTATATAGACATCCGAGGTCTTATTGCCAAACACAGAGCTTGTCGCAATCACATGCCGGTGACAAAGGTGTCCTGCATGGCTGGAGTCTGTCCGGCCGGCCGTCAGGGCTGAGGCTGTGTGAGCTCACTGCTGGCTCGCTAATTGTCGTCTCTGTCCAGCAGTAAGCTCGGCTCTCACCTCGGTGTACTGCAAACTTTGTCGGGAGGACACCGCAAGTGTCATTTCACAGCTTGTTAAATGATCTACATCATGGCTGTGACAATACGGACTGCATAGGAGTCTCTTGGTAAAGATGTATTCTCCTCTGTATGTGTGTCTGTGTGCGTGTGTGTGTGTGCAAGTCCTCGGCAAATATAGGCTGCTTATCGCCATTCAGCAGAGTGCTGTTTATCTAGAGGTTCATCTCCTTGAAGACATCGGCAAGGTGTGAAATATTCATGAAGACGATCGGTTTATGATCAGTGTCCGCTGACATCGGTGGCCCTGTATTGATACACTGACACATTCAGTGGCGGCCAATCAGCCGCTGGGTGTGCCGCATTCGTAAGTGCAGTCTTCAAGCTGGCCTTTGCTGATTGGCTCCCGATGGGATCTTTCCGGACGTTGTTTACTCTTCCGTGACGCTTTGGTCGGCATTGTGACGATTGATTCCCCATCGTGGACAGACAAAAGGGGCCCCGACATGTACCTCCCCTGTCCCCTCCTAGGCCCCCAACCTCCCCAAATACTCCCAACTGTGCCATGCCAATGTCACCTACTGTATACATGCAAGGAATTACTCTGGTATGAGTAGGGGGGGGGGGGGGGGTCCATCCAATGTCTCCAAGTACTTTCTCCCAGTGATTCTGTGGCCACATTCAATTCGGCCCCCTACTGGCAGCAATAAAGACAGGTAGAATTGGCCAGTGTCAGAGCGGGTGGTCCCCCACTGTACCTGAGGGCTACATGTCAATATTGGGAGGATCAATAGGTGAGAGGCTTATAATCAGCATGTGCATGTACAGGTAGCTACATATATATAATATATACAACCCCCCCCCCTCAACACACCCACAGGCATAAAGCACCGCGGACAGCTTAGCTATACTCCACACAAAACCCACACCAGTAATGTCCTCTTACATTTCATGATATTTCTATTCAATAATCTGATCTATAGAAAATACCATGACAGGCGCACATACTGACGCTGCCACCTGCCTCCCCGTGATAGTGCCGGCAAAATTCTCTCACTGATATTGATATAGCCAGGTACAACAACATACAACCAACAACGTAAACAAAAGGTCATGGCTCAGTGTGAAAAACTTCACAATTCCGTCCACAGTTTATCATGTGACATTTATAACGTACATGACATGTACTACGTGTAATGGCGATAATGAGAAATGCCAAGAAGTATCCAATTATATATGCACCGCAAGCACCAATATCGCTGATGACGTCACTATCACTATTAGTGAATCAATATATTTGTCAAGATCAAGTTTTCATGCAGCCTTTTAAGCCATTCATATAAAACACAACTAATGTACAATTTATTGATAACGGAGCTATTTCGAGCAACTTCTTCCTCAATGACCTGGACTGCTGAATGCAACATGAACAAACTCATAATGAATACACAAACATTGAATAATGTTTTTCTTTCCCTTCCTGATAATTATTGTTAAAGACTTATTCACCCAACCTTGCAGCACAATTAATCCCCCAGCCACTGTCATCCAGTCACCCTCTGATGTCATACCTTGTAGTACCGACCCTCTGATCTCATACCTTGTAGTACCGACCCTCTGATCTCATACCTTGTAGTACCCTCTGATCTCATACCTTGTAGTACCGACCCTCTGATCTCATACCTTGTAGTACCGACCCTCTGATCTCATACCTTGTAGTACCGACCCTCTGATCTCATATCTTGTAGTACCGACCCTCTGATCTCATACCTTGTAGTACCGACCCTCTGATCTCATACCTTGTAGTACCGACCCTCTGATCTCATACCTTGTAGTACCGACCCTCTGATCTCATATCTTGTAGTACCGACCCTCTGATCTCATACCTTGTAGTACCGACCCTCTGATCTCATACCTTGTAGTACCGACCCTCTGATCTCATATCTTGTAGTACCGACCCTCTGATCTCATATCTTGTAGTACCGACCCTCTGATCTCATACCTTGTAGTACCGGCGTCGCTCCTGTTCCTGTCGCCGTTGGTAACGCTCGTCCTGGGCTCGGATCAGCTCCTGTTGTAGCGTGACTCTCTCCTGGAGCCGGTCGCTCTCCTGGTCTCGGAGGTCCTCCTGCAGGCTCTGCCAGAACTCATACACTCGCTCCCGACGCTGAAAACGGTACAATACAGTACACAATTAATATCTAGTAGTACCGTGTTTCACTTCATTTACTAAGACAATCAGATACAAGTAGCCAGGTCAGCTGACTACATTATATCCTTGGCTTCCTTCCCTCCAGCCACGGCAAACAGAGCCAGGGAAATTGAATTTGCGGCTGTCAGAACATCCATCAGAGGGCAATCTAAGCGCCAGCCAGGGGACACTGGACATGGATATAAACACAGCCCTCATTAATCAGCGGCAAAGCCTTGCTGTATACATGCACTGTGCTACTGTCAGGACCATTCTGGGAGCTGGACGGTCACAAGGTGCCACAAGACTTGATAGTGTCCTCTAACCAACCCTGAATATAATACTGTCGAATGTTCAATCCAGTATTCACATTTGCTCTTATGGAAGAGGTCAGTTCAGGGTACTCAGTTGTACCGATCATAAATCCAGATTATCCAGGAGCTTCCTTGTTCAGGTAAAATGCTGCAGTGCCATGCTGATCAGTTACATGTGGAAACACACACACACATGTGCGTGTTTAGTAGACTCTGCCATACTTTCCATTGCTAACTCATCGTCTTGTTCATACCTGCACTGACATCAAGAATGCAATACGCCGTAATCATTAAACTGATTGTTATGATATGGTAATATCGAGCATGCTTAGTAGACAGCTTGAGTGAGCACCTGAACTTTGATACTTCATACGAGTTGATTTTTTAAGATAAGAGAAATGTTGAGATAAAGAGTAGACGAGATGATATCAGCATCCTGACTTCCAAAGAAACAATCGATCGTATAGTCAAAGGTAGACAATAGGGCAACACATCAAGCAGTGTCAACAGCTGAAAGGCATTCAACCCAATATTGTATCACCTCTTCACACGACATATAAATTAGTAGGCTGAGAAAACAGTGATGTGCTTTGCAAGAAAACCTGTTATTCTTTGAAAGCTTTTTGTCATACCAATAATCATGATAATTCCTGAGCATCAAGGGAATTATTTTCAAGGCCTCTGGGTAGTGAGGCTGTTGGGAGCTGGGATACCAAGGATGGGAGAGAAGTGGTCACCACAGAAGCGGTGCAGTATGAAGGATTGGCAAGCAGAGGGGAGGGGGGAAATTGGGAGGCTTGGGTGCCGTGGAAAAGGCTTGAGAAAACTCATCAGTCTTGACAAGGATGTGTGACAATCATAGCAAATCCAGCAGCAGGCTTGCAGAGTGTGCACACTGATCCCCTGGGAAAGGGTTGCTGAGGTAACCACAATCTTGGGCCCTGTAACTAGGCACTGACAGATCATCAAACTGTCCACCATCAGGGTACCTAGGCAACCACTCCCCATGGCAACAAGGTGATGAGACTGCTTGGCCAAGACAGTTATTTAATCTCCGGGGACTTGACTGACACTTGAGCCAGCGGGTAATGCATGCTAAATGTGTGCACATGCACACAGAGATTGGCGGACATGGAGGTGCCACACGATCTGTGACCTTTGCCAGGACCAGTTATTGCCAGGACGACTTGAGGGCTCACACACGGCGCCCAAGGTCAGCATGTGGAGATCCCTCCTAGCCTAGCAACAAACTCGGCAACCGAACGAGGCAATGTCCATGTATGGTAGTTTTACTGCCCACACACGCCGATCTAAGACTGACCACGTGCCACGCGGAGTAACCCCAACCCCACCTCAAGCTAGCCTATTGAGTGTCTTAGCTGCAGCAGCTGCACAAATATCTACTGGACAATATCCACCCCCACCCCTCCATTCAATATCCCAAAGATACGGCAACATAAGGTCGGCAATATATGACATGGGCCTGGCTAGCATCAAACACGAAGCAAACCGTACACGGATGTCCCTACACAACCTCACAGGCAGCGTAAACGCTTGATATACATTGCCTGAGCGATGGGACATCTGTGGGTTTTAAGTTACCCTGAGAGACACAACCAAACATCAACCAGATCCCGTCGTCGCTCTACCCCCGACACTTCCATATTTGTGCCGAGCTTAAAGGTCAATCTACAACCCGCTTGATTGTGCATACTATATCAGGCGCAGACTGAGCCCTAGATGTAAACTGCGGATCAAATAGCTTGCTCCAAATACATACCCCATGCATAATGCTCAAGATGTGGACGGCAGTGTATCAGTATGGAAAGATTCTCTGACACCCATTATTTTGAAAGGAATCAAAAATAATTTAATTGTAAATGAATAAGTGAGGTGATCAGATTAATTTTGATGAATTACCATACATGTAATATGTGCATTTGTGCATGAAATCCAAATATACATGTGATATGAATTTGTAGCATTTCATGAGAGTTATATTTAGATGACAGATATTCCCTTCAAACATCAGAATAATATATAGTGATATATATTTATACCGATGTCAAGTTGTCAACCTGTAAAAGCTCGTGAGATATTTCCCAAGTTGTACCATGTCACAATGTTGGTTGTCCTGTGAATCGTGCCTTCCACGGGGGTTTGGGCATTTTGATGAATTTGTTGATTGCGGGATTGTGTGTCTGGAGGCTCGTTCCTCCTTAAGTGGCTGGGACGTGGACGGCCAAGAAACAGGGAGAACAATAGTGGATCACAAGATTCATGGCTGGTGGGGTGGGGTGAGGGGCTGGCTAGGAGTAGAGATGGGGGGGGGGGGGGTAGTCCCTAGGGACCGTCCCCAGCACCACAACCCAAGGTCGCAGATCTCCCCTCACTCACTCCCTACAGCCAGTCGATAATACAGCCCCCCAAATCATATCAAACAATAGCAGTCTTTTCAGCAGAAGGACACTACAATACTGACAGGACTATAGCCAAGTAAAGACTTTCTTCAAAAGCTCGGAAACTGCCAATGCACACCCCAACCATCGCCCATAATAATACTTCAACTGGATTACCTACTGTAACAAATCTGCACAATCAGCCAACGATCTGTATACCCATAGATATTCTATTATTACCAAGACGCAGTGTGAAATAATCACGCCACTCAGCTAGGAGCTGTAAAGCTCACTCTATAAAGAGGGATTGCGAGATGGCATGGCAGGAGCTGTCCAGATAGAGAAGCGAGCGTCAATCTCGGCTAATTCTATCTTGGTTTTACCATCAGTAGCCTGTGCAAGATTCATGAGACACTCCCTAGGTAATCAGTACCTCGTCATATGTAAGTCACTTGCCAGTAATTATACATTGAAACATAATTGCATTTTACAAAGAATGAGCACTCAAATATGCACTGCACGAATCAATCCCCTACAATATATGAAACCCTCATAGTTTCTACAACAGGAGTCACACCATATGCTCCATACATCCAAGCTATGTGTATTCTTTGTGCTCGCCACCACAACGTCGTGGTGAATATTGGAATTTTCACTTCATTAATTCTGATCGCATCATGCAGAAAGTACACCATTCAGTTTACTATCAACATGATTAAGCCATGTCAAACATCTGTATCCATCAGCCCTTGACCTTCAGGTTCTCAAGGCCATCTGAAATCTAATGCTTTCATATACCCGGTACATATACGTTCGTTTTTCCGATTGTGTATTCTGCATGAGTGAGCCTAGGGCCTCCTGAACAAAATAACGACACTTCTGTAAGCCCAATTTGCACCTATAAGGTGGACATGATAAAGCAATATTACATCAACAACAGATTGGACCCCCTTGGTCATGACTCAATGATATACTCTATTAAAGTCAGTATTTCCCGAAGTTGAGTGAACCACAACAAACAGACTAAGTGTTATCTATGGCACTTGACATCTGGAGATGTACGTTAGAGCATAGTCGCAACAGAGACAACCGGGCCCGACCTCGGCAAATACCATCTCATGTCAAGTTCTTGAGGATGGGCTTCCTACATCTAGCATATACCAACGAATGTTCGAATTAGAGTCATAAATTCCACACAAAATGGCTAAAAAATCACAAGGTATAATGTTTTGTGGCCTGCAGGCTCAGTGTACATTATATAGATATAAATAAGTAAAGGCTGTTGAATATGTTATGATTTGCGACTCTACGAATGTAGAGACAGAGTTTCTGACAGATCTTGAACCGAAAGTGCAAATCTCAATACTATACCAGAGCCCTCTTTCAAAACATACAATTCAAAATGACACCGAATCAACGTCTATTTCGTCTTGCCATGCTCATCAAAGCATCTAGAATACATCTTTTTCTCCAAATGGAATGAAATCTTTGACTGGACAAATGTGCCAGCACAGCCACTCTATATGGTAATCACTTGCCCTTGCCTGTGATCTGTGGTCCCAGTTCAGCCATTACCACCAGCCAGCAACCCTACATCAAACGATGCTTATCTAGCTTGGTGCAATTGCTTGGCAAAGATAATGATCTGTTATAACCACACAGAGATCACCGAGGAAGAAAAAACTAGCAAGAATTTCCATTTTGTCATCATTTGCTATTTTCGTCTGCCATATATGTAATTTTCCGGAGAACAATCGCTCTACACGTGCTTCACAGCTCAGAGACTGAGGGTATACAACCTATACATGTCTTACAAGTGTGGGAGATGTTACAGCCATACAATTTATTGGCATGTGGTAACGGTTCGGTGACACTGGAGCCTGGTATTACTCGGTGACAAGGATACTGCCCAAGGACATCAACCATTCTCTGACTTGATTCTGTCCAGACACCTCGTACATACAACGTGTAACGCTAGAGCCTGATAAATAATGCAGCACAGTCACGGAGAACAGCCAAAGTACAGGGCAATACAGAAAGTTTACACTGAATTCAAAATGCCTGAATAATAACATGTAGCTAAGCCCAGGAATATAGAACATGAGAAATACATATAACAGCTCTTGTGCCAAGTGTCCTGTTCATCCCATAAGGTGCAGCCCTTGGATTGGCAGCAAGCACCTTGAGTATGACTTGTACGATGCATGTATTATCCACCCCTGTCACCAGTATCTGTGGAATACTGGTCAGCTTCCAGAGAGGAGAGAGCTGCAAGCACTCCCTATGGTACCTTGTGAGGAACATGTGTCCACCGGCCCGTACTGCACATTATCTGTGTGACCGAGCAGTGGAATGGTTAAAGACGGCCCGGGGCGCGGTGTCCATGGTGACGGGGGTCCTGGGGGCAGCAAGGATCAGTTCAATGATGCTGATGGGCTGAGGACATGAGGAGACATACCCTACCAGCACTGGGGACTCCCGGGCCGCAGGCAATACTTGATGGGGTCAGCTCGGCAATGTGATTACAGAAACACGTGCCAACGGCCACAAGGAGAGGATTGTGGGAAGGGGAAGGCCTCTTCAACGGAACTGGATGATGTTCTGGTATCACCAGGGAACCATTCTCGATTGCAAACAATGGAATGGATTCTTGCAGCGTTGTTTCGATTTTACAATTTATATTTGTTCAGACTATGCCATGATACAAGTAGTTTGCTTCAAAACTGTACATTTTGATCACATACACATGAAAATGTGAGTGCAGAATTTGCATATTTGGCATATTTGCCCTGAAACAAAATAGGTCTGCTGCAACCTGTTTTCTATCACATAAATATATGTCCTTGATAAATACATGTACTAGTATGATAAAGCATCTTTGTAAATGACTACAATTGTATGGAGAATACAAACTGTACATGGTAATTAAGGTTTCAAGCGGTATGTCAATACAAGGAGGTACATGTTATATGCTGCTACAACAATATACAAGTGTACAGTCCTAGTGCAACAGCTAGAAACCTAGAAAAACATATATGAACATGTACTTGATCACTTGGTTCATGGCAACATCTGAAATTTGATACCACTCCATTATTTCAAACAGGTCGATTCAAAACGTAGCTTCCAAGAATATAATTATTCCATATACGACCTGCACTACATACACTACAGGACAGTCAGTCCAGAAACATATAGATTGCATATTCTTTAACATGTTTAATGGCTGGAAGGTTAAGTAGTTCATTATACGTACATTATGAATGCTGAGCCAGCAGTGGAGGCACGATGCCTCAAGTACAAGACAGCATCAATTAAGTATGACAGCGGGTATTTCACGAACACAGAAAACATGCATGTACACGCACTGCAACAGCAAACATCGTTCTTGACGCAGCAAAATCCAAACGTGGACTCTCGACAGCAAACTCAAGGAGAAAATTGATTTTTTCCCCCTGTGAAAAACGAATATCTAGGAGGAAAAAATTGCTGCCATATCCAGCGCGGCACTTGCACCACATAACCTTAAGAGGGAAGATGATGTGAGATATTGATGAGGATTGTGCACACCTTTTTCTCAGGGACCGCAGCACTGTGACGATAATCAATACTCCACTCTTCACACAGCCATTAAACACAAGTTAGCAGGCTGCCATTGGGCAAACAAGAAATAGGAGCTTTGCTGGATGGGTACAGAATACACAGGAATGATTGGCTGTCATAGCAACGCCTCTCACACTGTCTCATCACTGGGAAACCAATCCCCCTCCTCCACCCCCCTAATGGTAAATAGAACGATCCATACCCCTGTCCCAATGCCTCAGCACTGTCAGGAGACAACTGAAGGTGGGGGGGAGCTAGGTGAGTTGTTCAGGTCGGCGGGGTAGATACACAGACATGCATGAAATGCGACATCAATCACCCCACAATACATCATCTCACGTAATCACTCCCATTCCAGTGCAAATTTAAATGCTTTTTAATGTTCAGCGAATATGGTAAATTCACACAGACATGAGATCTCAGCACTAGTTTATGCTCAACAAAGAAACATGAGCGAAACACCACACCTAGAACCACTCAATGCATGACCATATAAAGTCTTCTCAACAAAATAGGCATGTAATCCAAGTATTCATTTATTGGAACCCATGACATACATGTACATGTAATAAAGATAAGAACTGCACAGAATAATAACCATGATAGATGTTTTTGAGTTCCATGATTCAGGTTTTAAAGTACTGATCATGCAAGTGAATTTTATAATTTTAACCTGATAGTGGGAAAGCATTGAGCTTCCGGGTGGAGCCTTCTCTATCGGGATCTGTCTCGGTGAACCGGCAGAAAGCGCTATATAAGATTACGTGTACCAACACGCCCGGCAACAACCTACGCAGCATCGAGAGATGGATCTATGGACAGCGTTACTTGTGACAAAATCAATCATGTCACGCCACTACTGTCACCATCCAACATATCCCCCCAGTCCCCAGCCCCCAACCCCAGAACATCAGGTCCCTCTCCCTGCCTGCCTGCCCATGCTCATTTCTAAAGAAACTTAGCATCACCGCATTGAACAAAATCCATAACTGCCACACTGAAATATAATCAGTGCAAAGTCCTTTAAATTATCATTGATTCGGATGCCATTCAGCACATGACCCTGCCAGCGGAAATGAAGAAATCCAGAGTCGGGTCTTCATCTTGATTGGATACAAGTGCTGCAGCCAGTAAAACCGCAATCCTTGTGTAATGATGTTACATACTCGGCAACTTTTATGTTAATTACATTGATTGGTCTTGCTGTTGCCATGGATGGATATGTTAATGTGCTCATTAACATGACCATATATGTTGTGGACAGTTGAAAGTGTCGCATCAATTGATGTAAACTGTTGAAATATTCATGGATATAGCGGGGTACACGATAGGCGCGTGTATTGTGAGCAGATCGTCCTGCACTGGTACCTATATATACCTGGTATCGACCAGGCACAGCCAGAACAAAACACTTACATGTTGGCGCTGTGCAGGCCTCATACCCACGACTACACTTGAACAATGGGTAGAGCTTTGCCTCACAACAGTCATCACTTATTAACTAGAAAATATTGACAGATTCCACAACGATGCCCCATCTGAATACACCTAAATAATTGATATAAATCCCGAGTACCGGTATTATCCTGCCTTAAATGTACATTCAAAGCTTGCTCAATGACAGGACAATTTACAATTTTCATATATTTGTGAATTTGTCGAAGATAGGAAATCAGAACCAGTATTTTGCAGGATCTGACTTTTAACATTCATCAAGATCACAAATTTTGTTAGCATTCTTGCAACTACCGTAATTCAATACAAATTTCGATTTTATTGACATCGGACATGTTCTGTCAGTACCGATACAACTCCAGATTAAAAACGTCTAGATCAGATACCAGAACCTGACCAATCATAACTCATCTTCAAGTAAGAACAAATGTCACACAGGCAGACTGCAGAAATATTCAATATCTACATGTATGGGTTTATACATGTCTGTGTGTGTCTATTTTTGAAATTATGACGAAACTCAAGCAAAACTGATGTTTGAAAACCAAACTTGGGCCATAAAAAATGTCCTGTTCAAGGGACACGGCACATGAACACTAAACGTATGTATATAATTTCCCAGCATGTTAAATCTACAATTTGTATGTTTTCTTTCATTAAGTAAAGAGACATCCGTGGGTAGAGAGTGGGTGGACATGTAACTGTCCAAACGACAAAAAAATATACTCATAAAAACCCCTCATAACATACATCCTGTGCTTTCAACTATTTTTAATTTGGAGGATTTCACTGTTCACAACTTGAACAAACAGTCCGCAAGCTATATCATTTATATACATACATGTATATATGTCAATATGCATTATATTGAAATATACCTGTACCAGTGGCATGAATCACACACACATATATATTGTGTATACGCCAATACATATCAGTAGTGTTTGAATGTACTTACATACAGGAATACCTTGTTCTACATGTACACAGTGAAGGTCATCTCACAGAGTCCATTCGGCAGAACATGTCTGATCGATTCATTGATCATGTTGACGAACAACATGCTTTTTAGTCAGTATCGATTCTGGTTCTGTGCACATCAATCATCGAGTTAAATGTGGAGGCATTCAGTTCAGGCAGCAATGTGATTGGTCAATACAAGATGTAGCTCTGTGACCACAAGTTAGAGCTAAACTGAGGCACACAATGACAGTATTACACAGTCATTTGTATGACATCATTAAGGTCACAATAGCACTGTGCAAATACAATTAACGACGGCTTTGTCACACCCTGTAATAGATCTGTTGTGTGATTTGAACAACGAAGTTGATCTTTGCAATTGTCACAATATTTCATCATGTTCTTTCTTTCTAAGTCCCCTGATCAGACTGGGCTGCCTGCTGTGATGGAGACAATATGCCATGACCAACATCTCTCTGCCTGAGTGAACGACTCCCAAACCTGACACCTGGTCAGATGCTGGAACTGGACCATGTCAGATCTCACCAATGATTACTGCAATGTGTTTTTCTGTCAAATATATTACAATGCTATGGAGCATTGAGTCTGCGCAAGCTTAGAAACAATGTCAGATAGGTGTAGAAGTATATTCTTTAGCACAATCTGTGTGTAACAGTCTTCACTGTGTCACTAACATCTATACTGGTCAGGTATTCTAGTTGGTAAAGCCTTCGAACAGAGCCAGCTCACAACATTCTACAGACCACCGAGTTGTTTGTTACATTATCACATGCTAATACACGTTCAGTTCATGCATAATTGAATTAACAATTGGATTTATTGAACATGCTAGATTATTTTAAGAGCATAAGATTGTATGCTGGTACCAGCAGAAATCATCACATTCAGCTTTGTACTTCACATCAGCACTCCACAACATCAGAAACATCACACCAGTATACACCCTCCCAATCAAACATTACATGACACAATTGACATGAAACTGATGAGGACATGTACAGCCTACTGTTCAAGACTAGTATGTTTGATATTCGTTCATGAACAAAAATGCTTCACTTGCCACATTCAATAGTAAAGCTGCCCGATACTGTGAACAATATACCACCTGATTGTGTCTGTCGAGGCACGGATATTTTACACAATAAAGCTGTTGCAAATTATCACAGTTTATGACACATTTATTCCATTTATCTGTGCACAGATGCAGTTGCTAGCTGCCCACCCAGAACAGACCCGAGGCCTGCCAATACATCCACATTCAGTGTCACATAGGCCCAGGAGATACATTAATGTCACTAAGTGCTCAGAACTGCCAACAGCATAGAGCAAGTTGTTAAAAATTTACAAACGACACTGTCACTGTCGGCCAACTGACTGCGCCAGTGTAGACTGATGCAGGTTAATCACATTTGCTCCACACAGATATGAATATATTTCATGCAAGTTGCAGAGCCATTTGAACCATAATTACAGCAGAGAGTGCTAGAGTAAATGGGCATTAATGTAAGAGTTTTGACACTGTACACGGACATATACATGTACATTAGATATAAATACAAAAATGCTAATGTTTGACACATGTATGACTATGACTCTAATACCAGTTCATATTGCACCAACAAATTGCATTTAATCGAGCACAAAATGTAGCCTACCTCCCTCAGGTGAATCACATTAAATTATTTTAATATGTTAAGCCTACATGTAAGCCTACATGTAAGCCTACATGTAAGCCTACATGTACCTCCACCCCCCCCCCTCCCCCCTTTTATTCACCTAGATCTCTAGACTCTCGTGCACACAATACTTCTAAAACATTTAGATATTAAGGCCCTTACATTGCTGCTTTTCTGTTGTACATTTCACACTTATTTTACTCTTAGAAATCTGTTCAAGAAAGTCCTCTATTTATTACAATATCAAGTGGCAAGTTTATTTGGCTGTAGAGTTCGATGACATCCATTACACCCCTGACTACAAACATCCCCCCAGTTACGGCAGTGCAAAACATGCAAGTTAAATATATGACTCCAAGCTACACACTTTTAAATGTTGTAAGAAGTTCAAAACTTCAATTTCACACAAGTACATAAATCTAGTGTATGCGAGCTGAACCTACCTAGATTTGCCGACGTACGGCGACATGTACCGATGTCTGGGTAATTTGTCCTCGATAAGTATCATATGTATTGTGCTTGCCGCACAAAGAACTTTGAGGTTTGCTCAACACTTCAATGGTTTCGGACGCACTGAACATTTTTGACCACAATTTTTTTTCCTATATTTCCAAGAACCTATTCATACTAAGCACAATCATAATAAATTCTAACTGAATGTTTAGTGCGTCTTTGTGTCTCTTTCCTGTGCAGGTGGAGACGAGAGGGAACACGGCTATACATGCTACAGAAAAACATGAATACATGTATTGCGAAACACCATCATGTTGATCACGAACTTTCAATTTAATTAACATTTTGTATAAATGTTGTTAGGAAATCTGGTACGGTATTATTTGTTTAAATCACAGTGGCTGCCGCTGAAGAAGCTGTGTCCAGTAGAAATACAGCAATGAACATGATATTTGTTTGTTCAATATGTACAAATGTTTAACCGATGATATGCCCCAATGCCGTCAGCACCACACATGTACTATTGAATATTGATAGCAAGCCGAAAGCACTGACATTAATCAACCCAGTTCTGATCAGTAAAAGGCTCAAAAATCAATGCCATCTTCACCCTGATACACAGTGCATAGATCAACATCAAACAACCTCAATTCATGAAAGAATATTAAATCCAAAGTCTGAGGCAGCAAGAAGGCAGTAGATGCTTGACTGTGACATACCTGAGACAAGACGAGCAAGATTTACGAGTAGAAGAAACGTGACCATCCCAGTGGCATTGCAGGTAACTTCCGAGTGTCTGCTGGCGACACAGGCTTGTTTTTTTTCTCCTCGGCAGGGCAGCCATATTGAATTGTAGCACATGGCGTTACTGCGGCTTGGGCCCGGGTAAGGGGGAGCCCTGGCACACAGCTGGTAGCTTGGCTAGCTCGCTCTCCTACACTTCTTCATCCAATTACAGGCTCCAAATGCCATCACATGCCATCCCGCAAACCGTACTCCGAGTTGGGACATTTTCCGTCGGAATCACGGTCCTTTCTGTCGCTCGTGCGGTCAGGAGATGATCTGAGGCCCGGCATGCTGTGGAGCGAGTCAGGAGAGACGGTCCACACAGTGTAAGGGCTCTGAGGTCTTGTGGCACCCAGCTCATGGCCGGCAATAAGACAGGAGTCAGATCTCCACAGCAGCACCCTGGGGCGAGTCACCGAAGCACGTTGCCGGCCTGGGACAAAGGGGGGTAGGCATGGAAACAGGGGGCACAGCAGGGGGCGGAACTGACCCTGGGGTGATGTGATGGTCAGTGGTATACAGTTGCTAGGGGTGACCAGGGGCAAGGGGGAGGTTGACAACTTAATATTGCCCAGGGCTCCTTACACCTTCACTTCAGATATGTCCTTAAAAGGAAGATGTTCATTAAAAGCTATACATACAGGTTGTCTACATTGACAAAGGCACAAAGTGTCTCATCCCCTACACTATCTGGACACTGATCATGACATCCAAGTACTTAATTAACAAGTCCTTTGTCCACCCACAAAAAACCAGCACCCCGGCCTGCTCATATGTGTGGAACTCCAAAGATAAGATAGACGATGCAACATATCATGACATATACTACATGAAGCACATGTATGTCTTTTGGCTAGTCAACTAAAAACATCATCATCACATACATCAATTTTGTCGCTCACTTTCAAAATATTCTCAAATATCTCAAATTTCAAAATTTGATGTTAATCCTCCAACAACAAAAGAAGCGAAGTTAACACACGTGAAATGCAGAAGTTATTATCGTTATTATCACAAGCCACTTATGGAAACAGGAGACGCTGGTGTTGGGCACACATGCTGGGCACTTGTACACTCTGTGCTGATTACCTCTTGTACACATACATTTATAAAAGTGTCCGAGGATTTGACTGTGACAAGCCCGCAATTAGACATAGAAATTTCATGAATAAGTTTACACCTCAGGTGTTGAAGCATGGGGGCAGGATTTCCATTAGAAACTCCGACAGGCACAAAACATACAGAAAAGACGGGAAGTAAGTCCGTAGTTGCCATGCAACGCTTGGCATAGCTTTGTCCCCCACCCCACAGAAGATGGGGGGGGGGGGGTTGTGGTGTACTCAGGGTGGGAACAATTGGTAGTGGGTCAACAAATGGAGCAGGTGAGTCTGCGAGGGGGGGGGGGGGGCATGGAAGGGGGGAGGGAGTCAACTGGAAGGCGGTTTCCATGGGCACACTTCACCTTGTATACTCAACAACACATCATCGGGTTCACGGTCTGACGAGCTCTTCGTAAACTCCACGATTTGATATGTATATATCATATTCAATGACGGCCGAAAGATTTGGACATGAATTCAAAATGATGATTTTTTTTACACAGTCGCAGACAGAAATATTTCATGTGTCCACATATGTAGAGTGTTCTTTGTGTTTCTGGCTGAGGTGAACATTTGGTAAAACAACAAGACTTGAGAAACTTTTTACATCACCACATAACTGCATATTCTTTAAAACATAATAACCAAGATAAAGATTGGTGTAAAAGGCGAATGATAAAATCCTGAAAAATTTTTTGGCATCAAATGGATATCGAAAAATATTTTACTACAGACCTAGATATACATGCATGCATGCCAAGAAATACCATTGACATACATGTAACATGCAATATTTCATTGCACTGCATAATACTATAAGTAGTTGTCTATCTGTCTAATACATGTATACTGTCATGGTCATGAAATAACACATACTTGAGCTTCAAACTCACATTTGCAAAAACTTCAAGTCTGTTCGTTATTCATTCGCACATACCCGGTAGACTGTATTTAAATAATGAAATCATCAGCTCACAAGGAACAAGCGCAATATTTACGTAATGTTCTCCACATGCAACAACCAACAACGAGTGTATAGACCAGGCTGGTACCAAACATTAAACACATTGGATAATAAATCCCCCCAGCTTCGTTTTACTACTTCAAGGAAGTGCAAAAACTGGACACCACAAGGAAAACACTGCAGGTGTGATATCGAAAGTTGACATACAGCATGCAAAACATTAAGGTAGTCCGCTCCAAACAGTGAGTGGAGATTGTCTAAGCGTTCTTTTAAATAAATAACTGTATCAACATAATCTAGAGCTTCAAAATGATATATTTGTTAGAGTAACTGTTCAGCATCCTAAACCTGAAAAGAAAATAGGGGGTCACCGTATCCTTTCGCATGGAAAACACGATGCAAGATGTGAATATGGACAAAAAAATGTGCAAAAATGCCATAATTCGTGTCATTTTAGGTAAATGTTTGTGATTTTGATAGAAAATGTAGAAGAAACGAGCACGGTGACCCCCTATTTTCTTTTCAGTATTAGGATGCTGATCATTTACTCTATGAAATATGTCATTTTGAAGAGATAATATTCAAGAAATGACTTTTAAATTTTGACTCTTCGTTACCTCACTGTTTGTAGCGGACTACGTTAATGTGCCACTCCACTTGAGGAAGAAAACAGGAAGACTGCAGTGGTCTGCTCCAACTGTAATGTCAAAGCAAGTGTCCTGAAAACTATCATTATACATAATATATGGGCTTGGTATTTCGAACATCACATACACATGAAACAACATTAAATGTGTGTACATCATCATAACACAGGTATCTCTTTCAAACAGAGTTTGTGCTGAAATAGAAGTTTGATTAATTAATCAAGTGCAGTGTGATACAGATTTACAAAAAGTGAAAAAATGCCAAAAATGACACAATAATAATCAAGTGCAAACTGACATACATGCTTTTGGCAGCCTGTCTCATGCAGAATGAACAAAGTAAACAATCTGTTCATCTATACTGTACCGGAACAAGGAAGCATGCTTTCGTTCCAGGATGTGTATACGTGTGTACATGCAGACAAAACAACTTTGACTAACAACATGACTATTACTTGTGAAGTGATCACGCTTACCCTGTGGTGTCACACTGTCACTACCAAGGTGATATGATCATTCAACTCGCAGCTATAGTGACAGAGCTGACAAAGTGATACAACCAAACTAGTCAAATGCTTCCTAAATATGCATGTCAAGTATGTAATTTTATGTATCAAATTAGAATCAAATCAAATGGCAATTTATATTGTGAATCTAAGTGCAAATACCGTTACATACATTGCAATAAAATCTGCAAAATGATTTTTCCAGCAATTAGATGTACAAACATAAATTTACTCAAAATGAGATCTTTCACAAAAATGAAATACAATATTCAGATATATCTAAGTATTTAAAACTGAGGAGAAGTTTACCTGTTTGTCCTGTTTCTGTCTGCTGAGGAAGGAGGACTCGCGGATGAGGGGTGAGGATTCCTCATGGACCGCGGGCTCAGGACTCGCTCTCGTCTCAGCACTCACTCGGGACTCCCGCTGTGACTTCCGGGGTCTCGACCTGCACGAATAGTGTGGAATGGTACAACAGAATGAACACTCGCTTTTCAATAAATTACATGTATACAGCTCTAGTTTCAGACATTCGTGTGTTATCGTGAAATGAGCATTATAATATTATTATCATGATTATGTAGCATATATTCAATACATAACTGATGATGCAATCATGTAATTTATCAGAAGAGTCAATGACGAAATCCTGATAATTTTATCAAATAATCTAATAATATCTATGTGTTCATGTCAGCTTCTGAGCATATAATCAGGAAGGAGTTGTGTATGGTTGCCAAATTTAGCCTTTTTCAGAAAAAAGTCATGATCGAAATGTATTAAGTAGCTGCAAAAAAATGTGTGTTCTCTAACTTCTCTTGTAGAATTGCCACACAAGTCTACCAGAATTTTGTCATGCATTGACAAGATGAGTTTATTGTACAAGTATAGTTTCACACTTGTAATTGGAACTTGTTTATTGGACAAATGCTGGCCGACACGGCATTGTGGACTACTGTGGAATGACATGTCCTCTACTGAGCAGGCAGTATCTTCATTAGCATCTCTCAGACAATCTGCTGTTTGTGGACAGAGACTTGGCACGGAGGTAACAGGACAAACAGTTTTCAGGTAGCATAGATGTGACTGTCAGGGCCTGGAAGGCTTCCAAAGCCAGTCGGTCCAACAGACTCCCAGGTCAAACGATGTGTGTCCACAGCAGGACAAAAACGCTCAAGTATTTACTGCCATCTGTGCCGAGGACTGCCTGACCACTGGACTGTGGAAGAACACAAGGCCCAGACACATAAGGACACTGGAGGTGGCACTGTTAGATCTAATTGTTCCCAATTATTTCAATACCCATTAACATGTGGAAATTTTGTATCTGAGCTGGACCAAACAACAAACTCAAAGTGGTTTTGCTGCTGACTGCAACAAAAGCTGTTCAAAGGAGCATGACAAACGGGCCGGGGCAACCGGAAGCACTGACCAGTGAACTTCTTTATTGGTCTAAATACCCAACAATAGGTGATTGGTGTGCGCGAAGCCATGGATCCTCGGCAAAACAGCACTCTACCACAAAGCAAAGCCATCAATACAATGGAGCAAACCATTCAGACCCAGCCCTGTCATTGCAACTGCACCATTGTTGTCAATATGGGCACAGAAACATTACCTGTTTCAGGTAAAAAGCGATTTCTTCCCTTCCCTCCCTGCTGTTAACGTTGGTACACTTGATAGCCCCTCTGTGTACAGAGCACCCCTGCTTTAACCCCATACCCCCCCCCCCCTCCCCTCTCAGCCAGCTCCCTTCCCCAAATGGGAGTCGCACAATTGTCCCAAAGTAACCTTTGTAAAGCCAAATTTGGAAGCATGGTTGGCTGAATGAGGTATTGTCCCTGCAGTAACAGCCGAAAGCTGAATTATGTATGAAACCCTACACCACTGTTGGAGTCAACACCCTCCACATTTCACTAGGTGTGTTCCATCCCTGGTGCAGATACAGTGTAGACTACAATGATTTCGGGCCCAATCCATGGCCAGATAACCCAGTCTACCTTGGATTTTATGAATTATAATCCACACAAATCCATGTACTGTGACAATCACAAGTACAGTCATTTTGTTTTTTGGGGGGAACTAGTCAATCAATTTCACAATAGCCAGATCATAAAAGGATAATGATATATGGTTCAGAATAAGGAACTGAAATATGATCATGAACAGTTTCAGACAAAAATATATTTATTTTATTTTAAAATTGGCTTTCTCTGCAGTATACAGACCATCATTATGCACAACAATAAAGCAAAATTGTTTCAATATTTTTTGGTTTTCAAATCCTATGTAGGTAGAGAACAATTCATGTACAAACAGGTTTTCGATTACATGCTCATACATGTAAATGTAAACAGTAGGCTTCATTCTTAGCACTGTATACTAGTAGTGTGACTGTGACTAGGGTGACATGAGATGACAAAAGACACAGTTATGAATATGTAATAAGTTATGAATATGTTAATAGTATGTAAGTGGCAGATTCAACCAGCCAGCCAGTACAGCCTACCACACATTTCAAGAGTATGCAATAGAACTAGCAGTGTATCATCTATTTGACCTGGTACCACACCCAGTTTCGGAGTTTCCATATCCCAAATGTAGAGTATAAATAAACCACACTCGCGATGTCATAGCGGCCACTATTCAGGCCATTATGACCGATATTTGCACAGCTTCTCACGAATCATGGGGAATACTGAAAAGAATTGTTAAGATTTCTGCCTATGACCTTCTACACAAACCATGATATTTCAAGGACATTACCTTCAACTGGTTTTCACAAGCAATTGTGCTACTTCAATCAATTGTTTCCTGTGTGTAGAATTGTACATTCTTGGGATACGCATACTGAACATTTCAGAATCATTGATATACTAATATGACAAAGTATTTGTATTACCATTTACCAACACAAGGAATGATCGTTTTATTAACATTAATTTTACGAAAACATTTCTCTTAGCAAGGGTAAAAGCTGCAATGGTTTAAATCATCAGTTTCTCATCAAAAATCAATAGAGATCTGCCTGAACGCTGCTCCTTTACTATCTCCGCTTCCCCCGTCCCCCCCCCCCCTCCACGGGCTGTGCACATACAGTACACTTGTATATTGACGGACCACTCACAGGTTTGTCAAGCTTTCATATCTCTGTGTACTTTGCATGAGGTTATGCAACGACAACCAAGAGGCGTTGAGCGTTCCACGCGGGGTCTAGCACAAACATCGGCGATGTTTACCCTCCGCGGCAGTCTTTAGAAACAACTTTAAACTTGAATGGCCTGCAGCCCCAGTCGACCGCACTCGCACAAAACACCGCTCGATATTCACATGACGACAGACTCCCAGACTCACCACTCAAAATTATATTCGATATTCTCTGAAAAGCCCAAAGAAACCGTGTCCTCTGTGACTGTCCTGTTTAGCTGTAGCTAATCTATCTAGATGCCCCCCCCCCCCCCCCCCTCATGGCTCCATCTCCTTCTTCCCCACACAACCTCAAACCTCACAACGCTGGCACAAAATGATTAAGATGCAACATTTTGTTGTAAAATATTGATCCACATATTAAGGCCTTCAGGGGATAATCATTCAGGGGATAATCATTTCATGTTTAATGAAAAAACACTTGAAAACACATGATGTACCAACTGGAGCATCAAGCTGTTGCATATATTTAATAAATTCTATTACAATCGAGAACATGACTGCCAAATGTGAAAGGAAATTTCCACCGTGTACAATGTCTTGTAAGAACATGAAGGACTGAGAACCAAATCTTGTTTCCTATATAGCATATTATGTATAGGTTGCTAACAAATATTGGTAAAACATAGACCCGACATTTATGTCATGTATTCACAAACCACTGCCATTGACCCCGTGATCTCTGACAAGATTGATACCTGTCCAGTAGAGACACCTAGGGAATAAAATCTGTAGACAGAGGGCAGCACCACTCATGGCTCGACAAAACAGCTCAGCCAGATTTTGTCTATCACATAAATGACACAGAATAATTTGCTCTCAAACTCAGGCTCATATATCTCAGGAAATTTTCGTTTCAAATTTAATGAAGATTTGAAAATGTACCAGACGGATATTCTACTCCAAATAGGAAGTTGGAACATTAAAAAAACTAGACATCAAGGCCTAGATGCCTTGGAGGCATTTCGGTGTTAAGATTAATTTATATTATCATATGTCAGAATGACAGTTGATGCAAATAGCGTAGTTAATGCTATTATACAGTAATTCAAATTCCTGTCAACAAACTTGGACCTAATCATACACCATACAGTACAATCCGCGCCGAAGGGCACCAAAATGTGCGCCTGATAAAATGAGCATCGCGCATCACCTTAGCATTGAATCATATTGCGCATTGAGCAATGCTCACACTCTTTTCGTTCAAGCTAGCCCTGGCATGCCAGGAAACAGAGTTACACATTTGTGGCGCGCATGCATCAATGACGATGCGCGCCACAAGGAAATGCGCATATTTGCTGTCAATATTTGTGTGGACGCTCCTGTAATATTCGACACTAAATGATGGATGGCTGAATATCAAATGTGCTGCCATCTGCTGTACAAACAGAGAAAAACGCTAGTGACGGGAAGTGAATGAATCCGTGAAAGATGCAATTGAGAAACTCTCCATTCCATGCAAGCTTTATTCGAATCGCGCCACGTTATAGCTGGCTTTAGATGATGTGCGTTGCAGACTCTGGCCCAATACCAGCAATGCGCATTGAGCCCCAAATTCAGGCACGTGATGGCGCAAAGTAAAATGCTCGTCAAAACAATGGACAATACTCGCATTGAGTTCGGCTACAAATGTTACTGGCGCACAATGATGGTACCCTTAAGCGCGGTTTGTACTGTATCTATGTAGTTTGTTTTTCAATAGCTGTGCCTATTCTTCCAATAACAAACTTCTGCCCGGCGGGCTGTAAATTCCACACTTGCCCGGCCAGCTCCCAGTTCAAGAAAACGTCTTTTTTTTTAAGGGTAAACAAAAGCACATGGTCACTCTCCTGGCCCGATTCCATTAAGTATGAACTCTGAAATGGCGAATAAATGTGTGAATAAAAGCTGTATTTCTTGCTTACTTCTTTCGAATCGGATATGATTCGGTCATTTGAAACATACTAAGATATATCCCCGACATCCACTTGCATATGATAAACGTGTTATTGTACAATATGGCGTTCTACATGTATGCCCTCGGGCCAAGACTTGGCCCTCGTCAATAAAACCCCATATTGTGCAACAACCCTATAATATTTATAGCATGTTTGCCACAGGCTCTACGATGCACTGTTTCCTAGATAGATATCGACGAAAATGAAAAAGGTCAAAGTCAAAGGTCATCCCTAATACCCCTTAGACATGTTTGTCAAGGGCAACGAGTCCGATTCACTCTACGACGCACCGTTTCCGAGATATACAGGAAACCTCAAGGATGACTCGGCGAAAACTCTTTCTACCTCTAGGTCAAAAGTCGTTTGACGGATTGATCCCAAAACCAATAGGTTTCTTCCCTGTTGGTATACGAACCTCCATGCAAAGTTCTGCAGCCATTGTCTGTATACTTTTTGAGTTATCATGTGGAACACAAAGTCCAAAAATTGACATTGATTTCATCCTCACGGACCTCACAGACCTTGGATACGGCCGAAAAACAATAGGGTTCTTCCACATGTGCATAATATGTCTGACCAATGCTGAAAATTTGGCGAAGATACATCGAGGCAAACTAAGCTTATCAGTTGGAAACCAAAACGGTGGGGAAAAAAAAATTCTGCTAAAACCATAAATGCAAATGCCTTAATTAGCCACAAAGCTTATTGGATTAATGTACAGTGTTAGACATCAAACATTTTCAGTAAAATTGCTGCTTTGACACACATATCAAATACACGGTCACCAGAACAACCACCTGGTCATGCTGATGTGACTCCCGATATGCTCAATACAAATCTTAGCTTCAGCTACGAGCATTTCATCTGCATCAGTCAATTAACATTATTTACTTCAAATGTAACCTCGATAATTAACACTCAAGGTCATCTTAGGTCAAGTTCAAGGTCACCAAACGATGCCCCATATGAGATGCCCTAGAAGTGTATACGATGTATGCATTACAAAAATGAGGTCTATGTACAAGTGTTTTGGCCCCAGAGACCAAATTGTGGGTATCATGCCATTTTGAGCCCTACTGGCCTGCATGTATACCGGTATAACAGGCCCATAGAGGTACATTATGATGGGCTGCAAGAAATGCAGCCTGTCATAATGTACCTCTATGAACAGGCCTTAAGGGTTGAAATGACCAATTATTGGCTGCATTTAAATCAATGTTAAATTGGGCAACTTCGGGTGTGCGTTTCACCTTCCCCAAAAAAAATTAGGGCTTAGCGGTTGACAGGGTGTGATAGTATAATCACAGTACTTCAATAAAATTTAGGTCACTATAGAGCATGATAGTACCAATTTTTCATAAAACTCCAAATCCCGGGAAATACCATCGGAATTTTTGCTTTTCCCAAAACCAGACTTCCACACACGCAAAATAAACCAGCACGTGGATCAATATCGCTTCGCGTTGTCTCCCTAGGCAACCATACATCTGGCGAAATGACGTCACTTAAAACGGAATCCTCAATGGGTGAGGCATCCCCAGGTCTATTCCTGGCTTCTACCCTTAATAGATAAGATATTGTGAATAGAGACTGGATGCTTTATTATAAGATAGAGTGATATATGGGTAGTCACGGCATAAAATATCAACGTCATATCTCAGCCCGTTCTCATGTAGCAGCACACTTCATACCTGGACCCCCTAGGGCTGAAAATCACCAATGGAGCACTATATCAAACGTTCATTCTTCAATAGCCAATTGAGTTTTCTCAAGAAATGTTTCAAATTTTCAGGACTGATACATGATGTGATTGCAATTAGCACTGTATACAATTTGGTGAAATATTCCTTAGCTGAGTAACAATATTTTGAACAAATTTTAACAAAAAAACATATCAATTCAATGAGAAACGTAATATATTGTTTGTAAAGCAAAGCAAAAACAACGAAAAGTTGCAAAATCCTAGCTCGTTAGGTTTTAAGCAACTGATATTTATGATGTAGATGCACACTGTAAGGTCCAGTGCTATATCCAAGTGACGAGGCATGCAATTTATGAGTCTCAAATGCGCCGCCAGGCCGACCCGTTTTTGGTCAATTGCAACCTCGGGGCGGGGGGAGGGGGGGGGTTGGGGGGGGGGGGGCGGTGGGGTTGGGGGGGTTCCACAGTTTCTGGGCTCTCAGTCGGCCTCGAGTAAATCCTGTATAATGATAATTTTTATTTCGTACACAAATTTGTACACATAGTTACATATTTCTTCCAATAAGTGTGGAAGACAATTTCTCAATCATTGCCGTCAGTGTATTTAACATGTATTTTTCCATTTCCCTTGGAGCCCAGCCAAACATGCCAAAATATTCTTTAATTTGTATTGAATATCTTCAGTGGTCACACAATTCATCATTTCATGCCTTTTCAAGTATCCTGATGCATGAAAAAAAATTAGCCCAAGGGCTAAGAAAGGTTACCGGACAATACATATTTTAGATATTAGTAGATTGTCCTGTGACCTTGAAAATAAGGTCATTGGTCAATTCAAAGACATGATAATATTCGACATATGTCATTTCTAGTATGTCCACAACTGATTCTTAAGCAGTAAAGTCAATAATAAGCGAGATTATAAGCGAGATTAGCCATTATGTCCTGTGACCTTGAAAATGAGGTCAAAGGTCGAATTCAAGGTCATAGCAATATTCAGCTTATATCATTTCCTATACGTTCATAATTAATTCCTAAGCTCTAAAGTCGATAATAAGCAAGCTAATAGCCATTTTGTCCTGTGACCTTGAAAATTAGGTCAAAGGTGAAGTTCAAGGTCATGACAATGTTCAGAATATATCATTTTCTATATGTCCACAATTGATTGCTAAGCTGTAACGTCGATAAAAAGCGAGATATTAGCCATTTCTTTCTCTGACCTTGAAAATGAGGTCAAAGGTCAAATTCAAGGTCATAGCAATATTCAACATATCATTTCCTATATGTTCATAATTGATTCCTAAGCTGTAAAATTTATAATAAGCGAGATATTAGCCATTTTGTCCGGTGATCCTGAAAATGAGGTCAGAGGTAAAATTCAAGGTCATGATTATATTCAGCATATATCATATCCTATATGTCCACAATTGATCCCTTAGCTAGTAAATCGATAATAAGTGAGATATTAGCCATTTTGTCCTGTGACCTTGAAAATGAGGTCAAAGGTCAAAATCAACGCCATCAGAATATTTGGCATTTATCATTTCCTATATGTCCACAATTGATTCCTAAGCTGTAAAGTCGATAATAAGCGCGATATTAGACATTTTGTACTCTGACCTTGAAACCGAGGTCAGAGGTCAAATTCAAGGTCACAAGAATATTCAGCATATATCATTTCCTATATGCCCACAATTGATCCCTAAGCCGTAAAATCGATAATAAGTGAGATATTAGCCATGTTCTCTTGTGTCCTTGAAAATGAGGTCAAAGGTCAAATTCAAAGTTATCAGAATATTCGGCATAAATCATTTCCTATATGTCCACAATTGATTCCTAAGCTGTAAAGTCGACAATACGCGAGATATTAGCCATTTTGTGCTCTGACCTTGAAACTGAGGTCACAGGTCAAATTCGAGGTCACGAGAATATTCAGCATATATCATTTCCTATATGTCCACAATTAATCCCTAAGCTGTAAAATCGATAATAAGTGAGATATTAGCCATTTTGTCCTGTGACCTTGAAAATGAGGTCAAAGGTCAAATTCAAGGTTACCAGAATATTCAGCATATATCATTTCCTATATGTCCACAATTGATTCCTAAGCTGTAAAGTCGATAATGAACGAGATATTAGCCATTTTGTGCTCTGACCTTGAAACCGAGGTCAGAGGTCAACTTCAAGGTCACAAGAATATTCGGCATATATCATTTCCTATATGTCCACAATTGATTCCTAGTCTCTAACCTCAATATTAAGTGAGATATTAGGCTTAATGTGTCCCGTTATAAAGCATAGGAGAATTTAACATGGCAAAGTCCCATTTGGGCCGTGTTTGGGCCCAAAATGGCCCTTTCCGAGTGATTCAAAAGCAACGAAATTTATACATGTCAGAGGGGTACATATGAGGAGTGTTATGCATCAATAAGAAACAAAAGTTACTAAACAGATTTTGAGGAAACGACCGTCAAAGTCCAAAATTGGCCATTTTTTCACGAAAATGGCCGCTCTGACCTTGAAACCGAGGTCAGAGGTCAAATTCAAGGTCTCGAGAATATTCAGCATATATCATTTCCTATATGTCCACAATTGATTCCTAGTCTCTAATCTCAATATTAAGTGAGATATTAGGCTTAATGTTTAACATGGGAAAGTCCCATTTGGGCCGAGTTTGGGCCCAAAATGGCCAACTTCGAGCGATTCAAGTGCAACGAAATTTATACATGTCACAGGGGTACATATGAGGAGTGTTATGCATCAATAAGAAAAAAAGTTACTGAACAGATTTTGAGTAAACGACCATCAATTCCAAAATTGGCCATTTTTAGACGAAAACGGCCGTTCTGACCTTGAAACCGAGGTCAGAGGTCAAATTCAAGGTCACGAGAATATTCGGCATATATCATTTCCTATATGTCCACAATTGAATCTTAGTCTCTAATTTCAATTTTAAGTGAGATATTAGGCTTAATGTGTCCCATTATAAAGCATAGGAGAATTTAACATGGGAATGTCCCATTTGGGCCGAGTTTGGGCCCAAAATGGCCCACTTCGAGCGATTCAAGGGCAACGAAATTTATAGATGTCACAGGGGTACATAGGAGGAGTGTCATGCATCAATAAGAAAAAAAGTTACTGAACAGATTTTGAGAAAACGACCGTCAAAGTCCAAAATTGGCCATTTTTCGACGAAAACGGCCGCCATTTTGAAAAAAATGCGAAAATCAAAAAACTAAAAAAAACCTTTCCTGCAAATATTTTTAGGTATTTTTGTGCAAAATTTCAGAAATATTCGACTGTAAACTTTAATGATAAAAATGTGGACGGACGGACGACGGACGACGGACGCAACGCCACGGCAATAGGTTATCGGACCAAAGGTCCGGTAACCTAATAAATTTCTGTGATTCCTTAAGGGTTGAAATGACCAATTATTGGCTGCATTTAAATCAATGTTAAATTGGGCAACTTCGGGTGTGCGTTTCACCTTCCCAAAAAAAAATGAGGGCTTAGCGGTTGACAGGGTGTGATAGTATAATCACAGTACTTCAATAAAATTTAGGTCACTATAGAGCATGATAGTACCAATTTTTCATAAAATGACGTTGAACAGGACGCCTGTCAATTTAGCTCGTTTTCAGATCGCAATTGCCGACATAGCATACATTCAGCAAAACCTTTCTCTACTCCAAATCCCGGGAAATACCATCGGAATTTTTGCTTTTCCCAAAACCAGACTTCCACACACGCAAAATAAACCAGCACGTGGATCAATATCGCTTCGCGTTGTCTCCCTAGGCAACCATACATCTGGCGAAATGACGTCACTTAAAACGGAATCCTCAATGTGTGAGGCATCCCCAGGTCTATTCCTGGCTTCTACCCTTAATTCAATGCCCAGTGAAAAATTCCAGGCGCTGTGATCTTCCAATTAATGCAACATCAAGTATTCCAATTAGCATGTTTTAAAATAAAATAATCTAAAAACTGATCAGATAGTTTGTGAGACAAAACAAAGTTCAAATTTGACCTTTTTTTATCCGAAAATGGCTGCTTTGACTTTTCAAGGACATCAAAGGTGAAATCCAAGGTCACAAATTGCCATATACATGTATGACTTCCCATTTGAAAGTGCCAATATCTAAGCCCTATCTTCAAGCTTTCTAGGCGATTTGTTTTTTATTTCTTGGTTTACAAACCCTCCGACCCTAGATTTTCTGTTTTGAGAATAAAAATAAAATTGAGTTTTTGTGTTTTTTTTATTCCCGCCGACAGCAAATTTTCCCATGTGAATATTTTAAAATGTTAAAAGAAGGTTAATTCCCTCGATTTTGCATCTGCGTCATTCACGACGTGTTGCTTTTGTTTTGAAACAAGTGAGCATTTGTCGTTTTTGTGCATTTCTGAGAAAAAAAACCTGTTTATCGTTCCTGATTTATGCTTTTAGGCATAATTTATACTTTTTGAAGATTTTATTTTCCGCGACACTACACTTGAGTCAACGTTATTTTTATTTTTATTCCTTCCTCCGACCCAACATTTTTTCATCTGTCATTCGTAAACCAAGAAATGAAAAAATGAATCGCCCTAGGAGTAAAACTGTGGAAGCTCCCATTATGAAGGAAAAAAGTGGCAAAAAAGACTCAAATTTTGTTCAGAGGGTGATTTTTTGTGGCCTAGAAATGGCTGAATTTTTTATACCAACCCGTCCAAAAATCAATAAGGCCGCCATATGCAGACCTTCGATTCAAGGGCAACGAAACTCAATTATACACGTCACAGAGGTACATGAGGGGGATCTATTGAAACAAAAATCTCAAAACTGATCAGACAGTTTTTGAGAAAATGGCCGCCAAAGTCGCAAATTGGCTTTTTTCCATTACTCATATGCATAATGAATAATAAAGATCATATGTGTGAGTTTTCAACCTTTCACTCGAGTACTTGTTTGAACTAAACACAATGAATATTGAACCAACCATTACAATATTTTTATTTCTGGCAGAGCACTCAAACACTCAAGTGTTCAAAAACTGCATCAATACAGTATACATCTTGCTCATGTTCATACATGAAGTGTAGATATAAGGTGGGATCGTGATTGTGGCAACTACTACTACATGTGACTATCATTGCTGATGAACTCTCAATCTCAATATCTCATACTGAAGTCGAGAGAGAAATCTTCATAGATAGACACATATTAGACACCGACGGAAATCTAGTGGATATATGAAAGACCAAGGTAATTACATATTTTCATTTGACACATTACAATTTGTTCTTTGCTGTGGGCTTTGCTGGAATCAGCAATATTGGACCTCACGGTAATAATACATCTGACCTGTTTGTATTTGTCATCCGGTCACCTCAGAGGTGCAATGTTACTGAGGTTCTACTGTATATCATTGGGGAGAAATATTTTATATCATTGAGAAGCTATTTTATTGTGCTATTTACTGTGGTAAACAGCGAGCAAAATTGCCCCTTGTGGGTAGCCATAGGCTCCCAATATTTCGGATTTGCTCCCAGGCAATAGAGCCCATGAGGCAATTGGCTTTTCAGACTCTGTAAACTAATATTGAAATGATCCAATTGACACCTGAAATTTGTTGAATAGCAGACAAATTGGAGCCCTTTGGCTCCTGGAAAATATTATATTTAGAGCCCTGTGTGGTAATTACATGTACATGTAACAATGTTTGATGATCTACAAGGATTACCAAAATGTTAAAAGTCATCATCATTGGTCTGTGAGGCCATGAGCAGTGGTTTCTTCACGATTATTCTCTCAGTATTTGCAGTATTTCTGATAAGTTTTGACAGGTACATGTATGTGATTTTATAACCACCTAACTACGTTAAGGATGAATTTTTTAGAAGACCGGATGCGAGACGAAAAAATGGGTCTGACTCTCGCCCATAGTGAAAATCTCATAAAATCAGCCGCGGATTGCCCCCTTACTGTCATATATGCTACATAACCTCAAGAGTTAGAAATCGACCAAATGGGTAGGTGTTGTAATTTGTATGCAAATACGCCATGCTTTATATTGCCATGAGGTTGAGGCAGTATTATATGCATTGCTAAAGTATAATTTAGAGCCTAGACCTTTGTAATTTCACATGATGTTAGCGCCTGTCTTGAGTTAACTGTCTGATCTAGTTTAAAATTACACAATCTCAGCAAACACTCTTTTGGACACATGATTGCATTCAGAAAACACCACAGACCTACTAGAGTTATTCAGCTTGAGCGAGCCCCAGACTCCCACACCACTATGGCTTGTAGGCCTACTTTTTATCATATTTTACATACTATTAGATAGCTCTCTGATCTAGTTCCAAATCACATAATCTAGCAACGCTGTTTTGGACACAGAATAATTCGATTGCCCAATAAATGCACCAGACCTTCTAGAGGTATTCAGCTTTCGGGGCCCTTGTGTGGGCCCCATACTCCACGCCGCTATGACTTTTGCTCAAATTTTTGCAAATGTTTTCCGACAATACTGGATCTGCCGCTGCTGAATGTAGACGCCCTGGCCCAGTTGGGGAATGGGGCAAACTTAGGTACTGTGGCGTGTCAAAAGTCCACAAATATGGTCTTCAGGTGTTGCTCAATCCACACGATTTAGGTATGTACATCAAAGAATTTTGTGTCAAAATAGTACTCCTGATTAGTGCAGTGATTGGCACAACAGTATATGTTTCAGAAAATGAATAAGCGTTAATGGTCATTAGTGTATTTCTGAGGTACAGGAAGAATATGTTTCATGCAGACAGGATGGGGATTTTTCTCGCTATCTTTGGGGGTGCTCGGCTTTAACAGTTGGGAAGATTCCCATTTGGTGGCATATATGGCCAAATGGGATATATGCCACCAAATGGGTATACTTCCTGTATACCCAAATGGGATATACTTCAGACCTTGTGGTAGTTTTGTGGTCATACTCAATGGGGGACTCAGGGGGTCTGGGTATTCATTCATTGGATATAAAGCAACTGATTCATTTCATTTATTGCTGGGACATGGAATTTCTCATAAAAAAAGAATATTTTGCCGTATGAACTATTTAGATGTAGTTAGTCAATCAAAAACAAAGTATATCTTAAGTATCAAAAATTTTCTCATCCCATAATATCCATGTTTATTAAAGAAAATACTGCCATTTCATGCCACTCAAATAAACTGGGCTGTGAAGATGGAAAAGACATCAAACTCTCTAAAAAGTATATATCAGGCCTTTCTTATTAAGTATTTCATTAAAACCTCAGACCCCTTTCATTCCCAAGCGTCTGGATCCAGCTACATTTACCGAAGCTCTCAGGTATATCCCATTTGGGTATACAGGAAGTATACCCAGGAAGTATACCCATTTGGTGGCATATTTCCGCTCGGAAATAGGAACTTCACCTGTATCAGTGTTTTCATTTCGTCATGTATAGCACATTGCACAATCGATGGTAGGGCTTCAACGAATACAAAATTTTGTGACCAGTTACTCGTTGGCTTGTAACCGAACCGTAACCGGTTACTCGTCCAAAAATATAGAGCTAAATATTGTCCAAAGTAACACCAACTTTTTTTTGCAGTTCGCATTTTATCAAATCTCCGTGTCAAAAACGGGTCAAAATCCCACCTAAATCTCAACATTAGACGTCATTTTCACATGAAAATATGCAATATTATGATGAATAAACATTCTATTTGGATTGGAGAGTGATAAATCACTTCAATTCTGTGTGTTTGGGCGGAAATTTGACTGATGTGGAGTGTTTTAGGCTGAATTATGAGGGTGCAAAATACGTTCACGATTAACCGGTCACAAAATTTGTAACCGGTTACACTCTGTAACCGAACCGTAACCGGTTAACAGAGTACTTGTTGAAGCCCTAACCGATGGCACTGACCGGTCCAGTATCGGATGGTGGGGTGCTCTGGTTTAAGTCACTACTCGGGACTAGGCACGTCATGTGTAAACATATTAGACTAGATCTAGATTCTAGTTGTGACTGTCAGTGTGACTGTCACAGGCTGTTTTGTGCTTACAGACTGTCAGTGTGACTGACTCACAGAGTCTGAGACTGAGTGAGCGAATCAAGCGAATTCGACTTACGATCTCTGATGATCTTTGTAAGTTTTGGAATATTCTGACAGTATATTTGGCAGGGTGGTGTTCTTCATGTTGGCCATCACTGGGAAACTGACGCGCCTATTCAAAATAATGAGAAAAGAAGCTTCACATTTTGACAGCCTGTCATCGTCTGTCCGCCATGTTGTTTGGGTGTTCACATGCAGGTCATGTGACACGGCACATAGAAACACGTCACATGACAGAGAGCTAAAAAGCGCGGGAAGATTCAAGTCGTAGGGCGTCCAGGGTAGGCCTAGACTTTATTCAAAAACGTGGACTGGACTGGATTGGACAGAACGATATGACAGAATATAATACTAGACTGCCGACCCAACATACCGTATTAGGTCGAGCTTCCACAGTCATTTGGGTTCCCTTATCCACAGGGAGGAACCGTTTGTCTGATTCACTGTGCATTAGTCTGATTCTATGGGTAAAAAGTCTGATTCTATGGGCAAAATAGCAAGTATGCGGTGGGGCACCAGTAAAACATATTGGATCAACGGCCAATTTCTCAACACAATCTGATGGCATATATTATATTTATTCCTTAGATCGAAGAATATGAATTATATTTAGTTTCTTATGAGGTATCCATCGTTGTTCATATATTTGTCGCACAAGAGTGGAAAGGCCAGACGGTGGAGCAGTTTTCTATCATAAATCACCAAATACAAAGCATTTCCAGTTACTGACCAGGATATCTGAACAACAGTTATCCCAATTAACATTTTGCTTGTTCCTGAATGTGATAATCAGCTACGTAACCGAACAAAAATAGTCATAGATTAAAAATAACAGAAACAAACCTGATTCTATGGGAACAACCCTGATTCTATGGGTAGGTTTATTTGATTGCCATGGAACTATGGGTTACTACCCGTTTCTTCTTCTGGAAACATAATATAAATTCGAGTTTTATTGCTATATTCGTTATACATACCTTATAGGTATAATTATGTGAAGCTGTTTTGTATGCATGATCCAATCTACACCTTCCAGGTCAAATGCCCCCAAAATCTGCTGAACTTGACATCGAAGCTATACTGCCTACTAGTATATGCTTTCGAAACGCTTCTGGAAAAGCACAGACCAACCTGAAGTCATATTATACACTTAGGCCTATATGGTCGGAAATCAGATTTATAGGCCTATGCGATGTCCAACCCAGATCCATTGGGTGGAGTGAGGCACAGGGGGCCACATTGACATGTCGCTGATTTCAGGCTGAATGCTGTTTTGTGCTTACAGAAACTGTACTAATATCCACACCCATGGCCTAAAAAAAATTAGACCTGAAAGTTGCCTACCTACCCAAAATACGAAAACCTAATCATTAAGGCACTCCGAGGAATGTCCATAGCATTTGACCTATATAATGATGTGTGTGTTTTTTTTAAAACTACATGCATTATATAGGGCCTAGCAGTGTAGGCCTCATGTGTTTGAACTGGGTGCACTCAACATGGCGGTTGAGTTCACAAATATAACTTTCGATGACCAGAATAGGGCCAAAGGAAACGCCAAAAACCATTCAGCTTCTGGGTCCTTGAGCGGGCCCGACTCAACCTCATTGATTGGGGGTTTGAACATGGCAACATGCCCGGTTATATGGTTCTTAGAAGAACATCTAGATCCTAGTACAAGCTCACATCTGTTTATAATGTAACCGGTCTTTGGTATGGTGTTCTTCTTTCTGTTGCTCCAGCTCTTCACTTGCATAACGAGTCGGATCTGGTGCTCCCCATTACAGACTTCCGCCTATACTCACGGCCCTGTAGGTTGTTTTGGATTTCGTTTGGCTCTCCTGGTCACTGGTTAGATCCAGCTCCGTCTTCGAGTCACAGGTCGGTTGATCAGCTTCAAGTCCCTCTCCAGATTGCTGGTCGGCTCAAGGTCTGTCTCCAGATCATCGTCAGGCTTAGAGTCAATGGCTAGCTCGAGATTGGTCTTCAGGTCGCTGGTCAGCTCTCTGCTTGAGGGCCACTCTTGTATTGGTTTTACACCAGCTCGGTGACATGCTCGGTTGACATCTATATGACTGCCCATCGTGTCCACTAGCTGTGCTTTACCCTCTTGTACGACAGCTCACATTGCTTGGTGTACTTATGACAGCAGGGAGTTCAAGCACAACATATGCACATATATTATAATTTATATATTATCCTGATCCCTTATATCCACTCCATAGTTTCACTCCATTACACATATCAGTTATATCATTGGCCAGTTTATCATGAAATATGCCGTTCATTGTACTTGTGTTTAATACCCATAAGAAATGATTGGTGATCACCCTTAGTAGCATAAAACGATATATTATGCTAGTTAACTGATATAACTCAATGATAGTTAACTGATATTTCTGTTCCAGTGTTTTTAATTTGTTTCCAATCATTTCACTTGCAACCAAAGCATTTAGTGTATCGGCTTGTGTATAAAAACCATATTTTCATATAGAATCTTGGCAACTATGTTTATTTTCATCTTTATACATCATAGAGCAGGAAAAATGTTGTTACCATGTTTTTGGTGTGGTCCCAGGTTGATTTAAGCATAAGTTAAGCAAGAACATGAGATTTTGCAAAAAAAAAAAACGTATCACGTACAATGTATTTGTGAAGGTAAGTGCAGTTTGTCATCATTCAAAATGGGAAAACATAAAGAAATGTTGTCAGGAACAATATGTTAATGTTAGGCAATATAGTTATGTGATTTGTGAAAAAAAAACCTCCCCCGCTCTAACGAAAAAACAACAACAACATGTTACACTATGTTCATTCGCGATATTAGTGATACACACTTCTAAGATCCATGACATATTAGTTCTGTTCTATGCCTTGTCCAATTGTGAATGGTTCACTGTTCTGGCAATTACACAGCTCAGTCCAGACTAGATTATTTTGTCTGCAAGAGCATTGGCATGAACATTTTGTTGGTTGAAGCAATGTCGGTGGGTACACAGTAGCATCGGGTCACTTGAAATACTGCTTCTGGAGCTGATGCTTCTTTGATACCACAGACAACATCTTGCCATCTTGTATTTGCCATCTAAACATGAAGGGGTCTGTAATCAGTGGGTTTAGGACCGGACTAAGTCACGGATTTAAGAATTGTTACAGGGTAACACCCAATCGAGGATTGTGCTTGTGTTCATGCAGAGGTCAGAAGTCCTGGCTCCGCAAATCGTCCACGTGCGGAGGTGGTCGCTGGTGCTTTGTAGTGTTGTTGCCACATGCGGACGTCATCTGATGCACAGGTCACTTCTCTGTGGAGGTCACATCTCTGTGAAGGTCACTTCTCTGCAGAGTCAAGCCTCTATAGCAGGGCTCTGTGTCTCACATTGCCTGGGCCCTGGCCCTTGTGGGTCTATAGAGGAGGTGTCCCTCTACGGAGGCAGTTGCGGAGTAATCATTACAAGCAGAGAGCAGTGTTTGAGACTTGTTCATTTATATAGCTCAGACGAAACCAAAATTATTGTAGCGTGGTGACTCCGTAGTCCACACATCCTCCAGACTTCCCTCATCTGCAGAGTCAGCGTCGCCTGTGGAGATGTTCTTCCTCAGCTCTACGGATGCAGAGTCAATGTCATTTGCAGAGACTGCACGTCTACGTGGTCTTCCTCCAGGTCCATCTTCATTTTCCCACGGGAAAAGACGGTGGCCTTGTCATGTGCTGTAATGCAAGTTGGCCAGGGTTCATGAAATTGTAGGGTCGAGGACCAGATTCATGATATTGAAATGGTGAGCCACACTTTTACCGTTGACATTTCCCTTGAATCACTTGAAGTGAAGTCTCATTCTTGACTTCGATTGGGGAGGCAGTTGAAGTCTAAATCCAGCCCTCGCTTTTCTGAAGGAAGCAGAACCATGTCATGGCGTATCTCCGTTGGCTATGGTGTTTTCTTGTGACTGATGTTCCTAATGTTCGTCCCAGTGTCCAGAGTTGTAGGCACGTCTGTCACCCCGGTGTGAAGCTGCTTCATTAGTCTGGTGTAGGGTTCTTCGAATATCTACCGCCTTCGCCGCCATCGTGACTACCCACTGATTTCCGGGATGAAAATCATTGTGGATCCCACTGTTTGCTGCCTCCTCTTTATTGTGCGACGTCTGGGACCTCTTTGCAGCCACAACAAACTTCCCTGCAGCATCGAAAATGGCCCTTTGTACCATATCATTATAATTTCTTGACCACAGGAAACTCCAGCCAGCACAACAGCGTTGTGAGGAATCCTCCTAGGTAGAGAAGCCACAGAAACCATGCTGGAAGCCTTGAAGATGCTGGCTGTACTGCCACATCCCTCAAGGCAGAGGTCCCACCTGTCAAGGCCTGGGTCGGCATTGGCTCATCGTCAACCCAGTGCACCCACTCACCCAACCTCTGCAGTGCGTTCTGGATCTGTCTGAGGTGCTCGGTGCCGGATCGTCAAACTCCAGCCTAGTTGAGCGCACCCTACCTACCAGTAGTCCTTGGGCCAAACGTGGATTTGGGACGGATTTATACCATTTTTAGGGACCAAGGGGGACCTATATTTTTTGAAAGCCCTGAGTCTGTATTTCATGAAAATAATGGGGGGCCATTTTTAAAATGATGCTTTGGGTGATTTTTTGGTTGCCATAGCAACAGTGTGGGTGGTAATATTTAAAATATACACAGATTGCAAATAACCATCCCTCAGAGCCTATTTTGTATATATTATGAAATTTTACATCCATTCTGATAGAATTGAAGATGTTCTATCCGATAAGATAGTTTTCATGACATGCCAATTCATAGTTGTCATGGTAACCTGCCTGGCAACGAAAAAAATGCATATATTATCGAAGTTTCACACAACTTATTGAAATGTTTTTATTCTAAAATGTAAAAAATTATAAAGAATATTTATTTTATTGAATTGTCCATGTACCCTGACCTCATGATAATAAAATAAAACACCAGGATAACTTATTACATGCATCGGTATCTATGGTTATATAGTGAGCTTTCGTATAGTATAACGGTGTGAAATCGATCAATTAGATAATGGTGGGGCAGACATATATAAACATCTGAAAGGATTGTGGATTTGGTGGTATAAGCATCAAAATTGACACAGATGATGCTAATAACATATGGTTTCATTTTAGATATGAGGCCAAGCTGGATTTTGCATTATTCCGGAATTATGACGAAAAATTCAAGATGGCCGCCCACTTGCCGCTGAATCAAGATATTGCAATATCTCAGTTAATATTTGCATTAAGATAATAAATGATATGTCTATTCCTATGTTTTCAGGCATGCAGAAGTCGATTATGGGGTCTGTATTGCAATCAATGCAAAATATGTCGTTTTTTGTTGGGAATGAGTGGAAAAATCCAAGATGGGGACCACAATTCGCAGTTAATCTAGAATGTTGCAATATCTCGGTCAATATTTGTACTAGGATGAAAATTGGTAGGTCCCTTCGTATGTTTTCAGACATGCAGAAGTCGACTGTGGCGTCTGTTTTACAATACATGCAGAAGTTGTCATTCTTTGTTGGAAATGAGAGAAATAATCCAAAATGGCCGCCACAATTTGCAGTTGATTCACGTTATTCCCATATCTGGCCCAATATTTGCACTAAGATGATGAATAACAGGTCTATTCCTATGTTTTCAAACATACAGAAGTCGATCGTGGTGTTGTTTTTGCAATAACTGCAAAATCTGCCTTTTTTCGCTTGAAATTGAGAGTAAAAATCTAAGATGGCCATCACAATTCGCAGTTGAATCATGATGACGCAATATCCCGTCAATATTTGCCCTACGACAATGAATATCAGGTCTATTCGTATGTTTTCAGGCATGCAGAAGTCGATTGTAATGTTTTCAGGCATGCAGAAGTCGATTGTGGGGTATGTTTCGCAATAAATACAAATAAATGGAAACATCCAAGATGGCCACCACCGAATAATGTCATATCCAAACAATGAACCATCCTGAACATAATGTATGAGTATCATGTATGAGCTTATGTTCCCAGCATTATAAGCATATGGGCCTTAAAGGCATTTAGTCTGAATGACACTCTGCCATAAACATTAGAGCAAGGTCGAAGTTCATCCCTGATACGTGTACCTGCAAGACATTCCACCTAGGCTGTCCCAAAATACTATATATTCAGCTGTACAGTGCTCCGTTTCCGAGATATCAATTGAAACACGAAACTCTCAGCAAAAAGAATAGTTGACAGACAAAATTCATTACTAATACCCTTTAAAGACGTTTGTTGATGTCCAAAGCTCTGATATAATGTCCGTTCCACTCAACGTTTCCGAGATCGAAGAAAACAAAAAAGGCGACTCAGCAAAAATAACAAAATCCGAGATATTAACAATAACACAAAATGTCATCTCGGCCGAGAAAATTGGGTGAATGACAAAAATCATCCCTAATATCCCTACGACATATTCGTCTGGGCGAAGTCCATTTAGATCTACATATGATATGAAACAGTAAAATCAGGGTCGAAGTTCACCAAACATACCCTAATGAAATGCTTGTCCAGGGCGACAAGTCCAGAAATAATGCCACTTTTGCTCTACAATGCACCATTTCCGAGATACGTGTATGGACAAAAATAAAATGCTGACTTGGCAAAGAAAATGAAGGACAAGGTCTAAATTCACCCAACAACCCCCAAAATAACGTTTGTCTAGGTCGACACATAGATCTGTTTTATAATGCTCGTTTCGCTCTACGGTGCTTCATTTCCGAGATATCAACAGAAATGCTGACTCGGCAAATAAAAATTAGCCCAAGGGCTAAGATAGTTTACCGGACAGTTTTGGTTGAAGCACGACAGGTGAGATATGACGTTCAGATTAACCAATCGAGATAATCTTCGTGAACTTCAATGTCACCATTAAGTCTGCAGCATATAACCTTATATATGTTCAAAATACAAATACAAGGTCTATCTACAAGTCTTTTGTCTTTAGACAAAATTTACAAATTTCTTGTCGGACGTGACACTGAGATGTAGCACCCAAGGTCATCTGAGGTCAAGTTCAAGGTCACCAAAAGATGTGGTATATACGACTCCCAATTCTGCAGCTCTACCTACAAGCATTTTTTTACTGTAGAGGTCAAATTACACTTTTCAGGTCTCTGTGACCCAAAATTTAGCCTTCAAGGTCGTCTGAGGTCAACCTCAAAGTCAACAAAATATGCACATATATGACCACCTATATGCTCATAATACAAATTTATGTAAGCGTTTTTGCCTTATATCATGTATATGGCAATTTGTGCATATCAAATACTTTTGGACCATCCGAGCCCACATATATCGGGTCTTTCAAGCAATTCAAGGCAATCCATCTTCATACACAATGTCAAGGACCCCATTTAGCGTGTTTTGAAACAAAACTCTCAAAATGATCAGACAGTTTTTGAGAAAACAGCCAAAAAAATAATTTTGGGCCATTTGAGCCTAGATTTTGGGCCTTTCAATTGATTCAAGAGACTCCGCTTTATACACAATGCCAGGGACCCCAATTAGCATGTTTGACAACAAAAATCTCAAAACTGATGGAATAATTTTTGAGAAAACGACCAAAAATTGAATTTGGGGCCTTTTTCAGCCTTTTGAGCCTATATTTCGAGCATTCAAGGCACTCCATCTTTATACACATTGTCAAAAAATCGAATTACTATGTTTTGAAATAAAATATCTAAAGTGATCAGACAGTTTTCGAGGAAAGACAGACAAAGACCAAATTTGACTGTTTTGACCTTTTAAGGTCATCCAAGGTCAAATTCAAGCTCGCCACACAAGTCGCCATATATGACTTACCATTTGAAAGTGCCAATTTCTAAGGTCTATCTTCGGGCGTTCTAGGAGTACAGTTCTGGCAGCTCCCATTATGAAGGAAAAAAGTGCCGAAAATGTTCTAAGTCTAGAATTTTTTTCAAAGGGTGAAAAATATTGAAATGACCCAAAATGGATAGTAATGCGATTTGGGGCAAATGTTTTTGCTGAACCGTTAAAATGGCCGCCACACAGAGACCGGCGATTCAAGGACAACAAAACTTATACACATCATAAAGGTACATAAGGGCAAACTTTTAAAACAAAAATCTCAAAACTGATCAGACAGCTTTTGAGAAAATGGCCGCCAAAGTTCAAAATTGGCCATTTTTCGTAAAAAATGGCCATTTTGGAAAAAAAATACGAAAATAAAAGATAATGACTCATTCTTGAAATATTCTTAGGCATTTTTGTTCAAAAATTTCAGAAAAATCCGCCTGTAAACTTTAAAGATAAAAATGTGGACCGACGACGGACGCAACATGATGACAATAGGTTATCGAACCATAGGTCTGGTAACCTAAAAATTAGGTCAAGCTTCGCCCAACATACCACAAAGAGAGCGTGTAGGATTTCGATTCCAAAAATATAGTCTATCTCAATCTCACAAGCCTCAGGGATGTCCCAGCGTAATTTTCTTCCTAGCCCTGGGTCGTTTGACGGATTGACCCCAAATCAAGAGGCTTCTTTCCTGGTGGTATATGGACCTCCATGAAAGTCTCGCAGCCATTGCCGCAACATTTTTGTAGTTATATTTGTATGTCTGGAAAAAAAATGATTGAACTCATCCTCACGGACTTCAAGAACCCCGTATCTGGCTCAAAAACGATATACACTTTTCCACGTAACATTACCAGGATGTTCCAAGAGTAGCTGGATGTATTTGTTACCCTAATGTGTGGGACAGTACTTGGAAACCAGTGTGATCAATCTTGCTCATTCATTCTAAGTATTCATTTTAATATTTGTCTTAACTATAATGCACAATCAATAAAAACCGAAGTAGCATAATTAAATGAGTTTGTGTCACAGGAACTTTTAATGTGGTTGGCATATCAAAAATATGGCTTGGTACTCATGAGGATGACATTCTGACCCATGAGTTATTACCAGAGAACTACAACATCAATCATGCACCATGTCAAAGGCTTTGGCGTCACCATGGATTGGCCTTGGTACACAAATCCAGTAGGGACATTACAGTCATAACATCCAGCCAAAACAAAATAACTTTCAGTTTCTGGACTTTTTAGCTTGATAAAAAAATCGCCGAAAGACGACTAGTTGCTCACATTCATCAGAATCAGCCGGCAGATCGAATGCAAAGCGCGTACCCAAGTCTGTTTATCTGTACAAGTGGACCGCGTTAGATGGTTGACTTCCATATTATGCTGAACAAACTAAACTTCAACATCAGGTGTGTTTGCCCTGTCTTGAATCTTGCTTTGCCGCTCACGCGTACCGTATTGGTCCTAATAGTAGCACGGCGAGCCAAAGCAAGACCTCATGCAGCAGCGCGCGCGCGCAAATATGAGGTCAAACTTGAGGTCAAATTTAAGAAAATCACTGAATAATATAACTATAGCCTTCAATTCCCTTTATTATGATTCAAATAACATGAATGTATGGATTGGAACACTCCAAGATCTTATTAGGAAGATATGAAGTGAATTATTTGGTTACAAAAATCAAACATTTTTGGGCAGAAGAGGAGGCCGCTCTACTATTAGGGTGCGTGCCACTATTAGGACCAATACGGTACATCATCGGAAGAAAACTACGAGCTATAACGGTTGGTGTATATCGCAGATTTGTCATCTAGTACATGTATGTACAAGAGTGATTCATTAGTACATGTATGTACAAGAGTGATTCATTAGTACATGTATGTACAAGAGTGATTCATTAGTACATGTATGTACAAGAATGATTCATTAGTACATGTATGTACAAGAGTGATTCCAGACCAGAACGCACTGACGTGGTCTTGGATGCCTCTTGGATGTTGAAGCAGGTTACACACCTGTGAGTGCCATGGACAGTGCTTGTACCTTGGGTTAGTCAAAGACAAACACCTGACCATGGAGATACATATTACGTTAGTCTTAAGAGCTTGCTACAAGCATCTTCATAACTCCATCATGTCCATGTCCTTTCGAAAAATCACGTGCAGAGAGAAATATGCAAAAAATCCGATGTACAGGATCAACAATTTCAGTTGTACGCGTAACAGGCGATACAGAACAACAGTGTCGTTTTGATCATGAACTACGCATAAAGTGCCATATAATCACGGAACTGAAGGCACTAGATTGGACACCTATTGAACACCAATCTTTTCAGAGAAAAGATTAGTTTGTCCCGATCACCATGCAAACTATAGTCATTGAGTGGAAAGGCCATTATTTCAGAGCTCTTGGGCGGTAATAGACGTCTTCTAAGGGTAGGCCAATCAGTAATGAATTTTGGCATGCCTGAAGACATACAAATAGACCTGATGCAAATATTGGTTGGGATATTGTAACATCTTGATTCAACTGTCAATGGTAGTGGGCATCTTGGATTTTTACTCTCATTTCCAACGAAATTTTGCATTTATTGTAAAACAGACTCCATACTCAACTTCTGCATGCCTGAAAACAGTAGAATAGACCTGCTGTTTATCAGACCTCGCAAACAGCTTCTGCATGCTTGAAAACATAGGAATAGACCTGCTGTTCATCATCTTAGTAATATTGACCTGGATATGGCAATAACGTGAATCAACTGCAAATTGTGGCAGCCATCTTGGTGTTTTTTTCTCTCATTTCCAACGAAGAATGGCAATGTCCAAGATGCTAGAATGGATGTAAAAACTGCCTCTGTGGCCGAGTGGATGGGGCCGGTGGCTCTTGAACAACAAAACTCGGAGGTGGTTGGTGACGCAGATGTTCTGCATTCATTGTGGAACAGACGCCACAGCCGACTTCTGCATGTCTGAAAACATACGGATAGACTATTCATCACCTCTGTGCTCGGATTTGGCAATTACGTGAATCAACTGCAAGTTGTGGCGTTCATCTTGGATTTTTTTCTCTCTTTTCCGACAAAGAATGACAAGTTCTGCATTTAGTGTGAAACAGACCACACTGTCAACTTTAGCATGTCTGAAAACATACGAATAGACCTGCAATTCATTTTCTTAGTTCAAATTTTGACCGGGATATCACAACATCGTAATTTAACTGCGAATTGTGGTCACCATCTTGGATTTTTCCACTCATTTTCAACGAAAAATTAAGAATTTTGCATTTAGTGTGAAACAGACCCCATAATCGACTTCTGCGTGCCTGAAAACATAGGAATAGACCTATTATTTATCATCTCAATGCAAATATTGGCTGAGATATTGCAAAATCTTGATTCACCAGCAAGCGTGGCGGCCATCTTGAATTTTCCGTCATAATTCCAGAATAATGAAATATCCAGCTTAGCGTTATATCTAAAATGAAAACATGTGTCATTGACATCATATGTGTCAAGTTTGATGCTCTTGCCACCAAATCCACAATCCTTTCAGATGTCTATATATGTCTTCCCCACCATTATCAAACTGAATGATTTTCACACTGTTATACTATATGAAAGCTATATGAAAGTATTTATGTAACCATAGATACGGATGCATGTAACAAGTTATCCTGGTGTTTTATTTTATTATCATGAGGTTAGGGTTCATCGGCAATTCAATAAAATAAATATTTTTTTCATAATTTTTTACTTTTCAGAATAGAAATATTTCAGAAAGTTGTGTGAAACTTCGAAAATATATGCATTTTTTTCGTTGCCAGGCAGGTTACCATGACAACTATGTATTGGCATGTCATGAAAACTATCTTATCGGATGGATCATCTTCATTTCTATCAGAATGGATGCAAAATTTCATAATATATACAAAATAGGCTTTGAGGGATGGTTATTTGCAATCTGTGTATATTTTAAATATTCCCACCCACACTGTTGCTATGGCAACCAAAAAATCACCCAAAGCATCATTTTAAAACTGGCCCCCCATTATTTTCATGAACTACAGATTCAGGGCTTTAGGAAATTATAGGTCCCCCTTGGTCCCTAAAAATGGTATGAAAAGTTGATTTGGCCCATGGACTACAGGTAGGGTGTGGTTCAGGTCAACCCGAGCTTTGGTTGAGAATTCGGAAGTACGAATATACCGGTAGTACCCACATTCCAACTGGGAACTGCCTCTGTGCCGCAGCGGCAGCTTCAAATCATGTTCTTTCTTCTGCCATATCATGGCCGCCCTGTTATTTGTAAAAGCATACTTGTGAGAAGCAGCATGTACTCGTGAGAGCTCACAGTCAAGGCTTCCTCCTTTCCCCATGAAACTACTCGAACCATCAGGGCGAGGGGACTGGTCGGCCCTCTGCCAATAATCATCCGATTCGACATCTACCCTGTACTATCATGTATGGAGGCCTGGTATGCAGACGTCACATACCTGGTACATGTATTTCAGCTGGTTATTCAAGTTGTTTTGGTGGCCATAGATACTTGTGGACGACATCTGGAGGAGCAATGTATAGAATCACCATGCCGCTCGATTGTGGGTGATATGGCCTAGCATAGGTCTCGAACTCCCAATCCATCTGAAAAGATTCGGGCTGGAGCAGAGCTCCCCATCTGAACTCAAACTCCATGAAGAAAAATCAGCTACCGTCTGGGCCCAATGACCTGGCATTGATAAGGCCTCTGCCCAATGGATAAAACAGAAGGCCTACCAGTATGTGAAGACGAGATCAGTATGTGACGACTGCCACTCTTCAAGATCACGCCTATCTCCATCACATGGTCACCCACTGATGCAGTGCCCATTGGCTGATGCCAGACGATAGTTCGAGGCTTCCGCACACTACTCGGGCAGGATCACACCACGTCTCCACGTCTTTCGTCATCCAACATCAATACATCTGCACCTTTATCTTTCAGAAAGTCTCGCTGACCTTGTCCTCCGAGAGACATATATTTGAGTCTATATACAAGTACATGTCTAGGTTTGTCGTAATACCAACCATGCATGCAAGCAGATAATTTGTGGAACTAATTATGCATATACATGATTTGTAGTTCATAATATATTGTCAACATATATTTGCGAAGAATGAAGATTTTGTACTATATAGGTATTCATGCTCACGAAACATTCCATATTGTGCAGAAACCTATTGTCATACATTTGTTTTTTTTACATATTCATATTTATATTGTAACGGTTTTGGGGCGTACCCAAAGGTTTCCCCTAGGTAATTATGTTAGTATTTTGTGATATTATGGTTAAATAACCGTTTATTAGGGTGTATATGTGTTTAAAGGTTCATACGGTTCCGTATTGTTAATGTTTTAAAGGTTTTCCGTCTCGGAACTTAGTAATTTATGATGTTGGTAAAGCCGGAGACGGATCCGGAGACGGAGACGGAACCGGACACGGAGCCGGAACAATGGAGTACAAAAACGTAATGACGTTATTTCCGGAAGGTCATGTGATCAGCCTCGTTTTCGGTTTAAAAGGTGACGTGTCAGCCACTGATTGGTTCTAGAGTGTTTTTAGAAATCCGGAAAATATCAGTGTTTTGGCGGACTATGACGTCACAATAGGTTGGTCACGTGACATGGGTCTCAGGTCTATAAAAGCCCCCGCTTCACAGCGGACGGCGGAGTTGGTGTCCTGACGTCGACCTGTGCAGACCCCTTCTCCCATAGCAGAGTACTCCCTTGTTCCGGATAGAGTCATCCAGATGATAGCAGTTAAGTCTTCCGACTGTGAACTTGGAAAATAAACATGAAAACTTCAACCGAGTTGTTTTTCCGTGTTCGTTAGGGAACTGGAAGTTATAATAAAGTTAGTTTCCCGGAAAAGACAGTTATACGGAGTAAAGGGAGATAAGACTACAGTCGGTTAAGACCAAGTTGTAACGACGTCTTAGGGTGATCTAAGAACCCAGATCACCGAGGAAGGAGTCGGAGACGGAGACGGAGGTGGAAATCAACGGAGCAACTACGGAGGCGGTATCGGACGGAGCAGTTGCAGAGACGGGAACGACGAAGCAGTTGCAGAGGCGGTACCGGACGACGGAGTTGCAGAGGCAGTACCTGACGGAGCGGTTGCGGTAACCGGAAGTGGGAACACTTCCGAGATACTCCATTTCAGGTGCAGTCGCAGGTTGCGGTGAGGCGGAGCCAACCGGAGCAGATTGCAGTGCGGCGGAACCTGGCAGAGCGGTTGCAGTATTCGGAAACGGCAACGTTCCCGGATTCTTTATTCCAGGCGCAGTCACAGTTTGCAGTAAGACGGAAAACGACGGAGCTGTTGCAGTAAAGCGGTTTCCCGACGGAGCAGTTGCAGTACCCGGAGACGGAAACGCCTCCGGATCCTTACTTTACAGGTGCAGTTGCAGATTAGCAGTCGGGCAACGGTTAAGAGGTCCATTCCAGACCACGCTACCAACCTTAGAGACTTCTAGCCGGAGTTCAACCGTACAACAGTAGCAGTTTCCCGGAGTTTTACCGTTTCAGCTCCGGTTAAACAACAACTCACCCACCTCCCTAGAAAACCGGTTCATCAAGACGTCACAGAAGGGTTCAAACCCGTTACAACTTTTTGGTGGCAGCGGTGGGATCATCTGCAGTATGACTACTAGACGGGGCAAATTGGCGGAACAGCAGCTGAAGGCAGCCGTGTCGGACACGGAGCAGCCTGTAGGAGCAGTAGGAGCTGAGCCGTTGCAGATGCCGGTTGCGGAAAAGGAAGCGGTTCGTCCTGCCGAGCGGAAGCTGTTGCAGCCGGAAATGCAGAAAGCAGTTGCAGACGAGCCCCTCCGGGTTCCTCAAGGAGAACAGCCTGCAGAGCAGTTAGCAGAGGCGGAAGTTAACTTTCCGGACCAGGCTGGCGATCGGGAACCGGATGCGGACCCGGAAGGCGGAGAGAACTTAGTCGACAACCTGACCAGATTATTGGCGACCCAAATGGAGGTGTTTCAGCAGCACCTGGCAGTAACCGGAAAGCAGCAGCAGGCAGAAGCAGTACAACAGCCAGCACCAAGGGCAGGAGTAGCCAGATTAATGACATACGACGGAACTGATCCGTGGCCGGAATATGAGGCTCACCTCCTTGAATACGCTCGGTACTACCGTTGGACAGCAGAGGAAAAGGCGCTGAACTTATGTGTCAGTTTGAGGGGTAACGCCCGCAGCATACTACTGGATCTGTCCGCGGAGCAGAGACGCAGCTTTGATACGGTTGTGGCGGCATTAAAACAGCAGTTTTGTCCGGGGGAGAAAACATTTGTTTTCCAGGCAGAATTGCAGACACGGAAATTGCAGCCGGAGGAGGAGCTGTCCGAGCTGGCCAGAGACATACGGAGCAAGACGCGGCTAGCTTACCCAAAAGCAGATCCGGCAACAACAGAAGTGCTCATGAAGATGCATTTCTGCAACAGCCTGACTAACCGAGATATGCGGTTGTCGGTATTGAAAAGCCACCCGGAAACGCTGTCGCAGGCCCTGGCTTTCGCTACCGAGTATGAGAGTATCATGAAAACGGACAACAGCAGACCAGCGGAGCGACACCGGACGAGGCAGCTGAACACGGAGCCGGAGTGGAGCCAGCAGGTGAACGAATTGCGGAAGCAAGCCGAGCAGACTCAGCAGCAGATGGCGGATCTGATGACTCAGGTCAAGGAAGCGGTTAGCCGGCAGCAGCAGCAGCGCAGTTCCCGAGCGGATTTAGAATGTTTCAACTGTGGCCGGAAAGGGCATTTTGCCCGAGACTGTAGGCAGCCGAAGCAGCAGCAGCAGCGGCGTCAACCACAACAACAGCAGTCGCCGCGACAACAGCAGCAGCAGCAGCAGCCGCAGCAGCAGCAGCAGCAACAATTGCAGCAGCCACGACAGCAGCAGCAGCAGCCGGAAAACTAGAGCGGGTCACGGAAAAGGGGAAATCCGGGACCCGGAAGAGAGGACACCCCCATAACCGGCAGGTGGTTCACGGACCCGGTCCCAGGGGCGAGGTGGGCATGTGTGTGACAGCCAGAGTATGCGGAGAGCCAGTAACGCTGATAATCGACACCGGCAGCACTGTCACAATGCTCAACCTACAAACCTGGGAACGGATCCGGAAACCCGGAATGAAGCTGAAGCGGTCGCCGATTCGTCTTTCAATGGTTGACGGAAGTAACATACGGACACATGGCCGGAAAGAACTCCCACTCAACATCGCAGGAGTAGCTGAGACCGTGACGTTCGAGATTGCAGACTGTGAAGACGAAGGAATACTGGGGATGGATTTCATCCGTTCCCGAGTATCCGGCATAAACTTCGACCGGATGACCATGCAGATGGGCAGCCAGGAGGTGTTCCTCACCATGTTCGAGCAGACCAGGGAGCCGTTTCCGATCAACGCTGTAGCAGATTACCAAATTCCGCCGGAAACGGAACAGCTGATTATAGGACAAGCAGAGAGTGTCCGTGAAGCAGAAGGAGTACTAGAAATGCCGCAGGAGCCTACGGAGAAAAGACCTTGGCTGATCGGGAGAACTTTATCCCGGATAAAGCAAGGAACAGTCCCGGTTCGAGTGATCAACGTGATGGCAGAGCCGGTAATCATCAAGAAAGGAGCGCAGTTGGCGACGATGACCACCTTAGCAGCCGGTTGCAGTGTTGTGCCGTTGGCGGAGCGGAGCCGGAAGGTGCAGATTTCCACGGAGTCGGAGGCCGGGCGGAATTGGAGCGGGTACGAGAAGCTGCGGCAGTTAGCAGAGCAGACCCAGGATGCAGTGCCGAGTCATTTCCGCGAGAGAGTAACCGACCTCCTATTTCGGAATAAGCCGACCTTCAGTAATGATGCCGGAGAACTGGGGCAGACCAACGAGGTACAACATCAGATAAACACGGGCAGTCACCGGCCGATTAAGCAGCCAACCAGACGAATTCCGCCAGACAAGAGGGAGCTGGTGAGCAGTCTGATTCAGGAGATGAAAGACAAGAACGTCATTGAAGAAAGTAGCAGTCCGTGGGCTTCACCGATTGTCCTCGTGAAGAAAAAGGATGGGACCACCCGGTTCTGCGTCGATTACCGGCGGTTAAATGCAGTCACGGAGAAAGATGCTTATCCGTTGCCGAGAATAGACGACACCATAGCAGCCTGTGCAGACGCTAAATGGTTCTCCACTCTCGACCTGACCAGTGGCTACTGGCAGGTCGGGATGGATGAAGACGCCCGGAAAAAGTCGGCCTTCTGTGTTCCTGGCGGCCTTTACCAGTTCAAAGTGATGAGTTTCGGCTTGTGCAATGCTCCGGGTACGTTCGAGCGGTTGATGGAGAAGGTGCTAGGCGGTTTGTCCTGGAAGACCTGCCTCATATATCTGGACGACATCATAGTCTACAGCGAGACCCTGGAGGATCACATCCGTGATCTTCAGGAGGTGTTCAGCAAGCTGAGAGAGGCAGACCTAAAAGTCAAACCGTCAAAATGCAAGTTCTTCCAGCCGGAGGTGTCTTTCCTAGGTCACATAGTTGGCAGAGACGGCATCCGCACCGACCCGGCAAAAACGGAGGCAGTACGGAAGTGGCGGACACCCACCAACCTGACGGAGCTGCGCAGTTTTCTGGGACTTTGCTCCTATTACCGGAAGTTCGTGCCGAAGTTCTCCGAGATTGCAGCGCCGCTGAATCACTTGACGGAAAAAGGGGTGCCGTTCCGGTGGCAGACGGAGCAAGAACAGGCATTTGCAGAGCTGAAGAACCGCCTAGTATCGGCACCGATACTCGGGTACCCTAGGGAGCAAGGCCGATATATCCTGGACACGGACGCCAGTGACACCGGGCTGGGAGCAGTACTGTCACAGAAGCAGGGCAACCAGGAGCGGGTGATAACCTACTTGAGCCGCAGCCTAACCAAAGAAGAACGGAGATACTGTGTCACCCGGAAGGAGCTCCTGGCGGTTGTGTTTGCGGTACAGAAGAATAAGCAGTACTTGCTGGGACGACACTTCCTTCTTCGCACGGATCATGGCAGTCTTACCTGGCTTATGAATTTCAAGGAGCCCCAGGGGCAGGTAGCCCGGTGGATTGAGCTCCTGAGTGAGTTTCATTTCGACATTGAACATCGTCCGGGGCGAATCCATAATAATGCGGATGCCTTGTCCAGATCCCCATGCAGCCAATGCGGAAAAATCGACTGGAAACAAGCCAAGATAGACGCCTGGAACTACGGAGAAAGAATCCGGCAGACACGAAGTGAAGAAACTCCTCAGCTCAAGCCAAGGAAGGGGGGACGCCGGAAGCGGTCAAGGGGATCGGGCGGAGAAGCAGAACTGACGGAGGAAGCAGTCCCAAGAACGGAGAAAGCAGCGTCCCGGAAGCCGGTTGCGGTTGCGGTGACGGAGAAAGCAGCGTCCCGGAAGCCGGTTGCGGTTGCGGTGACGGAGAAAGCAGCGTCCCGGAAGCCGGTTGCGGTTGCGGTGACGGAGAAAGCAGCGTCCCGGAAGCCGGTTGCGGTTGCGGTGACGGAAAAAGCAGTGTTCCGGAAGCCGATTGCGGTTGCGGTGACGGAGAAGGCAGTTCCAGGAAAAGCGGATGCGGTTGCAGAGCAGATTAGGCTGGCGGAGAACGCGGACCAGGATACTGTGCTGGGGCAGAAATATCGACCAGATGATTTGCGGAGAATGCAGCAAGCAGAACCATGGTACTCACTGGTGACGTCGCTGATCGACGGGAGCGGTACAGCTGGCAGTGCAGACTTTTCCAGCATGAGCAGCGAGGAGAAAGTGCTGTACGGGATGCGGAAGACCTTGCTGAAAGTCGACGGAGTAGTCTACCGGAAATGGAAAACGGCAGAAGGAACCAGCCGAATGCAGTTAATAACCCCGAAGGAGCTGAGACAGGAGATTTTCCGTCTGGCCCACCAGAGCCGGACGGGAGGACACCTCGGAAGCAGAAGGATGGCGGCTAGCATTCGGAGGCGGTATTTCTGGCCGGCTATGATGCGGGACATAAAGCAGTGGGTGCTGAGCTGTGACGAATGTGCGTCAAGAAGTATGCAGAACTTGAAACGATCTCCGATGCAGAAATACCGGGTTGGAGCGCCCATGGAAAGGGTGGCAATGGACGTGATGGGTCCGTTACCTAAATCCACCCGGGGGAACCGGTACATCTTAGTAATCGGCGATTACTTCACCAAGTGGGTAGAGGCTTACCCGATGCCGAATCAGGAAGCGGTGACGGTTGCGGACATATTCGTCAACCAGTTTGCAGCGCGGTACGGTATCCCGATGGAGATACACACCGACCAAGGCAGAAATTTCGAGTCCGACTTGCTGAGAAATGTTTGCAGAATCCTGGGGATTCACAAGACACGGACAACCGCTTTCCGACCTCAGTCGGACGGTTTCATCGAGCGATTCAACCGGACGCTGCAGCAGATCTTGAGCCTGTACGTAAGCGAGCGGCAGACCAACTGGGATCAGCTAGTTCCGTTGGCAATGGCAGCTTACCGGAGTACCCCGCAGGAGACAACCGGGCAGAGTCCCAACTTGCTGATGCTGGGCAGAGAAGTCAACACTCCGGTAGAGTTACTGATTGGCAGACCGCCGGGAGAATCAACGGCAGAAGTAACAGAGTATGGCAGTCAGCTCCGGGAGCGACTAGAGGCGGTATACAAGGCGGTTCGAGCGAAATCTGGCAGAGAAATGGAACGGCAGAAGAAGCTGTACGACCGGAGGAAGGTCAACAATCAGTTCCAGCCAGGAGACCGAGTGTGGATGGCGGTCAAAACACGGAAGAAGGGCAAAGCTCCCAAGTTGCAGAGGAAGTGGAGCGGTCCAAAGCTAGTGCTGAGCAGATTTACCGACGTGACCTACGAGATTGCAGAGAGTGAAACTCGACAGAAGGTGGTTCACTTCGATTTGCTGAAACCGTATAATGGCGTCAAGCATCCGAGATGGATGAAGCGGAGAATGGCGGATTCCTGGAGGCAGACGGAGCCGCCGAAGCAGAGTAGTGTTCCGGAGACGGAACCGACGGTCTCTGAGTCGGATACGGACTCGGAGTAAAGCCGCAGAGGACGCAGAAATATTAGAAGACGGAGTGAGCTGTAGAGCAGGAGAAGGAGATAGCTGAGACCCTGGTAAAACGTTGAGTTCCGGCAGAGAGCGACCGCAAGAAGTCGAAGCAGTGAGCAAGTGCTGGTTCCGGAAACAGGGCGGAGAAAGGAAGCAGAGCGGAAAGCGGTGCAGAGACCGGATAGAGACATCCTTGAGGTTCTGACTGGTTTGAGCGCATAGTCAACCAGTCCAGGGTAGCGGCCAGGGGTCCAGAAGAACCTGGGTTAGCGGTCTAGTATCTCCAGAGAAGCAGCTACACGTCTTCCGTATTCAGAGAATTAAGACGGAAAAGTTTTCCGGCTGTAGACATCCAACCGGAGTTTCCACTTAGCAGAGACAGCAAACCGGCTGCAGATCGACAGAAGCGGTGAAACATCATTCCAGATAGGAAGGGCCCTCCTTCTGGACAAGAATGTATGCAGTTTCCAGTGTCGACAAGCAGTAATACCAGTGAGCAGATATGCAGTTGACGAAGCAGTACAGATGGCGGAAACGCCCAACTTGCAGTCTAGATGTTCGTCTGAGAGGCAGATTCAACTGGCTGAGACTCTTTTCAACCCTCCTGATGGCAGAGATACTTCAAAATTGCAGATACTTCGCTCGGAGAAGCAGTTGAAAGGGAGCCGGAAAAACCCGGAGAAGCCGGTTGAGCCGGAGACGGACACCTCTCGGTTAACGGTTGAGTTTTTGCATAATTGTGACGTCACTCCTGAGGCAGCCAATCAGCATGGAGCTTTTCAAATCACGTGAGCAGAAAGGGTATATAAGGGCCTTGAAATCGGGCTCTGACAGCAGTTGGAGAGCAGACCTCGAGCTGTGCACATCGCAGACAAAGTTTGGCGGAATCGAATCAAGTCCAGCATTTTCCGGTAGCAACAGATTTTGCAGTGAAAAACGACTAAGTGTTTCCCGGAAGACCACCAGTCCGGAGAAGCGGTGCAGAAGCGGTGCAGTAAAAGCAGTGCAGTAGATCGACAATTTCAGTTTCCCGGCCTTCCGGAATGGCCTACTCGGCGTTCCTTGATAGACAAGATCGCGGCCGGAGCAGAGATTGGGCAACCCCGCAGCCACTGGATTATAGCCGGCTGTGTAAGCGGTGTGACCGGATGTTTGAGAGTGCGAGGGACCGGAGACGGCATGTGTGCCCAGCCCAGAGATTTCATTGCTGTTTGTGTGCCTTCTATGGCAACCGGGCGAACGACCTTAGGAGGCATCTCCGGGAGATGCACGGGTGGAAGTACCCTTCCGGGAACCGTCCTCCTCAGGACGAGGCCACCCTCCACCATGTGGGAACCTTTGATTCGGCCTGGCGGGGAACAGCAACGCAGTCCCGGCATAGGCGCTTCCGGCGATTCTGCACCCGGTCACCAAGGGAGAATACAGTTCCGGAAACTTATGCGGACCAGCTTCCGTTTGGCCCTGACTGGGATGCCGGAGCAGCCGCCCCCATCGGACAACCGGAGCAGTTAGATCTCCCGGAATGGGTTCCGGATCCACAGGGCTGTCTCCGGGCCGCCGGCGACGCTCCTCCGGAAAGCTGGGATCAGGAGATGGAGCTAATTGCAGAGGCGGTCAGAGCAGTTATGCCGGATCAAGCAGACGATTGGGAGAAACCCGAAGAGGAAGATCAGCCGGTGGAAGACTGGGAGGCAGAGATCCGGGTGTGGGAATATAGACCACCTTCTCCCACTTCGGAGCCGGAGACGGATGAGTCGGAGTATGAGACGGCAGATGAGGACTCCTGGACGGAAGCGAAGGCAGTGTGGAAGTAGACGGAGGCGGTTGGCAGTATAGCGGTTGACGGAGGCGGTTGGCAGTTTGGCGGAGACGGAAGAAGCGGTGGCAGTTAGCAGCAACAACACGGAAAAAAAAAGAAAAAAAAAAAAAAAAAAAAAAAAAAAATATTATTTATCCAAGAAGACCACCAGGAGGAGTTGCAGTTTGCTGAGCAGCCAATCATCAAGCAGATAAGCCAGTCACGTGACTTCCAGAGACTATAAAAGGGGCAGTTAGCTGTTACCGGATGCAGAAGGCAGTTTGCTGTAGCTGAGTCAACATCGATACAAAGCAGAGAATCAGAATGCCGAAAGTAAAGACAACACCCCGCAAGCCCCGCCCTCACCGGTGTGGAGACTGCAACCTAGAGTTCAAGAGCAAGCACACGTTGCTCCGGCATGTCACGGAGCAGCACACAAGTGAAGTCACCGTCTTCGCCTGTCCGCAGTGTGACCATTGGAGCAGACGGAAAGAGGGAACACAGAAGCATCTGCAGTCCCGGCACGCAATGGACGCAAACCCGATTCGACTGAGGGTGGGCAGAGAGCAGTTTGAGGAGAAAAGCCTCCGGTCCAAGATGACCCCACGGAAAAGCAAGAAACCGGTAACACGGCTTGACCAGTTGTCGGATACGGAGTCGGAGTCGGGAGGTTCGGTTTCGTCCCGGACCCGGTACCGTTCCGGTACCCAGTCGGTGGCCACACTAGCAGCCGACGTTTCGTCCACGGAGGCGGAGAGCAGTTCGGAAGAGGAAGCGGAGCTGAAAATCATGGCAAGTGAAGACGAGTTGCAGGAACCAGGAGACCCGAAGCCGGTTAAGCCGCCTGTGACCCGGAGTTCTTCCCGGAACACCTCCCGGAAAAACAGCCCTGACCCATCTCGAGGTACCGGAGCAGATCGAGACCGCGGAAAGAAGCGGAGTCGCAGCCGTTCGCCGGATAAATCCGGACGCCATCAACGCCGAGAATATAGGAAGGAGAGCCCGGAGCGAGCCAAGGACCGAGGCGGAGAACGTGGTCGAGAGGAGAAACGACACACCCCACCCAAGTCTTCCGGAGGCAGCGTCAAAGGAAAAGGCAAGGGGGTGTATGACTACAAGTTCCGGCTGTTGGAGGAAGGTTCCAGCGGAGCAACGGCAGAAGTGGGAGTGGCGGACATTGCGGAAATGCAGAGCCGAGACGATGAGGAAGACCTTTTCCGGAGTCCACCTCCGAGAACAACTAGCAGTGGCAGAGCAGTGAGCAGTGTGATTGTCCGGCCCGGAGGCGGAGCAGAAATCAGATCCAGCGGCCGAGCCGATAGCAGAGCAGATAGCCGAGTCGATAGCAGAGCAGATAGAGCAGATAGCAGAGCAGATAGCCGAGCGGACAGCAGACCCATTGGCAGATCAGGAGGCAGACCGGAGACCAAAACGGAAGGCGGAAACCGGAGCAGAGCTGGCAGTGAGACGGAGACCCGAGGATCCTCGGAGCGAACTTTGCCGGCAACCATTCAAGCAGTAGCAGGAAGCAGAACCAGTTCAGCGGCTAGAGATGACGGAATGGAGTCTTCCGCGTCTGAACGAAGCCATGCGGACGTGCAGAGAGCCCGGAGGAGTATCCTGGTAGACCAAGCCAGAGCTACACCCGGAATCCTGTCTCCGGTGGAGACCCGGCCTCGACAGTCTTCCAGTGAGCGGTCCGGAAGGAGCCAAGTCCGAGCGCCAACCCAGAGTCCACCCTACACATTCTACCCGTTTGGCGGTCCTTCAACTCAACCGTGTCCGTCACATTGTTTCCCGGTGAATATTGGGGGACGGAGCGCTTCCGTCTTTGCGCCCGCAGTCCCGGAGCACGCCAGATACTATGCAGTACGTTGGGGACCGGAGCAGTGGGGGCCAGCCGAGATGAGAGACTCCGGCGTCTACGTAGAGATCATGGAGCAGAGAGAGTCACCGTTTGGTCTCGTCCCGACCCGTCAGATCGTCCGGATTCCAGATTGGTCCATCCGAGACGAACGCCTCAGGAATGGGTTCTACGTCCCGCCCCAGTGGAGCCTCCATGATCCGGATCTTCTCCCGGTTGATGCCAGAGGGACAAGCTTCGGACGACCGTTGGTACCACAGACCTTTCCACCGCGTCCGCCGTCGGGGAGCAGTTCGCGCCGTGATACTGGTGGGCAGTAGTCGTCGCAAGTCGTCGCAAGTCGTCGCAAGTCAAGTCGGCGCAAGGAGAAGAAAGAAGAACCGTTTCCCGGATTCTAGTATAATTAAGAGTTAAAAAGTGGGAAACGGAACAAGCAAGATATCCGGGTACAGTGACGGTAAACTAGTTAAGAGATACCAGTACCCGGATCACGGAGACAAGTTGTGTTTGATTTTACGGACAGTTTAACGGTTGACAATTTGTATATATGTGATATTGTTCTGTTCGGGACGAACAGAGTCTAAGGAAGGGGGAGTGTAACGGTTTTGGGGCGTACCCAAAGGTTTCCCCTAGGTAATTATGTTAGTATTTTGTGATATTATGGTTAAATAACCGTTTATTAGGGTGTATATGTGTTTAAAGGTTCATACGGTTCCGTATTGTTAATGTTTTAAAGGTTTTCCGTCTCGGAACTTAGTAATTTATGATGTTGGTAAAGCCGGAGACGGATCCGGAGACGGAGACGGAACCGGACACGGAGCCGGAACAATGGAGTACAAAAACGTAATGACGTTATTTCCGGAAGGTCATGTGATCAGCCTCGTTTTCGGTTTAAAAGGTGACGTGTCAGCCACTGATTGGTTCTAGAGTGTTTTTAGAAATCCGGAAAATATCAGTGTTTTGGCGGACTATGACGTCACAATAGGTTGGTCACGTGACATGGGTCTCAGGTCTATAAAAGCCCCCGCTTCACAGCGGACGGCGGAGTTGGTGTCCTGACGTCGACCTGTGCAGACCCCTTCTCCCATAGCAGAGTACTCCCTTGTTCCGGATAGAGTCATCCAGATGATAGCAGTTAAGTCTTCCGACTGTGAACTTGGAAAATAAACATGAAAACTTCAACCGAGTTGTTTTTCCGTGTTCGTTAGGGAACTGGAAGTTATAATAAAGTTAGTTTCCCGGAAAAGACAGTTATACGGAGTAAAGGGAGATAAGACTACAGTCGGTTAAGACCAAGTTGTAACGACGTCTTAGGGTGATCTAAGAACCCAGATCACCGAGGAAGGAGTCGGAGACGGAGACGGAGGTGGAAATCAACGGAGCAACTACGGAGGCGGTATCGGACGGAGCAGTTGCAGAGACGGGAACGACGAAGCAGTTGCAGAGGCGGTACCGGACGACGGAGTTGCAGAGGCAGTACCTGACGGAGCGGTTGCGGTAACCGGAAGTGGGAACACTTCCGAGATACTCCATTTCAGGTGCAGTCGCAGGTTGCGGTGAGGCGGAGCCAACCGGAGCAGATTGCAGTGCGGCGGAACCTGGCAGAGCGGTTGCAGTATTCGGAAACGGCAACGTTCCCGGATTCTTTATTCCAGGCGCAGTCACAGTTTGCAGTAAGACGGAAAACGACGGAGCTGTTGCAGTAAAGCGGTTTCCCGACGGAGCAGTTGCAGTACCCGGAGACGGAAACGCCTCCGGATCCTTACTTTACAGGTGCAGTTGCAGATTAGCAGTCGGGCAACGGTTAAGAGGTCCATTCCAGACCACGCTACCAACCTTAGAGACTTCTAGCCGGAGTTCAACCGTACAACAGTAGCAGTTTCCCGGAGTTTTACCGTTTCAGCTCCGGTTAAACAACAACTCACCCACCTCCCTAGAAAACCGGTTCATCAAGACGTCACAGAAGGGTTCAAACCCGTTACAATATGCATAAATCATGACATTAAACTATGTTGACCTGTGCAAAGAAATACACAGAAAAATGGGCTTGCAGGTATGTGTTTCAGTCCAAATGTCCTATCGCTTATCCATTTCACGTGAAACGCAATATGGTCACCAAGATGGCCACCAAACGGACCTTGTGGAGCGAAGTTTTGAGCTGTGAATATCAATATTCATTTAGTAGACACTCTTGCATGTCCAGAGATTGTAATATTGCAAAATAGAAGTATATATCTGACAGCCGGGTGTATGACGACCAGATCCGTCTGCCCAGTTCACAGTGATCTCACACATCCGTTGATATGGCTCCAGACTTTGTGGTAAAAAACCAATTGGGACCAAATCAAAAAAATGGCAACAAGCTTTTTTATGTCCCAAAGACTATTCAGAACATGTTCAATACATTTGCCAAGATTCTATATGAAATTATGACAACATTAAATTTTTTAACATAACCCGATATACTAATTGAGCAATACTAAAGACTGTCTCTGATTATTCCACTACCGAATTTTCGTCCAAACCAGTCCAGTCCAGGTATCGAATATATTGAAACATTCACACGGTGGCGAAGCGTTGTGCGTTATTCAGGGAGTGCCGTGTAAAATTGTGAAGAAATGGCGGAGGGGACGAAACCGGTCCATATTCTGGAAAATGAATGAAAAGGATTAATTTCACCTCAAACTAGACGTCAAGGCCTAAAGATGCCTTGGAGGCATTTCGGTGTGATGAATAATTTATAATACTAGATATCGACGAAAATGAAAAATGTCGACAAATTTCGGGTCAAGGTCAAAGTTAATCCATAATACCCCTTAGACATGTTTGACTAGGGCGACGAGTCCGAAAGTAACGTCCGTTTCGCTCTACGACGCACCGTTTCCGAGATATCGACGAAAACGAAAAATGCCGACTCGGCAAAAAAATTTCGGGTCAAGGTCAAAGTTCATCCATAATACCCCTTAGACATGTTTATCTAGTGCGACGAGTCCGAAAATAACGTCCGTTTCGCTCTACGACGCACCGTTTCCGAGATATCGACGAAAACGAAAAATGCCGACTCGGCAAAAAAATTTCGGGTCAAGGTCAAAGTTCATCCATAATACCCCTTAGACATGTTTGTCTAGTGCGACGAGCCCGAAAATAACGTCCGTTTCGCTCTACGACGCACCGTTTCCGAGATAACGACGAAAACGAAAAATGCCGACTCGGCAAAAAAATTTCGGGTCAAGGTCAAAGTTCATCAATAATACCCCTTAGACATGTTTGTCTAGTGCGACGAGCCCGAAAATAACGTCCGTTTCGCTCTACGACGCACCGTTTCCGAGATATCGACGAAAACGAAAAATGCCGACTCGGCAAAAAAATTTCGGGTCAAGGTCAAAGTTCATCCATAATACCCCTTAGACATGTTTGTCTAGTGCGACGAGTCCGAAAATAACGTCCGTTTCGCTCTACGACGCACCGTTTCCGAGATATCGACGAAAAGGAAAAATGCCGACTCGGCAAAAAAATTTCGGGTCAAGGTCAAAGTTCATCCATAATTCCCCTTAGACATGTTTGTCTAGTGCGACGAGTCCGAAAATAACGTCCGTTTCGCTCTACGACGCACCGTTTCCGAGATATCGACGAAAACGAAAAATGCCGACTCGGCAAAAAAATTTCGGGTCAAGGTCAAAGTTCATCAATAATTCCACGTAGACATGTTTGACTAGTGCGACGAGTCCGAAAATAACGTCCGTTTCGCTCTACGACGCACCGTTTCCGAGATATCGACGAAAACGAAAAATGCCGACTCGGCAAAAAAATTTCGGGTCAAGGTCAAAGTTCATCCATAATACCCCTTAGACATGTTTGTCTAGTGCGACGAGTCCGAAAATAACGTCCGTTTCGCTCTACGACGCACCGTTTCCGAGATATCGACGAAAACGAAAAATGCCGACTCGGCAAAAAAATTTCGGGTCAAGGTCAAAGTTCATCCATAATACCCCTTAGACATGTTTGTCTAGTGCGACGAGTCCGAAAATACCGTCCGTTTCGCTCTACGACGCATCGTTTCCGAGATATCGACGAAAACGAAAAATGCCGACTCGGCAAAAAAATTTCGGGTCAAGGTCAAAGTTCATCCATAATACCCCTTAGACATGTTTGTCTAGTGCGACGAGTCCGAAAATAACGTCCGTTTCGCTCTACGACGCACCGTTTCCGATATATGCAGGATGAATCAAGGATGACTCAGCAAAAAATTATTTCGACCTCTAGGTCAAAGGTCGTTTGAGGTATCGATCCCAAAATCAATAGGGTTCTTCCCTGGTGATATATAAACCTCCGTGCAAAATTCTGCAACTATTGCCTGAATATTTTTTGAGTTATCGTCCGGAAACCAAGTTCCTCGATTTCATCCTCACGGACCTCACGGACCTCGGAGCCGGATCAAAAAAAAAAGTACACCCTAGAGATGTTTGTCTAGGGCGACGAGTCCGAAAATAACGTCCGTTTCGCTCTACGACGCACGGTTTCCGAGATATGCAGGAAGCCTCAAGGATGAATCAGCAAAAAATTATTTTGACCTCTAGGTCAAAGGTCGTTTGACGGATCGATCCCAAAATCAATAGGGTTCTTCCCTGGTGGCATATGAACCTCCATGCAGAGTTCTGCAACTATTGCATAAATATTTTTCCAGTTATCGTCCGGAAACCAAGTCTTAAAATTAGCCTTGATTTCATCCTCACGGACCTCACGGACCTCCGATCCGGCTCAAAAAGAATAGGGTTCTTCCTCATATCATTTCTGACTTGCGGTGAAAATTTGACAAGGATCCGTCAAGGCAATCTAAAGTTATCGTCCGGAAACCAAAAGTGGCGGAAGAAGAAAAAAAAAAAAAAAAAAAAAAAAAAAAAAAAAAATTCTGCTAAAACCATAAAGGCATTTCTGCCGAAATGCCTTAATTTGTTTCCATGGAATATAGCAATAACCAAACATCACATACACACAACAATCGAATCAATTGCAAACGTCGTTATTCACGAAAGAGACACAACCAGCAATGTGTGGGCCTATTTCGTATAAAACATAGAAATCTTTCTTCAATATTACATCATAATATGAAACAGCTGTTTTAATCGAGCATGTTTTGAAATAGAAAGTTTTTTGTCATTTACGCGTTTCGGTCTGAGGTGAAAAGTAATCTGCACATCCATTAGGCCCTACAGCGTATTCGAGATGGTCGAGGTGGTACTAAATACAGAAAAAAAATGATTTGAGGTTCTACATGCTTAAAGTACTACTTATACTCGCTTGAATTTGAATCAATTTCTTCAGTTCAGCAGTCACTGGAGGAAGATTCGCACAAGAACGACCCAGTCTCAACTAATTTTATAAATAACATGTCAGGCACACACGTACACGCAGATCAGGTTAGTAAAGATACACTCTCCGGTGCAGGGCTTCTCGTCTCCGTCTATGCTGGGAGTCCATGCCAAGGATCTGGCCGTCGTCGATAGGAGGGATCTGGCCATCACAGAGAACGTCTATGCTGGGAGGCTATGCTAGGGCTCTGGCCATCACGGAGAACGTCTATACTGGAGGCTATGCCAGGGATCTGGCCGTCATCGATACGAGGGATCTGGCCATCACAGAGAGCGTCTATGCTGGGAGGCTAGGCTAGAGCTCTGGCCATCACGGAGAACGTCTAGACTGGGAGGCTTTGCCAGGGATCTGGCTATCACGGAGAACATCTATGCTTGGAGGCTATGTCAGGGATCTGGTCGTCATCGGCCCCGGGGATCTGGCCATCACGGATAACGTCTATGCTGGAAGGCTATGCCCGGGATCTAATCTGGCCGTCATTGATACGAGGGATCTGGCCATCACAGAGAACGTCTATGCTGGGAGGCTTTGCCAGGGGTCTGGCTATCACGGAGAGCGTCTATGCTTTGAGGCTATGCAAGGGATCTGGCCATCACGGAGAACCCCATTGCGGAGAACGTCTATGCTGGGAGGGTTTGCCATGGATCTGGCCATCACCAATACGAGGGATCTGGCCATCACAGAGAACGTCTATGCTGGGAGGCTTTGCCAGGGGTCTTATCGTCGTCGATGCCAGGGATCTGGTCATCACGGAGAACGTCTATGCTAGGGCTCTGGCCATCACGGAGAACGTCTATGCTGGGAGGCTTTGCCAGGGATCTGGTCGTCATCGGCCCCAGAGATCTGGCCATCACGGAGAACGTCCTTCTAGCTGCTCAGTAAATACAGAGTGACCGTTACGACTGGTCTCCCCACATGTCTACGAGACTTTTGTCTAGGCTGTCGATGCGGAGTCATCTTGCGGAGACCCATGTCATCGCAAACTTCCATCTGTTCCACCTGTACCAACGCACAGAAATTACATGTGGACCGCATGGAGTCTTAGCGTGTGCTGGAATATACAGTGGGGTCCAGAAGTCTTAGACAACCTTGACGGTGTTATCATATCAGACGTACAATAGAAGACATGTGCTTTTTACATGCGGGCTATAATGCTGAATCCCCTGTCTGTACTTTATAGACATTATCTCAAAATGATACCAGACGGTTTATTTTGATAAAATCGACAAATTTTACCAATAAAACTTAAATAAACATAGAAATATTACATATTTATTTATATATCTCCAACTCAGCTTTTTTGTGGGTTTTCTATATGGTCTCATGTGCAAAAATTCAGCTTTGACACCCAAATGTCTACCTCTTGGGCTTTTTTTATTTTCTACCTAATTTTGCTAGACTATGAGGTTGGTACGATGCTCTCTGTGCTGCCGAGAGCATCTGGGGCCTCAGGTTTGCTCGTACCCACAAATGTCATTCACTTTAAATCTGACTAAGGACATTACTGATTTTACTGGACTTACACTGGTTGACTTGTATCACGACTCGTGTAAACTGTCCATTCGTCAAACTTTGAACCACAGGACAGTTCGCCGAATGAGCTGTCCTAGCGTCATACTCAGGAAGGTAGAATAGTTTCCTTGGAACAAAGCGTTCTCCTGATAATATGAAATGCTGCCACGTACTAACTTTTTTTCTGTCTCTCTTGTTCACTCGTACATTTGTCACTGTGCTATTTGATGTCCATAGGAGGGTCACACATAGGTTTCCACTGATTCCAAGTAAGCTATCTCTGAACAGGTGGTACAATGTATGTACAAGTGGGCTCAGAATGTCATCATCGGGCTTGGGTTGCCTGTCAGTCCGCTCATCAGAGTCCCATATGTACCGGTTAGGGCGGGCTTGGATCTGGTGGACAAATGGTATCTAAATCTCCATAGTTTATGTCATACATCTATACTTCAGGTGATGGTCTCCAAACCCTGACACCAATGTGTAAGTTTCGTTGCTCATGAATCACCCGTCTGCAGTCTGCCTGTGTCGGCCAGCTTGATTTTTTACATTTGTTTTGTCCCAAATCGCGTTACTATCCATTTCGAGCCATTTCTGGACGAATCGAGTTGTTCAAAATTTCAGAAATATATGCCTGTAAACTTGAAAATTCCCATATTGAGTAGATGGCATTTTTGAAATAATTGAAATAATTTGAAGTTGAAATAATTGCGAGAAAAAAAAGGAGAAATTCAAAATTCTATCCCACAGTATCACCGTTCGAAGTTTCAAAAGATTCAATTTAGCAGTCTCGGAGATGATATGGAATATTGCCAAGTCCAAACCTGGGCGTGTTTTTGGTCAAAATTGGCTGCCATTTTGGAAATAATGCGAAAAACAAAAAATGCCCTGTTCTTGCAGTATTTTTCAGTATTTTGATTTTAGAACTTCAGAAAGATTCGAATGTACACTTTAAAGATAGAAAAATTCCAAAATAAAAAAAAATCCTGAAAAAAAATTAAAAGAGAAAATAAAAAAATTCCAAAAATATCAATTTGCGGGGATTATCCTAGATAATCCACACACAAAGTTTCAGAAGATTCCATCAAGTGGTCTCGGAGGAGTTGTTTTTTTTATATTGCAAGGTACCAAATGGAGCGCATTTCGACGAGAATAGTTGGAATTTTGAAAATAATTGTGAACAAACTTCCTTCTTGAAATATTTTGTTGTATTTTTGTGCAAAATTCAGAAACGCTTGACTGTAAACTTTAAAGTGGACGACGGATGCCAGAAGATGGACGCAACGCCATGCCAATAGGTTATCAGACCAAAGGTCGAAAATATTAGCCACTGATTTCCTTCATAATAGGAGCTGCCACCACTGTACGCATAGAACGCTTGAAGATGGAGCTGATATATTGGCTCTTTCAAATGAGAAGTCATATATGTGGCCATTTGTATGGTGACCTTGAATTTTACCCTGAAAGGTCAAAACAGCAATGTTTTTGTAAAGAAATGCTCAGATTTGTACTTTGAATGACTTCTAAAAAAACTATATGATCAGTTGTGAGATTTTCATTTCAAAACATAGTTGGGGTCCTTGACATTGTGTATAAACATACAGAGCCTAGAATCGCTCAAAACGCCAAACATCTAGGCTCCAAATGCTACGATAGGCCCAAAATTCCGTTTTTGGTTCTTTTCCCGAAAACAAATGTGATCAGTTTTGAGATTTTGTTTTTCAAAAATGCTAAATATGGGGTCCTTGACTTTGTGCATGTATAAAGATGGAGTGCCTTGAATCGATCGACAGACTCAGAATCTAGGCTCAAAGGGACCTGAAGGGCCTAAAATTCAGTTTTGGCTGTTTTTTTTTCTAAAAAAAATATCTTAGCTTTTTGTTTCAAAGCATGCTAATTGGGGTCCTTGACATTGTGTATAAAGATGAAGTGCCTTGAATCGCTGAAAAAGGCCCGACATGAGGTCTCGAAAAACCCAAAAAGCCTGATATGCACAAATTGCCATATGAGGCAAAAACGCATTACAAGGGCTTATATTTGTATTATAAGCATAATGCTAGGTATGTATTATAAACATATAAGAAATCATATAAGCATATAGGAAATCATATAAACATATAGGAAGTATATAGTACATCTTTTGGTGACCTTGAGGTTGATCTCAGACGACCTTGAAGGCTAAATCTCAAGGTCATACCTGACCTGAAATATGTAAATTGGCCTCTACAGATAAAATACTTATAGATACGTAGAGCTTATATTTGTATTAGTCAGAGGCAGCACATTGAAGTTCACAAAGATACATCAATTGGTAACATCGACTGGTTATATCTCAGCTCTTTTCATTTTCCTTAGACCCGAAAATGCTTATAAAAATTGCACTGAAATATTCTGCATTTTGTCGTTCTCGGAAGAGGAGAGGACGGAGAGGAGTATCGCGGCGCTGACAACCACACCAGCACGCTTGTCTCTGCTCGCTACGTGTCTGAAAAATACGTCTGTCAAGAACATTGCAAACATAATTAAATACGTGTGCACTTTTATCACTGGATAGCCCGCGTAACTGGCGACTGACTCAGTATCTTACTTGAGTCGTCATATCCTCGAACACTTTTAACTGAGTACATGTATTCGTAGCGCTCCCATGCGATGGAATGGATGTGAAGTGAAGGCGTGTGCTTCAAAACTACTAAGAGCATTTTGGTTTTTGTGAAAGTGTACTAATATGTGAGCAAACAAAATAACGTGCCTCACGTGAGCTAATAGGTTTTGCTTTCCGAAGTTACTGTTGGCATTTATGAACACAGACAATGATAAAGTGTGCATAAACGGCACTCTGTGCCCTATGGGCTATTTATGTAGAATCTAATATGTGAATTTTCTTTAAATTTTCTGATATGCATAGGAATAATTCTACCTGCAACGTGGCAAAAACTTTCTGAGGAAGAGGGCGTGATCATTTTGGACGCAAAGGAGCATGCATAGCAGTTACACATATTTCATCTTAACGACTAATCAGCTTGGAATGGATCTCTTACATGAGACTTGGGATAGTTACATCACGGAATAGGGATAGTAAATAATGATAATAGTAATAATTCGGCAGGTTATCCACAGACTATAGTTTCCCCACCCCACCATTCACTGAACCCCACACGAGACGACGGATATCTCAGATCTTCATCGGCTATAGGCCTACAGACGTGTAAGTACTAGTGTCTCTCTGTGGTACCTCTCTGTGGGCTGAATCGCCTGCTGTTGTCGATCGCTCAACTCGGGTGTAAGTACATGCAGGCTACTACAATGGGTGATGGAGGACACCAGACGGAGGGGAAAATGGCACCAGGATGCCAACAAACTAAGCTTCGTATTGCCGAACATTTAGCATATGATTTAAAGCTGCTGCTTTCGAATGTGTGCATTATTTTTTTTTTTTTAGCACATCTGATGCAATATAACAAAAGGTGTGCTCGATGATTTTGACGATTGCAGTCCGTCCGAGTTGACTTTTCATCCGTCTTAGTGCCCACTTTGTACCGGTTTTGTATATAAACAAACGAAGTGTATCCATCAAACCCGAATGTTAAACAAATGCTCAGATCGCGATGAAAAAGTCCACATAATCAAATCGGGGTACCTACGCCAATTGCAAATTCATCGACGTCTTTCAGTAAAGACCCACGTTGCATTTAATGCCCTCTTCTGGGAAAACCTTCCATGCATAACAAAGTCAGTATTGTTGACAAATGTTAGTCGCCTTACTGGTCAGCACCGACCATGTCCTATGAATATCGATCAATTTTAGTCATGCATGATTAAATTGGAATGCCTTTATATGGCAACGTGGGTCTATTTACAGGAAGGCACAAACAATTTGTATCTTTCGATAATGTACCCCAGTCCATCTCGCACTTCTATGCTTTGTTTACATCTGCGTGTGATGGATACAGTTCCTGTATTTACGCGATAACCGCCTGTTCAAATGAGCAACATTTCCCGAAGGACTGGTTGTTTTCATTACATTTGATGTGAGTATGTTTCATTCAGTTGGTTTAGCATGAAATGTAGTTTTTAAAAAAAATATTGACTGGTTTCGAAGGCAGCTGCTTTAACTGCGAGCTCCAAAGATGGCCGACAACAGAGATTCATCCGATCCAAATCTGCCATTTCTGTCGTCCTGTGCGGGATTGAGCAAAGTCGAGACCACATGAATGCAAATGGCTGGGTCGATATGTCGTGGCAACCGTGACACACAAACGTGGACTCGGCTACAGTTCTGTCACGGGACGTGGTCACTCTTCACTTCTATATTTGGGGTCTGGATCTTGTAGTTCACGTCTTCAATCGAGCTTGTGATATTGACCACGAATATGGTGGCCCAGGTTCTAGTATTCAATACGATATGCTTTTTGCTGTTCTATATCCAATAAGGTTTTTTTTTAACGCGAGTACACCCTATCTGGGCCCGAAGTATTAAAGGGCATCCATGCGTATCGACATATAATCATACCTACACTTGGTGTAAGCGAATCATTCAATTTGCACATTTGTTCGTTCGAGACTGTCACGGCTGTCGCGTCTATACACTTACATGATGTATTCATATTCAAATTTATTTACTAGGTAGTCTCAGGAACTGAGACAGTACTCCGTCTGTCGTTGCACGATCAATCTGGGACCAGTGGAACAGAAACTAGTCGGATATCTACTTCGAGCTTCGGTTAATTATAGAATAGTATAAAACCTCGCGGCTTCGCTGTCTGTGGTGGTTCATATCTCAATTCACGTCGCACCCAGTAGATATCTATTAATTTTATCGCATAAATCTACTGTACACAAGTTTACCATTTGGAAAATCAATCATGTATACCTGATTATATCCACAACCCATTGAAGTAGGGCGGTCAACCATGGAATATCAATGATAATAATCATATGTAACAACGTATGACATGGGTCTATATTCTTCAATACAGAGTAAATATCCACGTGGCTGTTGGGGAGTGGATTAACTGGCCTGGATCCCACGATGGAGAAGTCTCAGTGCCGCTGTGGTGTACGTATGTGTCTGGTCGTGCTGCTCTTGGTGTGTGGAGGGCTGCTGTTGACCTTCGACCAGCGACTCCTTTTCATACTTGACACGGCTCTCCACCCTGTAATGAACATCACGTCTGGGAACCCAGCCACATCATCAAGAGTCACAACCAAACTACCGGTATTCGAAGTGAATCCCAACAGTCCGTGCACTTTCCAGCTACTCAGGGATTATCAGAAGTACTATGGATACTTTCCTGGGAACGGCACGTGGAATTTGACTAGCAGTCCTCCTTACTATCAACCGTCCATCTGTAAGTTCAAATATCCCAGGATACCCATGGGAAAAGTGCAAGACTGTCTCCGCACAGCTAGTGTCACCTCGGTGATGACCATTGGGGACTCCAACGGCTTGCACAACTTCGAGCAGCTGCACCGGTTTGTGTACGGCTGTAAGGGTGTCGGAGCAGAGGGTCTGACAGGTGGCGGGTTTATACCAAATCCAAACTATTACAAGAAAGGCAGACATCAGAACAACACACAGGAATGGTCCCGCTACCTGAAGGTTCATTATCGACATTGTAGCGGCTGTGCAGGCAAACGGGTGCACTGTACCAACAAAGGCACCAAAAGCACCGTCGCTTTTGAGCATATGGCCATGACCTTAATCATCGACGATCAAATGAGGCTGGAGTTCGGTTCATATGGTGAGGCAGCACGCGCCTTCAACAAGGTCTGGGCTCTGACGACTCAGGAGGTCTACTTCAAGTATTTCCTACATGGACGATACCCGAACGTGTTCCTCGTCTTCCTGCCCTTCAACCACATGAAAATCATGTCACACGAACGACTGCGCTTGGATATTCAATACTTCCGGTCTCTACTCCGCCTCTACTTCCCCAGCTCCACCAAGGTCTTCTACATCCCGACCTTTGGCGAGTTCTCCCACGGTCTACCATCAGACAAGATGGAGAAGGAGAACTGGAAACGCTCAGAAGCCATAAACCTCATGAACCGCGTTATGTACGAGGTGTTGGAGGGAGACTTCCTGAGTCCGGAGTCGAACACGTATGGATTTTTGGACCTTGTGAACGTCTCACGGCTGGTGGCTCACTGGTGTTTGGACGGACAGCACATGAAGCCTGAATGGTACCAGGCTGTCATGTCCATGTTTTGGGAGACATTCTGTAACAGTGTGCAACAGAACGCTTTCTGAACTTGATGGCGGTTTATTAGCTTGCTCATGTATGCGCTGGACTGACTGGCATGAGCCAAATGGAATATATGTGCTTCTCAAAAGTTGGCATCATTGGTCTTTCAATAAACTATTTAATTGTTTCTTTTGAGTTATTATTGCAAATGAAATACTTGCAATTGTATACAGTTGCAGATCATGGATTTTTGTATCGAAGGGTTGTCAGTGGAAATAGATAGTTATGTCCCCCAGAGGGGGGACATATAGTTTTTGTGTGGTTTTCCGTGCGCCATGAGCCATGCGCCGTCCAGAAACGACGTCACGCACTTTATTCTGAAACGTACCAAGCTATCATCACGAAGGGATTTCATTCAAAAACCCGAGTACACCCTGTGTGGGCACCAAAAGCATGCATACCTGTCGATATATATCCATAGCTACCTGGTACACTTGGTGTATGTGAATTATTCAATATAGACCTGTTTTTGGAGACTCGATCCTGTCGCGTCTATAAACTTATTCGTATACAAAATTTATTACCAACTAAATTTCAGGAACCTGGTGCAGTGCTCCGTCTGTCGTTGCACGATCAATCTGGGACCATTGGAACAGAAACTAGGTGGATATTTACATTGTACTTGCGCTTCGGTTAATTATAGAATATTGCAAAACCTCGCGGCTTCGCTGCTCGTGGCGGTTCATATTTCAGTTCACATCGCACCCAGTAGATATCTATTAGTTTTATCGCAGAAGTCTAGCTATTTGGAAAATCAATCGTGCATATCTGTACACATGTAAACCGAATATATCCACAACCCATTGCAGTAGGACATTCAAACATGTAATATCATTGATAATAATCAACAACATTATGACATGGGTCTATATATTTTTTATTACAGAGTAAATATCCACGTGACTGTTGGGAAGTGGATTGACTGGCCTGGATCCCACGATGGAGAAGTCTCAGTGCCGCTGTGGTGTACGTATGTGTCTGGTCGTGCTGCTCTTGGTGTGTGGAGGGCTGCTGTTGACCTTCGACCAGCGACTCCTTTTCATACTTGACACGGCTCTCCACCCTGTAATGAACATCACGTCTGGGATCCCAGCCACATCATCAAGAGTCACAACCAAACTACCGGTATTCGAAGTGAATCCCGACAGTCCGTGCACTTTCCAGCTACTCAGGGATTATCAAAAGTACTATGGATATTTTCCTGGGAACGGCACGTGGAATTTGACTAGCAGTCCTCCTTACTATCAACCGTCCATCTGTAAGTTCAAATATCCCAGGATACCCATGGGAAAAGTGCAAGACTGTCTCTGCACAGCTAGTGTCACCTCGGTGATGACCATTGGGGACTCCAACGGCTTGCACAACTTCGAGCAGCTGCACCGGTTTGTGTACGGCTGTAAGGGTGTCGGAGCAGAGGGTCTGACAGGTGGCGGGTTTATACCAAATCCAAATTATTACAAGAAAGGCAGACTTCAGAACAACATACAGGAATGGTCCCGCTACCTGAAGGTTCATTATCGACATTGTAGCGGCTGTGCAGGCAAACAGGTGCGCTGTACCAACAAAGGCACCAAAAGCACCGTCGCTTTTGAGCATATGGCCATGACCTTAATCATCGACGATCAAATGAGGCTGGAGTTCGGTTCATATGGTGAGGCAGCACGCGCCTTCAACAAGGTCTGGGCTCTGACGACTCAGGAGGTCTACTTCAAGTATTTCCTACATGGACGATACCCGACTGTGTTCCTCGTCTTCCTGCCCTTCAACCACATGAAACTCATGTCACACGAACGACTGCGCTTGGATATTCAGTACTTCCGGTCTCTACTCCGCCTCTACTTCCCCAGCTCCACCAAGGTCTTCTACATCCCGACCTTTGGCGAGTTCGCCCACGGTCTACCAGCAGACAAGATGGAGAAGGAGAACTGGAAACGCTCGGAAGCCATAAACCTCATGAACCGCGTTATGTACGAGGTGTTGAAGGGAGACTTTCTGAGTCCGGAGTCGAACACGTATGGATTCTTGGACCTTGTGAATGTCTCACGGCTGGTGGCTCATTGGTGTTTGGACGGACAGCACATGAAGCCTGCATGGTACCAGGCTGTCATGTCCATGTTTTGGGAGACATTCTGTAACAGTGTGCAACAGAACGCTTTCTGAACTTGATGGCGGTTTATTAGCTTGCTCATGTATGCGCTGGACTGACTGGCATGAGCCAAATGGAATATATGTGCTTCTCAAAAGTTGGCATCATTGGTCTTTCAATAAACTATTTAATTGTTTCTTTTGAGTTATTATTGCAAATGAAATACTTGCAATTGTATACAGTTGCAGATCCTGGATTTTTGTATCGAAGGGTTGTCAGTGGAAATAGATAGTTATGTCCCCCAGAGGGGGGACATATAGTTTTTGTGTGGTTTTCCGTGCGCCATGAGCCATGCGCCGTCCAGAAACGACGTCACGCACTTTATTCTGAAACGTACCAAGCTATCATCACGAAGGGATTTCATTCAAAAACCCGAGTACACCCTGTGTGGGCCCCAAAAGCATGCATACCTGTCGATATGTATCCATAGTTACCTGGTACACTTGGTGTATGTGAATTATTCAATATAGACCTGTTTTTTGGAGACTCGATCCTGTCGCGTCTATAAACTTATTCGTATACAAAATTTGTTACCAACTAAATTTCAGGAACCTGGTGCAGTGCTCCGTCTGTCGTTGCACGATCAATCTGGGACCATTGGAACAGAAACTAGGTGGATATCTACATTGTACTTGCGCTTCGGTTAATTATAGAATATTGCAAAACCTCGCGGCTTCGCTGCTCGTGGCGGTTCATATTTCAGTTCACATCGCACCCAGTAGATATCTATTAGTTTTATCGCAGAAGTCTAGCTATTTGGAAAATCAATCGTGCATATCTGTACACATGTAAACCGAATATATCCACAACCCATTGCAGTAGGACATTCAAACATGGAATATCATTGATAATATTCAACAACATATGACATGGGTCTATATTTTTTTATTACAGAGTAATTATCCACGTGGCTGTTGGGAAGTGGATTCACTGGCCTGGAACCCACGATGGAGAAGTCTCAGTGCCACTGTGGTGTACGTATGTATCTGGTCGTGCTGCTCTTGGTGTGTGGAGGGCTGCTGTTGACCTTCGACCAGCGACTCCTCTTCATACTTGACACGGCTCTCCATCCTGTGTTAAACATCACGTCACACGCTCTGGGAACCCGACCACATCATCAAGAGTCACAACCAAACTATTCGAAGTGAATCCCGACAGTCCGTGCACTTTCCAGCTACTCAGGGATTATCAGAAGTACTATGGATACTTTCCTGGGAACGGCACGTGGAATTTGACTAGCAGTCCTCCTTACTATCAACCGTCCATCTGTAAGTTCAAATATCCCAGGATACCCATGGGAAAAGTGCAAGACTGTCTCCGCACAGCTAGTGTCACCTCGGTGATGACCATTGGGGACTCCAACGGCTTGCACAACTTCGAGCAGCTGCACCGGTTTGTGTACGGCTGTAAGGGTGTCGGAGCAGAGGGTCTGACAGGTGGCGGGTTTATACCAAATCCAAACTATTACAAGAAAGGCAGACATCAGAACAACACACAGGAATGGTCCCGCTACCTGAAGGTTCATTATCGACATTGTAGCGGCTGTGCAGGCAAACGGGTGCACTGTACCAACAAAGGCACCAAAAGCACCGTCGCTTTTGAGCATATGGCCATGACCTTAATCATCGACGATCAAATGAGGCTGGAGTTCGGTTCATATGGTGAGGCAGCACGCGCCTTCAACAAGGTCTGGGCTCTGACGACTCAGGAGGTCTACTTCAAGTATTTCCTACATGGACGATACCCGAACGTGTACCTCGTCTTCCTGCCCTTCAACCACATGAAACTCATGTCACACGAACGACTGCGCTTGGATATTCAATACTTCCGGTCTCTACTCCGCCTCTACTTCCCCAGCTCCACCAAGGTCTTCTACATCCCGACCTTTGGCGAGTTCTCCCACGGTCTACCATCAGACAAGATGGAGAAGGAGAACTGGAAACGCTCGGAAGCCATAAACCTCATGAACCGCGTTATGTACGAGGTGTTGGAGGGAGACTTCCTGAGTCCGGAGTCGAACACGTATGGATTTTTGGACCTTGTGAACGTCTCACGGCCGGTGGCTCACTGGTGTTTGGACGGACAGCACATGAAGCCTGAATGGTACCAGGCTGTCATGTCCATGTTTTGGGAGACATTCTGTAACAGTGTGCAGCAGAACGCTTTCTGAACTTGATAGCTGTTTATTAGCTTGTGAGTGCGTTTTTTTGGTCATAAATTTTCATATTCGTTTATAACAAAATTATCTCTACGATGTCCGACTAGAAATATGACTGAAATGAGTCTCAGCTTATTTAATTCTCCAAGATATGGAAAGGAAAAATAATGTCCCCATCATTTGAAAGCATTACCACTCTCTCTCCCGTGAATGTCATGACCTCGAAGCACAGAAACATGGCTTATTCAAACCTTGCGAAAATATCCATGCAAGGTCACATTCATCGTCCTAATCAATTTTATTTCCAGTAGCAAAATAAAACATATAAGTAACGAAAGGAAAAAATAATAGCTACTGGGAGGTGACACATAGCCATTGGCTGTCTTCCTGTGCCACCTCCACTGGAACTCCAGTGAAACATAAAAATCAAATAAAGAAATCTACATGAACTGAGTGTAATCAAATTAAAACCTATAAACATGAAGGACGACAAAATCATAAATCAATGAATATATGTAAGTAGTAAAATTAGTTATATATATATTATAAGAATAAATAAATGAACGAATAGATGAATGAATAAATAAACAAATAAATATGCATATAAATACCAGTATATAAATGTGTTATATAAATAAGCTGGGCCACGGTGTGCTTGGAGACTCGTAATTACGTGGTGATCGATGCGGTTGAATAATCGTATGTTTATATAACTTCGATCACCACTAATAATAATTGTGATGTGAAATTCCGATGAATTTCTGATGATTTGCGTCTATAAATGATATGAAACCGAACAATTGCAATATTCCTAGTTTTGCAGTAAATTTTGGCTGGACTCGTCCCCAAAATGATGAAATAACGCAAAATAACGTGACGTGTTGAATATCGCTCCCGTGTCCTATTCAGGCATTATGATAGGTAATCGTGGGCAGTTTCGAACAAAATAAAGTAAACCTGTCAAAATAAACCAGGTGGAAATATTTCGGGCCATCACAGCCCATGAATATTACTTCACCAAATATACGTCAGAATGCTTCTAGGAGAACGCAAATTCGAAAAAAAAAATTATTTTTTTTTTCTGAGGAGGGGGGGGGGGGGGGGAGGATATACAGCGCCCCCAACCCCCCAGCTGCATTAAGCTTCGCTCACTGCGCTCGCTCGTCATTCCCCTTTCAATACAATGCAGGCCTACTCATTTAGTGTATGCAATTTCAAACCCTGGCTACGCGCCTGGTGGCATGAGCCAATGGAATATTGATGTGCTTTATCAATAGTTGGCATCATTTGTCTTTCAATAAACTATTTTATCGTATCTTTGTGGGTTATTATCATAAATGAATCACTTGCAAATGTATAGAGTTGCGTATTTTTTATATCGGAGGACAGTCAGTAGTAATACACAATCTACAAGTAACCTACAGTGGAGAGAATTATTTTTGTGGCCAGTGGAAATATGTTGGGATGGGAAAGTTTATGTGATTAATAACCTTAATTTATTGGATTAAATTGCTCATTATTCTCCATATAATAAACAAAAAAGTACATATCTATATATGTATATCCGAGCACAGACATTCAATGGTTTTCATGTTGCCCAATGTTTTTGATCAAATTGATACTTTATGCCTCTATTTTTGTGTACAAAAATATTTTTCATCCCATTCTATCACTTACATCGTAAACTATAAAAGTTGGCAACCTTTCGTAATTGTTTCATATTGAATCTTAGAAACTTGAAATGTTAGTCTGTTCAAAACTCTGGATACATCTTGTATACACACAAGCCAATCGGATGAGTTTTGCTGCGAGACCAATATGGGTAAGCTTTACAGAGATTGGCGGAATTTTGTGTGTCAAAATCGCTCTTATTTCCATAATATTACATGTTTATCTTGCTTGTTTTTTCTCAAAATTTCGCAAAAAGCTAGGCGCGCGGGGACGAGAAACAGAAAATTAAACAGGAATGGCCTTATCGATTTTCTACTCGGAACTGGTTACAGGGTGCACACTGCTTTGCGGCAATATATTTTATAGCGATTTTCCCCGTTCGATGCAGTTTGACGAAATGTTTCACCCAAAAAAATGTTGTTTTACAGGTCGAATACTATATTATAGATGTGAATAATGGAGCCTAAGCGTACAAGTTAAGCTTGTGTAGCACGGTAAATTTATATTAACGAGCTATCGTGCATAGGTGTTTCGAATTGATATGGGTCTGGAAAAGGTCTGGAAATTGTTCCATTTTGAGTCTGCAAAGTCCCTGATCTTGTTATTCACAGAATAGTGAAAACTATGTGACTATAATTGCAGTATGTCAAAACTACAGCAATGCAGACTCAAATATAATTCTCATTTCCCACATTGGAATCGAGCTATGCACTGCTGAGAGGCCACACATGTCTTTTACTACATCTCCCGACGCTTACAAGTTTGTCCTATTCCTAAATGCAGTAAGTGGAACCATATCATGTTCGGGCAATGATCACTGTGATCAAGGTAGGTACATTCACTGTGGTGAGACTGGATGCACTAACGATGGTTAGTGCATCCCGCATTGGCGAACCCACTCGCGGTTCGTTTGAATTTTCTTCGTTTTCCCGATAATTACGATTGTGATCGATATACACATACATCTGCTGATTCTTATGCGCACGAAACAACCGTTCGTTGCAAATACATGGCCATTTATGTTGGTTTGAGCATGAAAAACTCGTCTGAAAAAAGCCGAAAGATTCCGTAACGATTGCTTTTGTAAAATCAAAGATTCCCTAACGAACATGCAAAGATTCCCTAAAGATCTTTTCTTCATTAATTCAAATCTACGTTATTTAAATGTTAAACGTGGAATAAAGTACCGATTGACAGGTATTGATGTGTATAGATGAACTTCTAGTACATATTCCTATTTTTAATGTGATATTCGCTAATTTATGTCGCATATAAAATCACAATGGTGTATGATATGGACCTATTACAATATACACGTATTAGGCCTATATCGTTAGGGAATCTCACTTTTGTCGCTAATTATTTTCCTCAACATATCTAAACAAAGAAGCATGATCTGCTTGAAATAACTACGCATGTCTTTGACCAAAACACTAAGCTACCTTCAGAGTATCCATTTATCACAAATGGACCTGTCATTTGATAGAATACGGTTAAAAACCAAGCTGACCGTGTTTACTGTCCGATGCTCTAACGATCGTTAGTGCATCCAGTATCGCCACAGTGACATCGTAAGCCATCATAACGTTCGGGTACATTTCATTCATCATCTGGCTGAAACATCCGGATATATAATTCCCGCAAGGTTCATGCGGACCACACTAATATTGCATAAATTATCAAATGGACAAATATTGATTTTAATTGAAAACGTCGCGCACAACAAATGGATATTCTCAAATTAATTCATTTTCCCATGGGTGGCCCCGAAAATAACTCGGGCCTAATTATTCATATTGAAAATTGGTTTGCCCATTCGAGATGACCTTGAGGACTCGAAATCTAAGATTCACATCAAAAGGTCACGGTTGGTTTTTGGATACAGAAGTCATCAGATATAATTTACACCCGTATTATGAGTAGGAGATGCAATTGTTGGTCTTAAATTACGACACAGAAAATGCACGTTTTAGGAGATGATGGACTTGATCTCAGGCTATCGAGTAGTCATCTTGAGATCAGATTGGGATGAGAGGAATTTTACACATTTTCTAACATTAATGAAATGATAAATAAATGTACATACATGTATGCATTATATAAAACGTGACAGTTGTAAGTTTCACATGCATACAATGTGCCAAATGGTTTATTTCGACAAAGCAGGCGTCACTATTGTGTCAGTTCCATCATTTCAAAAGTTCAGTAACCTAACAGGTATGAATATTCATGAGGTGTTTGACCTCCTTAGATTTTTCATGTGTGTTTGTGTCAACTTTGTTATGACTACGAATGAATATAAAAAATAATTCATTAAACACTCATTCATACACATACACAGCTTTGTTCGAACTAAAATTCACCAAGATTATATACATGTATGCACAAAATATGTTAGATATGTATAACAAACAGTACATTGTATATGGATGTTAAACACAAACTTCACTTTTCAAAAATCTATTGCACATTTCGAGACATCAGCACCAGTTCAGATCAGTGTATCCAATGCAATGAAGTCCTGTGATCGTGGTAACCGAATCCACGTCGCTGTATGACAGCGAACACGACGGCGCACCCCAGTATCCCCAGCACGATGGAGATGATGATGAGTTTCTCGCTCCTCCGGAACAGTCTCTTAGCCACGTCCGTGCTGCCGTTGACGACGCCCTCGTTGAAGGCTCTGCTGCCCTTGAATGCGAGCACCATGGCGACAATACCCGTGGGTGGGAAGAGGAGGAGGGCGAGCAGGGAGAAGCCGAGCATACAGCGGACGTCCTTGGGCCGGAGGGGCCGGTCCGGCTTGTCGTCCTCCTCCCGCGGGGTGCGGATCACCTGGCTGCCGTCCGCTTGCGTGGTCAGCACGGCCGTGTGTTGCAGCTGGACGCCGTGTGCCGTCGAGTAGTACACCGGAGTGGGTGCCGACGGCTCGGGGGCGGCTTGGAGGGCGTCAGGACCCAGGGGCTGGGGAACATCGGTACATGGGGACTCACTGGCTGGTAACTCCTCACATGTCACCAGGGTCTGCTTGTCATTCTTTTGTGTCATCTTATTCCCGGATGTTACAAACCACTGCTAGAGTTGTATGTAGGGAGCCTACAAATGGAAACACACAAGGGTTTCGTGTACGAGTAGCACTGTACAAAACATCGTTCGACTAACTCATGCATGAACAACGCAGTCCATTCGGAAGATACCCAAATCAAGAGTTAGCAATAAATACTAAGCCATTAGTTACTTTCAATCGCGCCGACATGTGTAATGTAGGCCTACATATAAGTGTGTATACACATCACAAACCAATTTACATTTGCCTGTTTTCCGTATGGGCCGTTTCATTTTACTTTTAGGTAGTGTGTACTTACCTGCATGGAGCAGTTGTAGAGTGTGTCTAGTTCCAGTAGTTAGTGGTTCGGGAAATGTGTATAGGCTGAAAATTCCCTATAGTTTCAAATGTTTGCTGGTATATAGGAAGTGAGTGAGAACGTCGACCAAGCAAGTACATGTATTGTGGTCTGTCGCCTTGGCGTGGTATCACAGAATGACATGTCACGCCTGGTGACTTTCCTGTGGGCCTTGTATACAATATACTGGTAGACGGTGTACGGATTTTATTGTGCACAGTGACACACAGTTAGACAAATAAGTATGCCAAGAACCAGTGAATGCGCTCCACCATTGTACTTTTACTGACAAATGGATAATGTTATTGATAATTTTTTCTACTAATTTTAAATATTATGAAATATTCCATTATTCTAGTTACAAATTCCAACACGATATATCGAGGGTCAAGATATGGAAAGTTGGAGGTGTTGACAGGCCGTGTTCACATACCATTGTATGGTAACCAAAATATAAAGAAACCACCACATATGCATGCTGTAAATCTGGAGATGGATAAATGCATGAAACTTAATTGACGATAAGTTATATATGAGAACATTCACTTTTCCATAACGTATGAGTTTAATATTATTATAGTGTTAATTTTAATTTTGAAGCCATAATGTACGAAGGATTTGGGCCAATTAAGTGAAAGTTTTTTTTTTAAGTTACCATACATATGGTCCGATGACCTATCGCTGTATCGTTGCGTATGTCTTTTGTCGTCGTCCGCCTACATTTTTATCTTTAAAGAGCGAATCCTTCGAAAATTTTACACAAAAATGACTTTCAAGAGAGGTATTTCTTAGATTTTTTATTTTCGCCTTTTTCAGAACGGTGGCCGTTTTCGACGAAAATTAGCAATTTTAACTTTTCCTTCTTAATTTTTTTTTTTGATATCCAAAACATTTTCCTTGTGTACCTCTGTCGGCGATTTTTATCGCCTGAATCAATTCACTATCTGTTCTGAGCCATTTCCAGCCAAACAAAATTTCATCCAGTTTTTTCATGAACAGAGCTTCATGGAATAAACTCATAAAACACTTCATGATTGGGTTCAAATATTGGCACATTCATATGGTCACCTTCTTTGGTGACCGTGAAATTGACCTGCAGCGACCTTGAAAGGTCAAAACGGAAACTTTGACGAAAAAAAAAAAAAAGCAGTTGTGGCTCAACACCATAAATTTCTCTGGTAACGCTTCTTAGCTTCCGATAAATCGAGATGGTATCTCAATAAGCCTTACATATATCTCGAAATATCAGCGTACGTATCTCGATAAAGTACAAATAAAATGGACGTATGCTTCGAGCTACGATATCAGTGCACGATAGTAGGCAATTTTCAATCTGAACAACAGCAGGAAAATGAAAGAAAATAATTAACTCAAGAACTATATTGGATTAACAGTTGTATCATTAAACACTGAATTAATAAAAACAAACTACATAATTCAAAAGGTTGTCCCAACTAGATGTCGTCCGAAATATCTCATCCACAAGTTTATCAGCTAAATCTTTTTTCTTTTTCTTTTTTTTCTTTTCAATTACAGTAACAAACATGTTGTACCTTTTGAACATAGTCATTTGTTACATCAGTGTTACAGTCACTTGTTCATGGCTAGTGTCTGCCATGAAAGACAATATAAAGGTATGAAACTACGCGAGTGCACCTATCCTTTATGGCTTTATCCAACGTTGCCGAGCCGCGGAACTTCGTAACTTTTATTTTTCTTCGGAAAAATATACAGCAATTAAAAATAATTATGCACTTTTGTAACAAGGGACTGGATGGATACTGATCTGGATGTTCCACTCTATTCATATGTAGTTGGTCTGTATTTTCCAAGGCTTTAGACTGATTCTTAATCATATATTCGTTATTGATTTGATTTATCTAGATACCAGTTCGATTTATATATCAAATAGCTTAGTTGGTCCTAATCGTGTTACAGAGAAGTTAAAGTGTTCAACACATGTATGCAGAGCCGTCTCGTAAAATATTGTCAGTATGTCCACCGTGTAATATTCAGTTGCGCCACCTTTTGACAGATGAGCACAGGATGAGCGCCCCTAGCGGGTGTTTATGATACGAGCACCTGTCGCTATGGCGCGCTGTAAACAAGAATATTGCAAGGTGTGGTAAAATTATTGGATTTGTGAGCGTGGTTCAATAATGATCAAGTGATATAAACGAGAAGTGCAGGATGCTACAACAATGCACAAAATGTTGTATGTTAATTGATTGCTTGAGCAAGTTAATTTAGGAGTAGACAACAATGATACCATTTACAGCGTGTTTTTACAGCGTGTCTACACGTAAACCCAGTGTCCTACTCTCACGCTCGTTCGAGAGAGTGGGACACCTGAGTTTAGTCTACACGCGACCCGGCCGCACACGCGACCCGGCCGCCCGTTACCTCTCGGAAATCATAGCGCGCAGCAAGAGTGTGATCGCTGATAGCCGTGACTTCTGAACATATTTGAATGGACTTTTAAATATGGTTATTATTGAACATCCCAGATAGCAAGCCACCGGTGGGCCACTGGTGGCTTGGTCACTGTCGGAAAGCCACCGGTGGGCCACTGATGGCTTGGTCACTGTCGGAAAGCCACCGGTGGGCCACTGATGGCTTGGTCACTGTCGGAAAGCCACCGGTGGCGCACCGCCTGCAGGCCACCAGTGGGCCATTGTTGGTTAGCCACCAGTGGTCCATCGGTGGCATACAGGTGGCATTGACATTATACGTGAAAATGCTGCTTTGCTTGCCGGTAGTACTAACTTTTAGCTCATTAAAGTTTAAGTTAGGTAAAAACATTAGAAGGTAGGCCTATATACATGATACACCTGCACACAGCAGGAAAATGAAAAATAGAATATGTACAAATTTATTGATAATCCAACTATTGCAGTTCTAACAATTTGTATATGAAAAAAAATATATCAATATTACTTAATCATATCGTTATATTTGTGGTTGGTCTTTCCGTATATTTTAATATGTACAAATCTGTGCACTTTATTTGTGGGGCTGTGCACTTTATTTGTGGGGCTGGTGAGGGGCAAAGCTCTAACCGTCCCTGTCAGATAATTAGTCCAGTCATGTAGCCACACTGATCCAATCAAGATTTACACTCAGCCTTTCACTAGTGCTTGGGGTCACAAGAGTGGGGAGCCTTTGAGGCGGGAAGGGGGGTGGGGTGGGGGGGAGGAGGGCAGCTGGCTATTATTGCCTGTGGCATACACCAACACTGTACAGATAGTACAGTGACTGGTACACGAGCTACCCTGACCCTGACGCCTGTCATCAGGATCCAATTATTTATTGCCTGTGCATGACTTTTCCCGGCCCTGTGGTCACGCACCCAAGCCCCGGCAAGCCATTATCAAGATTGAAACTAAACAAATCCTCTATATATTGTGCAGTGTATGAATGTATTGTGTCAGGATTTTTCACCACAGGTTTTCGTTCAGGATATTCAAAATGCAATCCTAGCCGTCCATGTGCACGCGCTGGAATATTAGCGATATGGTGTTTTTCTCCGGATTAATATAAGATTGATGTGTCGTGTGAATATTCAAGGATTACATGTTGTATATCTTCGTTCCGCCATCACAATAGTGTATATATCGCTTGGAATATCATAATAATAACGGTGAGTATCTGATATGTGGCAATATATTGATAATTGCTCTGATAAAAAGCTAGATCTATTTGTGAAACAGAATATATTGCCTTGGGTTCAGCACTACACCAAATGTTTTATTCCAGATTTTATCAACTGAAGTATGCTCATAGTCATCCTTGTAACTATGTAATATGTTTGAAAGCCAACATGTTTATGTAACTGATATGATTTTCTTATGGATTAGAGCCCTACTCCAGTATTTTATTGCACACACTAAAGGTACAATAACTTACAAATAAGTCACATGTGCATGTTTGCATGCATATGGATCATGAAAAAGGGATTTCTGTTGAGATTTTTCACTTATGATTTCATGCAGGAGCCAGCAGGTGAAGGAATGCGACTGGGAGGAGATCTTGGAAAGTGGCTGAATTACAGCATAGATCATAGGCTTATTACCAGCAAGAAGTCCATAAGATACCAGAAGAGGGGTGAGGACTTGTTATGTACATGCATTTATAATGTGCACATTACTACGCTTGTACATGTACCATCAAATTTAATAGATTTAATTGGACATATATACTGTTTTAGAATTATTCATTCCGTTCATGTTGTACATCACTCAATGAACCAATATTCTCAATATGTCAATAAACTAATACTTTCCTGTAGTTTAATAAAAATTTATGAGACTGTTGTCGTTTACACCATGTCATCAATTTTAATCAATGTATTATTTTTTCAGAGTCAAATGACCGCCAGGCCAGTGACCACCAAGGAACATCTTTTTACTATAAAAAGATACAAGTTGAGCACACAAAATTAAATAAATATATTGTGCCATCTACCTGGGTGTTTTTTCTTCACTTGATACCGGAAACCGATTGAAAATGTACGATACAAGGGGAAAAAACCGGTGGCCCAACAGTGGAAAAAAGTGGTCTGCCACTGGTGGGCCACCGGTGGAAAACAACTGGGGGGCAATGGTGTCCCAACGGTGGGAAAGAAGTGGTCTGCCACTGGTGGGCCACCAGTGGGCCACCGGACAAAACACCGGTGGGCCACCGGTGGCAGCCACTGGTGGCCCACTGGTGGAGCCACCGGTGGCCCACCGGTGGGCCTCTAGTGGCTTGCTATCTGGGATGTCTTCAGTATTTTTGACAGACGGTATTTCCGATAGGCCTATACTGGCTGTCATATATTTTCCCATATAGGCCAAACAAAAAAAGTCTCCCGCTTTTGAGTTGTCAACAAAAGAGTTTTGAAAGCCCGCGGACAGACGGCTAAGATTGGGGTTTATCAGTGTTTATCATGTAAAATACGATGAATAAAGGAAAATTATCATTGAACATGAATTTGTTATGTTTTCACTGACAAAAACATTTTCTACATTATAAGTTTCATTTTAACAAATGTAGGCCTATAAGAAATAGATGTTGCGAGCGAAATATTTTTACACATATACTCTGATTTTTCTAACTCGTTTACACCGTTTTTTGCCGATATTTTTGCGATGTTTGATGGTATCGTATTGTAACTTGGCATACTTCACCTGGAGATCAAACGGCATTTTTCTGCAAACTTTCAGACTTCTGCTCATAGAACTGTGAGAGTTAGCAATCTACTGCAATGATAAATTTTCCCTGAAATCCTGTCGTTTGCATGTCAACAAATATTGTTTTCCTTTGGCACGTGATGGGCGATTCTGTTCGGATAATTTGCATAGGGGCGAGAGTTGGGATTCGGGACCGCCCATGCAGGTAAACTGATTCGAAATTACTCGCACGTGCAGGCACCTTGACGACAACTGACAACCCGATCCCCCTATTATGACTAATTTGAACTTGTCCATTTGGATTCCGTCATCAGTTGTCGAGAACCAAGCAATATGTCGGCGCCCATGGTTCGAGCAAATCCTCGCTTAAATAAAACTTTTGTGTTTTGAAAGAAATAGATAGCGTTCCGGAAGGCAGGTTTGTGTAAATTAATTGCTGTTTGTATCACAGGTATGCAATATTCAGTTAAATAGTTCGCTCGAAGTAACTCGACTGAACTGAAGGCAAAAAACGGTGTAAACGAGTTAAAAAAATCAGAGTATATGTAATTTTATATCTTTTTTACCAGAGCACGTAATCATTAGGCCTAGTAGGTTATTGTCAAATAATGCAGAAACCCATCATCTTATTGGTATGATATCTAGGCCTTTTAGCCGACAATAAATTATACGTATATAGTTCATTGTCATTGATTCCAAACCGAACCGTCAGCATTGAAGCAGATTACCACTAAGTGCAATTAGCTAGATTACTGGCATCCATTCGCCACGTACAACAAAAAAAGGTACACAGAAACAGAAGATGTGAAGAATCCTTTAGCTGTTTAGGGATTGGAGGCAGATTTACGGAAGCCACCAGACAAAAAACCAAAAGTGCAATAAAAAAGCAGAAAACTGTCAAGAAGCCACCAGAATTAAATATGAGGCACGTGATAGTTTGAATCAGATAATTTTCAATATCGGCAGGCATGTTCGTCCATGCATGCATGCAGGTGATCACACTGCTGCTGCGAGCACTATGATATATATGGGAGGTAACGGGCGGCTGGGTCGCGTGTGCGGCCGGGTCGCGTATACCCCACCGGCCCATGGCATATGGGCCGATCAGCTATTGTCTAGGTTTTTCGTCCGTCGTCGTCGTCCGCCGCATCATCTGTTAACATTTTTTATCTTTTTTCTCGGGCTGATGAATTTGCCCATAAATTTGTGTGAATATGTGTTGGGTCAATACCCCCAGACATTTTTTTTTCATTTTTTTGATTGAATCATACGGCCTTGTAGCGCATGATACACCGGTACCCGTAAGATCACCGAAGTTAAGCAACGCTAGGCGTGGGTAATACATTAGGGTTGTTCAGAAAATAACGTTTCTCACAAAACCATGCCTATTGAAGTTTTTCCCATTATACTATTCCTAATATACCTAGAAACATTTTTTGCAGAATTTTAACAACTCATCCTGAGGTCCCTCAAAGCCTCTGAACATACCTACCGTTTTCACGTTTTTCGTGCCTATTGTCGAAAATGAGGGAATACATTGTTATTCTCCTGAGTTTGGTAAGACCATTAATGTGCATTACTTGACATCTTGATGTTTTTTTTCACATTAAACTAGACATCTTATACCTAGAATTTTTTTTTGCAGAATTTTAACAGCTCATCTTGAGGTCCCTAGAAGCCTGTGAACATAACAACAGTTTTCACGTTTTCGGTGCATTTCTTCGATATTGGGGGAATCATATTGTTGAACTCAAAAGTTTGATAATATAATGAATTTGCACTAATTGACGTCTTGGGGTATTTTGCCCATTCTACTATTCATGATACACATAATCAGTTTTTACATAATTCAACAACTTTTCCTGAGTTCCCTCAAATCCTCTGAACATAACTTCTGTTTTCACGTGTTTGTGCATTTTGTCGATATTGAGGACATTTCATTGTTATTATCAAATGCCTCATAAAGACAAATGATATAGAACAGATCACAGACGAGGCATTTTTGCGACACCACATTTATTAACAGTGACTCAACAGCTTCATGATATGAAATAATTGACACTCATACCCCAACTCAACACAGTCCAAATGAGTCCATGACACAACACTAAATTGCAGTTGAGAGCATCAAGTTTTCCTGGCCAACTGGTACTTCACCACACATCACAGCTGGCCTTTCACCAGGCTTTTCTTGCTGAAACTGGGGTACTGTTTTCTATGCTGTTCAACACAGCAATAGCCAAGATATTTGCTGGGGTTCTGTGGTGAATTATATCGTAGCAAAGTCCGACGCCTCGCTCAGGTGTGCCATGGACGACTTTCAACGAACAAAAAAAAACTGTTTAGTAATGACTGAAGAGGATCCACTGACCAATGCTCAACGGGTCTGTTGAGCTTGAGCACAGTGTCATCCCTTACTACCGCAAGCGTGTGGGGAACACATTATTTATCTTGCGTGAAACAAATGGTTTCAACAAACTTTGTACAACAAATTCGTATATCAAACTTCGTAACCACAAATGGTACCTCACACCCTCACGGAGGAGGTCATTGTCTTTGCATTGTTCAGCAAGAACCAAAAGATGACTGACAGCATGAAGCAAGACATGCCTAGTTGATTGTTGGCGATGTCAGTACCAGAAGAAAAAACACTTTGGCCTCGGTAAGCCAGTCTTCCGAAAATTTGCCCATGACACAAATTTTAAGGACTTCTCTTCACTGCGCCAGGTTCTGGGAGTGAAAACAGACTGGCTCACCAAATCCATTGAGCAGTGGTCAACGGATCATGACTTTGTCATTGCTCAACAACTTGTAGTGAAGCAACCAGTTCTTCAGGAGAACTTGATGCTCTCAACTGCGATTTATTCTTGTGTTATTGACTCATTTGGATTGTGGTAATTTGAAGTATGAGTGTCAATTTGTCATGTTATGGAGCTGCTTAGTCACTTAATAATGTGGAGTCACAGAAGTGTCTCATCTGTGACAGAACATATTTTGTTGTACATTAATTGTCTTTATCAGGCATTTGATATTAACTATGAAATTCCCCCAATATCTACAAAATGCACAGAAAAAGCGAAAACGTTTTTGAAGGAACTCGGGATAAGCTGTTAAACTTTGTAAAAAAATGGTTATATCTATACTATGAATAATATAATGGGCAAAATACACCAAGACGTCAAAAAGACGAACAAATGAAATTCCCCCAGTATCGACGAAATGCACCGGAAACGTGAAAACGGTAGTTTTGTTCAGAGGTTTAGAGGGACCTCAGGATGAGTTGTTAAAATTCTACAAAAAAATGTTTCTATGTATAAGATGCCTAGTTTAATGGAAGAATAACATCAAGATGGTAAGTAATGCATATAAATTGTATTATTAAACTTATGAGACTAACAATGAAATTCCATCAATTTCGACAAAATGCACGAAAAACGTGAAAACGGTAGTTATGTTCAGAGGTTTTGAAGGACCTCAGGATGAGTTGTTAAAATTCTACAAAAAATGTTTCTATGTATAAGATGCCTAGTTTAATGGAAGAATAACATCAAGATGGTAAGTAATGCACATAAATTGTATTATTAAACTTATGAGACTAACAATGAAATTCCATCAATTTCGACAAAATGCACGAAAAACGTGAAAACGGTAGTTATGTTCAGAGGTTTTGAAGGACCTCAGGATGAGTTGTTAAAATTCTGCAAAAAATGTTTTTAGGTGTAAGATGCACAATTCAATCGGAAAAAAGCATCAAGATGTCAAGTAATGCACATTAAAGTTGGAATCAATTTTAAAATCAGCCAAATTTAGCGTTCTTGTTTGTCACGCAAACTTGAAACTACATCTCGAGAGAGTCAGGAATATATAGAAAATATGCACAGTTCGACAACAGATACTCAGAAAATTGCCGTTAATCGTGCATGAAAACACTGGATAGAGAATGATCGGCCTGCCTACATTGCCGGTTGCCACATTATATCTAGACAAATACCAATGACGTCATGAGACTGTGTGTAGAAATCGCTCGCAAGGCGGGCCGCTTTGAGGAAAAAAATGATTTGAATCTTGATTTGGCAACTCAATTTAGGCACGTAATACACATTTTCAGACCCAAATTTGTACGATATCTCATTCTATAGACAATATGAAGCTACCACAGAATGAATAAATTTTGTCAATTCTAAAAGTGATTATAGCTTTAATGGTCTTATGAAACTTAGGAGACTGACAATGAAATTCCCTCAATTTCGACAAAATGCACGAAAAACGTGAAAACGGTAGGTATGTTCAGAGGCTTTGAGGGACCTCAGGATGAGTTGTTAAAATTCTGCAAAAAATGTTTCTAGGTATATTAGGAATAGTATAATGGGAAAAACTTCAATAGGCATGGTTTTGTGAGGAACATTATTTTCTGAACAACCCTAGTAATACATGGATGGGTGACCCTGTTTGTGCATTCACCTGCGCTGCTGTATGCTGTTCACCCAAACAGTATAATTGGGCACCTGGCTATAGACAGAAATGACAATGTGCATGAATAGTTTCTCTGCGCCTGAAAATGGCTGCACATAGAGCTGTATGCCTCCCAGGAGGTTGAGTATGTGTCGGAGTGAACAGGTCTGCCGGGGATAATAATTGAGCAGTCAGAGAGACCGACTTGAGGTGGTGATCCTAGACTATAAAATGCTCATTATTATTATTATTATCTTTTATGCAGTTTTGGTGGCCATTTTTATGCTGAAAATGGCTGTTTTTGCATGTTTTCAACTTCAAAAATTATTTTCTCAAAAACTGTCCGATCAGTTTTGAGATTTTAATTTCAAAATGTTCCCCTCATATATAATTATAATGTATATAAGTTTCAATGCTTAAATTGCCGGTCTGCGAGTGGCGGCCATTTTGATGTTTTCTACCGGGCCCAAATGGGACTTTCCCATGTATAATTCTCCTATGCTTTATACTGGGTCACAATGTTCCTGATATCTCACTTAATATTGAGAATAGAGACTTGGGATCAATTGTGGACATATAGGAAATGATATATGCTGAATATCCTTGTGACCTTGAATTTGACCCTTGACCTCATTTTCGAGGTCTGAGCACAAAATGGCTAATATCTCGTTTATTATCGACTTTACAGCTCAGAAATCAATCGTGGACATTATAGGAAATGACATATGCCCAATATTCTGATGACCTTGAATTTGACCTTTGACCTGATTCTCAAGGTCAGAGTGCAAAATGGCTAATACCTCGCTCATTATCGACTTTACAGCTTAGGAATCAATTGTGGACATATAGGAAATGATAAATATTGTTCAAATATTGTGATGATCCTGGTTTGACCTTCAACCTCATTTCCAAGGTCAAAGAACAAAATTACTAATATCTCGTTTATTATCGACTTTACAACTTGAGAATCAATTGTGGACTGATAGGAATTTATAGATGCTGAATATTGTCGTGACCTTGAATTTGACCTTTGACTTCATTTTCATGGTCACACAGGACAACTTAGCTAATATCTTGTTTAGTATCAAATTTATAACGTAGGATTCTGTTGTGGACACCTTTAATTCGACTATTGAATTCATTTTCATTATGTCACAGGAAATGATGACTAATATCTGTCTTATTACTGAATTTACAGCTTAGTGAGCAGTTGTGAACATATAGGAAATCATAAATGCTGAATACTCTCGTGACTTTGAATTTGACCGTGGCCTTATTTTCAAGGCCACGGGACAAAATAGGTATTATATATGGTATTATATATTGTCCGGTAGCCTATCTTAGCCCTTGGGCTAATTTTTTTTATTGTTCGTATATGTATATGAGCTATCCATCCTAATTTTGCTGCATCTCAAGTTCACTAGCAGTCTTTTAAAATTGTTAAAATGTATGTTGACATTGAGGCTGATAAAATATGAGCATTGCTGCAGTGCCATGATTTGAGTTTTAGTGGTTGTCACAGAACAACGTATTGTACTATCTATGATCAGTTGGTTTCATTGAACACAAAAAATACATGTCGTAGTTGGACCCGTACAAAAATATTTTCTTTTTTATTTGGTTTTATTTTGTCCAGCTGTTCATTCTAAAGAAATGAGTTGAGTATGTTGTTCATTATTGTTCTTTCAGATTGTGGTACCCACTTCTAATATGAACCCTGGAAGTGATGATGTAAAATGGTGAACAAAACATATAGATATGGCCGGAATACAGGAAATACTTTGCGTAAACGCCGCAACAATGGCTATGGAAAAGTACGGCCATATAGCAGCATCAAATATGAATATAACTATCTGGAGGAAGCCATTTGTAAAGCTAAAGAGCTCATCAATTTGATATACATGCTGAATCCAATGGATTACATTGCTAAGGAGTATGACTTGCCAGAGATTACGCTTCCAAGTCTGTCTCGACTGAAGCCTTCCTGCCATAACCAGTATCTGGCGTACCTGACGGCAATTCAGCATCTACTTAGAATGGTCATGTACCTCCCCGCCAAAAAAAATGGGTCTCCAGATGTGGAGTTTTCCCTGAACAAGAACAGGTGCTGGGACATTGTGGAACACATGGAGCTTCAATGCCAATTTAACAACTTTTCCAGCACTTTGTGGGAACATCGAGTCAGTAAATACACCACTGACACCTACCCATTCATTGTCAAATACTCTGAGGTTACTAACTCTCAACGTCTCGATTATGCTTTCAAATTTCGGGGAGACTATGTTCAGGATGATTCCAAGAAGTCACAAAGTTCTCCAGATGAACACTTTCCTTTTGACCCGAAGTATAAAATGGAGAGAATCTACCCTAAACATCCCAGCAGCCGTGGAATCCAGCGACAATATCACTACCGTCTCTCCCAGGGCAAGAGGTTGGAACAAGTGGTCGAGGTCACTCAAAACCCTGCGTGGAAGGATTGGCTCAGAATACATGGGTTCGGTATTGAGGATTGGGAAGAGTTTTTACAGGGACATGGATTTGATAATACTAGACATTTTGACAGCTGGTTGAAAGACAATGGTTTCGTTAATGAAGCAACAGATGTCCTACCGTGGTGGCGGGATCACGACTTCTGGATTCCGCTGTCATTGGACCCTGCAGATCCAGATTACAACAACTATGATGAATTATCACCAAAAAACGTTGCCAAAAATCTGAAAGAGTAAGTTCATAATAATATAGACTATCTGGTCATTTTCTGGTATAAATATTTGGGAATGAGGCAAATGAGCATATTCATTACATATTCTACATATTACCGGTATATGTCATTTCCTTCAACATTTCTCTTTTAATGGACAAACTGACAGTATGTTTTCTTCATTTTGATTTTCTTTGGATCTTGGAAGAACCAAAACATGTATAAGCACAACATGGCTTGATCATGAATAATGTGATAACATACTGATAGTTTGCCATGTTAGTTACCATGGTTAAGTATTGAATATAATTTGTGCAGGGAGAGCCCAGGTCTGACCTTCTCAGTGCACCGTAATGATACACCGAGCATCAGAATGATGTCTAAACATTACTTGGATGAAAACAGAAAAGGTTTGGATTTTTCATCAACATGACATAATTTGTGTGACTGAGTTCAATGGGTTGTGTTAATCGAATACATAATATATGTATATTGAATTAGTTTAGAATAAAAATTAAAATATATTAACTGTAAATTTGTTTTCATTTGTGCATTCCAGAGACAAAACAATCAACTTGGAAACTGCGACAGCAGGAAAAGAAAAGACTCCGAGAGAACATTGAGAAGGAGTCCGAAGTGTACCTGAATGGTCATGCAAAAACCAGAATAAGGCAGAATCGTGGCAAGGAGTCGTACCTGACGAACATTGCTTTTGTGGCACCTTCAGAACGTGGAATTCATGTCATAACAGAAGGTCTCTTCACAAAAATCCGGACAGTCAGTAGTAAGGAATCTAGTGCCAGATGGGTCGTCCCTCTGGGGTCATATTTGTCACACAAACACAAACAACAGGTCCTGAGAGGTATGCAGCATGCAGAAATAGGGGATAGACCCAATAAAACAGAACACATGAAAGCCAAGGGTCAGGTCAAACAGCCAGTGAGCGCAGCTCGGGCAGCCCCCCAAAACCAGTCCATTCGGGTGGCCTGTGCTAATAAGGTGAAAAACAACGCTCAGAAGAACCAAAGTGACCAGTCTGAGAAGGCGGTAGACCCATCCCGGGCGGCCGTGAGGGAGAGGAGGAAGGAGGAGAAGCGCGAGAGGCGGCTGCGTCACAGACAGGAGAAGGAGAAGAGAGAAGAGACTACGGGACAGAAGGAGGATGGACCCACCCTCGAACAGCTCCAGCGCAGGGAGCGCAAGGCGCAGGAGAGACAGCAGCGCAAACTGGAGAGGAAATTGAGGCGCAAACAGTGGCATGCTGATAAGATAATTACGAAGAATAAACTGCCAAAGGTACCAGAGATTGCAGATAAACGAACTGTACAGGAGACAAAGAATGTTGATGTTGAAGTGATTCTAGGTAGGGAGCGTTTTTTCCAAACTGAGCCATCATTTGTGGATGAAGAACATCCAGTGAAGATAAAGGACAAGCCAGACAGGGAAAACCGTGTAAGTGTGCCACTGTGGAGAGCGATAGATGCAATAATCACACCTGGTCATCACCACAGTGAGGAGGTGCTCTTAATCAAATGTGCTGATGGAACGTGTAGCACATCAATAAACTTGGATGCACAGATTGTTCCCAAACCACCCCAGGGAGTCAAACCATCAAACTCAAGACGAAAGGTGAAAGTCAAGTCTGAAATGCGGGATAATGCCCACTCCCACCTGGACACGAATTCTCTGGATGTTCATGATGATAGGAAAACAAGGAAAAGACAGAGAAACCACAAAAGGAAGAGTCGTATAACGTTGAATCACTTACTCAGGGATGACAACGAGGTGCCAGATATCTGCCGAGCTGGAGTTGTGGCCCAAGTCAAGAGCTCCAGCGTGCAGCCAGCGATCCTACAGAAGCGTTACGGCAGCAAGCTGCAGGAGAGTCTAGCTACTCCCAGGAGGTTTGCTATTGATGTCTCTGACTCTGTGAGACAAGTCTGCAGGCGCGGCTCTGTCGACAACAGCGAAGGTCACCATAATGCCCAGGACATCTTGCCATTCATGAACTTGCACACTGTGATATTACTGGAAGAGATTACAGGCACTCATCCATCAAATAGAGATAGAGTAAACAGCCTTGACAACATGAAAGAACCTTGTCAGTCACATCGGTAAGTCCAATTTACTCATGGAACTTCAATATGAATGAGATGTAAATCCATTTTATTTGTACCGGTATAGGACATTGACATTGTGCAAACTCTGGCAAGAAAGAATAAACTTTTGTTATATTAAACTTTTGTTATATTGAACTTATATGAAAGATCTGTTTACTGCTCCCAGAATGCTGTATTTACCATCATCATACATGTATCTGTGTGTTTATGACAGCGTTCAGTTGAAGTGTGATCTGGCCCCCACGGGTAAGAAGCAGCTATATCAGAGAGTTCAAGACAAACTCCGACCACATCTGCTGTACTCGGTTCCCAAACTTATTGAATACTTTGTGGAAGTCTACCAAGTTCTCGTCCTTGAAGGGTATGTAAACATTAGCAGGAACATCAACATGTTTAACAAAATACATATACTATATTATATTATACTGGTAGATACTACATAATAGTTCATACTATTTTTTATTAACCTTACTGTATAAACTATATTCAATCTACTGTAGAATTGTGAGAAACAAAAACAAAAATTAAAGAATATTTAGTCCAACTGATCCCTTACTACCCAGTTATTTGACAGCTTTCAGCGTCAGGTGACCGGACTGAGCCAGGCGGGAGTGTGTATGCGTACGAGGCAATACGAGTGGCTGTACACCCTCTGTCCCTGGGAGTACACGGTACACAGTGCCACAGACGTCTACCAAACATTCCAGGTAATCAGGGAGGCAGATTTATAGATCATATCTACTGCAATTTTAGTTGTTTTCTTCAGCAAGCAATAATTTTCAACTACACGTATTGCCTAATGGTTTTCCCGTGTTCTGCTCCATTTTAAAATGATGTAAACGGATGACTCGACAGAACAAGCAGCAGAGTCAGAGACATCTCCTCAGTGCAAGCAAGATTTCCAAGGAGGCGAGCAACAGGATAATGTCCAGGGGTAACAGACATGTCAGCCAATCAGAGCGTGTCTCATGTGCAGTTTGCTCTCGGCTGATTATTCGATGGGAAGACATAAAAGCTGCTAGATCAGATGACAAAGTACTGACTCAACTTCAAGAGGCATGATATACATTCTTGCTACAAACTTAACTTACATAATCAATCATACACGTAGTTGATAATCATGAATGCAGATTTTCCTTTTACTGGATGATGTAGGCTTAACTGTACTAGTACCCTGTGATCATGGTTATACATCCGTAGGCAGTGGAATCGAAGGGTTGGAGCCAGAATTACACCCATCTTCCGTCCTGCGGTCACACAGTGTGTGAGAGCTGCCTACACAAGCATGTACAGGCCTCCATCACTGACGGAAACCCTGCCGTCAGCTGTCCTGTAAGTAAAAGTGCATATCTTGTTTTATTGAGTTTTTACATTGCAATTGGGTTAATAAGTATATAAGTGACAGGGAATTTTCCATCCTTGAGTTCATTATAACAATCAGAGTGTGGTGATATATTTTGTGTACCTCTACATCAGTGTGAGGACTGTGATGGAGGCCTGGACCCTGTGACGGTGCTGTCTGCCGTGTCGCTGCCAAAGTACTGCCAACACCTCCGTAACCAGGCGGACCGGGCCGTGCTGGACCACCCCCAGTGGGGCTGGTGTCCCGGCGACCAGTGTGACCGAGCCGTCAAGGTCAACGGCTCAGGTGTGTGGGACACCAGCGACGCCAGAACTGACTGGAATAAATTAAAATTATATATTCTCTTCATTATGGATGAATTATGGGAATAATTTCAATTTCAGTTGTAATGCAGACATTGAAATAACATTCAACTGTTTTTTTTTCAGCCATGCTACAATCACGTGTTGTGATCGAGTGTAACTGCGGACATGCCTGGTGTTTCACTTGTAACAAGGCTGCTCATTGGCCAGCACAGTGTGACCAGGCTATCACATACTGGGCACAAAGACCAGACATCAAAGGTATTGGAACCTGCCTGAAAAATCTCACAATTAGTTATGAACAAATGTTAATCACTAGATCTATACATCTATGATTTTTGCACAAAATCATCCATAAAACAAAATATCAACATAATCAAGGTGCATCATGATCAATGGGGAGAAGGTTTCAAACTGATGCACATAGACACTTGTTTCTAGGTGTGACTGGGGGATACCAGATGAGCTGCCGGCTCTGTCAGGCCTGTAAGGAGCGTTGTGGCATTAGAAATTTCAGCAGACAAGCTAAGAAAAATGAAGAGTCGGCTCAAAGCTGTTCCTGTCGTCTGGTGTTCTGTGAAACGTGTCTCAACATCGCGGAGTGTCCTGTACACGTCCCCAAACTCATGCTAGAAAACAAGGTTTGTATCTGTCATTTGCGAAAGGTCCGGTATACTATTTTTGTTTGAGGAAAAGGTAGAATATCACTGTAATCTTGCTTCTGTGAATAGCAACAGTATGTAGTAACATGTATTGAGGTGACAAATCTCGAACAGTACAAATCAATAACATCGGGAACTCTTATCACTTTACCCTTACTTTATAACTGCCACTTTATAAAATACATGCTTATATTATTGAAAATCACAAATCTGATACACAAGAAAAAGTCTTTACAGAGGGGGAAGTCTTTATTGAGCCGGGTCTTATCTGAGGGGGACCACTGTAAATTTATTTTAGTTTTAATAGTGTCCGTTTGTTGTCAATACGTGCTTGATCTGTACCCCCGTGACAGGTGTTAATGCGAGCGACTGCCCTGGAGGCCCTGCTGGGTGTCCTGCTGTACCGTGAGGCCATGAATCACCATGACGACCAGCACCTGTGGCGCCCTGCTCTGGCGGAGTCTCGAGCTACAGTTCTTGCTCGACAAATCTCTGTGTGTATATAGTTCTTGATATAGATCCAATAATATTGAGAACAGGTAACAGGTATATATATATATATCAATGAAAGCTGTATTAAAATACCGAAATATTGTGTATTTTAACATCTTTCCTGGATGCCTCCATGTAGAAGTCACGGAGTCGTGGTCAGAAGACGATTGGTCTCGGTCCGGCTCCGACTGCGAGCAGTGTACATGTGGCGCCATCACTTGGCACGGAGAAACTCTTCCTCATCCTGGTTTACCAGTTTGTCTACCAGGTCTGTAAACAAGAGATGAAAATAGATAAACAATATATCTACCAAGATGTTAAGTAACAGTCACATCAATGTCCCACCACATCCCAGACTGAAATTTGAGTAATTTGGGGTTCAATCTGTAAATAATGCGGGAAAGTCCTGGACAGACCCATCATTATTGGATGGTTAGGGAAATACGTGAAGGCTTGGGACATCACAAGCAGTTTTAAAGTTGGGAACTGCTGGAAACCGGGATGGTCCAGGATAGATATAATATGATATGCAGTCTGGGGTCATTCGGAGACATCTTGGGCTATATCGTGGTGGGGACGGGAGGTTCTAGATGGTCAATATTGAGTTTGTAATGTTACCTTGAATGCCCTGATTGGTCTGGCGTGTTTGATATGGTCCTGGACCGGGTTGTATGTATGATGGATGAGTACTAAGGATGAGCTGCTGGTTACGTTGATTCACTCCGGACCAGTCAGTGATTGTCCTGGATGATCCGGGGCATGTCAGGGTTTATTTGTAGAACTGCCGTAGTTATGCCGTGGTTATACTGTATGCTACTGTGTTGGCTCGGGCATGGTCCAGAGCATTGATATCAGCTGGACTGAGTCATTTCCACCCTGAATAGCCTTCCAGGATTGCAACAAATCTTGATCCGAAGTTATCCTCCACAATCCTAGTTTAATTTGGCCTTGGTGTGACTGTAGCATTAATAAGAGTCAGTTTGTACAGGAATGTTGTATGTTTACAGGTGCACTGTCTACTGGAGTATGTGTATGTCTTGTTGTCATCGGATGTGGTTCCCATGAACACCAGATTGGAGGTGTTGAGAGAAACTGTCAAGTTGGAAAAGTCAATCCACGAAATAGACAAGGTATTGGCTGGGTATGATTGGATCAGATACACCTCGCTTCAAAAATACTTCTTTATAAATATGTCAATGTAAACAGTGACAGACATTGACCATTGTATTTGTTTTGCAGGTGATGAACAATCTGTGTTACAGTCCAGCTTCAATCATGGCTCGCCTGAAACAGCAATATGAGGCTGGTCTATCTCTGATGTCATCAGTTGCCACCAGGGTGCGCCAGGTGAACGTGTCACCCCCACAGTCGGCTCAGATGTCTCGGCCCTCCACAGCAATGGCAGTGTACCATCGCTAACAACTGGGACGGGGAATTTACTGAATGTTCTTCTCTGATTATGCTGTTTGCTACAGGAATGTCGCGACTGAAAATGTTACATGTATTATTCTGAGCAGTGAAATTGTAATTGCAAAAGTGTTACCTCTGTCAGTGAAATTCACAGTGTATGAAACATCACTGTTGTCTTTTACGAAGGTAAAGTGTTACAAATGGCCAGTACAAAAACATGAATTAAATCAACCATGACATCAACATCAGTCCTCTTGTTAAATGAGTCGTTACTATGTGATACATGACCTAGTCAGAGTGTTAGAATATATATTTTGTGTAATTAGATTATACTCAAGTTCAATACAAAATTTCATATGATTTTTGGCACTAACTTCCTCTAGGATGGTCGGATCAATTTGAAAATTTATGTTTTCATTTGGCACAAAACCGTATGTTTTCATCAAATTTCAGACTTCTATCTCAAAAACTGAAAATGTTAGTAGTCTACTCCAATGTTAAATGTTGGACACAAATCCGATCACGGGAATTCAAGCAAATTTGGGGAATTCATTATCTTTATTCCACTCTGAAATGTAGGAAAGTTTTTGAGTTAGACGAATCATACAGGTGTATAGTAATAAAATATAATTCTTACAAAGTACCGTGCATTGTGAACATCGAACAACATACCCAAATTTCATGTTTGATGTGAAATTTAACATTGGAGTGGATTGCCAACTTTTTCAATTTTCATGATAGAATAAGTATAAAATTTGGTGAAAAAATATGGTTTCATGCCAAATGGAAACAAACGAAGTCTCAAATTGATCCGACCACCCTAAACGAAGTTATGGCCAAAACTCGTATGAGGTTTTGTGTTCAACTCAACTTCAGTAATGCAGGTTGTATGATCTTGTGATGTTCTACTTGAGAATATATTGTTTCTATATTTTATATATTCAGCATGTTACTGATATAACAAAAATGTGCCATTTAAGCCATGATTGCTTTTGAGTGAGTGTCTTGTCTTGCAATTTAAAGTATGTACATATTTTGTAACAACTCTACTTCAAAATACAGGGTGAAAACTACAGCAAAATAGTTGTATTGTATACTGCTATATGTTTGTTTCCATTGTAGTTTACATCATGACTTCAAAATGTTTTTGACGCAGTATGGTCACAGTCAGCTACCATTTGCCTACATGAAACTGATCAAATTTATTGATAATGCTATGCATGTTCATTGTATATAAATGTAATGTTATTTCAGGGATGTTAATTATATATATATTAAACAATGTGAGATCATGGTTTTTCCATGAGCTGTATGAACACTGCATCCACCTCAATAAATATGAGGGTGTTTGGTTTAAAGTGTGAATTCAAGTTTTGCTGTGATAATGTGTCACTGATGATGCAATGTTTACATTGTTATTTTATTAGTAGTAGTCTATGTTAGACTCATTGTTAAATGTTTAGGGTATATGGAATTTGATCGTGAAAAGATATTTTGATTGTGAAATCCTTGATAAACCACGAAGCTCATTTTTCTAGGTTATTCCTTTGCGGAATAATGTTATGTGTGTGAAGTGCTCAATTGTATTCGCCTTCATTGTGTGTATGAATTAGTGTGTCTTATATATTATGTGGATGTGGAGAAATGTTTCTGTGGAATTAATTATAGATGGATTGGCAATCATATATTCAATGGTATTATAAAATTTTGTGTATAATTAGCTGCACTCAATTCACTCCATGTGATTAAAAAATGCAGAGATATTCTTGTGTGTGAATGGAAGATTTTACTAAATTACGGGCTTCATTTCTTGGCACAATGTAGAATTTCAGTGGAATAGACGATTGCAATGATGTATCAGATCTGAATTTTATTGACATTATTGGATTGTTCGCCCTACATAAACCTTTTGTTTCTATTAACAATCATGGAAAAAGTTGAGGGTTTGATGCGAACAGACAATTTCATTGTTTTATCGCCGCCATCTTGATTCAGGCTGAATATTTATCGGATCTGAATTTTATCAACACGATTGGATTGCTCATACTTGAAAACCCTTGGCTAGAGCCCCAAATAATGTTTCCATCACAATTATTGAGGAAGTTACGACCGGTTAAAGATTTTTATAGCCTCACGACGGCTGTGTTTGAAATTACCCCTGGCATTTAAACCATTTCTTGGGGTCAGATTTGGGCAGAGGTTTTCTGGTAATTAGTTTGCTTACTAGGGTTGAAAACTACTGTAAACCCTTTTGTTGCAATTTGTTATGGGTCACATGATATACTTGTCTATTGTCCGAACAGTTTTAGAAATTGATATTCCGAGGTAGGATGAAACAAGTACAACTTTGTGTGCCAGAAACCAATCATAACACTTTGTACATTAAAATTGACACTCATGAACAAAAATCTGGCAAAAATTTCATCACTAGATATTTCTTGATATTTATCTGCATGATTGTTATACAAGTATTGTTATATTATATTTTACAATAAAAATCACTGAACTTTTGAGTTGTATTCATGTTTGGAATCAACAGTGGTTATAACAGACTGCACCATACGGGTCAACGTAGGGCTATGCTATGAACATGGGTACTGGTAGAATTCTGGGTTTGATAAGATATTTATTTTGGACCAAGTAAATTGTGCTGCTTGTTCCTCTATCTGCAATAAGGATTAAAAAGTATACGAAACAGATTAAACTGTATGTTTTCAGTGGACGAGTAGTATTAAGGGGCAGTAAACGTTACTTGGGCCCTTATTTCTGACAGACATGGCGATTTTGCCGAAAGATTGCGATAGGCGTTTGGCCGTTGTCGTACATCACACTTCACCCGTTTATGCTGCTTAAGTTTGAAGCTCGTGTGTCGTCTAGCGACGCATTGTCTTTGCTCACTCCACTATACTGTAACGATGGTCTTGCGTCACACCCTTGCTCTCGTGCGCTGTTAGCTTTCTAGCTAGCATCCTGTCTTGTTTCCTCAGAGTTGTCTCAGAGCAGTCGAGGCGAGAGGACGACAGCTGGCACGGAAATGTACTCGGGTTCCACTTTTCCTGGCTAAGAGGGTCCGCGAGGACCCCGAGGGCAATTTCCAATTGGGGGCCCAGGAGGGGGGCTACTTCGATACGGGGGCGGACGCCCTGTGGAACTGTAGTCTCACGTCCTGGGATGGTGTGTACAGGCTCTGGCAGACCGTTGGGCTGTCCGGAGTTCTATTTCAGGTGAAATCATTCAAGGTACTTCCCCTATTAGTGCCCACCGGACGCCTGTAGTTGTGATATCTTCACATATGAAGTGCGTCGGGTGCCAGCAATTTTTGCCAGAATGGGAACTCCATCACAACTGCTGGTTATGCAGAGATTTGTGCCGATCTACTGCCAAAATTAATGTGGTATATGAGTCGACGACTGTTGGCCAAACCTCTTCCTCCTGTCCCAAGTTCCTCTGCTACTTCTAGTCGCAAGTCTAGGTATAAGAAGAGTGCCCAGAAGCTCTGAGAGCAGGATGTACGCTTGTTACGAATTATTACAGCTATAAGTGTAGACTTGTCTTTGTCTTTCAGCGTCTCACTTTCACGGTTCCCAGGACATGGTTTGTCGGTTCCTGGGAACCGGTTTCGTACTTTTAGTACGTCTCTAACGTCTCCACGGCACCGAGAAAGAAGTCCGTTTTGTTTTCCATAATGACTTCTATTCCGCGAGTCACGAAGGATTTCGAACAAGGTGAGGTTCCGGCGGGTCTGGGCTTGATTTTCAACGATATGCCCAACCCTGCTGTGCCTGCATGGTACCTCAGGTCCCGTAGTCCTGCAGTTGCCCATGGTCTCCAAGACTCCTTTGACTACGGTCTCCACAGTTTATCATTCCATTGCCGATACTCCACCTCCTTGCATCTCGAAGGATGAAGTCAAGACGGACATGGTGGCTATGCAGGAAATACTTTTTGGGCAGACTGGAACATATTTTTTCCCCATCCCCCAGGGACCCATAGTTGAACGCTGTCAGCCTCTGGCTTCGTCTGCTACTTCTCCCCATCTCGGTTCAGCATGAAGGGATCGTTCCCTTGCAGGATCCCCAGCCGGGTACTTGTCGTTTGGTAGCACCTGTGTGAGGATGACTCACAGTCTGTGGAGGATGAGGATCCAGCTAATCCATTTAAGCGCCCATGGGTTGATAAGCTGGATTTCGTGAGGAGGCTATCTGGCGATGAGACGTGCTCTGATTCCCCTCCTCCAGCTAAGAAGGCTAGGTCTTTTACGGAAAGGGATTATCAACAGCCTACGATCTCCAGGGATTCCCTCAGGTTCTCGCTGGCCCCTGGATTGTGGAATTAGTTTTCCCAGCAGATTGATGATATGGTTAAGAAGATACGTACACACGTCAGGGTGTATACATCAAGGCCCAGAGTTATGGATGTATATTCCTCATCCGTTCTCGATGTGGAGCCTTCAATGCTCTTATTATTGAATTTACAACTTGCACTCTCTCGCCCCCCTAAACCCGCCCCTGGATAACATTAATTTTTGCCTGTTCGATCGAAGACTTTGCAAGTCACAGAGAAACAATTGACAAATGATGTCACGTTTGCGTGGATTGAAATGAATTGTGACCGGGATAGGGGAGGACGGATTGTTTATTGACCAACAGGAGGAAGTGTCCAGAATCTTCCTCTTCCTGCATGGATTGCTTGGAGGGGCAGAGGAACAACATTAAAAAAGTTGCAATCCTGTTCAGGATCTCTGAGACCATCCAGACTGGGACCATGAACTCGACCGGTGCCGTCTGATGAAGCTGCCCTATTCCGGCTGTTTAGTGATCGTACGTGATGATTGGCTATTAGTGCACTGCTTCACCATGTACCCTAGGGCAACTATACCCGTCCGTCGGAGACCGTCCAGGACGACCACATTAGGAAGTTTCCCTTGAGGACTGTGGTGACTCTATCCATGGCCACACACTGGACCAGGACAATTTGCTGGACGAAGGTCACGATTGGTTCGACCATGAGGATAATGTTTTTTTTTCGTGGTAGATTGCCTCGTGGTAGATTGCTATTGAATTCCAGCCAATCGGAAAAAAAAAACATTTTTTTTCCCAGGAAAACAACATCACGCACTTTATTCTGAAATGTACCAAGATATCATCACGAAACTTTTCGTACACATACATCGGGCCCTGAGGTAAGTTGCTATTGAATTTCAGCCGAATCAGAAAAACAAGATGACCGCAAAAAACCCATTATTTTTTTCCGGAAAAAGACGTCACACACTTTATTCTGAAGCGTACCATGATATCATCACAGAACTTATTATACACATACATCGGGCCCTGAGGTAGACTGCTATTGAATTTCAGTCAAATAGGAAAAACAAGATGGGCGCCACAAAAAAAACAACACTTTTTTTCATGGGGGAAACAACGTCACGTATTTTATTCTGAAACGTACCAAGGTATCATCATGAAACTTTTCGTACACATACATCGGGCTCTGAAAAACAAGATGGCCGCAAAAAAAACCATTATTACCATTATCATAGCGTTCGACAACTAGAGAACCGACTTCGTCGTCTAGGTCTGAAATGGAGAGGAATCGAGAGCTCGATTGACGAGATCATTTGTGCAGTAGATTTCGAATCGGACAATGGACTCGAATATGGAAGAGGATACAGAACGAATACGGACTAAGAGTGAAAACGTTTTATCGGCGTAGATCTGTATTCACTGTACGAAGTTCAATATTTGTTATGAATATGCTTCTATTATGTTCATTTTTGTAAATCATGTTCATGAGTTTAAATGTGCGGTCTACTAGTCTCATAGGATCGAAGACCAGTGATGACGGACAAGGGATTCTCAAAACATGGGATTTCAAATATATAATAAACAGATGTATGATATTGTGTGCGTTTTAGGGCGACAGTGAGGGATATTGTAAGCATCATTAAGCCTGGACGTCTGGAAGCGAAGACGGCGGCTTGATCGTCGTAGGTATTTTGCTGCGGGACCCAATCATATTTGGCACTGCGATGGCTACGACAGTCTGAAAACATTCGGGTTTGCTTTTCATGGCGCCATTGATGGTTGGGGCAGAAATATGTTGTGACTGAGGGTGACAAATACCAAGAATGACCCGAGAATCATATGCCATTACTATACTTAAACAGTGCGTAAACAGTGCATGTTACTGAGCTCGGGCACTACCAGCTCAATGACCCTGCAGACACCCTAGCGGCAGCGGTGGTGAATGAGGACATCGCTGTCATCCTTCCTGTGCTCAAGGCCACAGGTGTCTCAATTTCCCTCTCCAACGATACGCAGCTATGAATCATACGACGACGTGTCCAGCTGGTCGCTAACTCTCGACTGGCTCTCGACTCTTGACTGGTGAACCAGCTTGCTTGGGAGGATAACAACCAGGTGTTCACCATCCAAGTCCAAGTCTCAGAGCTCTATCGAATGAAGAGGATACTCATCTATCAACAAAGCAGTTGGTCAGATCTCTAAGGAGTCCCAGGTGGTATGGACCAGCGTCATGCTTCGCCACAGGGATGCCTTCCTCAAGAAGATAACTTCCAAGTTGCTGGTAGCATTCAAGTCCAAACTTAAGGCTATTTGTGTTTTGGAGATCAACTCTCTGACCCGGAGTTGCTTATCAAGGCCGGGCAGGCAGTTGCACAGGAAGCCAACCTGCTCACCAAGTTTAACTTTGCCAAGATCGTGGAGCGCCAAGAGAAGAAACTGGCATCGGCAGCTCCATTCAAGATTTCCATGGTCCCTCAGAGATTATGAACATCCCCCACAAAACAGTATGGTTCCCAGCAACAGGAGAAGTATGACGCCCAGGTCCCGAAGAAGGCGCCCACCAGATATTACCGTGGTGGTCGACGAGGCAGGGCAGGCTCCTTGTCGGGTACTAACTAAACTGTTCACTACTGATGTGCCCCACACACTCTCAAGGATCCAGTCTACAGATGTATCCCCCGGGGAGCTCGTCTTCAGCTGTTCTGGCAAATCTGGGATACAGAATTCAAGGACGATCTCGTAACTGCGATCTGACGACACGGACACATGATACCGTCAGACGACTCCCTTCTCCCCATACCTGATAACAATTGCATCCTACACTCCAGTGACAGAGAAATTCCAGGTCCTGGACAGTCTCGTTTCCGCAGATGCTGTAGACACATGCTATAGAACAGGTTTCCCTGATCTCACACAGGCTTTCACAGCTGACTATTCAGGGTACCCATGGTACCCCACTCAACATATTCCTGATCAAGGAACACTACTCCGTGGATTGATCCCGTAACGTTCTTCCATAATCTAAAGGATATCTACTTTCATATCTCTATCCATCTTCGAGGTGTTGGCTACGGTTCGAGTGGAGAGATTTATGTCCAATTTCTCCAACAATGATCAATGGATCATTGATTGGACAAGGAAGAGTGGAAGAGAAAACGAATTAGTAAAGTTTAACAGCACTATGGGCGCAAAAGGCCAATTCAGTGCCAAACCAGAATATAAAAATGCTGAGATTTTTGAAACCTTATGTTCGAGAATTCAAAGAGTCTGAATATTTTACGAGTCTGTAGTGAAAGGTAAAAATTGCAAGATAACTCGTGAAATCAATAAATGACTATCAACATTCTTAATGACTAGAATAATAAACTACACGTCTAGAAATACAAATTTCCAATTTCCAAAAGGAATTTGAGGATTTTATAAATGCTAATATCATTAAAATATCATATATTGACTGACATTCATAAAATTCATGAAGAGTGTCAGCCAAATCTTGACTATGAACCAGGGCATGTTCAACAGTCAGTCACTCTCGCACGGGCACACACACACAGGGGCCTCCTCCCCACGGAGCAGGTAACCCTGAGTAAAGTATGTTTGCCCTATACGAGCCCGTGACATGACCAGTTGATCACCCCTGGACATTTCATTTATTGGTGTACAACAACCAATCGTTGGTTTCATGTTGTGTAATTGTTATGAACCTGCTCATCTCAGACTGCAATTCTGCGCAAGGTGCGTGTGGAAGAGCAGCTTGAAGTCAGAATGTGGTACCCTTGAAGAGGTGACGTTCAGGTCAAGAGCTGTTCTGACACAAAAGCCAAGACAATCATAAAAGACGATAACAGCACGATCATCAGTAAAAAAGAAAAAGCATGGAAGGATATATGTGAAATATTGTAACACAATCATATTCAGCTCTTGCAAGATCAATGTACAGACCTATTTATATATTGCATACAGAAAGTGTATGTGCATTGTCAAACTCATACGATCGGCTGACGTGATCTTGACTTGAACCTGCCCTACCCCAGGATTACATTCTGATTGCAGAATCAATATCGAGTCACACTGATCTCGATGGTACAAAAGCACAGTCAAGATCACACCCGGATATCTGTCTATGGCCTTGTACCCGTTCACCAGGGTGTTCCAGCCGATTCCGATTTGGGTGCACTGTCGGGGTATTCGTCTCACGACGTACCTGGATGACTGGCTGACTACAGGTTCGGATCTGCAGAAGTACACCAACCTGATTTTCCAGCCCTGTCAACAGCTGGGCGTGATCATTAACTTCTGAGCAGTGATATCTTCTCCGGGCTCAGAGGGTCACTACCTGGGCATGGACATAGAAACCTTGTCTTTCCTTGCCCACCATAACTTATTTTTATACTATGCATACTTAACCCAGATGTCGGATGGTCATGATGGTTTTGGGCAAAAACAGATTACTATTATTGAATAAGTTAACATGAATTTAACTAGTTTAGTCTATTGTTGCCCATAATAAAAATAGTTAAGATGAGAAACATTCATTATTGAACTAAACAAGGCAAAGCTTTTGTCTGGTACAGATTTGATACATTTAGTAATAATATTTACAAAGGTTAAAACAAATTCGTTATCAACGAATGTGGATACAGAAATCATCTGTAATGTTGGGGTTTGGGTTTCTCATTCCATTCTGGTAAAAAGATTCTCTGAAAATATTTGCTAAGAAAAAAGTTAACAAATATTTCAATTATTGTTAACATTATTACTGCATGGACTGAAAATAGTAAGGCCTGGAACTTAACTATGATGAACTTAACTTAACTTACATTGATGAAAGACAGTGACCCAAGAGTAACCCAGTAGTAAATGATTAAAGGTGGTCTGAATTAACATAGCTTGAACTTGGGCAACAGGGATGATAGGGCATCAGGGGGATACACCCACGCGGTCGTCGGCGACCGAATCGTCTAGTTGTCTATAGGTTTGTGTCCGAACTGATATGCACTGTGAAAATATGTCACTGTGTTCTCGAGTTAAATCAGATGTATTTTTTCAGCGTAAAAAATCGATCAGTCTATTGGCTTTGCATCATGTAAATTTGTATCTAGCCTGTGGATCAATTGTAAATATAAAACTCATGAGTACACACATGTCACTGTGCATGTCGCTCTGTACGCATTTTACTATGATTTTATGTTAAATCAGGTGTATATTTTAGCGAAGTAATTCGCTATAAACTCATTTCAACTGATACAAAATTTTGTTACTGTATTGAGCACCTGTCTCCTCGACACAATGCTCGTCGGAAATGTTCCAGACGTCGGTATATACGGGGATTGGTTGTCAAAAAGTGCTCAACGTGGAAAGCGCCAGTGTTTGACATTCCCAAATTATATTGCTCTACATGTTATAATTTTGATTATATTTCATATTGTGTTAATCTGGTCATGAATAAATACAAAGTGATATAAAGGTTTTCTAACGACACTAAAATCGGGCATAAACGATTTAATAAAACTAACATCGAGTAAAACAAAGATACACGCATATAATACTGATTATAGACGAACCGTTAAAACATATTCACACAACTGTGATATTGTTGTCTATCCGAAGGGGAGACTTCTTAAACGCATTCTGAGAAACCCATGGGGAAAATACTCTCGAAATTATTTTTCCGACCAGCTATGATTCTTGTGTAGAACTACGAAACCATCAACTGATTGAATGGGCCTGCCACGAAAGGCTTACTGAACGGAATGTGCTGCCCTTCATGTATCAGCCTTTGGAAGTTTGTAGCATTTAAGCACCGGAAACAAAAGACAACAGTTTTAAATTTGCACTATGTGGTATGCATGACATATGGAAGATTGAGATTTGGCATGGAAGTGCTTGTGATTACTGTGCATTTCATCATGGTGTGTAAGAATTGTTTGTACATGCTCTGCTCGCAAAAAAACATCATTCGTATGTTCTCTGATGTCCCATTGCAGTCACACATAACTGAACATATCCCATAGCTATATTTTAAGTATTTCAACTTCTGTGTGGCCCTTTTCTCTGATGCGAAATGTACAAATGCTACGATATTGAGTTTGACCAATGAAGGAAACCTGAGAACAAGGACACCAAAAATACAATGTATCTTATATGCTCACAAACCCAAGCTGTATCTATAGGACTTCATCTCCCAAACGTTGTGTTTGTCTAGGATAAATTGTGCGGCAAGTTAATGGGGCATGATACGGTGGCTGATATGTGACATCTAAATTTTTTTTGCAGGACACCAATTTAAAAAAATAGCTAAATATTCTATTCGTGAATAAAACTATTATATTCGCGAATAAAACGTTCTAAAATAGCAGGCAACTGCTATCTCGCCTCGGCCAATTGCTTTCTCGCCTCGGCGAACTGTTATCTCGCCTCGGCCAATTGTTATCTCGCCTCGGCGAACTGTTAACTCGCCTCGGCAAACTGCTAACTCGCCTCTGCTAACTACTAAAAGGCCAGTTGTGTAACACATCTAAATGGCAACCACAGTTCGCTGAGGCGAGTTAGCAGTTCGCCGAGGCGAATTAACAGTTTTATTCGCGAATAAAACGTTCTATTCGCGAATAAAACATTCTATTGACGAATAAAACGTTCTATTCGCGAATAAAACTATTCTATTTGCGAATAAAACGTTCTATTCGCGAATAAAACGTTCTATTCACGAATAAAACATTCTATTCACGAATAAAACGTTCTATTCGTGAATAAAACGTTCTATTCGCGAATAAAACATTCTATTCACGAATAAAACATTCTATTTGCGAATAAAACTATTCTATTTGCGAATAAAACGTTCTATTCGCGAATAAAACGTTCTATTCGCGAATAAAACATTCTATTGGTATAAACATATTTATTGAATGAAAACAATACATCGACCAGCAGGGTCGCCCCTATTTTAAGGTCTCTGCTTGTAACATATATACACGGTGCTATATAACAGAATAACAAAATAACGCAGCAGTATGTACATATATACATGATTAGGGCAGCATTAAATGGTATTTAATATATGAAGGCATTCTAAGTGAAGGTGACAGCACATATCAGCAATATTAATAAAGAAGCCATACAAATTTACATATTTTAACATTTCAAAATTTCAATATTTAATATCAATGCATAATATTATTCAGACACCTTTGATATTGTGAGAAAAATGTGAGCTAATCATAAACATCTACTGATATTATCATTATTATTGCCGTCTTTATCGAATAACTAATATTTTTAATAGGCATGAAAATAACCAAGTGAGAGCAACAATGGACTCATGAAATTATATCTCGCAAATTGGCACAGCACGTAATCACTCCTTATAGGCTTATGTGTAGCCAGTCAAAAGAAACGTTTGGTGTCCTTGATGAAATATTGTACGCAACGCGTAATGAAACAATTGACGTTGTCAATAAATGTCCCCTCCCCGTATAGAAGTAGCTCAGTACTGAGAGGTAAAAAATTCGAAAGATTGGTTTCCAGATCTTTGCGCTGGTGATCAAACAGCGGGCACTTCAGTAAATAATGTGTAGGATCTTCACTGAGTGCTCCACATGCACATTTGGGACTAGTTTCAACATGTAAGTTGTAGTACAGATGAGCCTTCAGAGAACTGCAACCTAATCTCATGCGAGTCAAGTGGACATCACATAAGCGATCACCTACCCCAAACCATTTCCTTTTGGTTGGTCTGCCAATATGGCGTTTCAGCCTATTCACAAACGAACCAACGGTTGGAGCTTCGCGAATACTCATAGGTAAATCATTCCAGTCCTTAGTGGTCTGAGGGAAGAATGATTTTTGGAATATCTGTTTCCTCGACCTATAGAGAGTCCGGTCATGACTATTACGTGTCGAGTATGTGTTACGATCACTGACCTTAGGTGTCAGTAGATCGTACAGATATTCTGGAACAATCTGGATATGGATTTTGTAATACCATTTTAAACGATGAATTTTCCGTCTCAATGCCAATGGTATCCAACCCAGATCCTCGTACATTCCCTGGACAGAAGAATGTTCGGTAGCACCCGTTATAATACGCATTGCTCGTGCTTGGACTTTGTCCAGTTTCGCAAGTTCGTATTCAGGTGCGCCATCCCAGAGGATATCGCCGTGTTCCAACAAAGGCAAGACGAAAGATATATAAAAGCGTTCTAAATTACTTCTAGAAAGCTTAAACTTGAAACACTGCAAAATATTGAGTCTCTGCATTGCCTTGACAACCATTTCATCGATATGACTGTTCCAAGTCAAATCGTGTGAGAGAGTTATCCCCAAATGCTTATGGGAGGCTACTTCGTCAATGACAGTGCTGTTCATAGTGAGCACTTGATGCAGGTGTCTGTCATTCCTTTTACTCACAATTAGCGACTTGGTCTTCGGAACATTGAATGACACAAGCCATTTGTTTGACCAATCATGTAAAGCCTCAAGATCGTGTTCAACAAGCTCGTGAGTTTGCTGGCGATTGTCCACCGTAATGAATAGGCACGTATCATCCGCAAACAGTCGAAGCTGTGTGAATTGAACGACCTCAGTGATGTCATTAATAAATATCAAAAATAACAACGGACCCAAAATAGAACCTTGGGGCACGCCAGCGGAGATGGTTCCCCATTGGGAGTTTACACCATCTAAGCTTACACGTTGTTGTCGGTGATCCAAGTAATCACTCAGCCAGCAGAGGACTTCACCCTGGATACCGACTCTCTTTAGTTTATACAACAGACCTTTGTGCCAGACACGATCAAAGGCTCTACTGATATCAAGGAATACTACACGTACTTCTTTGCCATTGTCCACTTGTTGGCAGAATTTATGATATACCTCAAGTAGTTGGCACATGGTTGAAGAACCTGGCATAAAACCTGACTGCCACTTAGATAGAGCAGAAATGTCGCGTAAATGATTGAAAATATATTTTAAAATGATTTTCTCAAATACCTTTGAAGTGGTATTTAGCAGGGAGACCGGTCTATAGTTAGAAGGATCACTGCGGTCCCCTTTCTTATAAATAGGTATTACGTTTGCACGCTTCCATATGGCCGGCATTTTCTTTTGTTTCAAACTGGTGTTGAAAATGTTTAGTAACGGTTCAAGGATAACATGTTTTGTCATCCTCAGCAACCTAGGACCAATTCCATCCGGACCATAGGCTTTGGAAGGATTCAACAAAGATAACTGTTCAGTGATTTAACGCTCAGTTATATCGATCGATGATAACGATGGGGCACTATCAGATTGATCGAAATCTGGTAAATAGCCCGATGAATCATCTATTGTGGATTTCGATAAAAATATATCATTGAACAAGTTACATTTGTCAAGAGGCTCATTAACGATGTGATCAGCATCGTGTAATGCAGGACATGACTGATTAACACTGACACCCAACACAGACTTGAACAACTTCCAATAGTCATTCGATGAAAAGTTGCAGTCAGATAATTTTCTGATTTGTTCTGTGTCATATCTATCCTGGGCGTCACGACATTGTTGTATATATTCATTACGAAGTTTACGGTATGCCGACCAATTGGCATCTGTTTTCGAAGTTTTGGCTCGTTTATGACTTCTGTGAACTTTGCGTCTCAGTCGTCTCAAGCCGGTAGAGTACCAAGGTTTGTCATTGCGACGTACACAGACAATTCTGTTTGGTATGTATTGTTTGGCTGCGACCGTCATGGTTTCTGTCCATGCCTCTGTCGCTTTATCTATGTCCACATAATTGTCACAGATAGCGTTCCATGGAACATCGGCAAGGTGAGCGCAAAGACCAGTGACATCCGCTCGGTTGTAATCCCACATTACACGTGTATAACACCGGCTTCTCTTCACAGTGAAATTCAGCGTTATACCTATTGTGCAATGATCATTATTGTGTAAAGGAGCAAGGACTCTCATATCTTTCACAAAATCAGTCATGTTGCTAATAATCCGATCTAGGCAGGTAGCAGTTCTCTGTGTAATGCGTGTTGGTTCATTTATGTGTGAAGCCAACTGATTCGCATTAATGAAAGTATTGAAATTCACACCTTCTCGGGTGTTATCATCGGAATTAAAGTCACCAATTAACATCACATGTTGAATACCAGTGTGTTTCGTGTTATCCAACATGACTTGCAAATTATCCTAAAATGAAATTTTGGAAGAGGGAGGACGATAGATGGTGCTCAGTAAAAATACATTGTTGTGAGACCTCACTTCAAGCCACATCGCCTCGATATCGGCTAACTCCAGATCATAACGTCTTCGTGCCACTAGGTCACAAGATACCCAGACAGCAACGCCTCCTCCAGGGATATTGTTAGGCCGGTCTCGCCGGAAAATGGGATGATAACCCTGAATTTTATATTCGTCATTCGGAATGCCAGGTTCGAGCCAAGTCTCCGATAACGTGATGATGTCATACACACCACCAAGCTGCAGAGATAATTGGTTCATCTTATCAGCATTGCGCTTGATACTTTGTATATTCAAATGGCATACATTAAGGCTATTCCCAGGCATTTTATGTTGCTGAATGGGACCAGGGTTCAGCTCAATATCTCCTGCCAGGAGGAGTAGAATAGTTCTCACGATTAAACAAAACATATGATTGTCGCTATAACATGAGACCAATGTACAAGTACGGCCACCAATGCTTTCATGAAATTTCTGATAAGGCATTCTGGGAAATATGTTTTTGTGGGTATATGCCAATCTGCGAAATGATAATATACATGAACATGTATCACGTTGGAAGTAAGTCCACTCAGACCCGAAAATATTCAAGAAGTTCAATATTCGACTGAACCATATATCAACAGAGAGAACATTATGCTTGAATATATTATATGGCATGATGCTGACACCAAAAGCAAAAATACAAGAACATACGAGAAAAATGGCAACATCAAGCAATCTTACAATTGCTACGTATTTTGATAATTGATTGAATACATAAACATATAGGAATGACGACACTGAATTGTCATCAGCAAAATGGAGCCCGTTATGCATGATTATTGCTCGGAAATCTATAAGAACAACAAAAAGATTAGCACAAGTAAGCACGTGAATTAACAAATGAGTGAAAAAGTAGACTTCAAGGAAACAAGATGTTAACTCGACATGAGCAAAAGGAACATTATGTATACATACGAAACGAAACACTGTAATAGCACCGATAGCAATATTAGACATATGCAATTGGGGAATGACAATGCCAACTAATTGGTCAACTGCTGAATACCGTGCCACATACATGTAAGTGAAAACATGGACTGATAGATGACAATATGTAATGGAAACATCAATACAACATGTGATATCAGCACATATTAGAGGAAGGAGGAAAATAGTCCTTGAGACTTTTAGACATCGAAGGTTTCTTGTCAGGCTGTTTGTCGGCGTCACTGGGAGGGGATATGTCCTTCCTCTTAGAATCACGAGAGGACACAGGGGTGGCAACGAAATCCCTTTGAGACGCTGGATGATCACGTATCTGATTGTATCGTCTCGTAGGAGTGCCGCCAGGCCGGGGCCTAACAAGTGCCAGTACCTCGCCATGGCGTGGTCCGAGTACAGACTTGGCAGAGCGCAGGACGACATGAGGGGAAACAGAAGTAGAAGCAGACGTCCGCGGCTGCAGAACTTGGGTGCGGAGCGGTCCCTCTGACGCTGCAACACGGGTATTATCGGGAACAGAAGATATCGTCTTTTGGATGCCTGAAGGCCGTGATAAATTCCGTGAGACATCTGCGGACACGGTGTCAGGGGCGCCACTGTTCTGTGGATGCTGGGAAGCTGGGGCTGGGCTGGGTTATTTTTCACGAATAAAACGTTCTATTCGCGAATAAAACTATTCTATTTGCGAATAAAACGTTCTATTCACGAATAAAACGTTCTATTTGCGAATAAAACATTCTATTCACCAATAAAACGTTCTATTCGCGAATAAAACTATTCTATTTGCGAATAAAACGTTCTATTCACAAATAAAACGTTCTATTCGCGAATAAAACGTTCTATTCGCGACTAAAACATTCTATTCACGAATAAAACGTCTTGGAAATCCCCTAAAAACAAAATCCCATATAGTTCCCCTTTAAATCAGATGTATTTTTTCAGCGTAATACATCAATCAGTCTATTATGAAGCTAGCCTCGACGAACTGTTATCTCGCCTCGGCGAACTGCTAACTCGCCTCGGCGAACTGCTAACTCGCCTCGAGCGGCGAACTGTTATCTCACCTCGGCGAACTGTTATCTCGGCGAACTGCTAACTCGCCTCGGCGAACTGTGGCTGCCGTTTGTAAGGATTACATAACTGGCAACTTAGTAGTTAGCCTCGGCGAAGTGTTAACTCGACTCGGCGAACTGTTAATTCGCCTCGGCGAACTGCTAACTCGCCTCAGCGAACTGTGGTTGCCATTTAGATGTGTTACACAACTGGCCTTTTAGTAGTTGGCAGAGGCGAGTTAGCAGTTTGCCGAGGCGAGTTAACAGTTCGCCGAGGCGAGATAACAATTGGCCGAGGCGAGATAACAGTTCGCCGAGGCGAGAAAGCAATTGGCCGAGGCGAGATAGCAGTTGCCTGCTAATATCGATTGCGAAACATCATATTGCTTGCTTGAATTATGCGTTATTTTTTATAATTGATATTCAGGCCCATGCTGATATTATTTAGTATACAGTATACTCCCTCGTAATAAATTATATCTGCATGCTAAAAGGTGTGGTTTGTCACTCCGCCAATCATAGGTATCACCTCACCTTCACCCCCCCCCCCCACACACACACACCTACAACCCATACTCTCTTATTTCCCCGCAGCGAGTCGACTGATTGGTCAAACCATTGTCAAGTGTTATCTGCATTGCAGTCGACTTCAAGGAGAATTCTGGTTGTTTAGTTCATCTTGAATAAACCTTTGAACGAAAACTAACCATCTAAAATATATACAGATATTACATGTATATACCATAATGCGAAGAAAAATCATAGTGTCCATACTTGATAGATATAAAATTGGTGGAATCCTTATAACTTTACAATATTCGTTGAAATAGCTTACCGAATAAATATTCCGCCGTAATCGAATATATATATACAAACCGAACGATTGTAGAATAAAAGGAATGTCAGTCTAAGTATTTCTGAGGAGTAATACAGAATATATCAGCTTTCCATTATAGATTTGAACATGCATATGTTTACAATATAATAAAACTCACTGGATATCACGATATGCATAACAATGAAATCTACTCATGCTACATATAGCCGTCATATATATTTCAAAGAACGCCTCGAACGGAAATATAAGAAAAAGAATATTTCAAAAATGAAAAAAAACAAAACTATTTGGATGCTGACATGAGACCGGATAAATTGTATTTATGTACAGTGTAAAATTTATTCTAAAAATTAATATTAAAACAATATTAAAATAATAATAAAACCAATAAAGATCGGTATCGGTTATGGTGGACACTTGTGATATATCGTGAACATATGGTGAATATCAAAATGCTTCAGTTTAATAATAAAACAAAAACACCTGACCAATCGCAGTCTTTAGGCGCTGTAATTTCACGGAGTTTCTATGGCAACATCATGGTCGGTATCGTATACGTATGACATACTATCTCATACGTATGAGATATACTATATTACGTATGATCTATTATTTCATACGACCTATTATTTCATACGTATGACTTATTATTCCATAGTATCACTTTGTATCACATACGTATGAGAAGGCGTACCTCATACTTTGTATCTCATACACATGAGAAGGCGAGATTTGGAGAAGGCGAAACCGAGAGTGGTCGAAGGCAAAAGTGGGCGAAGAGAGGACGAAGGCGAGAATGAAAACACCATGAAGACGAAGGAGAGAATACGCGAAGACGAAGGCGAAATTACAAGAGGCGAAGGCGAGAGTGGACGAAGGTGAAGGGGAAAATACCACGAAGACGAAGGCGAGAATATGCGAAGACGAAGGCGAAATTACAAGAAGGCGAAGGCGAGAGTGAACGAAGGCGAGGGCGAAGGCGAAATTACAAGAAGGTGAAGGTGAAATTACGCGAAGGCGAAGTCGAAAACACCACGAAGACGAAGGCGAAAATACGCGAAGACGAAGGCGTAATTACGAGAAGTCGAAGACGAAAATGGGCGAAGGCGGGAACGAAGTCGAAATTACGAGAAGGTGAAGGCGAAATTACGCGAAGGCGAGGGCGAAAACACACGAAGGCGAATGTCCCTAAAGTAGCTTCATAGTCTATTGGCTTTGCATCATGTAAATTTATATCTAGCCTGTAGATCAGTTGTAAATATAAAACTCAGGAGTACACACATGTCACTGTGCATGTCACTCTGTATGCATTTTACTATGATTTTATGTTAATTCAGGCGTATGCTTTAGCGAAGTAATTCGCTATAAACTCATTTCAACTGATACAAAATTTTGTTACTGTATTGAGCACCTGTCTCCTCGACACAATGCTCGTCGGAAATGTTCCAGACTTCGGTATATACGGGATTTGTTGTCAAAAAGTGCTCAACGTGGAAAGCGCCAGTGTTTGACATTCCCAAATTATATTGCTCTACATGTTATAATTTTGATTATATTTCATATTGTGTTAATCTGGTCATGAATAAATACAAAGTGATATAAAGGTTTTCTAACGACACTAAAATCGGGCATAAATGATTTAATAAAACTAACATCGAGTAAAAGATACACGCATATAATACTGATTATAGACGAACCGTTAAAACATATTCACACAACTATGATATTGTTGTCTATCCGAAGGGGAGACTTCTTAAACGCATTCTGAGAAACCCATGGGGAAAATTCTCTCGAAATTATTTTTCCGACCAGCTATGATTCTTGTGTAGAACTACGAAACCATCAACTGATTGAATGGGCCTGCCACGAAAGGCTTACTGAACGGAATGTGCTGCCCTTCATGTATCAGCCTTTGAAAGTTTGTAGCATTTAAGCACCGGAAACAAAAGACAACAGTTTTAAATTTGCACTATGTGGTATGCATGACATATGGAAGATTGAGATTTGGCATGGAAGTGCTTGTGATTACTGTGCATTTCATCATGGTGTGTCAGAATTGTTTGTACATGCTCTGCAAAAAACATCATTCGTATGTTCTCTGATGTCCCATTGCAGTCACACATAACTGAACATATCCCATAGCTATATTTCAAGTATTTTAAGGTGTGATTGCACGTAACTTACCGGTGACTGCACTGAGGCACTTTTCCATTGACTTATAATGTGAAAGTAAAGGTAACAAAATCACAAAAACAATACAATCCCCTGGCCTAAAACTTGGCTAGCACACACACAAATACGCATGGATGATGAATCGAGACATGGTTTCATAAATGATATCACGAAAGCTGTGCAATTTGTTGATTAGATAAATCATTTTATACGTTTCACCAAAATGAAGATTCGAGTGTTCTGCTTGACAAGCACTGGCTGTTGCATATATTTATTCCTTGTTGTCGTCAAAATAACGAGAATATCTAGGGCTATACTTTCTGTGAGATGAATACAATGAGCTGAACATTCATAATCCCAAACACCTCGGTGCACCCGAGTGCATATCACCTGTGAGTTTTACTGGCCCCACTAGCTATTTGCTGCACAGCATAATCCTTCCGCTCACATTGTTGTGAGTGTATTTTGTAGACTGAGAAATACGTCGGAAAATGACATATGAAAACCATGAATTTAACCAATTTAACATTGCTTAGTAAGAAACAGAGTCTCGGTTAATAATCCTTGATGGCTAACAAAAAGAAAGGCAAAGTTTCACGTTGATTGGAAGTGTGTAAATTCATGAATTTGTTACCTTTATATTTACATTATAAGTTAATGGACAGCTGGTCACTGCCAGGTTCATGATGATCACATGCAATCAATCCTTAACTTCTGTGCGGCCCTTTTCTCTGATGCGAAATGTACAAATGCTAAGATATTGAGTTTGATCAATGAAGGTCACCTGAGAACAAGGACACCAAGAATACAATGTATCTTATATGCTCACAAACCCAAGCTGTATCTATAAGACTTCATCTCCCAAACGTTGTGTTTGTCTAGGATAAATTGTGCCGGAAGTTGATGGGGCATGATACTTTATCCTCAATAAAAAAAACATTCCCATAGTACACGTTTGAGGTTTCAGTATGCGAAAATGCAGAATTAAAAAAATAAATGGATACCGTTTTGGGTGACTCTCATGTGAGCATATAATGCACTTTGTCGAAATTTTCATGGCAATATGGACGACAGCTGCCAAGTAATGAAACGAGTCATAGTCATCATGAATCATAGTGCCCTATACATCGCAGTGAGCTGCGAATGAACTACGCTGAAGTTGTATGACATGAGGTCATTTTTTTACTATCTAAATTTGTTCAAAAATGATTTTTTAAATATCCATATCCAAAGTAACGTTACAGCCATAACTACGCTAAAATGCACACCTGATTAATCTTTAAAGCTTTACGGGAAGCCATAATTCCGCAAACCACCACTGGACGTGCAGTGAATCAACTAGATTGAACCGATTACTTCGATAAAAGGTACGCCTCATTTGAAATCAAAACATCACAATACGTGTTTTAGTGTACATGAGCCTAATAAATACAGCTCGTCTTCTCACACCACGAGCATAGGAGATCGAGCAGCAATACATCAGTACACGCAGTAGATCAACAGAAACGTGAACATGTTGGCGATTTTGACGACACTTCTGGCACTTTGCGCCTATGCAAATGGTAAGTGAATGATTAACCTTCCTTGCTTGTCTGGTTTGGGTGTTCATCAACTTCAACAAATTTCAAGCTGATTGTTCTCTGTAACTTAGTCTTACATGTATACAGTACAGAACAAATGTATCTTTTTATGGCCGAATATCTTGCAATATAACTTTTTCCCCTATTCAGTGCTTTTATTCAATGTGTGAGAATAAGGTTGAATTTCTGCCTGAATATAGATATGCCTGCCCCTAAACTGGTGGCAATATATGTCCTTACAAACACCCCAAACAAAATTTAGGCTGCATGGTCATTATATGTCCACAACGTAAAATTCACTTCCTAAGGAACTCAACATAAACAATACCCAGCTATAATGTTTCGTTGAATATCATTAATTCGAAGGGTTACATATTTAGATGAGTTGTTGATTCCATTGTCAGCTGTTTTTGTATGATTGGCATTATACCACTATCAGCGTGTAGTTTATTTGACTCACTCCACGGCCAAAAACTCCGTGTTCAGAGCTCTTTCAGGTTTATCTAAATTGAGTTGTCAATTCTAGATTATTACCTTGGTCTATGTGAACATATAGATCAGAATATGAGTTCAAAATAGCAAAAGCATGTATGCTAAAACGGATGTCATAGTAGCAATGGTTTCTGTACATTCGTGATAATTAGATAAATATATTGTTATGAGTAGATATACATGTCATGCAATATATACTTAGCAATATATCGTTGGTAATGACTATAATGTTTTCTATGAAATCTTCCTTATTGTTTTACCCGTGATTCAAGTTCTTTTGACTGACTCATGAGACGCATGCACATGTGGAATATATTCTTTAACTGAACAACAATATATATCTATATAGCGGCCTGCAACCAGTGGAACTTACTCCTTGAAACCAACGCCATTGGAGCCAGTCCCAAGTCCTACTCCAGTGAATGGGAGTGTCTGATCCACTGTACTCTGGATTCGAGCTGTACCGGAGTTGACATCAATGAGAATTCCAACGCCAATTATCTCTGCTGGTTCTTCAATGATGACCGCGTGAATAACGACAAAGTGGGGCCAGGTGTCAAGCACGCTAGGCGACCAGAGAGCTGTCTTGCAGGAGCACGTGAGTCTGTGTAGAGTGTGCTTCGTACACTATAGTGTAGTATGTGGAATTGCAATAAATGTATACACAGAGACATCTTTATACATCAGATTTTTAAAGGATACACGTTTGTGCCATAAGCACACGCTCATAGTTATGTACATATGCACATCGATGTCTGTACAGCTGACTGTGCCACGGACTGGCGATTCTACGAGAATAACCACAAACTGGGAGCCACCGAGAAGTCCCAGTACACCACGGTACATGACTGCCTGAGCGCCTGTGCATGTGACGCAGGTTGTGCTGGCGTGGACATCAACAATGACCGTCCCAGTGGCGCAAGTCTCTGCTGGCATCACAGCGCATCCAGCGAAGCTGGGGGACTCCACCAATTCAACAAACTGGACCACTATGTCAAGGTGGAATCCAACTGCGACTAGAGTCATGCATACAAACATACCTGAAAGTGAGAGATGCTCTCGTTTATTAATACCTCGCTGCATAAATTGATCTTTATTTGTTTTGTAGAGAAACATGATAACCTTTTTGACTTCATCAATGAGTTGACCAGAAATTAAATGTATTTGATGGTTCATATATCTTTCCTATATTCCAGGAAGAGTTTCGAGTCCATTTAGTTCAAGAAATGAGATATGAAACATGTACAAATAGTCCAATAAAGTTGCATCGCACTATGAATGCCGTGAATACACTGTGTCTATGTAATACTGTACATACCACTTCATCGTGCGCTGTAATAATATACAAACCATGGACTGGTTTCAATAAAGTAAAAACAAATAGAATACAAGAAGTGAGAAAACAAAAATAGTTATTCAATAATGCAAATATAGAAACAGGTGTAGTGATTAAAGGCTTCAGCCCCGTGGTCGCTTGTTCGAGTTTAGCGAGTTTCCGAAATTTTCACCCACAAATTATTTTTTACCTTCAACAAAATGATGTATTTAGATTTTATTTGAAAACATTGATATATTTAGAGAGAAAATTCCAAACCACTGCCATTGTTGCCTTATAACAAACAACTTGCTGCATCGATCTCTCAAACTCTTTGTGTTACGAGACTATCACAATTTGAGTAATAGAACAGCATTGAAAAAAAATTCCCATTGTATTTAGTGGGATGACCGAAAATCGGAGTGATCTCGCATTCATACGAATTATTCATGAAATAAAAATGGAATGTGAAAATTTGACAGTAGTAAACAAAAGACATAAGAAGCAACTCACCAGCAGAGCTGAAAGTTGCGTTTGTGGCGGAAGTGAGCGAATGAAATTAATACCAATACTTGAGGATAAGTTAACACGAAAACCTCTCATTTGATTAAGAAATATATGCATACATGCTCAACGTCCAGTGTTTGTTGAATCGGAAAACACGTAATAACCCAACCAGTCTGTAGGATATAATATATCATCGTTAGATCTAAAAAATATCTTCTTAGGATAAGTTAACACAAAACATCTCATTTGCTTAAAAAATCATCAGATGTATACATGCATTCGTCCAGTATTTGTAGAATCGGATCACCCAGCCAGTCTGTACGCTATGATATATCATGAGTAGATATAATTAATATCTTCTATATATAGAGAGACCATTGTTAGTATATGGCCACAAATGCATGTGTATCCCGGAAATGTCTTTAGTGTTGCTTTGCCACAGACCACGTTTTTACTCATATGAAAATTCATCGAATTTCATGCCTATTCGAAATCATATCAGAAAGTGATTTCAATCCTGACTGCTCCACATGATGCAGATACCTCGAAAAGAAAGAGAGAGAGATTCAGAAAATATGTGTCTTTCGCATATAGGTTATGATTTTATATAGTCAATGAAATTGACATTTGTACACAATTCAAACCAGTAAGACTTCTGAAGAATGTTTCCATCTGATGGTTGTCTTGATTTTATATGTTTTACGAATGGACATTTCCATCACTGTTCTAAGATCAAGACATCTTTCATGGCGTTAACTCATGATTACGGATGGGCTTTTCAATTGCAATACATTGGAGCAATATGTCAACAAGTCGTTATGGCTTGTATGCCTACTTTATATGATGCTTGACATTAAAATGAAGAGGTTGGTCAAGCACAACCGGGACCACACGTTTTAAAAAAATTCGAGTTTTCAGGTTTTTTAAAAAACCCAAGACTTTTCAATGGCAGGCCTCTGAACTGTCAGAATTATTTTCGAATAGTTGTTTGAAGTCGTACTTGAAGTCGTAACAACATGATATTGTGGAAACAACATGATATTATTCATAAACACATTATAAACAAAGATCATGTTTTTCATTGAAACGACACAGATGTTACAGAGCGCCACATGTGTTACAGAGCGACACATATGTTACAGAGCGCTCCGAGCATTACTTCATTTGTTGAATCACCGGTTGAAACTTATCCTAACAGGCGTCAAACTTTGCTTGTTGTCGAATAGCCTATTTATTGTGCGGCGTTAGCCGTACTATATATGTTAGTGTAATTTTGACCCCATGGTACTACTGGTGAGGAGCTTGTCCATGCGTGGACGTATTGCTACCGAATTAAGTCAGCGATGACATTATCCATATTTTATGTCACAATCTCAGATTACAACAAAGTTAAGTAGCAAATATTGAACAAAGAAAACATACACCTTGGTCATTTGTGGAAAGTGCAACTAAAACACATTTTGGCAAGAATAATGGAGGAATCGACAAACAAATGCGAGTAATAATCAATTTTCGCATGGACAAGCTCTGCACCAGTATTGCAGGTATTATGGTATTGTAAGACCATCTACGAGAATTGTTCTCTGTGAGAGGGAAGTAGAGAGTTATTACAATACGAGTTCGAGTTACAATACGATTCGAGTTCATTGTTTCATATTGTTATCAAACTAATCAATAGGGTTGTTTAACCAAGAAATGGGTTTCGTGTCTACTTATCCTTGATTTTTCTCGTATTCACTCAGCCTCGAGTACTGGTTCTACTCTCCTTTGTCCCTGTGGCCGCACACGTAACCTCAAGTTCTGCTGTTGTGATGCTTGTTAATTTGTACATGTAGGTCTAGAGATAGAAAAACCTATACAGAAGCGAGACTCAAAACGTCACGTTATTTTGCGTTCTTTCGTCATTTTAGGGACAATCAACTTTCTCGCCAAATTTTCTGTAAAATTTAGAATAATTGATCTGTTGCACATTACATAGATCATGACAGTTTGTGTTTATGTAGATGTATATGAAAATCATCAGAACGTCATAGGATTTTCACATTACACTCATTGACACATTCCCTTCCTTTAATAGATCGATGGATGTCTTCTGGCATGAATATTTCTCGTGGACTGGAGGGTTTAAATATGCTATGTTTCTGTGCATTCAGATCATGACTTTGACGAGAATGAGAGTAGCAATACTTTTTAATGACGAAAACAGTATTCATCTTCCTTATTTTGATGAACTACATGTAATAATGTGTAATAATGCAAAATTAGCCAAAGTGACTACTATAGGCAAGGCTATTCCCACATGTGGAACGAGACTTCGCTACCCTATTGATTTTTTTTTTAACTTTTGAAATGTCCTGTCTCAGACCAACTAAAAAATCCAAAACTGTGGAGACAGATACGCACCTACTTAGACCTAGTGTAATTTCAAACGCTCTTGCTGCGGGAGTAATGACCACAGGCTTGTCTAAATCATTGACATATGACCCAAGTTGATGCTCAGCAGATTCTTGCATTGAAGTCACGAAAATTCGCCGAATGACTTTCGATACACCATGAAGAATTTGTACCTAACCGATGGTCAGCTTCTCTAAATATATAAAGTTCAAATATTAAAAGGGGAAACTGAAGAACGCAATACAGAGCAGATGGACGCACATCGATCAAGCCAACACTATGTACTTATATTAGTGAATGCAATCAGCCATAGTGAATTCTATTTTTTTTTTCGGATGGCTACAAGCCGTCTTCTCAGATTTTCTGGTACCTGATGTGCAAACTGGGCCTTGTTCAAGGCATTTGGTCATGCAGGGGATGATGTCGCCCAAGTCAAAATAGCGCTCTGCCTAAGCACATCGACAAGATTTCCACAGGACCGTTACTTTAGTTGGTAGCGAGTTCCTCACGAGAATGATTAGGAGACCAATCAATGAAATGGTGTAGCATGGCCTCGATACAACGAACAATCCACACAGGTAGGCAATTCCAACTTTTCAAGTAGAAATTCTGCGAAATCTCGATATCCAGTGATGATGATAATATCCAATGATGATGTGCACAATCATGATTCAGGAGCATTACTTCTAATGAAACACACATTTTGCATAATAAAAAAACCCAGAACAAATATATTACATATATTTTTAGGCAATGCTAGGTAAACAAGTTAAATGTCCCAATATGAGTTGCGGCAGATCACCCGTGTCTGAAGGAAACAGGACGGCTTACATGCAGAAAAACGGTTATTTTCTGTTCACATAAATTATAACATGGTATGTCTTAATGGGTACATCATGATTTGGTTATGGTATAACGTGGTGATAAATATGTAGCCCAAGGGCCAGGAAAGGTTACTGGATAAATGTGACGTGTTAAGCCATGACTGCTTTTTTTCTCTTTCACTGAAATTGACGTTTTGACCTTTCAATGTCATTGAAGAAACTCAACGTCACCACTCAAATCACTACATATGACTTCCTATTTGAATGTGCCAATGTAGCAAATATTCTACGAGTTTACTGTATACTTTCGTTGTATACATGCAGAACTTGCTGTGGTTACATGGGAACGTTCAGGAGCTGTACACCTAGAGGCTGTTCCAACCTTCTCTATGCTCCGGTGATCATTAATTAATACTTCTCCATTGCCCATTGTTCTTTTTTTTGCAGATTACACGTAGGATTTGAATATGTTTTCACATCATGTTTCGTCCTATTTGGAGTTGATATTAAGGTCATCGAAGGTGTCGGCTGGTGCACTACATGTAAATTAATTATTTAAAAATGAGGTCCCTTATCCCATATTCATCATCAGTCGATGACACATGAAGACTACACCGTATACCATTAGATCGTAAACCTGGGATGAAAGGAATAAATCCAATAATTTCAGAGAATTTGTATCAACAAGTCTAATATAATTTCCGAATTTAACCGATTGTATTTCCCGAAAAAACGCACTGAACAACAACAAAAAATCATTACGCGTCCTTAGGCTTGTGGGACCAGTACCAGTTTGTCATGTATATGTAACCTATGTGAAAAATACATCAGGACACATCTGCGTGTGATGGATACAGTTCCTGTATTTACGTGAGAACCGCCTGTTCAAATGAGCAAAATTTCCCCGAGGACTGGTTATTTTCATTGCGTTTGATGTGAGTATATTTCATTCAGTTAGTTTAGCGTGTTTAGTATGAAATATAGTTTTCAAAAAATTATGACAGCGAATGGTTGGTGAAAGGGCAGTAATAACATATGTATCCTGATGTATTTTTCACATAGGCTACATATGCATGACAAACTCCCAAAAATTGTCCCGATTATGATCATCGATCTACAACAATATTTGTACTATTTATCAATAACACAAATAATAAAATATGATCAAAATCAAAGTTTTACATAATGGTAATTTTTTTATATATATATATATATGCAAGCGTTACGGTAGTACTTGAAATCTGGAAATTGGCGTTACGGTAGTGGGCCGCTAACGTTACGGTAGTAATCGTCGCATATTTCAAACCGTTTTTTTTCTCGCAAATCAATCAGATTCACAGTTTAATCATATGTCCACACTATAAAGTATATCTAGACAATTCGTCTCGTGTAAGAGTTATGTGCGAAATCTGCCTAACACCTAGTTTATCGTGAAAAAACTTTTCGAAGCTTATAACCTTCCGCCATCATTTGGACTACCGGAACGTCGCGTTACGGTAGTAGGGTTCCTACAGTGGTACTGTCGAGGCGTCATGTGCGATTCGATATTAGATTCGATTTCTAAATGTTGACGTGCTATGCACCTGAAAGGAAATCACGGCACGACGTTGGCAAATTCATAACATGATCCGCCAAATCAGAGGGCACAAATGACATCGAGATCGTATCTCAGTGCCGACATGTACCCTTAATTGTTACCAGTGTGACAACGTACTTACTACACTAATACACGCACAGCCTGAGCGACGCGGAGCGTCTGAGATGGCTGTCATTCACCCTCGGGACGGAAATCGTTTGGACATCTTTTCAACTAATAAATCGAAATTCTCCATACCTGTGCCTTCTAGGCCTCATCTATATACCGAGAGGACATAGGGGATACATATTTGACAAACGATCAGTGACTTTATCACTGAAATATCCTAACTTGAAAAACGCGAACCAGATTGTGATAACTTGACACATCTCATGGGCACATCCATTTTTCCAGATGTATTGACCTCACAATTCACTTGGTGGCGCCACTTCTCATTATCTGAGATCGAGTTGTGGCGCCACCAAGCGAATCCAATGTCATACTATTGGGAAAATGGATAAACCCATGGCCCGACCAAGAGCTTGTCAAAATCTGGTTCGCGTTTTCAAGTTGGGATATTTCAGTGATAAAGTCAATGATTGTTTGTCAAATATGTATCCCCTATGTCCTCTCGGTATATAGATGAGGCCTAGAAGGCACAGGTATGGAGAATTTCGATTTATTAGTTGAAAAGATGTCCAAACGATTTCCGTCCCGAGGGTGAATGACAGCCATCTCGACGCTCCGCGTCGCTCAGGCTGATACACGCATACCTGCGCTCGCTGTTTGTTTCAGGTGCTACCAAAGAGTGTAATATCGTTGCCACCAAGAGGAGACAGAGGAATAACCTGCGGAAATAGAGATAATAGGACATAGGATTCAGTGGCGCATGTCTGCTACGATTATTATAGTTATTTCGAAGGTAAATATAGTTTTACGAAACCCGAAATTTGAGTAACTTCATTCGCATCTGTGTTAGTTCATACCGCGCTCCTCATATGGACACTGTCAATCTTTGTTGAGTATATACGAACAATCAGCATTACTTCCTAGTTTACATGCACGGGCGGTCCCGATTTCCAACGAATGCTCCTTTCGTAAATACTCTCATACTCTCCCGTCACGTGCAGACAACGATAATTCAGATTTCATGGAATATTCATGATATCGGTGATAACATCATGCCAGCGTTCAAAAACATCAGAAATACAGGAAACATAAGTAACCTACAGTGGAGAGAATTAATTTTGTGGCCAGTGAAATATGTTGGGATGGGAAAGTTTGTGTGATTAATAACCCTAATTTAGAGGATTAATTTGCTCTCCATATACTAAACAAGTAAACGTCAGGGATCCAGAGTAGAAAAAGTGGTCGCCGCATGAAACAAATGCGTTGGCCAAAATTCTTGCTGTGCGATCGTCAGTCAAATAAACTGATAAAATTGAATGATGTTTGTGCTAAAATATCAGTTCGTGCGCTGAGCGGCAGGTGGAAAAAGGTGCACTGTGCTAAGCGGCACCGGAAGTTAAAGTAACATTGTATTTGATATAGGCCGCCGCTGATGCGGCGAACAACATAGAAGAAAATATCTATAGATGTATATCCGAGTTCAGACATCAATGGTTCTAATGTTGAACAATGTCTTGCATCAAATTGATAGTTTATGCGTCTACTCTGGTGTAAAAAACCCTATTTTCCATCATATTTTATCACTTTCATGTCAGAAACTATAAAAGTTGTTCTGGCATGCGTCTGTATTACGGTAAATCAACAAATATCGCAAAGCTCTCACAGCAGTTGCGTTTAATCACAAGATTAAAATGTGAAACCTCATCGAAACAATCAGAAATATTATTTTTGACAATATTTATTGGATATATATGTTCGAAAAACAGTGATAAAACACTAGACGTCAAGGCATTAAGACGCCTTAGAGGTATGATTTTGGTGTAAAGCATAACTTGAAACAAGTTTAATATTAGATACACACAAAATTAGAAATCCCTCAGATATGTCGACTCAGTGCAAACAAAAGACAAAGTTCATCCCCAATACCCCAAAGGATAAATTTTGAATATAATTTGCGTTTTCCTCTACGATGCACGTTTCCAACGAAGATGAGAAATGCTGACCCAGTAAAAAATGCTCGAAACCCAATATCTATACCTCTAAGACATGAATGCTTCGGACGAAATGACAAAATATATCAGTTTTGCTCGTCGACACACAGTTTTGGAGATAGGCTACTTATGAAAATAAAAAACTGTCAACTCGGCAAATATTTCAGGCCAAGGTCAAAGTTCATCCCTATTACCCCTCAGACATGTTTGTCTTGTGTGATAAGTCATTCTATGACGCACCGATAAAGCCTCGAAGGCGACTGAGCAAAAATTCTTCCGCGCTCTATATCAAAGGTCGTTAGTCGTATTGACCCCAAGATCGACAGGGTTGTATATGGACATCAGTGCCAAGTATTGCAGCCATTGCCTAAATACTGTTTGAATTATTGCGCAGAAACAAAGTCCAAAAATCGACATCAACTTTACCCTCACGAACCTCAGATCCGGCTTCAAAACTATTCGATCACAATATTTATTGGATATGGCATGCTTGTCAATTCTATCGGATTTTCTGTGTATTCAGTGTTTTTAGCGTTTCAGTCTTTTTGGTGTATTTCCGGTGTATTTCCAGCCAAAGCACATGTTGAATTACCGTCACCTTCATCATTAAATATTGTCCGAGAACCGTTATCTACATCATGTCGTTACAGTTACCTACATCTTATCGGAGGTTCTCAGCTTAATAAACGATCAAGGATGCCTGTATGCCAAAAACTATACACAGTTCTTCACCCAAAACCTTCATCATCTGTAATCTGGAATTGCAATTTGAAGTGCTCTTACCCGTGGCCATCTTGGGATGTAGGTACTTTAGGTACCTATATCAGGTTTACACCCAGTGATAAATCCGACAAAACCATAAAGGCACTTCCCTCGAAATAATAATATTTGGCCAAAAGAAGCCACCGTACAATGAGTACCTATTAATACATGGTTAATTTCATAACGGACCGGTTATCGGGACCAAGTGGCAAATAACGGACCGAGCGGCAGCGAGGTCTGTTATGACGCGGTCCCGATAACCGGTCTGTTATGAAATTAACCATGTATTAATTTGCTTATTACACATCATATCGAAACTTAACTACCAGTCAATAGACTAGAAACCATTAGATTTAATTGTTGGGAAATTTGTTCAAATATAACATTACATCTGTTCCGGTCAATTGTTCGAAAGAAAACATTCTAATTCGGTATTATGAAGTCACTGTGCATGCTGGGAGCGTATGACGCGGCATCGGTCTGTTATTCAATTTATTATAGAAACGTCATTGCGAACTCATATCGGACCAGCAGGGCACATATCGGACCGGGTGGGCTGATATTGTTTGGTGACACACGACAATATCGGAATCGTTGAACCGTGCACGTTACGGTTCAGTATCAGTTAGATGTGTAATAATATGCTATAACACGTGTAATGCTTGACACTCGCATTGAATAACAGGTTGTTGATGAGCCAGGGGTGACGTCAATAGAACGGTACTAATCAGCCTAAGTTTATGTTGGGGATGTTGATGGCTAATATACACATCCTAATGATACAGTCACAACGTCTTAATTATCGCTGAACAAAACTGTCACTTTCACCTTGGGTGATTTAGTCTACACTCATTGTCAAAGGTGTGGAAATGTGTTCTATTAATATAATACATCACACTGTGTGAAGAAGAACAACAATATACATCAACATTATGATAATAAACACTTATACCCTTGTGTAAGGCACCTGGTGTTCAGGTAAATATTGATTGGTGATAACCAAGATCACAGTCATTCCACGACACAAGCCGTATCGGGATGAAGGCGGTGACAGCAAGTATTAACAGTATGGCTGAGTGTTTATAACTTACTCGCACAAACATTACCGACGTCAGTGCGTTGGTAATGGCACTTCTCTGGAGGGAGTATGCCCGGTACCCGATGCCTACTAACAAGTGTTCGTTGCAAGGGAAAGGATTATGATGTGACATTGCCTCGATAGTGTCGCGCACGGACGTTGTTAATACCACACGTACACCGTATACAACTGATGTCAAGATGTACAGTTTCGTTATTTTCTCAACAATTCTACAACTTGGTGGTTGTATTGTCGGATTGTGTGGAAATGCATTGGTTTGGACGATTGTCTATAAAAACGAGCGTCTTCGTACTTGGGATAATTCCCTACATGTCAGCTTAGCAGCATACGACTTCCTCGGATGCCTGTTTTTAATGGTCAAAAGATTCTTGGACACAGCGACATATGACTCGGACACACCGGACCAAACCCTGATGAGTGCCTCCTGTGTGATGGCCAAGATTTTGAGCTTCACAACATCGTCCAACATGATAGTGCTCGCGAACATTGCAGTTATCCGCAGTTGGAATGTGTTGTATCCAGCCTATGTCGTGCCATTAAGGATGTACGTCTGTACGATCGCGATGACTCTGATTCTCTCGCTGTCCGCGATGGGTATCACAATCGCATCCCATGGACGTTTCATGATGATTTGGTGTGGCATCGTTATTACCAGAGAATCGGATCTTCAAACGCCTATTCCTTTAACAGAAACAAATACCGAGGCATCATTGGTTCAATTGATCGATGTCAGGAATGATGATAACTCAACAGTTGTATCGGTTCAAAGCGGTATACGAACCACCTATTACGTGGTAGTTCTTTATGTGCTAAACGTGGTTGTTACTGTCGTTAGCTACGCAAGAATCTTCATCAAGCTTCATCAACTGAACAAGAAGGTGGCAGACTACACTGCCTACTTCGCACGCGCGTGTCAAACCGTGCCTATCGGGATCACGACCGAACCTCCACCCAACCCGGACAACCTAAGTGATATGTTTCGACCCCATTGCTCGTCAAGTCTTTCGCAAAACATATCAATATCCTCTCGATCTATGGTTCCAGAGGGTCATCTGTCTATGACCCTCCAGTCAGCAGACATACGCTCGACCGTGCCTAGATATTTCATGGGACGATCCGTGAAAGAGGACCGTCGTCTTGCCGTGTCCAACTTGATAGTTGCCATGGCGTTTGTCATCTTGTACATGCCCCTTGGGATTCTCTTCCTGCCTGCTGGCATTCGGCACTGATCTGTACATCAGAAGGGACATCTTTGACATGGCGATAACTATCGTCGGATTCAATCACACAGTTAATCCTTTCATTTACACGATCAGGAACTCAGAATTCAACACAGAACTGCGAAGGTTACTCAGGGCTGTGGCCTGCTGTAGTAGGATACGACGTGTACACGCAGCAACGCAGGACATCTATCGGCAGTCGGGAGCCAATCACATTTAACCATTGTCGAGCATTCTCCAAATGACATAATTAATAATTCTGTTTTCATTACGAAAATGGGTGCATGACATTCTATCTCATTCAATATCTACTGTCGTCAAGAAGACCGGAAGTGGGTGTTTGCAAGTACCACGAATCAATTCAACTTTTACTCGAAACTCAACGACGGGGGTCTCCACATCCGCCACAGCTTTTCCAGGCAGAGGTGTGAGGACTTGACGCGATCCATGTCAGACTGTAGCGCGCTCAAGACCGCCTGTTAGGCGAACGTTTGCCGAGTCATCTCCACTGATTCTAGTCATTGATAACCCATAATTTAGCGTATGTTCCAGAACGTTTGTTACATTGAACGCGCTACTGGATTTGTGTTTGTATCCAATCTCATCACGGCCTCCTCCAGTATTGAAAACGAACAGTTGTCGAGTTACCTATGTTGTGATCATAGCAATTTGTCGTTTCAAGTGTTGTTACTACTTGTAATTCCTTGTTGTTTGAAGTGTTTTAAAACTTGTTAGGTTTTCACGAGAATATTTTTGTTGAAATGAATGCTCACATTGGTATATATTCATTTTTGCGCAAATAACAGTGTCTGCTTAAAATTGGCGGTTCTCTGATTCACCAAGTTGGGCCCATTTTAAAATCAATGGATTCAAGATGCATTTTCAGTGTCGAGGTGTGATTGAATTGAATCATTTATGTCATACACCATATATTTTCTACACAGACATGCATGAATGTGACACATTTGTATGTGTTCGGATCTGACAAATTTAATATATCTTGAAAATCACACAATTTGCAGGATGTTGAAGATAATTTTTAACAAAATCATTACATTTCCTAACCACGCAGATTATTGCAATACAAAACTATGACGTACAATGCAAAAAGTACAAACAGTACTAGTAATATATGACTGGTTCTTCTAGCTCACAAATTTCTATGGTAGAAATTCACAGCTGGGAATGAGTATACGAATATTCCTTGTGCTCGTTTTGCTTCAATAAAATAAATCAGTTGGGTATATAATCTTATCAGTATTAAAATAGTATATTTGGAAAACTAGAATCGGAAATAAAACTAGTACAATATTAAGAGTCTACAGATCAAAAAGAAATTCTCACTCGACAAAGAGGGTGCTGTTGTTGTGTCCCAGGCAAATTTTGCCTGCATATCTCCCATTGATATATTGTCACGCGCATGGAGCTCAACCCAATTTTTCCCTTCTTTTTCTCCCAGTGAAGCGACAGTTAACTTTGTTAGCTGTTGTATCAACATATCCAATCCAAGGGTAGTCGGCTCCGTCATCAGCGGACATGACCGCATTTGCATTTCCCCACATCAACATTCAAGGGGCGCAGGATAAGGCCTATAAAATAGAAAGTAATATTAGGAAACTGTGTATCAACAATTCCATAATAATTTATGTACCAGTGTTGTAAAAGGTCCTGAAACAACAAAATAATAGTATGTATACCGGTCGGAAGATCAAGTGACTGTGAAATTTTCATACACGTCGGGGTATTCTAATAATTCAGGGCCAATCGACTGGATTTTGGAGGATGTATAGATTATTTGTCGTCAAATATATGCAAACAAATGTATATTTCCTTGATGCTGTAGTAGTATTTGTCGAAATGCTGATATTAAGTCCCCGGTGATGGGAGGGGGGGGGGGGGGGTGTGATGGGATTGACGTAAACAAGGATTGGAGTGCCGTTCACAAGAAGGACCCACTTGCAGAATGTCTAAGATAGGGCCCAATCGAATGTTTTGAAATAATTTTCAGTTAAATGACATGTCGAGGTTGAATTTGTTCATAGAACAACAGTCATGATTCCAATTTAGGTATTTACCAATGTGATCATTCATTTCCACCGAATTTACAAGCAATCGAATCGAACGTATTTTCTTATATTTTTATATCACTGCACAGGAACGTGTTACATAAATAAAAGGGTCACAATCAATTCATAGTTCCGATGATACATAAAACTCTCCACTTCCATAGTCACTAGCCAATCAAAGAATGCCAAATATTACTCCATAACGCAGTGGTGCGTATCAAGTCCCACAAAGAAACCGGGCCATGGGACAAAACTGTGGTATTTCGTGGGACTTTTCCCGCGATTGCCGAGGGGACGTGGCCTGTTGCTATGTCGTCGGAACTATGAATTAGAATGCCTATTTGTCGATATTTTGTACTTGTTATTTCTGCATCACTGCACTTGAACAGTTTCCCGTGAAATTATACGAAAATGTATGTGAATTCATGTGAAACGGTCATATTTCGAAAAAATTGTGGCTGCAGTGAAAAGTTTGCACTGTCCACCTGCCTCGAATGCAGCTTACGATCAGCTCCACACACAAAAAGTTCCACACCTGTATACTCTGATTTTTCTAACTCGTTTACACAGTTTTTCACTGATATTTTCGCGATGCTAAATGCTATCGTTCTATAACTTGGCATACTTCACCTGACAGTCAAGCGGCAATTCCCTAACAAATTTGAGACTTCTATCCCGAAAATTGAAAAAGATGGCAATCTACCTCAATGTTAAATTTAGCGATGTCATTTGATTTCTGGGTCCGCACACAATTTTGTGCATTTGCTCAGTTTTGTAGTGGAATAATCTTTCAAAATCAACATGTATGTGTAGATTACACACCCAATGTGTCTTCTGGTCTAAAATTACAACAATACTCCGATTCATGATAGATGTTAACAGGATCAAATCCTCGAATAAGCTCAGATTCTCGAGATCCCGTTTTCGGCTGAAATTTAACATTGCGGTGAATTGCCAACTTCTTCAATTATTGCGATGGAAGTCTGAAATTTGGTACAAAATTGCCGTTTGTCTTCGAAGTGAAGTATGCCAAGTTATAGAACGATACCATTTAGCATCGCAAAGATATCGTCAAAAACTGGTGTAAACAAGTTAGAAAAATCAGAGTATAGACTCTCGTTTGCGATCGATGGCCGTCGTATTTGTATGGATGATTTTCATAACAATGATTGATAAGATACGCATGAGCATGATTGCGTATTTTTTCACTCTGTGCATTAGGCTAACTACATTTAATCAATGCGCATTGCAGTTAGGACATGTATTCATGTCTCATCATTTTAAAACTTCGAGAACGTATGTTCTCAATGGTAGTTAATATAACTCCCACTCTATATTCTGCTTCACAGTCCACTAAATTTGGAAAGGAAACGTTCATGCTATAAAGTAACTAAATGTATTACACGTTTTAGGTTTGTTTATCTACTTTTTTACATCACCTTCTGGCACATATCCGGTGCTCTGGGAGGAATCAATCTTGTGAATTGTTCTTGAGAAAACACTCGCTTGGGTGATCAAAGCTGACAAGTTTCGGTAAACACGGACCTTCTTGGACTGGCAAATTACCAACCGAATGTCCGCCATGGGGCAATACAAATCAAATTGCATGTTAGAAGAAGTTAGGGATGTAGCGATCATGGATCAGCGCCGCGCCTGTCATGAATTTCCCCTGTCATTTCCCCCACCCCAGGCCGCAGCGGGCATCAATATGAAAATACAACAACACAAACATACAAAACAATATATACACTCAGTCGTGAGTATATATACTGAACATAACTGGACGAGACACCCACCGTCGTCATCGATAAATATCTATTCCCTAGTACATAGGTGGAAGAAAGGATTTCCCTTTGAACACATGTGCGGAGTTGATGGATGGATGAGCAGTAATTACCGTACACGACTGGCTAAGACTGAGGGCTGTGTTCTCCGACCCTGGCTGCCCAGACATAGGCCCTGGTCTCAGGTGAACCAACCAGGCCTGGACCATTTAACGCGATTATTGCGAGAGATTGGGTCCACTCACGTCCGCATCTCTTAGGTATAATTGTATTGGAAGTTACATGGGTATTAGCCAATAGAAATGGTTAAACTGTAGTTTACAGGATTGCGGGGTATAATCACTTGGCCATTGTTGGAAGCAGACTAAACAAGCTACGCATGGAAACATATATTGCAAGAAATACAAACGTAAAGAGGAAAGATTTACAGGATGTTTTCCCGATGGTTGAAATCAGTCAAAAGTTTTTGAGCACCCGGTACAGTTTCCGTTGAAATTGCGCACCGAGTTAATGGATGACCGGGGCTGTAACTCTCAGTGGTTTACCTTACTTTGTTTATTTTCTCTGAGGCAGAACTCCGCACATTGCCGGGACTATTTGGCCAAGCGTGATGTTACATGTTTGCGGATATTGTAGAACACAAGTACACATGGCGGGACCTATGTAAAAATCATTTTTTCAAATCTAGTGAAACTTCATCAAATTTGGAACCAACTGCTATCTGCTTGGATCTAATTAAACAGTGTTTGGACACCAAAAATATGAGCACCATGTTCATCGGAACGTACGGACGATGATTGTGTGTACGTCACAGACCAAAAATTAATTGCTGAGTATCGTTGTATTAATTACTCTATAAATTGGTGGTGTTTTCACGGATATCACAGACATGGCTAAAGTATTCTCACTCTTGAGACTTCTGCTGCTTGTATCCTTGCCACTATATATATTGGCGGCAAAGCTCAAAACAAAGGTATGTGAAATTAATGCATTAAAAATGATTCTATTATTCTGGCCAGCCTACTTCACACGTGATAATGATTAAATACTTCATCTGTTGCATTTTTGACATTAGAGCGTTGGGGGCGAAGCCCCCAACCCTCTACATGTCTATGTGCTGACTTTTTCATGGAGGTTTCATGCCAAACTATCGACGCCCGTTTTGGCAGGTAAACCTTCAGACACCTACTCCAAATGAGGATTTTCTTCGTCTTTGACATAAAATCTGTCGAATTGATGGCAAACTTCCAATATTCCACAGATGTATAATGCATAAATCGATGTGTTAGGATTGAGAAAATAACGTAAGATCCTCAAATTATCCAAAAACGTCCAAAATGGCGGAGCCGATGGAAATTGACGTTCCCAGAATGCAAAGCAAATTTTACCGCAATGACGCATATTATGGAACACACAATTTTCTGTGCAGCAATACGTGCATGCATACATCATCTTGCGTGTGACATTCTCTGGCGCTATGATGAAGTAAACACGATGATACGTCTGCGACGCCACGGCTAAATTTACCGTAATTTGACGTATTGTATCACATGACAATTAAGGTGTTCCATGCGGGGATGCGAATTTTTATTTTAAACTGGCCTTTCAATTCGCCCAGTAGGCATATGTATCATGATATCAGATGCAGATATTTCTCATGGTTTTCAATATTTTTTTTATTTTATTTTTAAATGAAATACCATTTTAGTAGGCGTAGATCTATCTGTTACATTGAGTTCAAAATAAATTTTTACTTATTAGGGATATGAATGAAGTAGGCCTATGTTTTTCATCATAATATACTGTCGTGGTGCTGATGATGTGCTCGAGCTCTAATGTCGTCCCCCGCAGTTAGCTGCATTTTCTTGTTGCTATTTGTAGAGGTCCAAGCGCCTGAGTATGCAGCTGATGAGTGGTTATGACGCCACTAAGCGTCCCACTGAGGGCGGTAACGTTACCGTAGTAACCCTGAACGTCATGCTGAACGACATCATCAGCATGAACGAGGGGACACTCGAGGCGTCCATCAAAGCCGGCGTCTGGCTCTACATGGTGAGCGATAGGCAACGCATTTTCTATGAGTATTATAATTGCATCTCCATTTGTTTTTAGGTTACCGACCCTTTGGTCCGATAACCTATTGGCATGGCGTTGCGTCCGTCGTCCGTCCGTAGACAATTATATCTTTAAAGTTTACGGTCGAATCTTTCTGAAATTTTGCACAAAAATGCCTAAAAATATTTCAAGAAGGAGGTATTTTTTATTTTTTTTATTTTCGCAATTATTTCAAAATGGCGGCCATTTTTGATGAAAAACGGTCAATTTTGGACTTTGACGGTTGTTTTCTCAAATTCTGTTCGGTAACTTTTTTTCTTTTTGACGCATAACACTCCTCATATGTACCCCTGTGACATGTATAAGTTTCGTTGCCCTTGAATCGCTCGAAGTGGGCCATTTTGGGCCCAAACTCGGCCCAAATGGGACGTTCCCATGTTAAATTCTCCTATGCTTTATAATGGGACACATTATGCCTAATATCTCACTTAATATTGAGATTAGAGACTAGGAATCAATTGTGGATGTATAGGAAGTCACATATGCTGAATATTCTCGTGACCTTGAATTTGACCTTTGACCTCATTTTCAAGGTCACATGACAAAATGGCTATTATCTCATGCTTATTATCGACTTTACAGCTTAGGAATCAATTGTGAACATATAGGAAATGATATATGCTGAATATTCTCGTGACCTTGAATTTGACCGTTGACCTCAGTTTCAAGGTCAAAGGACAAAATGGCTAATATCTCGCTTATTCTCGACTTTACAGCTTAGGAATCAATTGTGAACATATAGGAAATGATATATACCGAATATTCTCGTGACCTTGAATTTGACATTTGACCTCATTTTCAAGGCTACAGGACAAAAATGGCTAATATCTTGACTTGCTTATTATCGACTTTACAGCTTAGGAATCAATTGTGAACATATAGTATAGGAAATGATATATTCTGAATATTCTCACGACCTTGAATTTGACCTTTTACCTAAATTTCAAGGTCAGTCACCTTATTTTCAAGGTCACAGGACAAAATGGCTTATATCTCACTTATTATTGAATTTACAGCTTAGGAGTCCATAGTGAACATATAGGAAATGATGTATGCTGAATATTTCGGTATCTAGAATTTGACCTATGATCCCATTTTCAAGGTCAGAGAACAAAATTGCTAATATCTCGGTTATCATCAACTTTACAGCTTAGGAATGTTTGCGAATATAGAGGAAATGATATATGCTGAAAATTTTCATGACCTTGAACTTGAGCTTTGACCTCATTTTCGAGGACACATCACAGAATGGCTAATATCTCACTTATTATGAACTTTACAGCTTAGGAATCTATTGTGGACATACTAGAAATGATATGTTTGTTGAATATTTCAAGGCCTTGAATTCATTTATGGTTTTTATTTTCAAGATCACTGGGCAAAAGGCTAATATCTAAAATGTATTTTGTCCGGTAACCTCTCTTAGACCTTGGGCTAATTTTTCCTCTATCACCATTTACATTAAATTCATTCACGTGATAGTCTGAGTTATCAACAATATTGTATACACTCGTATATTAGTTTTAATTACCTGGAAAACAGGAATGGTACGACCCGAGGTTAGCCTGGAAACCTGGACAGTACCCACAGAACAGAATAATCATGTCTCCGCACAGAATCTGGACGCCGGATATCAAGTTATACAACAGGTAATTCATTTCCTGACTTGTTTCCCGTTTGAGATAATATGTAGACTGTATCCATTCGAACTAAGCAATTCTGATTGGCTGTGAATGTGATAGATAGCTGAAGCTGAGGTTGAACGTCTGTCTTGTCGTAACCTAACACAGTAACTTATTTCCTGCCTATTTTGTATAGCATAAGTATCAATTTATCAATCTACCATGCGATAGCCTTGAGTCGGGGAGACATATATGCAATGTCCCGATTTTCGTCACCCGTATTCCCATCAGATAAAATAATTCTCGCTCATTTGAAAGCATTCACATTGTCGTCCGGGAAATTAGGCCCCGGATCGACTTTTCCGGATTCGGATAAAAACACGTGCATCGAAACCCACAATATATGTAACGTTAGAACACGTGCACAGCGCCAGGCTATACTAGTAAATCCCTTTCAGTTCCAGACTGAACCGTTTGTGGTGTACGCCTAATGGTAATGAATGTTGAAGTGTGAGTTGAAATATGAGCAATGAAAGATTCTAAACGTTAAATACTAGTACTTCTCGGATAAGCTCATCTGGAGCAAAACACCTGGGTCTGCACAAGTGGAGACTTGAGTGTCAGTTGTGAACATGGTGGAATCTAGTGGCAAGGCCTACGAAATAAGTGTTTATCATGTGATAGAGTACAATTTCACCTTATCTGCAGACACTAAAAAACTGACAACGGGCGTAATTAAGCGGACAATGCTTAATATGCTCTTGAATTAATCGAAGACTGATACGGATAGTGAAGAAAATCTTACGGATGTGTTCCCGCTTTGTTTCGAAACGTATTTTCATGACGTACTTGTTCAATGATATCCATCCTACTCCAGCAGTCTGAGTTCAGAAAATCACGCTGCTGATCAGTCCGAACATGCATTTTCTTCTCGAGTGATATACTTTGTAGGTCTTATATCAAATCTCGTACATATTGAATGTTAACTTTGTTCCACTCGCTTTTAGTGTGATCAATATATGCTCAATATATTGGAACATTGGATCGAGCACATACACGAATCTTACAGTACCGTTCACCCCCCCCCCCTCCCTCTCCTATCCTCGCAGTCTGGACCCAAAGATCCGGATGGACGACCACGCCAAGGTGACGATCAGTCAGGACGGTAAGGTCCAGCGCGTGGTCCCGATGTGGCTTGCCGTCCACTGCCACCGGCCGTATGCCGTGCCGACAGTTTCAAATCTTTCGGAGCGCGCAGTGACACTCCCACTGCGCGCTCCGAGAGTCTCAGAGCGCGCAGTGAAATCTCCGAGCGTGCTGGGACATTTGGGAGCGCGCAGTGAGAACTGTCAGAGTGTGCTGGTGAATCTGGGAGCGCGCAGTGAAATCTCAGAGCGTGTTGGTAAGTCTGGGAGTGCGCAGCGACATGTGAGAGCGTGTGAAATTATCTGGGAGCGCGCAGTGAAATCTCGGAGCGTGTCAGGAAGTCTGGGAGCGCGCAGTGAAATCCAAGATTCACCAGCACGGTCTGAGAGTTCTCACTGCGCGCTCCCAAATGTCCCAGCACGCTATGAGATTTCACTGCGCGCTCTGAGACTCTCGGAGCGCGCAGTGGGAGTGTTTCCAGTTCTCACTGCGCGCTCCCAAATGTCCCAGCACGCTCCGAGATTTCACTGCGCGCTCTGCGCAGTGGGAGTGTTTCCAGTTCTCACTGCGCGCTCCCAAATGTCCCAGCACGCTCCGAGATTTCACTGCGCGCTCTGATACTCTAGGGGCGCGCAGTGGGAGTGTCACTGCGCGCTCCGAAAGTTTTGAAACTGTAGGCACGGCATACGGCCGCGCATGCCCAACGCCACGTGGGAGTGTCCCTTCCGCTTCGGCTCCTGGATGTACAACGGCTACGACCTGGACATCTACATCCGCGGGGACGGCTTTGACTTGTCTGGCTACACGAACAAGGTGTGGGGCATCACGGGCAACGAGAGCGCCCGCCGCGTCATCAACAGACGCTGCTGTCGCGAGCCCTGGTCCCAGGTGTCCTACACAATGAGGCTCATCCGCCGCTAGCTGCTTCTGACAGGCGGCATTCGATGTATTAGTGCTATCTGCCGGCATTTCGATAATGAGTTGTCGGAGTGCGATGGCTGTGTAACTATCAGCAGTTGATATTGACAGTGTTGCGTTGGGTTTGAGTGAGATTTCCTGATATATCGCAGGTTGAGTTGTCAAAGTTTTAAACACGTATCTGCAAGTAAAAAATCCATATTTGGGATGTGACTTGGTCATTTTTTATCGTTATTTTAGAATCACTCCTGATTTTTTCCAAACAAATCATATTTCTTCTCTTATATATGAATCAAACCAGGTCACTTTGCAAAATCCAAGATGACCACAAATTTAATTACATGTACAAAATGCAGCTAGAGTTACAAGTGAACGTGAAAACAAATACTACTTGTTAGATGATAATGTTACATCTTGTTAATCATCTTCAGATTATCCCAGTCAATTATTTTGTATAAAGTCGACGTTATCCTAGAATATCGTTCTAGTGTATCTGATTATATCTGATTATCCGGTCTCTGATTAATCCCAAACCTGTTCACACTGTCGAAAGTTCTATCAGAAAAAAATAGACGCTTCCGGTCGCCTACGACCGCTTGGGTGTATCCCCCGTAGCCCTATCATATCTGTTGCCCCAAATATATCACTGTCAAGTGTGAAAAACTAGAGCAAGGGCTAAAAAAGATTACCAGAGAAATGTTAAATCTCAAGTCACAACTGTTTTCTTTTCCCCACCAAAATTGCTGCACTGATCTTCCGAGGTTATTGAAGGTCGAATTCAAAATCACCACTGAAATCTCTTTATATGAATTTCCATTTCGACATGTTTGATAAAATACCGAAAATACAGATAGATCAATCTTTTCACCTATTTATATTTCAACTCAGAGTATTTTACAAACTTGATTCCAAGTTGAAATTCAAAGTAAAATTTGACCAAAAATGCATTTCAAGATGAAATTGGAGCCAGATCGAACTTCTCACTATAAGTTATATTTCGACTCATAATACCTGCCCAACTTGGTTTCAAGTTGAAATTCAAACTAACAGTTGACCAAAACTGCATTTCAAGATGACGAAATTGGAGCCTGATCAAACTTTTCGCCATGAGTTATATTTCAACTCATAATATGTGCCAAACTTGGTATTAAGTTGAAATTCAATGTAAAAGTTGACCAAAACTGCATTTCAAGATGACGAAAACGGAGCCAGATCGAACTTTTCAATATAAGCTATATTTCGACTTATAATATGTGCCAAACATGCTTTCAAGTTGAAATTCAAAGTAAAAGTTGACCAAAACTGCATTTCAAGATGACGAAATTGGAGCCAGATCGAATTTTTCACCGTAAGTTATATTTCAACTCATAATTTGTGCCAAACATGGTCTCAAGTTGAAATTCAATGTAAAAGTTGATCAATGTTTTCATAAAAATTAGCCCAAAGGCTAAGACAGGTTACCGGACAATTTTGGTTTGGCCATGGCAGCATTGGCAGGTAACAGACCTTGAGATTTACCAATCAAGGTTCGCAGTGTGAACAAATGACCTTGAGATTTACCAATCAAGGTCATCCGTGTGAACTCCGATGTCACCATTACATGTATGTGTGTGGCATTTGATATTCTATATGTTCATGATACAAAGATATATCTGGGTGGAATCGTTTAGGCCGCTCAGGTCAATTTACACATTACGAGTCAGACATTTGGCACTCAAGGTCATCTGACGTCAAGTTCAAGGTCATCATTAGTTGTGCCATATATGTCTTGCTATATGTTCATAATGCAAACATGAGCTCTATCTGCAAGCATTTAATCTATAGAGGCAAATTTGGGCATTTTTGACCCCAAAATGGCTGTTTTGACCTTTCAAGGTCATCCAAGGTCAAATTCAAGGTCACCACACAAATCGCCATATATGACTTCCCATTTGAAAGTGCCAATTTCTAAGCTGTATCTTCAAGCGTTCTATGAGTACAGTCCTGACAGCTCCCATTATGGAGGAAAAAAGTGACAAGTCCAAATTTTTTTTCAAAGGGTGAAAAATGTTTTTTTGCCTAGAAATGGCCCAAAATGGATAGTAATGCGATTTGGGGCGAAAATTTTTTTTTTCACCAACTCGTCAAAAATTAAAAATGGCCGCCACACGGAGATCGGCGATTCAAGGGCAACAAAACTTATACACATCATAAAGGTACATAAGGGGAATCTCTTGAAACAAAAATCTCAAAACTGATCAGACAGCTTTCGAGATAAGACCGACAAGGTACAAATTTGGGCATTTTTTGACCCAAAAATGGCTGTTTTTACCTTTCAAGGTCATCCAAGGTCACCACACAAGTCGCCATATATGACTTTCCACAAATTAACACAAATTATGTCTGTGGTTTCCACAATTGTATGAAATATATTATAGTAATAAAAACAATTTAACACTGAGACCGTATCCCAACAGTATCGTCATTATATGTACAGTTATCAGCCGATTGTTGAGAATGCTTACCTCTATATTGTGGAGTATCATATACGAGTCATAATGCTCAAATGGTGGTATTTACTATATACATATATATACATGGAGCATTTTGACATTAGAAAACGACAAGTTGACATCACAGCCAGGATGCCGAATTTCCAAGGTCAACTGAATGTCAATGAGGTACATTATCGGAAGGTACAAATTGGTTGTCCTTCTGTATAGATCCACCTTGCCATATAAAGATTTCCAATTTTCTCAGTTTAATCATGCATGACAAAAATTAATCGATATTCATGGTCGGTGCTGACCAGTAAGAAGGTTAAAATTTGTCAACAATACTGACTTCGTTATGTATGAACGATTTCCCAGAAAAGGACATGGCATGCAAGGTGAGTCTTTACTGAATGACTAACGAATTCGCAGTTGGCGCAGGTCCCCCATTGACAGTCGAAAAGTGAAATGGTTTGTTATGATACATATCGTGTTGGACGCGTTGACGTCTAAGTAAATGTAATGTTGACAAAAAAGCAAAACAAAAAAACCCCCAAGGTTTTGTTCTGGAATGATTTATTACCACGAGGTACACTGATTAAGCGCTGAATGTAAAGGAATTACATATATGGTTAGGACATGCAGTTCCAATGTGGCATCCCATATTTATCACTGGAAATGATTTGATAAATGTATACAATAACATGACACATACACATCTGTACAAATAAACATCTAAAAACTGTTTCACTCTCTGTTGATATTAACCGATCAACAAATTACAGCCCAAATTCTATAAATTGATACCAATCCTTGAAATACTAGATATATCGTGCCTAAATATAATGTATATATAACAACCCTTAAAGAGTCACATTTTCTCTGATCGATTAGCTGCGTTATTTGATTTCACGAGTTATCAACTGCGCAAACATTCCCGCAATCGCATCACAATAATCAATTAATTAGTCAGCCCACGAAATGGTACCAAATGAGAATGCAAAAAGAAGAGTTTTTGTCACTATTACACACACAGTATTATGCACTTCGAAAATGAATGCAAAACGGTCTCACTTGCGCATACCTGAATATAGGCCTATGGTATAGAATGTATTAAGGCAGCATCATCGATACCGGACTTAACCGCAACTGTACATCCAAATATCCTCAGTAATCGTGACCACAGCCAGACGATTGTTACAAAGATATGGCCTTTATATAAACACAAAAATAGTATTGTGGCTAAATGGGGAATATAGGACCATTATCAGTATACAGCAAAAATACTTATCGTAAGAATTGAATTTACCCATAATAAATACACTAAAGCAGATATGCGTATTATTGCACACATATATATATATATATATATATATATATATATATATATATATATATATATATATATATATATATATATATATATATATATATATAATTGAGTGAATGTATGTTATATACTAGAACATGACGTAATATTTCTAAATATATGTTGCAGTTGAATTAAAGCTGATCATGACTAGATATTACACAGATCATCATTCCAGAGTAGAATACACACATACTATGTATTGACATCAGATCTGAACTTCCGGCAATATTTCGTGCAAGTTACGAATATATTTCACAAGAATATACCTAATCGATAACAATCACCATGGGCGTGCACAACTGTAAGTGCTAATCATATCATTCAGACGTCCATCTGTTGGAAGTGTAGCAGCGACTTAGCGAGCAGGGCGTAGCTATCTCGGGCCGTTTTGATCTTGGCCTCGGCGTGAAGCGTCAGCGCTTTCTGCATGGCCAGAACCCTATCTCGCTTGTACTGCTGTATCTGTGCGTGAAGGGTATTAGCATCATGTCTATTAGCGTTATGTCAACATGTCTATAATAATCCATACGCCCACTCCAGTAATAGATGTTGTAATATTACATGATGATACATTAGCTTGGATAACAAGCAATTAGTGCAGGCGCACATCAGATAATAATACCCGAGGTTATTAGCAAATTATTCACTAACATAGAATACCATTCCAATAACAATATTCGGTGCGATATCTGGAGGCTATTTGTGAATAAACACGGTATTAGATCAGCGTGCAAAAGGAAGCACCAAAAATATTGCAACCTTATCTCAATCATTATTTTAATCACGATACAATTAATTACATGTATTTTTTGTTGTTGAAAACTTTCACTTGAAACATATAAACTTAACCCATGCTACCGGAAGTATCTATAGTGTTAATCTGTCAACGTCTGAATGGTCCTTTTTTCCACAACAATTCAGTTAGCATATTTTGGAACAAATATCTCAAAATTGTCTAAACAGTTTTTGGAGAAATGGCCATCAAGGTCCAAAATTTGGTGTTTTTTCGTGAACTAAATGTCACCATTCTGAAATGCGAACATAAAAAAAATACCTCCCACTTGGAATATTTATAGGTATTTTTCTGAAAACTAAAAAAAAAATCTTATCGTAGACTCCAAAGATAAAATTGTTCATGCCGGATGGAAGGACGATCAAGGACGGATGGCCAGACGGATGATGGACGCAACGCCGTCCTTATAGGTTATCGGACTGAAGGTTCGGCAACCTAAACATAAGAAAATCCATATAACTGAGAGTGAATACCTCTTTTCTGGCCACATCCGAACATTCATCAAAAGCTCTCTCGGCTGCCAGCTTATTGTCTTCAGCCTGCCAACATAACACGACATAACTGACTTGACCAGTCATTACGCCTTTGGCGCCAGCATAAATTCATGCATAACTTTGTACCTGTACCAGTGAATATGTAATGTGATGTGGTGAGCAATGACTAAGAGTGAATTGCAAACCGCGTTTGTATCTGAATTATGGAGTTGTTTGGAATAATTATTTATTTCAGAACGTATTCATGGTGTAGACAACTAGCATTCGAAGTACAGTGGAGCACATGATATCATCGTCATCTTTAGTTGTGCATATCACACGTTCATAGTGTGTCTAATATATAGAAACAGATTAGGACACATGCACGAACACAGTCACTATAACCTATCCAGACGAAGAAGGCAATTATTGTTTGTACGATCGATAGAGCCAGGACCGGGGGTATTCGGGATCAGATGTGACTAATGGTCCAGCGTGTTCATTTCCATCAGAGTCATCGCAAGTGCTTTTCCTTTGTATAGGATCAGTGGTCGTATGATCTTTGTCATTTTGGGCAAAATGACCATTGCTTAGAACTTTTCCGTCCTTTGCGGATGGTGAATTTTCTTCCATGTGGTTTGGCTTTGACACGTGAATGTCCAGCGTTCCGTTTGTAGGAGAAATGAGGACTGTGTTTGTCAAAGTCGACACGCCGTTGTCCGTATTCTTTGAACATTTCTGGCATTGACCTTCTATCGCACAATCACCAGTGTCCTTATCAACAGATGTTTGATTTTCCGTGCTTCCGTCATTTATCAACGAATAAGAACACGTTTGCACGAGACTTAGCTGCTCTCTGCCAGCACATCTGATACAAGGTTCAGGAGGATCAGAACCATTGTCTCGGTCAGATTGCTTCTGTTGATTTATTACGTGGAGTTGTCTGCTATTGTCTGTTTGCTCAGTGCGGCACCTACAAATCACAGTTGAACACGCATCGTCACCCTCGAACCCATGGTTGACGTGTCCTTGAGAATCACCGGGTTTCTTAGGAACGTTCAAGGTTGATCGACCTGACTTTCTTCCAGTGCCAGTCGGACTCGAGTCAATTCCCTCGTAGATGTGATCGAAACATGCAAGGGCCCGAGCCTCCTCGCTGCTAAGACTAATGTTGCTGCCCCCGCCGTTACGGAGGTGACGCCGTCTGTGTAGACTCAGTGTCCCGTCTAATTCCTGCTTGGTAGCTTCAGGAGCTAAAGTCGCTCCATTTCGCTTGTTCACTTCGTAAACGATTATTCCGGTTTTGTCAACATTTTCAGATACAGCGTTGCCGCCGTTTTCCAACTGTTTGATTTCAGGAATCTTACCACTCAGTTTACTGGAGTGTCTGTCTAGTCCAAGTGCGCCTCGCGAGAAGCCGTTCCCCAGGTGACTGAAATTCTTGCCAGGAAAGTTTTTATTTGCATCCGAATTAGAATTGCTGTCGTACAAACCGTTTATCAAAAGCAAAGGCGTCTCTTTAAAATAGACGTTCGGATTACTGTAACTCAGCTTGGCACTCAAAGACTGCGAGGATTCATTCGAGATCTTCCGCAGGTCCACCTCGCTTTTACCTTTTCTATACAATGATGATGGACGGAATTCTACGTCCCGGAAGTCTTCGCTGGAAGTCGCGTAAAACTCCGAAGCACTCAAACTGGGAACTTCGACGAATACGTTGTCGTGATTACCGTTTTTGCCGTTCTGGATATTACGTTCGAACTCCCAGATGTCCTTCGTGGCTTGTAGCTGGGCTGCGTACCTGCGATAACGGCGTAACTTCCTCCACGAGTAGCACTTCATCGAGATGACTACCACGATGATGAAGAGGATGGGAGCAGTGCCGCCCACTGCAAGAAAGATATACGAGAAGGTTGTGACAGGGAGTCCTGCGATAGTGCGAGGTGGCACCACATAATCCGTGGGGTCCGGCGAGGACATGATTCCCGGTGTGCTGCTCGTCACGGCTACCGATAACAAACTGTCATCCGCACTGGTCAAGTCTGTCATCCTCTCGTCACAGTGTGTTCTCCTCTCTCGAACACTGTGGTAACAACGTCTCCAACAACACTGTGTCGTACACTGTCCTCACCTATATGTCATTACTATCACTCTCATGTCGTCTTGTGCTCTGTACAGGTGCACTGCCGTCATGATTCAGCCATTTACTCCGCAGCAGCCATGTGGATGGTTACTAGTATTGCCTTCCCACACAGATGAAAATGTATCCATCCAATCATCTAGGGAAAATCAATACGACATGACAAGGAAGTGCCCCGGGCAGGAAAGGGCGGCGATACATTCCGTATCCACGCGTCACCGTGCTAATTACAGGTATGTCAGACATACACCAATGTCCAATCAAACCAAATTACAACCGGCGATGACGGCGCGACAGTATAACGACAACAATCACAAGCCGTGCCGTGTGTTAGATATGGCCCGGCACACCAAGCGCTATTGTCGCCTGATTGCATGCAGTTCGCGTCATAGCCAGGAAACTGCCTCGAGCGGTGTTGTGTTCGTACGCGGTACACGGTCTTCGGTCAACTCCTGTACAGGGACCAACACATCCGCCGTACAGGGATTCATACGTATACCAAATTGTGTAATCAACATAGATGCTCATTGCAACGCTCGGGTCAACATCATCAATTCTAGTAGCAGAAATCCTAGTGCACATGTCCACGATACACGTTTCAACATTTTTCTGTACGTTAATATTTATTAATCCGCATTCATCTTTGATTATTCAACATGTTACATTGTTGTTTCTCGGTTTTGGGGAACATGTGAACAAGCAGTGTGTGGGTATACTCGAAAACTGGGTGTGGTCGCGTCACATGTCAATAATTTTCAACATCAGAGATAACTGTGCTAAGACGATACAAATGGCATATGAAATTAATCGATACATAACAATCTGTGCAGGTCGGCAGTTTCCGTCAAGGGCACGCTTGCTGATGAATACGAATGACCGTATAAGCAATTTGTGTAGATATATATTTTGCAGGTAGGCCTATCGAGACATTTAAAAGTGACGCTATGTATTCAGTTGCAATATAATCGGTATATAGCACTCAATGACAAATACTGATTATAAGATGAATGAACGCGCTTGATCTCACCTCTGCACGTTTGTTGGGTTTAGCCTTGTCCAGCGCCCGATTCGATTCCTCGTAATTCACCATCAGACAAGTGCGCTGGAACAGCATCTCCTGTGTACGACATCATGCCTTGTGTGATATAGTGCACGTTTTTGCACGTGATTGGGCTATTTCTGTTTCAAAAGCGTTCGCCAAGTTTTACATTGGCATCATCAGAGTCTTGTTCTAAACGGTAATAGGTCGAGTCATATATCCAGCGGCCTTTATTGGCTCAACAACATTATTCCAGTACCAACAGATATTAAAACTATATTTGAAATGTTATAATGTACGTAGGAAACAGGTATAATCACAAAATGGAAAGAAAGTTACAGAAATAGAAGTGTGTCTCAATTTCCGGAATTTGATATAAATACCAATATGGGTAAATATAATACATTGACCGAACAGATTACGGATGTCAGCAAAATCATGGAAATGCACAGGTAATACGAATATAGATAATGGGGGAGAAGATAATGGGGATAATGGGGGAGAACTGCAAATTTGCTGTGTTTTCGAGTACAAAATTTTCACCTTCAGAGCCTCGGCGTAGCGTGCAGCAAGATCCAGATGGAAACCGAGCGTGTTTTCATCATTTGTAACGTCAACATCGCATCCATGCTGCCAACGTAATATGTTGGGATGATTATATGCCTATTCTCGAGATAAGTTTCGAAAAGAGGATGACACAGTTATAGGATCACACGGTATACTCACCTTGGCGTCTTCAATGGCTTCACTGAATCGTACAAGTACCCTGGTGTGCAGAAACATAAGGCATTATTACTTTGGGGATTCATTCAATCACTGACTCACTCACGGACACCATCCAAACCATTCCAATTATAATTCCAAATACTAGTAGATGATGTTCGTTGCATAATAAAACATGCTCTATTACTATACACATACGTGTTGGTTTTGATGGAATGGTCATCATCATAACCACCGCCGAGGTTCAAAGCAGTAGACAGATGTGCATAGGCTCCGGAAATTCCTTGATGACCACAAATGTACGTGAACAATTATCACTCTGGTCATAGATATCAAAGTGTGGTCTGAACAAAATACACACCACAGTAGTATTCATCGCGGCAACACGTTCACAATACAGTGCTATACTTACGTTGCTCACAGTAGATCACATTATTATAGCTCTGAAACAATTAATGGACAAGACGACTTACATATAAACATCTATTAAAATCCAAACAACACTAGGTATTAGAACTTAGATTACTGGATTAAAAAAAATGCGTTTGCATCAGCAATAATTATGTATGAGTGACGACTCACCTCAGACAGATCCTTCAGGCACCTGGCGTGTTCTGTCGCCCAGTCTCTCTCCTTCTGGAAGTAGTCGTCAACATCCTGCAAATACATAAATACAAGCACATGTAATATCACGCATCTGCAAACCAACCTCATGCTGAGGACGTTCACTCGTGTTGTATGTATGCATTTGGATGTAGAAACAGAGGCACCGTTGATTGGATAACAATATTGAAAGTCATAAAAATAATAGTGCAGACGACACCTCGGGATCCACGATGTCATTTCAGTATTCGAAAAAAGTAAAACACGATACATTTGTCGAATGAATGAATGTGCCATAACGGAATGGATAAACCAACATGCATTTGAGATGATGATAAGAAGATGAAGAAGAAGAAGAAGAAGAAGAAGAAGAAGCGATAAAGTTTAACCGCACGTTGGGCTCAAGAAGGCCATTTCAGTGCCAAACGAGGATATGAAAGTAGTATCAAGAATGATAACACCGCAAGTTTTACAATAAAAAAACGGTAGAGCTTACAAGATTAATGGTGAAAGTATTGATGACTAGATCTAGACCCAAATGAGTTGACTAGGGTTGTAGACAAAATGTCTAAAAAAAAGTATACCCAAAATTCCCGCAAGAAATTGAGGATTTTATAAATATCAAAATCACTGAAAACATCATATATTGACTGACACTCGTAGGACATGCGACGAGTGTCAGCACTATCTTGACAATGTACCAGGACATGCTCAACCGTCCGCCACTCTCGACAGGGCACACAAATTGGCCTCCTCCCCATGGAACAGGTAACCCTGAGAAAGGTAACCCAGTTGATTACGCCGGGACATTTTGTTTAGTGCGGTACAACAACCAAGAGATTGTTTAACTTTTTGTGACTTGTTATCAACCTGCTCATCTGCGTACAAGTACGTGTGGATGAGCAGCTTGAAGTCAGAATGTGGCACCCTGGAAAATGTGACGTCCAGATCAAGAGCTGCCGTGGCAGCCTTGTCGGCACGCTCATTCCCAGGATTGTCCACATGACCGGGCACCCAACAAAATATTACAACTTTATGCATTTGAAAAATACGTTGATGTTCAGTCAAAATATCCAAAAGTAGAGGATGGTCAATATTACGATTCTCTATAGCTTGAAGGGCTGATAGAGAATCTGAACAAATTACAAAACCCAGTTCTCCGGACCGGCGGATGTGGGATAGTGCTAATAGTACTGCTTTCAGTTCAGCTGTGTACACTGAACACACATCAGGGAGACGTTGTTTGTATGTTTTCCCTGAGGTGACAGCGGCACAGCCTACTTTATTACAATCCTTAGAACCATCAGTATAGATAAACTTACAATTTGGATAGTTTAATTGAACATCATTAAAACCACTGTGAAAATCCAAAGGGTTGAATAGACGTGGAATCAATACCCAGTAAACTATATTGTCAGGAAGAAAGCTCTAGAAAAAAAACTTTGCCTACTTTCACAGAGGATTTGAAGATGAGACTGAGTAAGATCTATATAAATGACAATGGTTTTCGTACAATGTAACGTACAATGGTTTTCAATACACCAGCAAACAACAGAACAGAATTGCTGAAACCCATCATGGAACGAATGAATGAATATTGTTCAATGGCACTTTGGCCTCAACATTCAGTGCCAAAACGAAATAAATAAATACATAATTTAAAATGCTGAAAATGCTATTTGAGGGAAAGAATGAGCAATTCGGAAGCCAGCTTCGGTTGCCCACTGAAATGCCGAGGTTCGTTGAAGCAGACGGGACACAAACAACATGCATCACGTTGGACAACACGAAGAACAACACCACGAAGAGCGAGAAATACTTCTTTGGCAAATCTTTTAGTCAGTTAGATGTTGAATATTACGCAAAAACCAGGGAATAGAAGAAGAAGAAGGAATAAATCTTAATGACAATTTGGGCTCAAGAAGGCCATTTCAGTGCCAAACAAGGATATAAAAGTAGCAGGGAATAGAAGAAGAAGAAGGAATAAAGTTTAATGGCACTTTCGGCTCAAGAAGGCCATTTCAGTGCCAAACGAGGATATAAAAGTAGTATCAGGGAATAGACGGAGAAATATAGTATAACAACACTTTGGACTCAACAGTACCGTTTCAGTGCTACACAGAAGACATAAAAAGACAGTTTTTGAATGTGAAAATCATTTATTTCACAAGTATTATTATTATTCACATATTATTATTTTTTGAAAGGTGAAATGCACATCTAAAGGTGCTGTCGAATTCCAGACGAAGTTATGAATGGCATTTTTCTTGTGTGGTTTAGAACCTTAACAATATCAGATATATTTTTATTATTGCTGCGAATACGATTTGCTTGTTGCCATATTATCATTGCGGGGATATCAAATACCCTGTGGAATCGTCTTGAGCGAAAAATAGAAACAACGGCACCAGGGGCATAGCGGACCTGGACTGTGGACACTAGTGGGCTCAGAGGTCATAGTACCGAGGGTGAAATATCAGTCGAAAACGGCAGGAGTGCGTGAGAGGGTCCAAAGGAACCGAGTTATGTGCAAACCGCACACATATTTGTTATAACAATACGTGCTGCAACCCCGTCCATTTGGATTTAGAGAGCATAACGGTGAATATGAGGACAAAGACATGCACTTGCGAAGAGGTATCTTGGTCAAGGTACACATCATTTTGATTTCCCAATAAATCGTAGTGAATGTTGTGTGAAACAGAATATATATTTATATATTCCATTTTGTCCCACAATTTTTATTTTTCTTACAATGTATGAGGTGAACTTAAATCAAATTTGAAATGTATTACAGTATTGAGAACAAATTTAACAACAATGACTAAAAGGTCATCTTCAGGGCTATGAATTTCCGAGAAATCTGCATCTCAATAATGTCACATCAGTTTTTCCCGAACATATTATATGTGCACGTTTTACATAGTTATTTAATTGAGAAGACTATTGCCTGTGCTGCGGATAAATGGATACGTATATTATCAAAAAATACAGATTCCGAAGGGTATGTGGGATTTAATTAGAAATGTACACTTGAACAAAATCTGTTTAATGCTTAATGCTGAATATAAAGAACTCAATTGAAAGCTGGAAGTCAAACAGCTACTCAAGAAAATTGCCTGGACCAACTTTTTGAGAGAGATATCAAATAGCTCAGGAAATTGGTACATATTCCAAAGGACAGTTTCCCTTAATTGCACTGATACAGACAGTATGTATGTATGCCTTTGTATATTTGACAAAACAGTTACAGAAACGAGATATTACAAGAAATGTCCATGCACAATCTGATTCTGGGCTAGCGATATTGGGAAAAATACCGTACATGTTTTGATGAAGAAGAAGGAATAAAGCTTAACGGCACTTTGGGCTCAAGAAGGCCATTTCAGTGCCAAACAAGGATATAAAAGTAGTATCAAGAATGATAAAACTGCAAGTTCTACAAATAAAAATTTGCAGTGAACAGTAAAAGCTTACAAGATTAATTGTGGATCTGGGAGTGATGTATGATGTTCGTAAATCAGAGGGCACTCACGCTACACGTCAAATGTAGCACGGAATATGGCATTGGACATTGACATGCCAGTGCACATCACAATCGTACAGATTACAGGTCACTTGACATAATGAGTGTGGCATAAAACCATAAATAAATACCCAGCAATAATCTCTGAAAGTTGCAGATATCGTTACTATATATTTGTATGTGTTGTTTTCGCTTCTTCAGGTTTCCCATCTCACAACGATCGGAGGGATCACCCCAAGGGATATCGTGACCAACATGCTGTCCCGACTTTTGACCACAACCCTTGCCAAAACTTTCAATTAGAAGGGAAAGGGTTTAAAGGACGGGCTGAGCATCACTCGGGTGGCCATAGGTGAATATACATGTACTGGCACATTGTACAGAACCATTTCTTAAAATTCTGTTTGCTGCTCATTTTTCTGCGTTTGTATGATGTACATGTACATGACATTGTATGATTCAGATGCTGGGAAGAAATCTTCAATCAATGAGGCCGACACAATAGAAGAAGAAGAAATAAAGCTTAACACAATAGACGAAATCAAGAAGTGACTTAAATGCCAACGACCGTGAAGGGGTGCGCCAGAGGAGGATGACAAAAACACTTGGTATGTGTTTTTTTTCCAATATTATGAATATGTGAGTTCTCACCATGTTGAAATTTTTTTTTTCACGTGCAGAAGGTAACTGGATATGACAATATTCAATATGACATTCCGTTATTTAACAGACAATGCTATTTTGGTATGCTATTTGCAGAGAGAGAACGCTCCCAGATGCAGTCAAAGGCAGTCAGATGGGAATCAGAACTCCCATCTGAGGGCAGTCAGAACACTCACAGATGCTGTCAAGGGACTCAATCGACAGTGACTGATCTATTTTGACGTCAATAAATCAATGTTTTATGCAATAAAGCATTTTATTTACATAACGACGATTTAGGTTATAATTTATAATTTCAGTTTTTATCAATGTTTTAGCAACGGTCCATACAGTTTCCGTATTGTACCACTACCCATACCACGGTTCCACATAATTTCCGTAATTTTAATTTTCCGTATTTAGCCGCCATTTTGTTCAAAATAAAACTGGTTATCAAACTTTTTCCATCCACCAACATCTCGTTCACCAGACAATTTCAAGTCTTTTCGAATTGTGAGAATAGACATTAGCTTCCAGGGATTGTGTTTTGATGGAACATTTGCTCATCCGCCGACTGCCTTGTCATATTTCGCAACGGGATTGTGCGAAATACAACATTTCATCGCCCACTCTAGCGGCCCAAGGTGCTTCGTTCTTGGATATATTCGAACTATTTCATGGCGTTTACTATGTTTGTGACAAGATAAATTTGATTCCTGACTTACATTTATCTAAGATCATCCCCTTTAAGGAAGTGGCTCCAGTATTGTGCTGATAGACAATGGAAGTAACGGTTTATCGCATATACACAGTCAGTGAAGACGCCAACAAGTGTTTGGAACTAGCCAGTCAATTGATGGAATTTGTGCACGACGTCATTGCAACTAGGTGTTCATAAGCCCTTTTACGGAAGTGCGCTCCAGTGTTGTGCTGATGGACATTGGAAGTAATGATTATCGCACTGTAGCCTGTATACACAGTCAGTGAAGACGCCAACAAGTGTTTGGAACTAGCCAGTCAATTGATGGAATTTGTACACGTCATTGCAACTAGGTGTGCATACGCAGCGGTGTTAAAAACAGTGTAATCAGTAACTATTTTATGTAGTAAATTTATGTCTTCTCTCTTTGCAAATAGCATATCAAAATAGCATTGTCTGTTAAATAACGAAATGTCATATTGAATATTGTCATATCCATACTTTGGTCTGCCCAATTTTTATCTCTGATTTATGTATAATAATATTTGTGTAACGATGTGCTGTTGAAATTGGGAAAATAAAGCTATTCATTCATCACCTTGGTACTTTGTACACCAATACCAGCATATGTAATCACCAACATGGCCGTTGGTTTCGAAGAGCGCCTATTTGCATTTTGAAGTGTTTGTAACTTGATACGGTTTAAATAATGTGGACATATGTATGTGATATTTTGAAATGTGTGGCAATAAAGATTTGCTGATGTGACTCATTTAAATACCAATATTTAATTCAGCTATATTACATTGTATTTCAAATTGTATTGTGGGATCATCTGGATACAGAATGTTGTATTGAAATGTCATCAGTTTTTAGCAACATTTGTACACCGTTTCCACCTGTTTCATCAATGTCTGTGACCACAATGTGTGGCAAATGTGTTTTTCTGTTTTTGTACAGATGTTTTGAGTGAAAATATCTGAGTACAAAATCTGATTCAGTGTGCTTTCTGAGCGTTTGCGACAGAGATCAATCTTCCGGGATAAACCTCAGCATCACAGCCTTTGTGTAGACAACTTGGACACTGGTGGCAAAGCTGACTATGGTGTCGAACCTGTCCTCCATGGCAAACCTGGTCTGACCCATATACATGTGGATTCTGATGAATCAGTTGACATAGAATAAGTGGTCTCTTTTTCTCTTCAGACGAGTTGATGAATTTGAGTGGTCACTTTTTTTTTTCAGATGAATTTTCCTCTTGAACTTCTGGTAATCTTGACGATTCCAGCTAATTTGTACTCACATACATTCTTAGATTGTGCTGTTATTTCAGTGTGCTTTCCGGGTTTTGGTGACAGGAAAAAAGTACTTACAACACAAGACCATCAGGCGTTGGTGATTTGGTAGAGGCCAAAGATTGGGATGGAAAGTGGTATGAGAATCAATGCATGCGTGTATAAAACAAGCTGAGGACAATTAGTTGATGCTTGATTCTCTGTATTCTTGATTTATTTTATAATTGTATAATCGAGGCCCCAGTAGGACATGTTCAACAGTCAGCCACTCAGACAGTGCACATAAACAGGGGCCTCCTCCCCACGGAGCAGGTAACCCTGAGTAAGGTATGTTTGCCCTATACGAGCCCGTGACATGACCAGTTGATCACGCCTGGACATTTCGTTTATTTGGGTACAACAACCAAGCATTGGGTGGACTTTGTGTAACTTCTTATGGGCGTTCCTCAGTCCAGAATGACTACCATTCTGCGTAGAAGTACGTGTGGATCATAGCTGGAAATCTGAATCTGACCCTTGTGTACAATTGGAAAGAATCCACATTTTGAAGGATACTTTAGAATATGTAAAGCAATGTACATGAATTGAACTAGAATCGAACTTAGTACAGATTCAACAGATTGTGCAATCCAGCACCTCTCGTTCAGCGGCGGTCCATTACTCAATCGACCAGATTTTACAGTACCAGCATTTTTGTTCCGCATCCAATATCCCGATTTGATGACTTATATCTTATTGGCCGGTTGTAAACTAGCTATTACGTCGAATTCCACCGGAAGTAGTCAAATATTGATGAAAGGTCAAGGAAAAAAATGCTCACCGACCAATATTCCTAATCCTATATAGGTGTCCGGCATTGGTTCTGTCAAAGATTTTCTATACCAAGATAGCCCACTCGGGCCAAAACGGAAGCGAACAATACCCCTGGCGGTCAGACTGAGGAATTACTACATTTGCGTTTTTATGAATGAATATCTGTGACCAAAACGTCTTTTATGAATGAAAACCGCCTTTACTATTGGGGATACGTCAAACTGTGTCTCACCGCCAGGATCGACACTATTCAAATGTTCGCTTCCGTTTTGAGCGGGGCTTTACGCAAGTCAGCGTCGGCAAACTCAGACCGGCAACCTCAGATCGGCAATGTGAGACAAATACCGTATTGAGTACGTTATGATTTAGTTTTCATGCCGCGTACAGATGATGCGCAGGTCCCTGGATGCGCATGCGCAGTTTCAGTGTCACATGTTTTCTTTTTGAATGTACATTCAGTGAGTGCGGACACGTTCTTCTGCAGATCATATTCATTTGACACTGACTTGTCCTGATTAGGATTAGATCTAGATCTATACTGTATAATTGATTAGCTCTGTTGTGTATGGTCTTAATTTTGTTCACGACCAGTCGTGGTATATTGAGTTTTTTGACAGCAGACAACAGTTCAGGGGCCAGGGAACAGGCCCAGGGGCGTCATTGAAAATTCAAAATGCCATTCTGCTTTGTGATCATCACTGATTCACGAGGTCGAGGAATCCGTGAATATCTGATGCACAACGTCGATTTCCTCCGTCCACTATTGTACTGGAATCTTGTTTGAGTGGTGCCACATATGACATTATTCTTAACGAACTCGTTCGCCGCAGTGAGGAGGTCTCACATAGATTTCCGCTTCATGACATTGCAGTATTTGTACTTGGCGGTGATTTTACAACAAAACATACCGCCCACGGTCGCCACGAAATTTTATATGATAATGATCAAGACGAAACACGTGCATCAACCACCTATCATGTGCAGTCAAAGTTGATGTCCATACAAGAAGAAGAAGAAGAAATAAAGTTTAACGGCACTTTGGGCTCAAGAAGGCCATTTCAGTGCCAAACAAGGATATAAAAGTAGTATCAAGAATGATAACACCGCAAGTTCTACAATTAAAAATTTGCAGTGAACAGTAAAAGCTTACAAGATTAATTGTGAACATATTGATGACTAGATCTAGACTCAAACGAGTTGACAAGTATTGTATGACTAAAAATAAAAGTATACCCCAATTTCCTGAAGGAAGAAAGAATAAAGCTTACCGGCACTTTGGGCTCAAGAAGGCCATTTCAGTGCCAAACAAGGATATAAAAGTAGTATCAAGAATGATAAAACCGCAAGTTATACAAATAAAAATGTGTAGTGAACAGTAAAAGCTTACAAGGTTAGTCAATCAATCAATCAATCAATCAAGTTTATTGGCGTAAATGTACAGGTTACATAATAACCAACATACAGACAAATATTATACAATGAGATACGTGTAAATAAAAAATGATACAGAGAGAACATGTTACAGACATGACCATGAGCACCGATGGTGTTATAAAGGCCTACTCTTTTAGGATCACCTGCATTGCTTTAATATAGGAAGTTACTAACCTTATAAATTGTTGATGCTTTTCTTTATTGCAACATTTGTCTGTCCTTAGATCTAAAATGGTGAATAACTTCTCTTTGTCAGACATACGTTCGTAATTTTTTATGAGTTTTTTCATATCATGGTCAAAACCGTTTCTTAGATTATATACTTTGTCAGTTTTACAATGCAAAAATACATGGTGAAGGCCATTGTTAACATTTGAGGAACACAGGGGGCAACTGATATCACTGTTTCGAACATATTTGTGTATATTCCTTATTCTAAATTTTGTGAATGTGCTTCGCATCGATGGCGATTGAATGATAGAGAGGTAGTTACTAAATATGTATGTATCCTTAATACCATTCAAACCGCAAGCATCATACGGCTGGTTTGCAAAAAAGTTTTGTACATATTGATCACAAAGTATATGCTTAATTTTGTGGTAAATGTATTTGTTTGTTATAGATAGGGGATTTTCCCACACGTAGTTCATACCAGTCATTTTAATGACGTACTCAATCGACTGTAACCACGCAGATGGTCTCTCGTTCGTGGAAGTATAGGCGGCTACTAAGAGAGCATTCGGGGTGTTGCCGCACGCAATCTTGTGCCAATATTTTACACCCAAGGACATTGCTTTGATAGATATAGGGAATCTTCCGAGTTCAGCCCTGACAGCCGAGTTACTAGACCATTTATTGACTCCTAAAACGAACTTAAGATATTTAGAATGCATTTTCTCGTAAGCAATTTTCTCAGAGCGAGAATCGTAATTTACAACGTGGATGTTATCCAATGGCGAGTTGTTGAGTAGTAACAGTTTGTCTTGCAAGCGTCCTACATTAACTAATATAGGTCTCGGCGTGTTAATATCTATTTTTCCTACGCGTTTGGCCGAGCAAAACTGGATATGTTGCCCGCTAATTTTATAGAAAGCATTATTCGTGGCAGCTCTGGTGTCTCCCCCTTCCTGTACACCATTTAAGTATATTAAATTATTGGAGGTAGGCATCCCCCATATACTGCATCCATATAGTAGGATTGGAGATATAATTTTGTCGAAAAGACTAATTGCAATATTTACATTTATACTAGAATTATTGGAAGACATGATGGCCTTTCGAAGAACAAAGGAGGCACGATTCGCTTTCAGGATCCTATCGTCCATCATAGCACTGTGACTCATATTCGAAGTTATCACAAAACCAAGATATGTTGTTTGCTTAGTGTTCTCCAGTACAGACTCATTCAGAGTAAAAGTGGGGCAGTGTTTACATTTGCCCTTCGACATAACCATACATTTGGTTTTACCTGGATTAATATTAATAGCCCATTTAAAGCAATACTTATAAAGAGCGTCCAAGCAATTCTGTAGACCAGCTGGAGAGGTCGACAAAAGGACAAGGTCATCCGCCCAAGACAGAGAGTTGAATTTATGAGCACCAAGAGATACAGGGTGACAAGAATCACCAAAGATGTCGTGTATATCATTTTGATATATATTAGAGAGCGCTGGGTTCAAATTGCAACCTTGTTTCATACCAGAAGACGATCGTATTTTGTCTGTGATTCCATCATCACATTTGATATGGTAAAAACAGGAAGCATACATCGACTTGATAACATTATATACATTGCCGGTTATGCCCATTTTCTGCAACTTGTAATACAAGAAGTCTCTATTAATTGTATCGAAGAATTTACGGAAGTCAATAAAGGCAACATATAATTTATTGCCCATTGATTTAACGTATTTGTCGTACAGGGATTGTAGGATGAAAATATTATCCTCCGTACGATGATCTTTTTTAAAGCCGTTTTGATTAATTGAGATCATGTTATTTGTTTTCAGAAAGGATTCCAGTCTGCTATTTATTAATGAGCTAAATAGTTTTCCCAAGCAACTGTAGATGGCAATTCCTCTATAATTGTCGGGGTCAGTTTTTGCCCCGGATTTGAATATTGGAACAATGATGTTAGACTGCCAAGAGGATGGGTAACAACCTTCAGATAGTAGTTTGTTAAAGATGTGAAGAATTGTCTGATGCAGACATAATCCGCCATCAAGTAGCATATCGTTTGTGATCGAATCTATACCGCTCGATTTACCCCTTCTGAGTTTTCTCAGGGCTGTTGATAGCTCTTCTTCGGTCAATGGAAAATCTAAAACACCCGGGCTACTTGAACAATTTTCAATGGTACTTAGCCACTTAGTGGTGAAGAATTGATGACTAGATCTAGACTCGAAGGCGTTGACTGGAATTTATGTGTCTAAACATAAATATATACCCCAATTTCCCGAAGGAAATTTGAGGATTTTATAAATATTAAAATCCTTGAAACGTTTGTATATGGACTGACACTCGTAGAACATGCGACGATTGTCAGCCAAATCTTGACAATGTACCAGGACATGTTCAACGTCCAGCCACTCTCCGACTTCGATGTAGGTGGCTTACCGCAGCTGACGTCGAAGGACATGACCCGGCTGACCATGCTAACCCGAAGTGCCAAGGCTAGAAGAGAAGCAGGTGTGGCGATGATGGTGTTGTCGACTTTGATGTAGGCGGCTTACCGCAGCTGACGTTGAAGGACACAACCTGAGGAGTCGCGAGGTTTTCCCCAGAAGAATAGCAAGATGGATGGATCGCAGCATATAACACATATTCCCTCAGGCAGAGAGAGTGACTGGATTTCCAACATTCTCCCACATCAGAAAGGTCTACTGTCCTGTCCGATCTGCTCTGATGAAAAGTTCAAACCGGCAAGGCATGAAAAAGTTGTTGTTCACATGCGGCTGTCACACATGAAGCATGCAGTCGAAGTTCAAGGGATATCTGTCGTTATGTGTAACCTGGACTGTTCCACTCCATCGGCCATGCGCTATGGCCACTATCATTGTGTTTGTGGCACAGTTATCTCGAGGAAACAGCACATGAATTACCGCTTGACGCACAGCGTGCAGCACAAGTCCTATCATCTAACGTCCAACTGTGGTGATGGAATATATCGTCCACCAACAGAAGCACGAGTGCCAAATCCGCACCCAGTTCATGATCCGGATACAAAAGCAAGACGGTTACCATCGAAGAAACCTGCTGCAGTTCAACAGACACCAAAGACAATCATTGGTCCATTGGCCGCTGCATGTTGTATCTCTGGAACAGTCATGCTCAAGAGGAACATTGCCAGGCATATGCGGGATGTGCACCATACAAATCAGACATCCTCCAAACTGGAAGCATTTCTTGTGTCATCTTCAGAAGGAATTTACATGGTGAGCAAAAGTTCTCAAGGGAATCAGCATCCTCTACATGTCCAGATACGCAGCAGCCACTCAGTTCAATCCATTGTCTGTGAATCAGACACATGTACAGAGGTTGGGAAAGCCTATGGACGAGGGAAAGTGTCTTCGTTCACTTGTGACCATGTTTTTGCAGCTCAACAAAGTAAGATTTGTTCATCTACCAGTGTCTCAATAACAGTGAACGATGTGCAAGACATGGTGGATAACCATATATTAACAGAGAAGTCTCTTGGCGAAGAAGAAGAAGAAATAAACGGCACTTTGGGCTCAAGAAGGCCATTTCAGTGCCAAACAAGGATAAAAAAGTAGTATAGAGAATGATAAAACCGCAAGTTCTACAATTAAAACTTTGCAGTGAACAGTAAAAGCTTACAAGATTAGTTGTGATCATATTGATGACTAGATCTAGACTCAAACGAGTTGACTAGAATTGTATGTCTAAAAATAGAAATATACCCCAATTTCCGGAAGGAAATTGAGGATTCTATAAATATTAATATCACTGAAGGCATCATATATTGACTGACACTCATAAAACAAACGACGAGTGTCAGCCAAATTTTGGTGAACTGTCTGGACGTAATCATGTCGTGTCAAGGACGTGGAATCCCATTGCTTTCATCATGGCAGCCACATACAATTCTTCTTCTTACGTTTATTTATCTGTTAATACCACGAAGGCGAAAAGTTACGCCAAATTAGTCGATTAGTTGTGCGGTACATTTTGATGTCAGGGGAATATGTCTGTCCATGTGTGCAGGGCAAGTCACAGTGTGTGCATAAGAAGTTGGCAAAAGTGCACATTTTTGTCAATTACCCCTCACAACGCAATGTTCCCGAAAGACCAGAAGATGAGAGTGAAGATCAATTGAACGACAGCTGCACTGTTCCTGAAACAAATGTGAACCTTCAGCATGAGTATTTAGAGTATTTGTCCACATCCAAGAGAATCCCAGTTAATGTGGACAAATATATAAATAGCTCCCTAGAGCACATGACATCCATAATACCTTCAGAAGAAATCTGTCCACATGTCCAAGTAATCCGAAATTGACTGCCAAGATACACACCAAGAAAGGGACAATTTACGACACTGATTCCATACGTAAAGGTAATTATTATATACAACCTGCATATATTTGTTCGTTTGTATGTCTGTTTGTGTGTCTGTTAGCAGCCTAGCATCCAGGGCTTTGATCCGATTATTTCCAAATCAAAAACATTCATATAGATCTTCCAAAGAACCCATTAAATTTTGGGCGACATCCGAGGAAAATTGTTGCCATGGCAACTATTTGAAAATCAGATTTTCCCTATCCTTTAACATGGGTAAATATTCTATCTAAGCCTGTGCCTTCAATAAGGAAGATTTTTTTCTATGACATTTTGATCAGGGATGTGCATTAACACATAGAAAATTACCAAAATAAAATTTAAGGTCAAGGTCGAATAATAAGATCAACTTTACATAAAAGGTCAAATACGGAAAATCACTATAAGATTATATTTGAGATGTCAACGTCAAACTAATTTTGTAATTTTCTATGTCCAAAAACCTTTCGTATGTGTATGTCATGTCACACTTGAATGTAGGGTTCATAGTCTTTCCAAGAGGTAGACCTTGAAAATTTAAGGGTTAGACGAAAGGTCAAGTTTTCGGATACATGTGAAAACGTATTTCTGTCCACTGTGCCTTCAATTTTGATTATTTTTGCAAAATAATTAAAGCATGGAATTGTACGTAGAAAATTACAAAATTAAAATTTAAGGTCAAGGTAGAAAAGTAAGGTCAGGTCCCACAAAACGTCAATTAATAAGGGGAAATCGTTATAACTCCGGTTACAATCGAGCTACCAATGTCAAACTAATTTTGTATTTTTCTACGTCGATGGATGTCTACTATGAAATATGTAATGACGCATACAATGAAACTGAAGACAACGAGTCCAGTGCTAAAGGCAGATGGATCGGGTGTGAAAATGGAGAAAAGAAGTTATGTGGCACGTGGGTTCATAGATTTTGCATTGGGTGGACTGCAGAGGATGTTGATTCCAAAGATTACTTTTGTCAGAAATGTTCATAATGCTTTTTCTTTTAAAAGCTGCACTTTAATGGCATGTGTTCTTACCGGTCTTTTGTATTTAGTTTGTTACATGTAACCATGTACATTTATGACACTTGAATAGACAAGTTATAGTTTGTTCTTTGTTCAGAACGGACATTCCAACTTCTTTGTAGACATTTCGTTCAAACTACATGTACATATGAAATTGTACTTATTATATTGTAAAGCAATTGTGCATATGAATCTTTATTAAAGGAATATTATGCAAGAAATGTCTTCAAATTTATTGTCACTTTTTTCTTGGCACAACGAAAGTCATGAATCTTCAATATCGCCCAAATCACTGCTTGTGTCATTTAGATTGTCAGCTTGGTCATATGCCATGTAGACATGCAGTTCGTAGTAGAAAAGCAGCAACACCTGTTTTGACGATTTACTTGAAGGTTTTGTTACATCAGTCCATGTGTTCCGTAGAGCGTCTCGTACAATATTGTCTGCAATCGACTCAATACCTTCATCGACCAGTGTCTTGATCTCTGCAACTGTCTCGTTTTCAATGGCAGTGTATTTCAGACGTTCTTCGTTGTGCACAAACAGCGGTCTAACTGAGAAGGAAGGCGGTCTTGCTTTCCCCTCTCCTGCCACAGCCTCATACTCCAGGAAGGATTGAACATAATGAGCACGAATCTCTCTAGCATTTTGGCAGAAATGTTTCAACTCTGAATCCAGCGCCTTGCCATCCAATGACCTGTGGACCTCTGGAGTATTTGGGGATGACAGATAATGCTGCTCCCGCAAATCTGCTCTAAAGCCATTGATCCCCTCGTCGATGTTCTGGACATATTTTGAACATCTCAATTTTGGATCCTCAATTCCCATTTGTTTGAAAATGATGTTCCTTAATTTAGATAATTCATCAAAATTGCAGCAGGCCAATTTCCAATCCTGTGTGGAAGGTACGCTCGGCAGCCAGTACTGTACCTGTCGATTTATCTCCTCCAGCCGAAAGTCAGCTCCCTCAGAAGTTGATGGCTCATCACTAAGATTGATTCATCACAAACGGGAACAGTTCCTCAGGAACTCGTTCCAACATCAGTGCATCACTAACTTCAAGTTCCCTGTACAAGGGATGATGTCTTCCAGACCATAGTTTGGCAAACTTGGCTCGCCCAGCTTTGATGTCAAGAAATCTTCCGTTGCGTATCCCTTGCCTGTGCAAGAATATGGCATCCAACAACTCGAAGGTCAGATCTGCCATAACGGTGTAGTTGGGATTTATATACATCTCACATGAAACGAATTTTAAAAAAAACAAAACAAATATTTACAACTCACAAATACATACATACATACGATGTATGTCGTGCCCACCCCCCCCCCCCCCCCGTCACAAAACACATAAATACAATGTGATGAGTCATATTTACAACTGGAAAACATACCAACCTGTAAATAAATAAAATCCATATATTATTGATGTAGGCAGTCTAGCAAATTGAAACATTTTATACGTTGGAAACGGGATAATGAAGGACTGTAACAGATACCCCCCCCCCCCTTCGGTATGGCCTCAGTCGGTATGGAAAGGGTTAAGATTGGCTCTGTGTCTGTAGTTTTCAACAAATCTATGATTGATTATGAACATCAGATCATACAAGGAAGTTTTCACCATTATCTTGTTAACTAGTAAACCTGAAAGAATAACAAATCGAAATCGAAATACGTTCGTACCTGAAACGAAGTACGCTCAGTTTTGGGTTGATGAGGATTGTTCTTTAACTCGTGATATTTCAGTAATATGCAATAGAATCATTGCAATGTTGGTGTCAAATGAAACCCGAGATCCTGATGTACATAAACTACCATATTTAATGATTCTAGCTGCACTCCATCTAGCTGCACTCCACCAAACAATATTGACACTTGGTTTTCATTTCAGGAAAACCCAGAAATGAAAACCCACGTGCCATAGTCATTACAATTTCCGGTTTCTAAATATAGCCCAGCATTGCCGCAGAATATACAACACGGTCAACCAATCGCAATTGTGAAAGTAATGACATTTTAGAGGACTCCCCCAATCACATATATCAAGAATTGCTGCCAGCGTCGTTCGAGGTACGATCGTACGTCCTTCCAAGTACGTACCTAAAAGAAAGTACGTACGTAAAACGACGGTCGCCCGTGACCTGATAATGAACGACCTTCCCGAACTCAAGGCAGCCATCGTTATGAGAGTGCAATCCGATGACGCACTTGACTTATATCGCCAAAAGAGCAATTCACAAATATGACATATTTCGAGAGATTCTGTTCCGAAATAGTTGATGACCAAGCCTTCAAGGATTTGCTTGTAAAATATATTGTTCAGCTAAATATGAAAACCAACATTTGGTGGACAAATAATTCACAAGGTGGTACTCCGATATGCCATCTTTAATCTTGTTGATAAATATCATGGAATATTTTTGCGCAGGGGAATTTTTCCAACCGTCATTTATCCAAGCGCATGTTTTGTAGGTTCACTATTGCACTCGACACTTCGGCAGTGTGGACATCGGGGACACCGTGGTAATAATATTGATTAGCTAATATCGCCTGATTCGATTGCCTGATATTTATGATAAACAGATACTTTTATGTAACCCTGCATCATCAATTGCTTTATAAGTAAGTAAAGTAAAGTTTTCAAGAAAATATTTCATTCCGGACTATCTGGCAAATTTAATAGTGGTCAAAGTTACGTTCAATGGTTTAAAGTGCACCATAAAGTGGTATCATTTCATTTATGATAGTTCCAGGTTGACAATTCTGATAATATGGGCCGAGGTTAACCACCGACAAGTGAGGAAGTATAATCTTTATGTTAATTCAAATTTGCTGCCAAAACCTCAATCTCACCATCTTGCCAAACCGGAAGTGACGTAAAAGGGGAATACACATGGCCATGATGACAAAATGGATTTCTATTGCATTAGTCGTTGTAGTATGTGTTTTCTTCTTAACGATTGATCAGTGATGGTAAAAAGATGCTTCGCCGGTGGGTGCAGCATGCTGCCACGTTGCAAATAAGTTTGCATCACTTTCCCGAGGACAGACGGACTCGTGCAGAACCCACCGCGAGCAGTGTTTTATGTTCGGACCATTTTAGCTCTGATTGTTTCGAGCAAGACACATCGACCTTCATGCTGGGATTCCATACCGGAAAAGAAAAACACTCACACCCACGGCTGTGCCGACCTTGCTCAGTGCCTTCAACAACAGAAAATCACCAAAAAAAGGTTGTCGATTGCACTAAAAAAGACGCGCCAAGGTAAACCCCATTATACTAAAATAGGGCTGAACCAGAACGGAGTGGTCAATTTATTGTTGTTGACATGGTTTTCCTTATGCAGTGGCATGTACTTGTCCAAACGTTACATATCTAAATTGGTGATAAACTAGACCTAGTATGGCTGGCTGTCGCTACAAATCTTCGTATCAATTGATATCATCATGACGTTGGCAGTGTTTCGATAAGTGTTTAGAACTGTGTCAAAAAGTTTAAAACTGTGAAAAAACTAGAGCGAGGGCTAAAAAGATAACCAGAGAAATGTAAAATCTTAAGCCACAACTGTTTTTTCCCCCAACAGAGTTGCTGCATGTAATCCCCAATAAAGTTGCTGCACGTAATACATTGCTGAATGTATTACGTGACTCCACTTGAAATAAATGATCAAAAGAAAAAGTTGCTGCATTGATCTTTCAAGGTTATTGAAGGTTGAATTCAAGATCACCACTGAAATCACTGCATATGAATTTCAATTTTGACATGTTCGATAAAACAGCGAAATTACAGAAGCCGAAATCTCTGACGATTTTGCTCACAAGATTCTGTGAAGGTAAGTAAATTCATACTTTGGAACACTGTTTGGATGTTTCAGGCTGCATACTACCAGTACAAGCAAGAACATGACAGACGAATAGTCACAGAATATAAATGAATATATGGGAGCTTAACTACTAATATGGCAAGTACAGAGAAGAAACATACAATTTAAAATAAATGTTGTTCTGTCTCCATCGGTACATGGGCTATCGACAATAATGGTTTGATGGTGCTTGGGGTCATCGATAAAGAAACTAGAGTGCCACTCCCATCATGTGCAGTGAACATGATCATACAGGAATTTCCATTTTGATGGAGTAGTGTATTTTATTTCAACATACACGGTATTTACAACCGCATGTATATTCCATGTAAATCATCCCTGTTTGGTGCACCAGAGATACGGAAAGTAAATATGCTATTGCATCTATACTACTTGGTCTTGAGGGCCAGACATATTTTCAAACATTTGGTTTCCGCCCAGCAAATGTGCAAATGTACTCAGAACCAATCTTTCCTGGAAAGTTATCAATACAATAGAGTGTTGCTGAGATTTCTTGTAAACAATTGGGAATAGAACAAACAAAATAAGAAGAATAAATAAAGTTTGAAGGTCATTTCAGTGCCAAACCAGACAATGAAAATGCAATGAAGAATATTAAGAGCTTTTTTGAGAATTAAGAATGTGGATTGAATGTGGATGAGTATGGTGATGCTGAACCATCACGTCACCATGTGGCTGTAGTATTTCCGAACAACACATTTTATAAGGCCTAGTATGTGTGCCATCCTCGCCAACCAATACATCATTGGTGACGATATTCGGTATTTGGGTTGTGGTGTTATCGTATAAAGTATGATATAATATTCTGGTTGTGGTGTTTCTTTGGCATCTTTGACTATTCCGCCTTAAATTTTGCCAAATTTATTATAACATCTCAAGGATATACTTTCACAGTGGCTACTAATGACACTTCAAGTGCCAAAATCCTAACTGAATTGAGTCCTAACTGAACTGAGTTCAAACATAGACCCCCCGCCGTCTAATTTTTAGCGGTCCCTTGCGCTCGTATATACGTGTACGCAGATTCTTAAAAGTGATACATCATTACAAAGCAAAAATTGATAACTGACCAATTTTATCATGAATTTGGTGTCACACTGCTGAGTGCTCAATTAATTTTCTCATCAGGATCGAATTATTCATGGATGTTGCCGATGCCTCCAATATATCTGAGGACCATGATGAACAAAAAGTGCTTTTGGGTGCCTCCAGCGGACACGAGTAGGTCATAAATGAATACGCAGATACGAAGCCAATCCAAAAACCTGGAATATACCTATAGCCTAAATATATCCTTCATGAGTAGTAATTTACATATGTATTATAATCTGTTACCAGTGTGGATGACGTGAACAACATTAGTTTTCCCAATGTATCTTGGGAGAACTTGGGTGACCCCGAACCTGCTTAAAGCCGAACAAGAGTGCTGTATAACACCTGCCTTGTCTACAACATAAGCAAAGCAGGCAGCCAGACATGAGCAAGAGTGCATTGCGTTCGAATGGGCAGTTCTGCAGTTACTACACACGGCATTTGGGACAACTTGTACATCTTATGACGAGTCGCTTGTCTACACCACCACCATGTATGCCACATGCATGATGGTCAAGTGGCGTTGTTCTCACAGCGACAAACATCAGAGGGGAATATGATTGTCGCAGCCCAACCTGTTCGGGATGAAGGCCAGGAACCTCATGGTTCGTATTTGCCATTTGTTCTCCGGCAATAGCTATGTGAAAGCCCTTTTTTTGAATCTTGGATATGTCGGGGAATTGCGGGCATCCAAATTTGTTTAAGTTCAAGAGTGCAAAAATTCTTGTCTATATTCACTGTGCTACCAACACCATTACAGTATGAAATATTAGGCTTATAATGCCCAATGGGCACAAGTTCGTTATAGGGAAGGAGTTGCTTTGTGGAACATATTTTTTTGTTTACATGCACATGACTTAAACATGGCAAAAACTAACGAAGCCACATTATACGTACACTAACGAAGCCATATTATACGTACATTTTATAGTAGTAACACATTAATATATCAATAGTTTGTTTCCGTGATGGTATGTTTATAATCCAAGAAAAGTATGTTCGTCAGGCTATTGGCGAAAACTAGACAAGGTAACGGAACCGCTTGTGGTGTATGGGGATGGCAGGTATGATTTCCCAGGGTATTGTGTGCAATACTGCACCTATTCCCTGATGGATATCCGTACGAAGAAGAAGGAATGAAGTTTAACGGCACTTTGGGCTCCAGAAGGCGATTTCAGTGCCAAAGGAGCATATAAAAGTAGTATCAAAATGATAAGACCACAAGTTCTACAATTAAAAATTTCTAGTGAACGGTAAAGCCTACAAGATTAATGGTGAAAGTATTGATGACTAGAGCTGGACTCAAACGAGTTGACTAGATTTGCAGACATACTGTCTCAAAATAAAAATATACCCCAATTTCCCGAAGAAGAAGGAATAAAGCTTAACGGCACTTTGGGCTCAAGAAGGCCATTTCAGAGCCAAACAAGGATATAAAAGTAGTATCAAGAATGATAAAACCGCAAGTTATACAATTAAAAATTTGTAGTGAACAGTAAAAGCTTACAAGGTTGGTGGTGAAGAATTGATGACTAGATTTAGACTCAAAGGCGTTGACTAGAATTTATATGTCTAAAAATAGAAATATACCCCAATTTGCCAAAGGAAATTGAGGATTTTGTAAATAAAATCATTGAAAACATTTATAAATAAAATCCTTGAGAACCTCGTAGATGGACTGACACTCGTAAAACAAGCGACGAGTGTCAGACAAATCTTGACAATGTACCAGGACATGCTCAACCGTCAGCCACTCTCGACAGGGCACACACACAGCCCCCCCCCCCCCCCCCGAGCAGGTAACCCTGAGTTAGGTATGTATGCTCTATACGAGCCGTGATATGACCAGTTGATAACGCCTGGACATTTCGTTTATCGGGGTTCAACAATATCCATACAAACTGAATCATATCACTGGATGTGGTGGGCTCACGGGAAGCGAATTACAAAAGTATCAACATCGAGAAGCTGGGGTGGATGCACGCGGGCCAAAGTGGAATATAGCCCCTAACGAGTGGCAGAAGCTGTCACGGACCAACACGTTCAAATAAGATTTGATGAGCGAGTACTGGGTACATAAATATACATGTCACTTAGAACGCCTGGACATTTCGTTTATCGGGGTTCAACAATATCCATACAAACTGAATCATATCACTGGATGTGGTGTGCTCACGGGAAGCGAATTACAACAATATCCATACAAACTGAATCATATCACTGGATGTGGTGGGCTCACGGGAAGCGAATTACAAAAGTATCAACATAGAGAAGCTGGGGTGGATGCACGCGGGCCAAAGTGGAATATAGCCCCTAACGAGTGGCAGAAGCTGTCACGGACCAACACGTTCAAATAAGATTTGATGAGCGAGTACTGGGTACATAAATATACATGTCACTTAGAAATGCCTGCTTGTCAGTTGACAATGCCAAAGCTCATCCAACAACTACTTTTAACTCGTCCAGGAAAAGAAGAGAAATACCAAGGAATAACCCATCAGCATGATGTGTGGCACAAGGTGAAGAATTTCATCATGGAACTTTTGCAGGTATGTATTCTTGCTCCATCAATTCGTCAATGAAACATATGTTTGGAATCAAGAGGTTGGTATATGCAAACATAAAATATTATGCATACATGCAACTCCAATACAAGTAATGCAATACATGTACATGCACTGTGCAATGGTGATTATAGTTTGCATCATGTATCAATGCAAAACCTATCAGTCATCAACAAGCATTTTATCAAATTGATAACACCAATTGACCTGAGACACATCAGCTTAGACACTAAGGTTATGATTCTAGCACGATTAGAAGTAAGGATATGATGAAAACCACATTTTCGAAAATGGTGTCATTTCATTCCATGTGGTCGACGGTATCATTGAAAATGTGTTAAAATGGAATAATCGTTTTCTGGTTGAAAGTGATCAGTGCAAAATGCGCACACAAACTAAATTTCACATTGAAAATCGGATTTTAAAAATATTCTCGCACGGAACAGTTTCCATGCAGTGATGCAAAATTAACAAAAATAGCTGAAAATATAGAGAAATACACAATCCTATCACTTGAAATTCGTATAAGTATGGTATATTATAGTGATGAAACTCCAAGTATTCAGTTCGATTTTTTTTGTCTTGCAAATAACGACAGTATAAGGAAATTCATGTCTTTGTTTATGTCAGCGTAGATGTAAACAATTAGTTCACATTGTGTGTTTTTATGGTATGTTCAAACTCCACTGCGGGGTCCTGCGGACGTATTTTGGGGGGTTGTAGCCGTGCTATGTCATCTAATATATGCTGGCCAATTGATTGATAACGAATTTCAGAAACCGATTATCCCATTTTAAAGTTTCAAAGTGCATCCCAGTTCATGCAATGTTACCAGTTAGATTTAGATAAAAAACATGTTTAGGCTTCAGAAGGAGAAGAAGAAGAAAAAGAAGAAGAAGAAGAAATAAAGCTTAACGGCACTTTGGGCTCAAGAAGGCTTCAGAAAAAGTGGTTTCACTCTGCCGTGTGGGGGTGCACTCACAAATGTAATGACTAGAATAGTAGACTACATGTCTAGAAATGAAAATATACTCCAATGTCCCGAATGAAATTGATGATTTCACAAATATTACCTTCATTAAAAACATCATATACTGACTGACACTCATAAAACATGTGACGAGTGTCAGCCAAATCTTGACAATGTACCAGGACATGTTCTAAAGTCAGCCACTCTCGATAGGCAACACACACACCCTTATGGCCATATATGGGGGTTTCCCGAAGTTCCATTTTTCTCGATTTTGCTCGACACTGGACTTAGAGATTGGATAACGGAATAATCTGTACTTGGGTATTGGTTCTGTGTTTATAGACTTGTCTCGGGAAAATTGCAATGGTACATGTAATCTACGTCCACACACTGTATTGTACAACCAATACTGTGTATCAAACAGGTGATATGCACATGTAATGGTGCTCCTGTAGGTAATTACGTTTACTGACTGCGATCCTCCACACTCCTGAGTTGACTGACAGTGATTCTCTACACTCTTGACTTGACTGGCAGCGATCTTTCACACTCTGAATCAAATGGCAGTGATCCTCCACACTCCGAGTTAACTGACAGTGATTCTCCACACTCTAAGTCAAATGGCTATGATCCTCCACACTCCGAGTTAACTGACAGCGATCCTCCACACTCCGAGTTAACTGACAGCGATCCTCCACACTCTGAATCAACTGACTGCGATTCTCCACACTCTAAGTCAAATGGCTATGATCCTCCACACCCTGAGTCAACTGTGAGTCGATTGGCTGTGATCCTCCATATTCCGAGTTGACTGTCTGTGATATTTCACACTCCCAAGTCGACTAGCTGCAATCATCCATACTCCCGAGTCAGCTGGCTGTGATCCTCCACACTTTCAGTCAGTCGGCAGCGATCCTCCACACTCCCGAGTTAGCTAGTAGAGATCCGCCACATATCGAGTCAGTCAGTTTCGTTACTCCAGACACATGCCTCATAGGGTGTGAAGGCAAGCAGGTATCCGATTTGTTTTACTATGTGTTTTACATCTACTGCTTTTTATTAAATGGTTACTTACAGTGTAGCGTGAACACTGTTTCCGATTGTAGCCTTAGCCTGTTACATGTAGAGTGTATTCAAGACATTTCAGGGTCACACGCTATATTTGATGTAAATTTATGCGCGACAATGAAGGAAATTAGAATTATTCTTATCTGCTACAGAACTAAGGCTCCAGGTCTATTAGGAGATGTATGACGAGTGTGAGTTTGAGGATAATAACGAGTGTGAGGTAATTCCAGATGAAGAGGGCAGTTCCAATTCTGAACCTGACAAGTCCGACTAATGTGCGGCTCTTGCTCCTCACAACAACAAACACAAACTGAGCCAGAAAATGAAAGATGGGAGCGGAGTGGAATAATATGTTGATCAATTCCATTGAATTTGAGTTATATCAAATAAATTTATACGTTACACTGACTCGTTGACTGTCACATAGGAAGAGCTGGTGGTGACGTAGACAACAGGGTTTTGCTAACTGAGTTCGAGAAAAACGCTTTCGACAACACAGTCTGTGATGGAAGAAGAAGGAATAAAGTTTAACGGCACTTTGGTCTCAAGAAGGCCATTTCAGTGTCAAACGAGGATATAAAAGTAGTACCAGGAATAATAGGAATAATAGGAATAGCAAGTTCTACAATTAAAGTGAACAGTGAACGGTAAAAGCGTACAAAATTCATGGTGAAAGTATTGATGACTAGATCTAGACTCAAACGAGTTGACTAGAGTTGTAGACAAACTGTCTAAAATAAAAAATATACTCCCAATTTCGCAAAGGAAACTGAGGATTTTATAAATATTAAAATCATTGAAAACATCATATATTGACTGACACTCGTAGAACATGCGACGAGTGTCAGCAATATCTTGACAATGTACCAGGACATACTCAACCATCAGCCACTCTCGACAGGGTACACACACAGAGCAGTTTTTTTTGCTGTATAACAACCAAGAGATTGTTTAAAGGCTGGAAAACATTCCCGAAATATCCCACCGGACGGCAATTAAGCCCCCTGCCCGCGCTCATTGGCACCTGCCTGGGCACATCTACACCCCACTTCGACTTTCAACGGTCTCACCAGGCTGCTGGTAGGATTTCCCAATGAGGCGGGTTACAGTGATAGGCATCTACCCTGTATCTGTGTATGGTGATGGCAATTGCCTACCAAGAACTTTGTCTGTTCTTCACTATGGGACATAGTTGTACAAAGACGAGATTCGAGCACGACTTGTCTTTGAAGGTGTAACGAATTTTGACTACTACTTGAACGATGATTACTTGCGTCAGGGAGCCACGCAGCTTCACAAAAGAACAAGTTTGCCACATGTCTATACTCAGTATTCTGATGCGTATACTCCAGGGGATGTGATCACAGATGCAGTGGTCCAGCGTGTACTTCAGGCAGAGATATTGGACCTGTCGAAAACTGGCAATTACTGTGGTATATGGATTCTAGCGATGGCAGCCAATGTCTTAAGACGTCCAATAGTATCACATTATCCTGGGAACAGCAACCAAAGGATCAAAATGGATTTTGAGCGCACATTCTATCCAATTGAAACTACAGGGAAATCACCTCATATGGTCATACTCGAAGACCAACAAGGGTCAACCAGATCACTTTGTACCATTGTTACCAGATGCCAGTGGCTAACAATTTTTGACAGACAAGACCAAGCCCGCAACAAAGCAGTCCGCAACCACAGTGACTGGAGAGACAGTGACAGAAATGTCTGGAGAGACAGTGACAGAAATGTCTGGAGAGACATTGACAGAAATGTCTAGAGAGACAGTGACAGAGGTGTCTGGAGAGGCAGTGACAGAAATGTCTGGAGAGACATTGACAGAAATGTCTGGAGAGACAGTGACAGAGGTGTCTGGAGAGGCAGTGACAGAAATGTCTGGAGAGACATTGACAGAAATGTCTGGAGAGACAGTGACAGAGGTGTCTGGATAGGCAGTGACAGAAATGTCTGGAGAGACAGTGACAGAAGTGTCAGGATAAACAGTGACAGAAGTTAAAAGACAGTGACAGAAGTGTCTGGAGAGATAGTGAAGGAGGCGTCTGGAAGGACTCAGAGGTATGCTCAGCAGCCCAGACTATTCAAGCAATATTTATAACTAGGTCATAGTTTCTGTAGTGCTTTTATCTGTTTTACAATTTTGATCAGTAATGTATGCCGAAAATGTAGGTTTGTTGAATACTGCATTTAAGATACCTGAAATAGATCAATTCCGCACGGAAATCATTCCCTGCCTTTCAAAGTGGTTTGTATCATTTAGGTCATGTCCTGTTGCTGTGAACATATTTAAGCTTGATTTTGTTTGCTGTTTCAGTTCCATGGAATACTAGTGATCAAGTACAGCTTGTGTTTTTGCTGGCAATATATTTAAATAATGTCACTTCAAATCATGTTCAAATGTATTTCACAGGTGGAGACTGAGGCTGATGGGCTATGGGCCATTTTCTATAAGAAGACGCGGGGAAAATGGGTGATAACTCCAAACAGATTCTTTTTCAAGTGAGTATAATTACAGTACGAGAAAATGATACAAGGTATTATTGAATGTAATAAGTAATTGTGCCGATTGTAATCATACCATATGTAGATAAGGAAATTGTAAGTACTATTATGATATGCTTCATGTCTTTCTGATGAAAATTTGTTTTTAATGAATAGCTATGTTCAAGAATTAGAGAATACTCGACCCATACCAAACCCTGATACCATCAAGTGTCGGAGCCGGTCCAGTTACGGGTAAGTTATAAAAAAAGGTTTTGTCACAGTGTAAGCCTGGTTTTGAGTATACATGTATGCACTGCTAATTTTGCTAATCATTTAATTCATTTCATTATAGTTTTAATTATTTTTTTAGTTTTAATACTTCTAACAAATAGATGTTAGGAATATTCTTGTCTTCTTCACTTCAAGTTTTAAAATGATATTAATAGTTAACACTAGTGTTTCTTTTAGTAATTTCAGATGGAAAGAAAGAACTTTTTGAAGACCCAGTAAAGGGGAAAAGAGATAAAGGAGAAACAAGTTGAATTTGGAAACAGTTGTCAATATTTTTGTTTGATAAAAGTACGTTCATTACGTATGTCTCAAAACAAAACCAATCTCAATATCATTTTTAAAAAAAATGGTTATGTAGGTAAATAAGTACATTTCATTTATCTCAAAAATATCAGTGATGCGCTAATTCCATGGTTATAAAAAGCAAAGAAGCCAGTAAGACAGTATTTGTTTCATGAAGTGGACACCATTTTACATTTTGTAAAAATGTAAAAATCCATTCTCAGCCCACCACCTCCGATCGCCACCACCATGGTGGCTAGGCGACGGCTGCCCCCAGCTGAGTGTTGTTACGGTGGCTAGGCATTACGCGTTATTATCAGCATGATATGTTTTTCCATCTCTACTTCATCTTGTATATACCCACTGTATCTCATATCATGTCGATTACTAGCAGCCAACTGCTAATGTTTTTTGTTCAAGCTCCACATCGACGTTTTAAATAAACTTTTACTTACTTACATATTATGTAGAGGCTAGCTATATCTGAATGTTGTTCGATACGTTATTCACTTTGGTACTATATCCCACAGAAACAGCTGGGAAGTAACGAGACAGTTCAAGACACTGGGTGCTCGTGTGTTAACGACCAAGATAAATGTCACCACAAGGCCAGTTTACTGCTGTATGGGTGAGTATTTATATTATACACTCCTGTCTAATTGGAGGTGACATATCTGTGTATGGTGTATAAAGATATAACTGTGATACTTTACATTCTACATATCTACATTGTATATACATGGGGGGGGGGGGGTACTTATTCACTTTTTCATATACTTTCTTCGATGAATTATAGGTACAAGAATGTGAGCTGAAAACTGACGTTCGGCAGTCTTGGATCAAAAACCCGAAGATTGTGCCCCCTAAACAGACAAGTACTATGGAGGAGTTGTTTCCTGTACCAGAAAAGTTACGCAATTATAGGTAAAATTCATTTTATAATAAATACATGGTACATAGGTCTTTACTAAATTTTTCTCTATTCACCACAATATATACACTTGCATGCACCATTTAGAGCGATCCAGAGGCCTGTTAATCAGGATGACAGAGATTTTTTGCTCAGAGAACTCGCAACACTGGGTCGCTTCTCAGTTTTTTTTGCATGTTTTTTTGCATGTTGCAGGGGTTTTTTGCATGTTGCATGTTGTATATTTTATGTTTTCGGGATCCAGAATATTCTACGCTGGACCTTTATATTAGTACAATGAACTTGAAACACAATTTATAATTGGTGGGTAGTTGGAAAACTCACATAGAATTGTCCTGTTACATTGTGGTTGTCAAAATTACAAGAAATATTTCGCAATACCATTCATATCAATATTTTGATTTTTTTTTGGCAGAAAAGATCATCACCATGGGGAAAGAGCTTTCAACTCAGAACAGATCACCCGTATCATCACCAGGTCCAAGCCCAGATGTACTTCACCAACAGCCAGTGCTCGGACTTCATGGTGTGGACCATAAAAGATCAAGTTATCACTAGAATCCAAAAAGACTCTGCTTGACAAGAAAAAACATTGCAAAACTCATCCAGTTCGCTATTCACAAGTTCATCCCACATTTAGATACTTTATAGACATGTGTGTACATGTACTGTTTGAATCAAGCAGTATTACTCACTGATATATATGTAGGTTATGGTTCAAAATATGTCCGCATATTTATGCAGCTTCACATGTTACTTATTTTGAAATTTCACATCGACGCATGAGAGAATGAATGTGCATGCAACAAATATTGAAGAAATTTCAGTGTAGTGTACATGCATTGTGTAGAACATTATATTGATGCTACCTGTGCATTTACAGACTCATTTTTGACCAGAGGGTCATGTTTAATCTATTAGAATAGGCTAGCTTGATTCTGTCTACTCCAGTAGGTCTCGTAAAGCAAACAACAAATCCATGAGATCCACACACATATATTTACTCATTGCTGGATCATGACATACTAGTATAGCACAAGTTACAAGGTCACGGTGTAGCTACTGGTGCTGCCCTTACTTTTATCATGCAATATGTTCAGATGAGTGTGACAGCAATTTGATATACAAATTCACATGTACATTAATGTATGGCCAGCATTGTACCAGTCAAACATTGATTATGAATGTTTGCATTTGGCCTGTGCTACATGTGCTAAGGTGCAGTAATTTGAAATCAAAATGAATGTTCTATTTTATGTTCCCATGTACATTGCATATGGGTAGAAATTGCACAAACCATGTATTGAATATCGTGTGTATATCATGCCAGATATCCTATATAAATTAGCATTTGGATAAGATGGCATTGCCCAACAAAATAAACTGTTTGCATGTTGTGTACACAGAGTGATACTTCGCATTTCACAAAATAATATTTAGATATACATGTAATACACCAAAATTCTTCATTAGAATTCAATTATTTGAGCAGAAAAACATTATCAGATAAACATTATCCAGCTAATTCTTTTTCTTCACACATAGATTCCATAACAACTGACAATCGATTCACAGAAAATATACATGTACAAGTTTATGCACATATTCATCTTAGTCCATGGAACATGTAGCTTAGTACTCTCACATGGGGCCGGGTCAGCCCACAGTGTGGCAAATTTCATGCAAAAAGTTTAACATGGGATGGCACATGGGGGCGTTTAGCAAACACAGAATTTTTGATGACTCTTACTTCCATATTGCTGCAAAGATGGTGTCGCTCGTAATCGACATATCAGAATATGAGGTATGCATGGATGAAGTAGAGATGTGTCTTCAAAGGGAACAAGAGGAGGAAAAGGACACCAATGAAACAAGGGGACCTGGCCAAGGTCAACCCGAGCGAGTACATGTCTGTGTCTATGCGGGGCCCAGCTGCTCTACTGTTTCGGGAGATCCATATGCATGGTGGAACTGAACTAGGCATATGCGAATCTGGATAGGGCCAGTTCCTGCTGGTGCCAATGCCCATGGCACTGCAGTACTTCGACTTCTCGAAGTTGCAGGACCTTTTTGTAGTTGATCCTTCAATCAAATTACTAAAAGGGGCCAGAATGCTTGTCAAACGTTACATTACACATAGGAGACATATCCATGTGGCATAAAGTTTGTGTTATTGATTGTGTATAGTATTGAGTATACAGTAAATATAACACTTTGCTTGGAGAGGGAGTAAACTGTCCACCAGTGATTCGCCAGCAACCGTAATGATAATAATTATACACCTTTGCTCTTGAAAAACTAAATATGACATGGCCGTGTCACGCTTCAGAAAAAGGTAAAAAGTCCTATGATACGACCTATGTCACGCTTCATAAAAATTTTTTTTAAATGAAATATTTAATGCCTTCGATATAGGATAGGTCACGTGACCCTGATAAACAACCCTGTTACTTTTTATATGTATTTTTCCAAGAAATTGACAATTACAACCAGTAGCAATCATTCGTATGTCAAGAGCTCTTTTTTCAGCACTCGCCAGAATGGCAGACTCGCACAACCGCTTTCTGTGAATGTGGGACTTCATTCCCAACACTTGCATTATTGACTCCACATGTATATCTGTATGGGCAGCAAAGGACAGACTTGGCTGGACCATCAAGATTCCCTCAACATTGGAGCAGAATGGGGGTTCGTATTTGTTAAGAATTAAATCAGGTAATAAAAATACTATAATCATGAAACCAATTGTTGCCATGATCATCATGGACATTCTTCATTCTTTTTTGTAGTCGTTCAACGTTGGGAGTCAGAATACTAGTAACACTTGCGACCGGTATAATTAATAATACATGGTTCCAGCGAAGTAGATTTTGTACGAGCTTCTTGTCAATAACTTTTTCTGTAGGCAGCTGAGGAAACCAGGTCGGACTGGTCAAATCTTCATATCATAATTCTTTGTTGTTCATTCCATGTTTGTGTTCTCCATCCCAATCTCCAAATCGCCCAAAGTTACCTTACTAACACTGGCGACCCAAATTGACTAAAAGGAAGACGCTGTGTCATTATACATTATTCAGGCTACAGCACCTATGGTCCGGTAACCTATCTGGCTTGCGTCCGTCTTCCATCCAGTCATCTAGCCATAAACACAAACGTACCATTGTTGGGCTCATTAGGTGTCGCGTTATTAAGGATAGCGTATGTACATTGCTATTGACAAAGAATATCGGACATGAATGTCATTTTTTGTCACAAGTTGCATACAAAGCGAAAAGCACCAAACACTGAAGATGCTGAATTCACATTACCTAAATTGTTGAATTCAGTCTCGGTGGTTTGTGGCGTAGAACATTTCCAGGCACTTGAATTGTGCTGGGTTTTATCATTGTTACATTGAGCTCAAATGTCATTTTGAATTCAGTACGACGCTTTTGACAACAAATCATCCTCGATATTATCAAAAGTCACATAACCTTATGACAGTACTCACAAAATGTTAATAATTTTTGAAGTGCTTCCGAAAAGACTCAAAGAAGAAGTAAATGATGCAGCGATACACATATCAATAGCAGAGAGAGAGAGTGACTAGTGAGTTTAGGTGTGGAGTCAGTAAGGAATGCATACGTAGCGTAGATTGTTCTTAGCATGTGTTTTTAGTCTTTGCCGCGATGACACATCCCCCCCCCCCCACCCTGTGCAACCAATCCATGAGGGGTGGAGGATTGTCCATGTTGTGGAGGGCAACCTCGGCAGTCAGGTTCCACAGTGACTTCCTCATAAATTCTGGAGTTTTGTCTGAGCACGTCACACCAATATCCTCGCCTCGTGGTGCATACACTTGTAATGGCAGCTCCGAAGTACACTTAAAGACGGGATGTTCCCTGGAAGGTCGAGCTTTAGGCCAGCTGGTTCTCAGCTAAAGGCGGTGGATAAGGCGCTTGAAGTGGATGGTTTCATCTACATCAGTAGAAAGTACCCACTCACGGAATACACCAAACGGGAACTTCGAGATGAGTTCAGAAAACTAGTTGGACATGAGATCGGTCAGATCATCGAGGCAGCTGGGTTAGATGAGGAACTAAGGAGTGTTCAACAGGCGGTTCACTGTGCAGTCCAGTATGCCAATCAACTGGGTCCGCCGGCCGGTCAGATACTGGTGGATACCACAGCCCCAAAGGATACCACTGGTGACAAAAAGACATCAAAACGGCTAAATGATTTGCAAGACGTCAGCAATGAACCCGGTAAATTGAGCATCAGTGTTGTCCGCCATGCCGACAATTCACAGTTTTCAATTCCGGTGTTTCTGTTTCATGATGTTGTCCCATGGGCCAAAAGCCCCATCTGTCGACGTGGTCATACTTGATGCTGCGGCGTCATTAACATACTGAAACCAATCGGCGTCAAGACTTTTCAGGGGTGGTCTCCCTTCCCTACATCAGAACACAGCTAAGGTACATGACGCGAGTTACCATCATCTGGGGTGTCTACGTGGAAGGGAGCCTGAAGTCTGCTACAAGAGATAAACGTGGCAAGGGCATCCGGAGGCGTGTGGCAGCTTCCAATACAATTCTCGGACTTTGACAGGGGTTCCTGAGGCTGGACAGCAATGGAACAGTGGCTATTTTCTGACCTTTAATGTTGATTCATCAAATTATGCAACAAACATCGAAAATCAAGCAGATTATCATGTTGCCTATCCTTGAAACGTTTCTTATTTCTGTCAGTTTTGTGTCTGTGAACGGCACCAAATGTATCAAACGCTGTCAATTTAATATTATGTTTGACTGTCAATAGATGATGTATATTAAAAAAAATGCTGGTGAACATGATGTTATCGAAGATATTATAACATACTAATACTTGACTGGCAACCATCTTGAATTTAACCATAGAAATGGCAAGTAAACTAGTTGTTGATAATTTTATCAATTCCATTATGATTCTAATGGATCCAGTATAAATAAAAGCATAGAAACCGACTCTCTATTCATGTTTGTATGACAAATATTCACAAAGACACAACATTTTGTAGGTGTTCTAGAATCGTCTGGCAGCCATCTTGGATTTCACTGTTTGTGATCGCCAGACTAAAAAATAAGTTTGGCACGATGTCTGATTTTTCAAATTGGATATCAAGCAATGTTCATGCCAAATTTGGCGCTTTTACCACAAAATCATCTCACGTATCTGCCCACTATTAGGATTTGTTTCTTACTTTCAGTTTCATCAGTGAGCGAGTAGTACGAGAGTGAAAAGGTAAAAAGATACAATCAGGAATATTCGCTGACATTTTAAGAGTTTTGTTTCAGACTTCTGCTTCGATATGGACTGTTAATTCCAAATGACCGACTCCTGGATTTATATGTTACTAAGATCTATGGCAATAACTGGGTACCTGTTTTCATTGAACTTATGTGGTTATTGTCGAAAGATTTGGGTGACTACTTAGTCTGGTTCCATTTGTTACCATGATCTATGGCAATGCCTGGGCTCCTGTTTTCATGGAACTGAATGATTAATTGTCCAAAGATTTGGGTAGCTTCTGGACCAAACTTAGTCTGGTTTCATGTGTTACCATCGTCTATGGTAATGACTGGTTACCTGTTTTCATGGAACTTATGTGGTTAATAAGATTTGGATGGCTACTTGATCAAACTTAGTCTGGTTTCGTGTGTTAAGTTACTATTATATATGGCAATGACTGGTTACTTTTTTTCACGGAACGTATGTGGTTAATTGTCCAACGATTTGGGTGGCTACTTGACCGAACTTGGTCCGGTTTCATGTGTTGAGTTACTATGATCTATTGCAATGGCTGGGGACCTTGTTTTCACGGAACTCACGTGGCTAATTGTCCAAAGATTTGGGCTGCTTGTTACCTCTTTTCACGGAACTTACGTAGCTAATTGTTCACATCACATCTAACAGTGATGTGTGCTTTATTGTATGCTTATATAGGTGCACCCTATCCCTCACCAGCAATGCGCTAAGATGGCGTAATCGGGGGGCACAGAGCACCCTTGTCCCAAGCAGCATTAAATATTCTGGTACTTAATACAGTTTCGTTTTATCGACGCTATGTACAGCATGAACATTTAAAAGTAAATGTTCAAAAAATTTAGCAATATATCATACTGGCAACCAAACCATATTAATAAAAAAATAGTGAAATTAATTTCCTTTAAGAATTCGGAGTTGAATACTAGTAGGCTACATGTTGTTTAGTTTCGGGGTGTTTGAGTTTTCGGCTGATTATTTGGTTGGAGGGACTTCTCGAACGATCTGGGGCCAAATGCAAATATGGGTATCGGAAGTTCCGCCTGGGTACGGAAACATCCGAGGTGGAAAAAGAGCAGAGCTGGTGCGCAAATATGGGCATCGGAGTTGTTCGGGGGTTTCCGTCAGGGTACGCCAACGTCCGACACCAGAACAACGCTAGATCCTCTATTCAAGTTTTTCTCCAAAATCGAAAACAATAAGGGAATTTTCCTTGACAAAACAGAAAGAATTTCTTCAGGTTTGGGTGATCCGTACAACATCATGAAGGTTTGTCTGAGATATCATTCCGATCTGTACACGGCTGTTTTCGCCAGATATTCCAGTTTCGTTTACATCGGGTCCCCGACCAAGGGTGACAATGCCAATGCCAATGGCGACCACCCAGATCTAGCTTAACCTACCTCTTCCTTCGTGACTAAAATATTGTAGGTCCCTAATCCTCAATCTGCCCACTGTTCCTATCCAGTGCACATTCAACTCCAGATTCTTACCCACCTGGAACAGGTCCAAAATTACAATGACAAAGTTGATGATATCAACACTTTGTAAGATTCCGCATTAGCGACTTTCGGGGCACAACAAGTTCCCATTCTGGTGCGGAACCACGAAGGCCACGTCCAGTTGTGGGATGACACCCTAGTTAGGGATTGGACCCACCTAAACCAGCGAGGAGAGCATTTCATTTTGAATTGTTGAATTTCCTTAAATGTAATACTCCACAGTGAGTTCACAGGCTTGGCGTGGACCTCATCCACGCTCTAGGGAATCCTAAGTAAATAATTTTAGCCTCTTTTTCAGCCCGACAGCCGCAAGCGGAAAACAACCGACCAGATTTGCCAAATCTGAATCGGACAATGAGAGTGTGAGGAACCAGGAGTCTCCGAACATTGCCCAAACCTCCCTTTCACCGGGCATTCCAGGGAGCAGTGGGGACTCGGGCGAGGGGCCTTCAGGGGGTCGCAACCAGGCGGAGCAGCTCTCTGACGGGTCAGGGCAGCAAGTTGGTGACAACCAGGTGGAGTTGCCAACTCCCCCCTTTTCCCTAGTCCCGGGCCTGTCATCTTCCCAGACACCCTTGCCGGTCCCGCCACTCCTCAACCGCCCCCTGAACCAGCAGCCACAACAGCTTTGGCCCCTGGGCCAACAGACCCAATGCCAGCCAATCCAGGCTGCTCAATCGCAGCTTCCGCTCCAGCCACAACGACAGTCGCCAGCTGTCCAACCCCAAGGACAGGGCCCCCTCCCCCCCATTTGGTCAGCCCCCAAACCCGCTGCCTCCAGTGGTTCAGCCTAATGGCGGACAATCTCACGCACAGCCACCCCCGGTTCAGCCGCCAGTCGTGCAACTGCCAATCCTGCCGTCCAGACACACCAGGATCCCTTTCCAGCCAGGTGGCTCCTGCACAACTTGTGTCTGACATGAATGGCATCCTTCAGGCTTCGTTGGCTGCTCACAGTCACAAGCTTTACAAGCGAGCCTGGCAACTGCTGATAGACTTTGGTCGTCAATCATCACTGGGGGTCTTTCACTTGGAGCCTGTCACCTTGGGGGTTATTAATATCTCCTCTGGTCAGACTCAAGAACTACACCAACACCATCAGGACAATTGTCTCAGCAGTTGCGTATGTTCACAGGGTATCTGGCTTCAATCACCCTAGTGGACACATCTTCATAAGCAAAATGTTTCAGGACCTGCGTAGATTGTACCCATCAGCTGATGGCAGGAAACCAATATCGTTACCCATATTGTACCGAATCGTTGATACATTACGTGTTGTAACAAGGTCACCGTATGAGACCCAGCTGTTTCAAACTACATGTATGTTTCTGTTGACTTTCTTTGCATTGCGGTGTGTAGTGGAGATCAATGGTAGTCCAACAACTCACACCCTCAGGGTAGAGGATGTAACCTTGGCTGACAAGTATTTCATTGTGACTTTCAGAACCTTTAAACATTCGGTAGCACATCAAAACATTACTGTCCATCAGCAAACACTATCCTATCAATAACGGTGAAACACCTTGCACCTACTCTAGCCCCGTTTCGGGTTACCTGTTAGTTTATATAGTGCCAGTTCTACATATGTATACTACCGTCCATTCGAACCTTAACATGTATATTACTGTTCCATATTACTGTGGATTCCATTCCTTTAATAAACTCGGTATTGGTTTGTATTCAATGGGTCTGGTTTTTCGGGTAGGCGAACATCGTTCTGGTGGCGGTTTTGAGGCCCTCACCTATGCAGACCAATTCTCAGTACATTAGCTAACCAATACAACTTAGTCCGCTGGTGGATGTGGCCAGGATATTTCTACAATAATAAATCTAAGAAAGGATTCTCTTCCGCCCAAAAATTAGAACAGTCTGCAAACAGAGCTCAAAACCCTTATCTGGTAAATTGTAGACTCAGCAATTCTTAAATAATAAACTAATGAAAATAAATCAAATTCCTTTAAGAATTCGGAGTTGAATACATGTTGTTTAGTTTCGGGGTGTTTGAGTTCTCGACTGATTATTTGGTTGCAGGCAATTCTCGAACGATCTAGAGCCAAATCCAAATATGTACAGATTATGTACATCATACAGATTGTGATGTGGTGCTGGTGCGCCTTGATTTGGGAGTGTGGTGTGTGCACTGGTGGTGGTCAATGGGTCAACTTTGTGCGTCAAATTTCGGAATGAATGAATAAAGCTTAACGGCACTTTTGGCTCGAAAAGGCCATTTCAGTGCCACATCAGATTTTCAAAAACGTAATGAAGAATGGTAAGAGCTTTTGTTTGAAAATTGGAATCTGCATTGGAGAAGAAACGAAGTTTAACAGCACTTTGGGCTCAAAAAGGCCAATTTAGTGCCAAACGAGACTATAAAAATGTAATGAAGAATGGTAAGAGCTTTTGTTCGAGATTTAAGAATCACCATTGAATGGTAAAAAGACATAAAGATAATTTGTGTAATTCGTGAGGGACTAGCAACACATATAAATGTAATGACTAGTTTAAGGTTGTTCGAAACACCCGGAAAGGTGTTTTTATTGAGTAAAAAGTTATATTTCTTGATAGCTAGATATGTGATGGTTACAAAAAGCAGAAAAAAATAGTAGGTCACCGTATGATGTTTTTTGCTATGATGCATTTTGTTGACCTCCTATCAGTCTTGAAAGTACCTCAGCAATAGCCACAATCCATTACATCATGACATGCAACCTAACTGCATATTTTTGCCTAAAACTATATATTTACAGGATTTTTCAGTACAGAACTGTTGTATATGCAACGGTTCATTAAACTGATTAAAAAAAATTCGCTAGCACTGAGTTTGACATGTTTCGTGGCAAGAGAAAGAACATGTGTATATATTTCAGCACTGAAATTTTACAGAAAAAGAGTAACTTCTGATAATCCATACAACGTTGAGTATCACTGCTCGGTCAGTAATACAGTATTTTTTTCTAATTTTTTTACACATATTTCTTCAATGATATTTTGGGTTTGTAAAAATAATTTAAAAAATATACCTATCCAGGTTACTTTTCGCGATATAAGCGTTAAAACATGAAAAGTGTCATTTTATGGAAACAAAAAATCAATAATTTCATGAATTTGGAGTGCATACTATGTCAAATTATTCAAGTTTTTGTGAGTATGAATTGAAAAAAAATCATATATTTCATATATTGTATGTTCTGACTTGACTCAGAAATGTATAAAAGGCTGGCATGGTAGATGTGATCATTAGCATGAACGGTATGGCTGCTAGAATGAACCACTAGATGTTGACTGGTCAATTGGCTCAGATGAGATTCTCTCCGGTCGCCAACTCAGTAGGCCTAATAGTTGAAATATCCCCATCAAATTTGACAAGTCAGTAGAACTTTAGGAATAAATTTCACCCAATTAGCTTGAGCAAGATGACCGCCACATTTGGCACAGGATTTTGCGATAACTTGTAGGCCTATACATACGGACAACGTGAGGATATATCTTATTATATATAAATGGCTGATAACGGATTTGACTGAGAGGGTAGCGCTGATCTGTGCGCGGTGAATTTTGGAGATTATTTCGTCTATAGGTCTATTTCATGCATCTCGATGAATTTTGGCAGAAAATCGCCTAACATAGTGTAAATTTCTGGGCAGATAAGCTGCGGAAACAGAAAAGTTAGCCCCATTCGGCTTACATAGCGGAACGGGTATGGTAGACGAAACGTGTCAAAAATGACAACAGTAACGAAAACGGAGCCCCGCGAAATCGAGCCTGGTGGGCTGTAAATGTTGCGGCCCAATGAAGCTGAGCTCTTCTTATGATGTATTCCTCTTAAAGAGTGAACATTTGGTATATTCAGGCTATATAATGGACAGGCTATAGAGGAATTGATGTATGTCAATGGAATGTTGCTTAGTGGAACTGGAAATGCATATGCGTGTTTGGACAAACTTAGGGGCGCATAGGACAAACTATTATAAAAGAGTGTGTGACGACCTCTGGATATTTTGTGGTGAACTTTGAAGTTCTAAGAGATTGGAATTGTGAAGAAAACACTCCACAGGGGCACAAAATGCAGGATTCGGCGGATGGGAGGCTGTGGTAAGAAACGGAAGAAACCCTCACACTTGTTTTATTGGTCTTACACAGATATCATATACAAAGTAATGAGCGCCACTTGCGCCAGCAACTCCCCCCCCCCACCCCTCAAATTTGCTCTTGCATTCGTTGTATCTTTTGTCCTTGGTCCACTCAAGTCAAGTAGCAACAAATTCCATGTGTTATGCCATACTAGTACATTCATGCTTATTAGCCCTACGAGATCTGCAATACCATGAATAGTCTTTCAAAATATTATTATCGCTAAGCTTGAGTTGTATTGAAAATTATGCCATGATCCACAGAAGTGTTGTCAATTTATTTAACAGTGTTTTGAATAATTTTACGATCTGTTTGATTATGTTAATCAGAAGATTTGGAAATTGTTAGGTCTACTAGTTTTGTTGTGCAAACGTTTACTCATATACATATTAAAACTATGTAACGAATGGATGTTCTAGTAGTATTATCTTCTTAACCGAGGCTGGCCCACTGAAAGATACTAGACATATGCTGTGATGCTTCCAGTACTTTGTGTGTTCAAGTCGAGACTCCGCCGTACTGATTACAGACCGCCGGATTTTCCAGTACTCCCATTGCACGGCAACATTCATACCCCGCCGATCCATATTTCACCCCGCCGTTACATTCGCTGTTTATGACACGTTTGGTCAACCATAGACGGGCCACATTGATGACGCGTTCGGTGTATCGAACAACCTTAATAGACTACATGTCTAGAAATAAAACTATACTCCAATTTCCTGAAGGAAATTGAGGATTTTATATAATATTAATATTATTGACGACACTCTGAAAACATGCGACGAGTGTCAGATCAAATCAAGACGGTGTACCAAGACATATTCAACAGTCAGCCAGTCTCGAGGCTGGAGAACTATTTCCCAGTGTCGGAGAATTTCGGTGGAGTAGATGTTCCCATGGTTGTATTTGGGGATGTAGTGTACTTTGGTTACTGAAACCATTTCTCGAGCGTGTTGAACAAACTCCTTGTGTGAAGATCTCAACCACCGTCTGAGTCGTGCATGGATATTAGTGGGATGTACATTCGGCCTACTGGAAGGTAGGTGGAGGTGCCTAACGGCAAGACTTCAACAGACCTCAACACCACATTCACAATCACAGCTTGTTGAGTGTTGCACAACATATATGAAATTCATGATGAAGAAGTTGACAGTGAATGGTTAAATGCACACGTTCAAACACACACGTACCTAGGAGAAATCTAACGCCCGAAAATGAGACAAATTCCACAGCCCAGGATATCCGGAATGCTTTGGTTGACCACCTTGCTGACGTGTAACTGTGTATACATTTAAGACACAGTGGACCTGATTTATCTTGTAATGATAGCGCACACACATGTACACGTTTGCAATAGCAAGGCAATCGTCCAATGCTTGTCTACTCATGAAAATGAGCGTGTAGAGTGGAATATAGTATTTGCCCCCTTTGCCATCGCTGGCCCTCGACTTTGGATAGTATTCCTGAAAACATCATGTGCTGTTCCAACGTAGACCTTTTCAAAAGTAGCTTTAAGCATAGGTACCTGTTCCGCAGAACCTGTCACATTATGTAATGTAATGTATTCTATTCACTGATGTGAAATTTGTATTCTATTCACTGATGTGAAATTAGCTGTCATTTTCATCTCTTACTCATATCTTGTCTGTCACCACAATCATTCACGTAAACGACGCTGAATATTACCTTGTAAAATGATAGTGAGCTCTGTAAAAATTAATAAATGTAATGTATCATAGTACATGTATTCAAATTCTCACATAAAATACCTGATTCATACTGGGTAATATTATGTTTCGGCAGTCATTGTTAAATGTTGAATATTTCAATCATGATTAGCCTTGTTGGAGTCAATGAAGATTTTATTTTTTGAAAACCACTATCAAAGACATTGTGCATGTAATATATAAAATATTCATGATAAATCATATCGTGACAATTAATTATTCGATCCCGCCACCCATGCATATCCTAAACATACATATCTCTGCCCCTCACTTCATTTCTCTTCAAAAAGGTTCGGTAACCTAAAAACGAGGAATCGTGAGACTTTGTAAGAAGGTTGTAGACACTGAAATAGGGAATCACTCAATAGTAGTGTCCAGAAGGCTCTCACTTTGTACTCTATTTGTAAATGTAAGCGTTTTAAAATTTGTGATGTTCATGTGAGAATGTCAGAATGATTTATGATGATCGATGGACCATTAATGTAAAGTAAAGTGACAAATACAAATCAGTGACCTCATTGTCAATGTAAGTGTAGCTACGCCCTTGTTTGATCGATCTTAGCGCCATCTGGCGAATATCGTTTGTATTGTGTCACCCATCGAGAAGAAAAAAGCCGCATTTTTATTGATTCGATGTTTACTCGTTGAAATTTGCTTGTCGTCAGAAAGCCATCCTTTTGCATGTACAACTTCGTTCTGTTGTCGTAAGGGCAACCAAAAAAAGCTTTCCTATTCGTTCCAAAGTAGGCTAAAGTAAATACCGCTTCTTTAGTACAAATCCCATGCTCGATCTAGCTTGGGTCTATACGCCGATTGTGTCATGACTGTTATGTGGGTTGTATTTGCAATGGCAAACGAACTTCACGATATGTTTCACGATATGTTTCAGTTCACGGAGCGAAGTCGAATATCAATAAACTGTGGAAAAGCAAGCAAGTTGTTCCATGGTTGTTTTTGCTGCCGCTACATTCAAGTTTGGATTTCTTATTTCATACATACATATAGGTGTCTTGCCAAAAACTCGGGGATTTCGTTTGAGCTTTTAACATTTGGACATGCCAATCTGCAGATTGGAAATATTTATGCATAGAATCCTCGGATTCAAGGACCTGGTTTCATAGTGAATTGTAGCCTGGCTTAATTGTGAAGTAATATATTTGTCGGAAGATTTAACGGCATTGTCAAGAATTGTCCATTGCATAGCACCCTGACAGGAATATAGGAGAAGCAATACTAATCAGGTATATGATGTTGCAGTTAGGTAAACAGAACAACTCTCGAGGAAATCTCTGAAGTTCATCTGAAATCAAAATTCTCATATACCACTCAATACCCAGATGGGCAACCTATCTTACGACTACTTCTGGCATAACTTTGAAAATGTTATTTATATATATACAGTAATGTTCTGGTATGATTGTGTTCCAAAACTGAGTTGAGTTAAAGGTTTCACGCTTAAGGTAGCACGACATCGAGTCTCCCACCAATGCATTCTCTGTTCTTCCATTCATTTACGGTATATTTGGAAACGTGACTGAGATCATTGTCCTGCATCAACCTGTAACCTTCCGGATAAGCATCTTTGACTAATGGCAACAGTCCTGTGCTGATAGGCTGTCCAGTGTTCATGATTCCACGAAGCGAATTTCCTGCCCAAACCATGATGTGCAGAGGAACAATAATATAGTTACATAACGATATACCTATTCATTTACTTTAATGTATAATGTACAGTAACTCTTGATTAGAGACCCTCCTATCATTGAGAGAACATACATAAGACGCCATGTACATCGTAATGTATCAAGAGCACATGGACATTGATAATGGTGCAACGGAAAGTAGGCCAGTAAGCTTAAAATTACTCCAAATGAACTGATATATGTACATGTAGGCCTACTACTACATGCAGCGTATGAATTGAGCACACTAAATGAAAATTAAAAGCTATCCTCACACTGAGTAGATGTTCTCATGCCTATCAACAGGCAAATACAGTGACGATTGTTTCTGCTATCAAGGATGTTCTGTTGAGGTTTCGGCTTCCACTAGAAAACGCCAGAGGACTGAGTTAGGCCGTGTTGTGTTGTGAAGACTTTGTTCAGCGTCTGCGTGCAGGAAGCTTTTTCTCGAATTTTGGCACTAACACACAGAAAATATTGGTTATTTGACAGTGTTAAAACGATCTTCTTAGATAATTGTTTCCCAAATTTCTATCGGCCTCATTGTCAGATACTAATGTGCAATAAAGCAATTTTTCTCTTTGAATATATTGTGCAGGGTTTTTCTCCTTTATTAAGGCGTCCATAAAACATGTTTTAACACACACGAATTTATGACTTGCAAGTCTATATCATTTTAGGATAAATTTGTGTGCATATTAATATTCCGTGCTGCCTGATAACTTTTTGAAGTCTGGCGGAGGTAAAACAAAGTCTTAACACAACATAGCCTCCTGACGGATATTCAATAATGACAGGTAGGGCCTATTGCAACCCGCCTGCATTCAAGGGGATAATTGAGACACGGTGATAAATGTGCCAATCCTCAAGGAGATGCCAGATAATGGCTAAGAGCAAATCAAGCTCATTTATTGGAATACTATCCATAAACTGGATTACATTCTTGAACTATTCTCACACATATTCCCCCTGAAAGAACCAATAAAACTCTAAAGAACTCAAACTACTTAACATTAAAACAAGGAACAATTAAAAAATATTTAACATATATCACACCATAAACAAAACTGTGAGATTTGGTGGAGAATCCAGGTAGACTGCCAACTGTGATATGGTAATTGTATCACATCACAACCTCGACGCAACGTCCCATCTTGCTGGAGTTGTGGTAAGAAACATCGATATCGCAACTTTCCAGCCTATGGCACTACATGCAGTACCTTTGAAAAAGCCAACCACAATCAGCACTAAGGACTTGCGTCTGTCTCACATGCGCGGGACAGGCATAGTGCAGATGCCACTCTCAACACTCATCAGCAGTGATATAGGTACTGTACCCAAAGTCTGTATAACTAAATCGACTAGGCCTAACATATTAAATTGTTGTGTAAATGGTAAAGGTGTGAATGCATTACTAGATACTTGTTACTATATGAATAGTAACAAGTGCTTTCCACTGCAGTGTTCCACTGTAGGACACACAATACTGGATATGAACAACCAGGACAAAGCAACACGAACCACACCCTGCAGGCACAGAGCGCCTGTGGAACCTGTATACAACGACTGGACTTAAAAGTGGCGCCAGTGGGTCGCATAATTTGACGAAGTATGATTCTAACCACAACACCACGATTACAATACGTCATGCCGATCACGACAAGGATATGCTTAATCAAAATTCCATGACGGTTGATGCAGTTCCAATGGAAGTCGTTGAACATAGCCATGAAGATGATGAAGTTATGGAAAATGATTCTGTTCCAGAACAGTTTGAGATCGGTGCTGGTGCAGGTCCTGGGACCATACATGCCGTGACCATCACTTCTGATGCGGAGCACCCAACACCCACAAAACGATCCACATATCCACTATCTTTTGCAGTGAATTGGCCAAGCCTACTGGTTCAACAAGTGCTATTGATGAAGTTATACTTCCACTTGAGGTTAATTCCCTGTTATTGGAACACCAACAGGTAGACGTCATCATAGAAGATATTGCTCAAGAAACGTCCATGCCTTCTGATGATCCAGCTGTGTGCATGACACCACTGGCGCCAGAGCCGTCCGCATCATCTAGCACTCCACAACCAATTATGATATCCAGGGTTCCAGACCCGTCTGCGACATGTAGCTTGCAAGAATCAACTATGACATCTAGCGCTCAGGATCTGTCTGCAACATCTAGCATGCCAGAGTCTAGCACTCTACAGCCAATCATGACATCCAGCGGTCCAGAGCCCTCTGCGACATCTAGCACCCTACAGCCAATGATGACATCCAGCGGTCCAGAGCCCTCTGCGACATCTAGCACCCTACAGCCAATGATGACATCCAGCGGTCCAGAGCCCTCTGCGACATCTAGCACCCTACAGCCTATGATGACATACAGGGGTCCAGAGCCGTCTACGACATGTAGCTTGTCCGAATCAACTATGACATCTAGCGATCTGGATCTGTCTGCAAAACCCAGCACAACAGAGCCAAATATGACATCTAGTGCTCTAGCCGTCTGCGAAATCTAACAATCCAGAACCAACACTGGTTTCTATCACTCCAAAGCCATCTACAACATCTAGCACTCCAGGTATGTCTGCAACATCCAGCACACCAGAGCCAACTATGACATCTGGCACTCCAGAGCCATCTGCAATATCTAGTGCTCCAAACATGACCGCATCAAGGCATAAAGGAATAAGAAACACACCTGCAGTGAAGAAACTACTGCAGAAAATGCAAAAAAGGCACTCAACATTTGAAGTCAAGACTCCCAGCACCAGTACTGTTAGAACGAGGATGAGTAAAACACAAGCGGCGAAGTAGAATGTTTCTGTTATGTCTGTCAAGATCCGTATATTGAAGACCGAGAAGACCCCAAAGGACCATGGGCTGGATGTCAAAATGACGTCAGATGTCATATGTGGGGTCACTATGTGTGTGTCGGCTGGAAGAATTTCATTGGGAAAAATGTGACAAGGAAGAAATTCTTTTGTTCTCAATGTAAATCCCAGAAATGATGAAATCATCCGTAGAGTGGACCGGGGAACATTTGTAAATAGTTAAAATTTATTCTGTAAGTGTTATGGTCTCAAAAAGATTATTATTCGTCTGGTTCAGTGGTTACGGAGTTGTATAGTGAGTTGAGTTGTGTTAAACACCGAGACATCAAATCTTACTGCATTGAACAAACTTGTGGCATTGTTTTTTTTTTTTTTTATGAAGATTCTATGAAGATCGATGGCATGTAATTTTTAACAATTTTTTCTCAATTGTACATCAAATGACACGATCTTTCGATTTGCAGCTACAGAGCAATACATTAACATGTTTACAAATCCTATTCAAATCACATCAAAGTACTAAATGAAAAAATGATGATGAATACAGTACATTTCATACATATTTTGACATCTGATACGATTTCTCCAATGCAATTTATATTTAGATCACAAAATTTACATATACGTTCGTTTATACAGGTGGGTGTCTACCAGTTTCAGTTTGTAAGGGTTGTATCATGAATATCGTATGCTTAACTATAGGTAAAAAGTATTTTAATACACGTCTCCACACAAATATACCCTTAATTGTACTGGTCCATCCGATCTTTTCAGATCTCTTCATCAGAATCCAGGCTTGTTATCACACTGGCATACTCTCTTTCTATTTCTAAGTATTCCTCTAAACATGTATGAAAGGACAGGTAGTCTTGTTTCACAGCCCGTTTTCCTTTTTTGTGGTGCACCTTGGATTCAAACTCTTGCGACAATTCGTGTTTCATTTCTCCATCTTGGATTAACTCTAGATTGGCTATGATGTCTTCGATTAATGTGCGCTCTTCTAGTGTTATACAAACAGTCTTCACTGTGAATGGTACAGAACACGTTTTGTCATCATTGCTGTAGTGCTCTTTGAAAGCAGGTAGATACTCTTTTCTTTTTTCAGAGGCCAGTCCAGAAAAGTTGACAGCCTCGTGGTCCAGTTTTTTTGCCAGATAACGAAGTGTGGTCTTGTGGTGCACTTGGATTCAACAGATATTCTTTCTCTCTCAGTAACGTCCTGAAGGCAAGGACTTCTTCTTCTATGTTTGGTGGTTTCCGTGCTTCTGGTGAAGGCTCTTGCAGCCCCATGTCCTGGTATGTGCGCGTCTTCAATGTGTGTAATTCATTGTAATTCGCACAAGCCGTCTGCCAGTCACGTACTAATGGTACTGACGGAAAGAAGTGTTGCACATTTTTGTTTGTTGTTTCCAGTTTGAAGTCCGGTCCTTCGCCACTGTATGGCATGCCACTAAGGTTGAATGACGTCAGCCTTCTTGCGAACTTGTGGACGTCTTCAGGCATACTGGCACGTATATGCCTCCAGATCGCGATAGATGGGGTGATTACGTGCACACCACACCTTCCCATATATAGCCAGAGCAGACTCCACAAGATCTGAACGACCAGTACGAATGCCGGCACGGTACATGAATATGCAATCTAGGAGCTCACAAATGACATCGCACATGAATGCGTAGTTGGGATTGTGCACCTCATTCATGGTGTATTTCACGACGCCACCACAAGACAAGTTGGGTTGCGTGTTTGTTTCCAACTCGTGTCGGACATGTGGGACCAACAGTTCCTTCGTGATAGCATCACGAGCAATTCGAGCTAGGGTCCATCCCTTATGGTGATCTCCTACTTTATGTGCATAGTTTTTAGCATTTACGGACACAAAATTATATATTTCTACCATGTCTTCCCAGAATACTGGCCAGACAATTTGCACAAAAGAGCGCAACATATTTATTTCAATGTGTCCTGGTCCAGGGACTAGTAGGAGCCAACCAAAATATTTGACAAATTGCACATTCTGACCAATGTGCTTACTGTTGGCATGCTTTTCTGCATCCTTTGTGCTGACACAACTGTCTCCACACTGTGGACAAAGCAAATACTTCTCGATGATCTTCATGCCCAAGCTGTAGGGTAAGCCGTCGCATGCAATGGCAAGCCATTCCCTCGTGCCTGTGTTGTATTGTTTGATACCGGCTTTTGCTCCCATTTGTCTGAACACTGTTGCGACTGCTTGAGTCGAACAGGGATTTACACTGATGGGTTGAGAGAGGTATACCTCTGGGGGAACCTCAGGGTGCTGTTCGCCCAGTTGTACATGTGATCACATTAAACCTTTTGTTTTTCATACACTACTTCACTGGGCTTTGTTTTCCCTACGTGTACACGAACATGCTGTTCTTTTCTGGAAAGGGTCTTTTTTGCCTGTCGAGCACTAAGGGCTGCCTCTCGTACTTTTGCTAGTGTACAACTTCCTTTACACTCTGGGCAAGTGCGGGCACGCTTGGGAACTCTTGTACACGCACAAGTAGGGCATGTCTTGTACTGTTTCTTCAACTCGGATTCCCGAAGATTGCCATCAACAACATCCGAGAATGTGTTGTTTGGAGAGCGCACTTGCTCTTTGACTACTTCCACCAGTAGTTTAGTTATATATGGTGCAAAATGATGATTATGCTGGACATCCCTTGCACCCCTTGTCGAACCGATCTCGGAGAGTCTGGACAGTTCTTCACCCGAGATACCCCATTTCCATGCCTCGGGTTTGAATTCGGCTTGGAACTGAATTGACCCTTGTTGGTCAATGTTGAAGAACATGACCATGGTGATCACATTGCAGTGCACAGAATTACTCAAAGTGATGTTCCACCTCCTCTGCAGGATTTGGTTGTTGTCGAAGCATCCAGGTAGGTCACACAAATCTTTAGGAATACAGCAATCAATGTGACAGAGAGGACAAGAATGATTTAACAGTAGGGTAAGACCCACTGGGGCTGCTACTCCCAACGATATCAACAACTGTCCTACTTCTACTCACATTGTATAGAAGAATAATTTCTCGGAAATGATAGGGCAGAACATGTACAGGTTTGGTGAGTGTCATACACGATTCGGTTGCTTATATGAGGTTCTAGATGTCAGAAGGCTTATTTATTGGTTGTATAGGAGTGTAAGCAATATGTCTGAGTGGACATGGATGTGAAGCGACACGGAAGAGAAATGACGTGAGTACTTTGTTACAAGTAGACAAATATTTGTTTTGCTCAATATTGAGGAGGTCCTGCTCAATATTGACCACGCTGACTGGAATGAACCAGAGCATCTTGTGAAATGCTACTTGATTCTGAATGTGCTATTGCGTAGACGATTTTCAGCTTTCTGATCCACTGACAAATTTGAAACATCAATATCATCAACATCGATGATAATGTTTGAGGTCATATTGCCAGATGTTCTGGTGAAGTTGCACTCTCTGCCACTGACGTCTAGGCACTGACGTTTCAGTCATGCCTCCGGTAATGCCCGAATTGCATCCGGGTGGTGATGGGTCATGATCTTGAGATGACACGATATTAATGCAGCCTGTGCAAAACCTCTTATTAGATGTCATTCCATGGTCTTAATTAGCCAGTTCAGCTAGTCTTTTTCTGTCATGAGCCTTGACCTTGCTTGCATGTTTCAACTCAACAGCATGTTCGTCCACTCCAAATTGTTGGTGCAATGATTTACTCGCACACTGAGGTTTGAACTTCGACATCGTTTCGGTTCTGAATAAACAAAATAAAAAAGTTTGACAAGCAATCTAGCAGTGTGGCCATATATATTTTGCATTATTTCAACCAAAACTTCAACTGAATCTTCAACCAAATGAACATTGTTATACCATCATGTCACTATATATGTATCTTGTTGTTGTTGGTTGCCAAATAAATCAAATCAAATTTGACCATGTATGTCCCAAGCATTCAAAGGAATAATTTGTCTCAGAAAACAAAATCAAAATCTAACTCCATTATATGACCTGGTAGACCTAGATTTATATAGCTGATATTCCATCAAATTGAATAAATTTCATAGGGTACGTCATGAGAACAATGGTAAAACACTGACTGGTGACCCTGCATCAGGAGATGGAAGGCTGTACGTGTCTCTCTATATTTCTGGCATAGTCCACACGATGACGAACTCCTGGTCCTGGAAATCCATATACAATGTATCCCTCTATCAATATCTTAAATTTGACCTTCAACCTCATTTTTAAGGTCGAAGCACAAAATGGCTGATATCTCACTTTTTATGTACTTTACAGCTTATGAATCAAATGTGTGTGGACATAGGAAATGATATGCTAAATATTCTCGTGAACTTGAAGATGACCTTCGACCTCATTCTCAAGGTGAAAGCAAAAAATGGCTTATAACAGTTGTCTATTACAGTCTACAGTCTTTTACAACGCAAACATCCAATCAGCGTTGAGTTGATTGGATCAGCGCCACCCCCCTACACGAACATGCATGTGTTTGGAAATTTCAAGACGCGTTCCGAAATTTACCAATGCGTGTGGCTGTTTCAATACGTTATGTAATATAGACACTTGCTCCGACCTGGTAAACTCCTGCAAACAAGGTACAGGTACACAGAGCATATCGAACATTCACATGTCATTTGACACGCGAACAACAGACAAAGATCGACACACTTAAGCATAAATACACAAATAGACGAGTCATGCACAAGTGTTTGATGAAGGACGCGAAGATAGAAGTACTGCAACAGGAGAACTATAGCCTTCGGGGCAGACTGAAGAGACTGCAAGAACAATTGGACCAATATGATCAGGGTTTGTTAATTTCCTGTAGTTTGTTGTTTCCTGTGGTGTTTATAGATTAAGTATCACAACTATATTCTGATAAGTTACTTGTCATAGCGTCTGTCGTCTATCTACCTAGCTGTATATCTAGCTACATCTGGAACGAATTTTCATACAATTTGGCTCATATATGATTTATATCATAATAAAGAAGAAAGATAATTTCTCAATTTATTTAATTCCACACGCAGTGATAGTTAGAGTTGCGGCAGCAATCTGCAACCTAAAAAATAAATTCATTAAGTGGCCAGATGTCAATAGTGAAGCACAGTCCTGATAGAATGAAGGAAGCTTTTGCAGAGCAGTGTCGCATTGAAAGTGAGCTGTCAATGAAATAACGTCACAAGTATTATGGTCATTAGGAAGTAATGTTCATTGTATGTGTGCTAAATTGCCGTTGAAATGATTATCATTGCGTTTCTAGTTGTGATTGGTGCTATTGATGGGACCCATGTACGATTGACAATCACACCTGGGGCTGATGCCGATTATATAAATCGTAAAGGATACCCTTCTGTGCAGTTACAGGTATACATAGTATATATTTCTGTCATTTTCACTCAGTAACCCATATCTCAATTTATCCAGACCAATACATGTAGTACGTTTTTCAATGATGACGTAATGTATGTAATTTGCTTGACAACCTTAGACTGAATGAGATACACTTATATCCAAACCCTTACTCAGCATGGGAGACAGGTCATAGAGTGCGAGATTTTGTACATGTACCGGCATGTTTGCAGTGGTTTAGCGTCAGAGTACCTAATCATCGACCCTCTTCCTAATCCTCGACCCCTGCAAATGGCTGGACAAAACTTCAATAAACTAAAATGTGAAATGTGCTGAAATGTGTATTAGAAGTACTTTCAATGTGGTTATTGTCAGATGCCTGTTTTGCACAGCTGTTTGGCAGTGTTTGCAGGGGTCGATGATTAAGGACAGGGTCGATGAATACCCCGATGATACACAGTTACGGTGGGCGATAAAATGTGTAAGTATCCGTGGTTTACCCAATATCAAATAGGTTCAGTGGGAAGATGAGCACCTTAAGATTTCATATGGTCCCGTATATTTCCGTTATAAAATAATGCTGGTAATTAGATCTAGACAAGTGTAGTTAATTCGTCTATTCTTAGCTAAATGTGACATTATTTTCCACAAACCTGTCGGAACATTTTCCCTCTGCCATTTTGAAAATCCGAGTGAACCGCGCTAACATGGAGATTCGTTGAGACACGAGCAGATCATACCACGTGACTGACGATCTTGCTGTTCGGTTGGGCAATCGGATCAAGCCGACCAGTCCGATTGCTGAATCGAATACGCCCTTTATGACCTCAAGCTCAATAACTATGAACGGAGAGAGTGATAACAGAGTCGGCAGTCCATCTCTTCTCTGTGTCTATAGTAATATGTCATACTTCCACTGCCACCCGGGCATTTATTAATGACACTTGTCAAGTTGTAATAACCTGCTAGTTATACATGTACATGTTATATTTGCAGACAGAATTCATACACCAAAAAAATCCCACTCCCACAGGCCGGGAACCAGAATGTGCATGTACCGATAGAATGAATATGATGACCAGATCACGCAGATGATCCCGCAGTATTGCAAGAAGTAGAACTTCCACTTAGCTTAGTTGAATAATCTGTTATAAAATAATACACTAAGTATTACACCAAGTTGTTTTCTTCAATTTTTATGAAGAATACACCAAGTTATTTTCTTCAATTTTTATGAAGACTTACAATACATGTATAGGCCTATGAACATGTATATTCTCATGATTATGGTAATGACCATGTCCACATGATCACCACTTTCAGGTACATGATATCCATGGAAAACAAAACTAAAAATTATAATTATGATGCAAACACCCTACAATACCGTGTTGTACATGAAACAATACAGGGCATGAATTTCAATTGCCCCCCCCCCCCCCCCACGCTCACCCACATGCCGGCTTTAGCAGTTACCAGTGGACTCGATGTGCATCGTGTGACCATTCTTGCTGCAATGCCTGCATGCACTTGACTGGCTCGCCTTATAATGGGAGCAAGCGACGGAAATGTCCGACGGTGGTTCGACAGTTCTCGGCAACGGTCATCAAACTGAGCCACGGACTTGCACCGCGTGAACAGGCGGGTGCTGTTCGTGACGAAATTTTTTTCACCATATTATGTGGTTTAAAAGCTCATCCTGCAGCTTTAATTCTGCAATTTTAGGGGCTGAATTTAGGGGCTGACATTGACCCCAAACATAATGCATGTGTATTGAGCTATATGGAATTTCAACTTACATCAAGGGGATGTAAATTACAAATAAAAAAAAACACATTTTTTTGTGTCGGGATATATATTAGTGCTATAGAAAAATACCAGAATACACGTACATGTGAGTAGTGTCACACACACAAAATAATTTGATTGTTATAGCACGGCATGTGTGAAATACATACATATGGGCAAACATAGAAAATCGAGGGGTACATATCTGTAATGGTTAACACAGTTTGTAAGCTAGGTAAGAATCCAACATAAGATGGCGATATCACCTAGAGGGGTGAGATATATGTAATCGACTTCACACAGTAAAGATATACTGCTGATGCAATCAGCATAACGTGTTCATAGTATCAGTAATATACATGTACACTGTGTCTTTACCAATTCGCTAAGTATTATTTGGAATCACAATAGATGTAAACATAATGAGCCAAACCATGTCAATGTATGCGACTGATTAAGTACTTTACACCTTCTATTGCTTTCGGGTCATTATAACATTAAATTACTCATTAATACTGTAGTATTGTCGTAGTACGCTAAACCACTAAAGACGATATATTTAAGTTCTATATTCTTCAGATTCTGTTCATTTTGTAGCACAGGGCTGCGCATATTAATTGATTGACATGCCATAAGCCTAGTCGTACATTTGCCATATATGGGAGCACGAAACAATGATTTGGTTAAAGCCTGGTGTGCTATTGGTTGATTCTACCATTCCATGGACGTCATTGGCTGGTTTCTTACAGCAGTCATGCACTTCTGTATTTAAACGAAATTCTTCAAAGAAAATATCATTTCTGCATCAAACATTCAAGCGTATAGAAGTGCAATTACATGCGTTACCACAAAGACCAAGTCTACAACCCAAGTATCTTAATTTCAACTGTACAACGTAAGGCCTAAAAAATTAATCTGTTTCTCGTCCTCCTATTTTTTTCAAAACTGGGTAGGGAGGGACTTTTTATTTTTTATTTTTTATTTTGCAAAAAATACCGTCCTCAGCTCAAGAGAAAATTGGGTAGGGAGGCACTTTTTTATTTTTTATTTTTGGTGGGGCGACATTTTACACATATGAAAATAAATTTGATTTATTGATTGATTAAAAAAAATTAGCCCAAAGGTTAACCTTTTCACTACTCATGGTTACGCTGCGTAACCATACCACACCCCTCCTGCTGTGCTGATGGTTACGCTGCGTAACCATAACTTTGACAACCAATGGGTGTATAGGTAATTGTCCACTGATTGTATTTAATGTTATATATACCCGAGAATGTACCTTCACGCTAAACTAGCACATACATATTGCCACCGATTGAAATTTAGAAGCTTAATTGACTGTTTAGTTAATTGAATAATTAACCTGTCATTAACCTTATGACGTCACAAGTACCGCTTAAATGGGTCGGACTACTGAAAATTTTCACTAAAACTTTAATATCCCCATAACTAATCAAGATATTGACATGCTGTGAACATGCAAAAACCCACGATAACCACTTCATCACAAATATAGAAGACTACAAGTACTCAAATAAAACATATTGGATTATATCTCATTACAAATTCGAATATGGCTGTATGATAAAGAAAATGGAAAAAGCCATCTGTTCAGTCCCCAAAACTTTTTCTTGTTTCCACGGTAACCGTTGAAATGGGGTTGAAAAGTATACTATATAGAAATAGCACACTATAATATGACTTTATTTTCACACCTAATTATTCTGAAACATATTTAAATAAAAATAATCAAACATAATAGAAAACCTATCAATTCATATATGAATCGGCTCAGTATGTAGGCTGAGGGGTGGGTCAGTAGCGAAAAGGTTAAGATAGGTTACCGGACAATTTTGGTTTGGATAATGGAAAGTAACAGACCTTGAGATTTATCAATCAAGGTTATCAGTGTGAACATTATGATCATGAGATTTACCAATCAAGGTCATCCATGTGAACTTCAATGTCACCATTACATGTACGGGTGCGGTATTTGATTTTCTATATGTTCATAATACAAAGATACGTCTGGGTGCAAGTGTATAGGCCGCTCAGGCCAATGTACACATTCTCAGTCAAACATTTGGCACTCAAGGTCATCTGAGGTCAAGTTCAAGGTCATCATTAGTTGTGCCATATATGTATTCCTATATGTTCATAATGCAAATATAAGCCTTATCTGCAAGCATTTCATCTATAGAGGCAAATCTGGGCATTTTTTTACACAGAAATGGCTGTTTTGGCCTTTTAAGGTCATCCAAGGTCAAATTCAAGGTCACCACACAAGTCGCCATATATATATGACTTTCCAATTGAAAGTGCCAATTTCTAAGCTCTATCTTCAGGCGTTCTATGAGTACAGTTCTGGCAGCTCTCATTATGAAGGAAAAAATTGCCAAAAATTTTCTAAGTCCAAAAGTTTTCAAAGGGTGAAGTTTTTTTCCCCACCTGGAAATGGCCCAAAATGGATAGTAATGCGATTTGGGGTGAAAAATTTTTTGTTCGCCGACTCGTCAAAAATTCAAAATGGCCGCCCCACGGAGACCGGCGATTCAAGGGCAACCAAACTTATACACATCACAGAGGTCCATAAGGGGAATCTTTTGAAATAAAAATCTCAAAACTGTCTGAACAGTTTTTGAGAAAATGGCCGTCAAAGTCCAAAATTGGGCACTTTTCAACAAAAATGGCCGCCATTTTGAGGAAAATGCGAAAATCAAAAAACGAAAAAAAACTTTCGTGGGAATATTTTTAGCTATTTTTGTGCAAAATTTCAGAAAAATTCGACCGTAAACTTTAAAGATAAAAATGTGGACGGACGACGGACGGACGGACGCCGGACACAACGCCATGCCAATAGGTTATCGGACCATAGGTCCGGTAACCTAAAAACACTTGCGCACAGACGCATTCAAGTCCAAATAAGTCAAGCCTTTTGAATTGAAATCATGTGTAACACATGACTTTAATGATTTCATTTCTAGAGGCTTGATTTATTTGGGCTTGAAATCTCTTGGCCGAGAACATCGGCACTACTGGTGTGCCACCATTATTGCAGTCAGCACTGACAGGATGATTCTGTGTACTAGTAGTATTATTACCAAAAACCGTCAGTTGATACTATACTGCATACCTGTAGAGGGGGCAGTTCTGGGGATAGCACTGGGGATATATTTTCATTCATAAAGTATGATTCCAATGTTCCAAAGTATGATTTAATGTTTTAATGTCGTAAAAACTGATTATTATCATGTTTTAAAGATTAAACTTGTATGTTTTTCTCTTCTGGGTTTCTAATATACATGTATTCATGTCATACATGTGAGGTCCAAGTAAATGTGTTCAGAATGAGCTCCATCATCATTTTTTTTGATAAACTAATTGATGCAATACAGCAATATTACACAACTTTTTATTTGTTCAACTTAATTTTATTTTTATATTTTGCAGTCACCGAAGATGGAGAAAATTCTTCTTTGCCCCCCGCCGAAAAAAACAAGTCTGCAGGTGATTTTCAGGTTACCGGACCAATGGCCCGATACACACCATGTTGTTGACTACATTTATATCTTTCAAGTTTACACTTCAAATTTTCTGAATTTTGTAAATAAATTGCGAAAGATAACGCAAGTGTGGGTTGGGTATTTTTTGTGTTTAATTTTCGTTTTTTCTATCCATGGCAATTTTAGAAGTATTTCAGTGTTGACCAGGAATCTGATCTTCAAATACCTTGAAAGTTTGAATCAGTCATTTTATCAGATAACAATACAATAATATTTTCTGGTAACCTATCTATTCAATGCAAATGTGATCTGCTATCAAAAATGTTACAGCTTTTTTTTTCATTTTATATTTCGCAGTTGCCAAAGATAGAGGGAACCCTTCTTTGCCACCAAAGAAGAGAGCCAAGTCTACAGGTGATTTCTACTCTTGATCACTAAACTTAATCCTCATATCTGCCTACCAATAAACGGCTCTAAGACACATAGGGATGACGACTTTCTATGTCTCCTGTGATCAGTCAATTTATATCTGAAACATAATTATACACTAATTTAACCCAATTTATCTCACAATCTGTCATATGGGTGATAATTATTGCCCAATTTTGGAAAAAATGTTGGGTCTGGTAGCTTAACACCAAAATTTCAAAATGTGTTCATGGATTCATGTTTTACCACTTGAAATCAATTCATCTGTAGGCTTAGAACACCAACAACCAACAGTGAAACAAAAAAAATTCTTGTAAAGGCCATGAAAGCATTCTTCTCGAAATGTTTCAATGATGATAGATAATAGTCATCCACATTTCTGATCTGGTGCAGTTTATTCGTTTAAGCATGATATCATGGTGCAATGACTATTTTCCCAGTGCTGCCAGAAATGGAAACTACAGGACCGACTGACCAGGAAGCATTAGAAGATTTATGGCATGCCTCCGCACAGAAGGCTGTCGCAAGCATCTTGGGCCTTCGACAGGAGGACATATCAGGAACTGGTGTTGTTACTCCTTCTGTACAACTTTCACCCATTATCACTCCTCCATCTGCACAACTCTCATCCGCTATCACTCGCCATACTACACAACTCTCATCCGCTATCGCTCCTCCTTCTGCACAACTCTCATCTGCTATCACTCCTCCTTCTGCACAACTGTCATCCGCTATCGCTCGCCCTTCTGCACAACTCTAATCCGCTATCGCTCCTCCTTCTGCACAACTCTCATCTGCTATCACTCCTCCTTCTGCACAACTCTCGTCCGCTATCGCTCCTCCTTCTGGACAACTCTCATCTGCTATCGCTCCTCTTTCTGCACAACTCTCATCCGCTATCGCTCCTCCTTCTGCACAACTCTCATATGCTATCACTCCTTCTGCACAACTCTCATCTGCTATCACTCTTCCTTCTGCACAACTCCCATGTGCTATCGCTCCTTCTTCTGCACAACTCTCATCTGCTATCGCTCCTCCTTCTGCACAACTCTCATCTGCTATCGCTCCTCCTTCTGCACAACTCTCATCTGTTATCACTCCTCCTTCTGCACAACTCTCATCCGCTATCACTCTTCCTTCTGCACAACTCTCATCTGCTATCACTCCTTCTGCACAACTCTCATCCGTTATTACTCCTCCTTCTGCACAACTCTCATCCGTTATTACTCCTCCTTCTGCACAACTCTCATCTGCTATCACTCCTCCTTCTGCACAACTCTCATCTGCTATCGCTCCTTCTTCTGCACAACTCTCATCTGTTATCACTCCTCCTTCTGCACAACTCTCATCCACTATCACTCTTCCTTCTGCACAACTCTCATCTGCTATCACTCCTTCTGCACAACTCTCATCCGTTATTACTCCTCCTTCTGCACAACTCTCATCTGCTATCACTCCTTCTGCACAACTCGCATCCGTTATTACTCCTCCTTCTGCACAACTCTCATCTGCTATCACTCTTCCTTCTGCACAACTCTCATCTGCTATCACTCCTTCTGCACAACTCGCATCCGTTATTACTCCTCCTTCTGCACAACTCTCATCCGCTATCGCTCCTCCTTCTGCACAACTATCATCCACTATCGCTCCTCCTTCTGCACAACTCTCATCTGCTATCACTCCTCCTGCACAACTCTCATCCGCTATCACTCTTCCTTTTGCACAACTCTCATCTGCTATCACTCCTCCTTCTGCACAACTCTCATCCGCTATCACTCTTCCTTCTGCACAACTCTCTTCTGCTATCGCTCCTCCTTCTGCACAACTCTCATCTGCTATCACTCCTCCTTCTGCACAACTCTCATCTGCTATCACTCTTCCTTCTACACAACTCTCATCTGCTATCACTCCTTCTGCACAACTCGCATCCGTTATCACTCCTCCTTCTGCACAACTCTCATCTGCTATCACTCTTCCTTCTGCACAACTCTCATCTGCTATCACTCCTTCTGCACAACTCGCATCCGTTATTACTCCTCCTTCTGCACAACTCTCATCCGCTATCGCTCCTCCTTCTGCACAACTATCATCCACTATCGCTCCTCCTTCTGCACAACTCTCATCCGCTATCGCTCCTCCTTCTGCACAACTCTCATCCGCTATCGCTCCTCCTGCTGCACAACTCTCATCCGCTATCGCTCCTCCTTCTGCACAACTATCATCTACTATCGCTTCTCCTCCTGCACAACTTTCATCCACTATCACTCCTCCTGCACAACTCTCAAACGCCCCTATTCCGAATCATAGATTTTCTGAAGACCAATTTACAAGCTCATGCCCCCCCCCCTTCCACCACGAAATGTACAGCACCAGCATGGCTGTAGGGGGAGCCTACAGTGATTTGCTGGATGATGAGCATAGTGGGTATTTTGAGCCCCCCAGAACCTCAACCCCTTTTCGATCATCCAGTGCCTCAACCCAAAACACCTCTCCTGAATTCAACCTGGAAGTCCCCCCTGTCGAAGGTTCTCAGAGTCATTCTTGCTGCCAGCACTTGCATGCAGAGGTGCAAGTCCTCCACAGGCAGATTAATTGAATACCTTGATGTACAAGGTAAGGGTTCATCAACTTCTTTCACAGTTCTTGAGTGCACAATCTATGTTGAAATATTGTCAAAACATTTGATAATAACCTAAGTCACATTATTGTTTTAAGGATGGTTCGATAACATATTGGGATGGCATGGCCTCTAGCATCTGGCCATCATCTACTGTTCATTTACATGACTAAAAAGTTAGCAGTCAAATCTTCCTGAAATTCAGAACAAAAATGACTGAAATCACCCATTCAAATGAGAAGTCATTTCCTGAGATACATAAAACATAATGTACATGTGATATATAGTAGATAATTCATGATAGAAATACTATGGTTCTGGGCATGTTACGACATATCTATTTGCTCAAAGCTTTTTATAGTCGAACTGCATCTCCTTATTTTGTGAGAATCTTTTTGATATTTTTGGATAATTTTCTGAAAAAAATACCTGGAGGTTTCATTGATGACCTTATAATCTTCAGTATACATGTATATATATTTGACCTTCAATGACCTTGAAAGCTCAGAATAGCCATTCCGAAAACTAAAGCCGACCAGTTTAGGACAGAATAATTAAAGATAGAACTTGAATAATCATGCAATTGGCACAATCAATAGGAAAGGCATCATATTGTGATTACAATCATGAGTTTCAAATCAACCTTCAATGACCTTGCAAGATTAACATATTTTTAGTTGAAAAAGGGACTTTTTGTCCAGTGAGCTTCTTAGATTTTGGGCTAATTTTATATTTATGGATTGTGTACAGTGCATGCATGTATTATGATGACTTTTACCTTTTCAGAGAGAAACTGGGCCCAATACGAACAATGAGTTTGAACTTGAGGGAGAGAACAGGAGTGAACCGTTGACTGACCATGTTCAATCAACAAAGGTACAAGTTCAGGTGTATGATGAGCATGGTAGATATATGATGTGTGAACATTAATGTATGTCTACAGTCAAGTAAAGGAATCCTTTTCAAGTGAACCTGCGTCAAATATGATGTAGTCACAGGAAGTGTAAGAAGACACTAATCCGTTTCAGTGACAAAACCAGTTTCAGTGACAAAACCAAAAGGACAAGGAGAAACAACGTACACCACCGGCTATTTGTGACCTGGACACATTTCCTATTTAAAAAAACTTTGTTTTGAACACCTGCTTGCTCACAGTTCAAATGAGAGTTGAGAGTTGACATTATATCATCATATACATGTATTGTCTTGCAGACCACACTTCAAGAGATTGTTAATACCTCCCCCAACCTCTCTGAAGCAGTCAAGCGGACCCTGTTGGAGGCCTTCACAGTGGAGGAGCTCGTCACCAGCTCCTTGTTGGGGCAAAAACCCAACAAGAAAGCAACTGCGAAAACGGCCCTCAATGCCAAGAAGAGAGAGATGGTGGAAGGTAAATTGTAGTGCTATCTCATAAACTGTCAAGAGAATATTGAAGTAATACATATTTCTTTAAAATAGTCATGCAAGTGTATGTTACGGACCAATTATAATGAGCTCTGAAAAAAAGTGAAAAGCCAAAGCAACCCGCCTCATATCACAATCAGTAAATTATCGTGGGAATTTGGCAGTGTTTTTGAAGAACCAGGACGGGAGCATTCTTCTGTATTCATGATTGTTGCTTTAATGTCGTTCCGAGTAAAGCAAAATTGCATATAAAATTTGCCTACCATTGATCTCCAACTCATTGTTTATACATGTACTAGTACGTGCCATGTTTGGCAGCACTCACTTTTCTTTTTTTATATGTGATAGGGCTGTTGACTACGAAGTTTATGGTGCCATTGTCTTGTGTAAGACAGAAAATCAGGGACAGGCTGAAATTGATGCGCAGGGCTCATCTTCATACTGATGGTGAGAACTACAGTTCTGAGAGACATTAATTGTATAATATTTGTTGTTTCTTTTTTGTCTACATTCTATTTATTTTTGTATTCTTTTTTTACACTGCGAAGCGAGAAACAAGATAAATTGTGAATATGGTAGATACAATAATATGACCCTAAGATCTGGTTATATATCTTAAAACATATGAACTGTATGCCATGTACATGTCCTACTGCCATTTGAATTGTCATTTTGAATGAACTAATATATGTATGATTGTACATGTATTCTCAACATATTTAGCAAGATTTTGGAATACAGACTTACATAATATCTTTATCATGATTTCATTAACATCATGTCATTGTTCAATTGCTTTCAACAATCATAGCACTCTGTATATAACATGTATGAATTTGTCTAAATTGGTTAGTACATGTGACTGTCACAGAAGGGCAGCGAAAAAATATAAAGTAGACATGGTGGAAGGTTAGAGTATCTAAAATAGAATTCAATGGTTACACATGATACCATATGGGTACCATACTATAATGTTTGTGCAATGTAACAGTAACATGAAGTTAACTTATATTATTGTTCATGGTTATATTCAATGTATCGCACCAGTGAATTGAACACAAATGTTCAACATTACAATGATTTGCAGCAGTGAACACAAGTGGTATGTACATTCATGTTTGCTACAGTGGAAGTTTTGATCAAATTTCGTAATAAAAAAAAACGATTACATTTAAATTGTGTTATGAATTCGATGTTATGATTCATGCTCAACATGATTTTAAAAAAAAATTGAATTTATTGAATTCATTGTCACCATATACTAGTGATTGCTACTTTACTGTATTAACTTTTCTTTTTATGGAATGGTCACCCCAGGCTGGCTACAACTGGGTACTGACCATACGATAGTCCTGCCCAACACCTAGCCTCAAACATGGACAATTCCAGGGAACACACTGACCATGGATTATTCTGGAACATCGCGGACACTGTCTGTGTCGTCACAGCAGGGTTACAAGGAAATCCTTGGTTGTCCGAGCATACTCCAGGTTGACCGAGCTTGTCCAAGGTTACCTGATGGTGTCCTAGCTTGTCCAGGGTTGTCCGAAGGAGTCTGAGTTTGTCCAAGGTTTCCCGAAGGTCTGAGCTTGTCCAAGGTTACCCGAAGGAGTCCGAGTTTGTCCAAGGTTGCCCAAAAATCTGAGTCTGTCCAAGGTTTATGCCTGTCAGCATGTCAGTCCGAGCTGAGCCTGGAGGCTGTCATGTCGGGGTTGTCCCAGCTTGTCCAAGGTTTTTCGACATTGTCCACGGTCACCGGAGCTGGTTTAAACCCAGGTTGTCTCAGATTGTCATACAATGTTTCTGAAGAATCTCAGCTTTTCTTTTATCCTAGGATTATCCAAGGACATCCATGGATTCACAGGACTCAGAACAGATTTTAGGACCCAGGATTATCCCAGGATGTCCCAGGATTCTCCCAGGTTTTCATATTCCAATACCATCCCTGGTTGTCCTTGGTCGTCCCTGGTTTCCAATCCTGGGATAATCCTGGGATTCCACAACCCTTCAATCCTAGGATAAGCTTGGATAATCCCAGGACAATCCGAGGATATTTTATACAATTTTCACAGGGGTAGCTCTTAAACTAATTTATTGGTATTGCAATCCTTAAGATGTTTGGTATTTTATTACCATGTTCCCAGTCATCATTTGATGCAGGTTGAAACAAAATGCCTCCAAGGCATCCATAGGCCTTGACGTCTAGTTCAATCACAAACAAAGCACAACTTGCCTGAACTGACAATTACATGCTAACATTCGGTTAACCACGCACACCCCTTCTAGCCAATTATCAATTCAACCATCCAGCTCGTTTACACGGACAAAATACAGTAATTTAAATGTCGGTGTGCCAATAAACGAGAAAATTAAAAGCTAAATTTTGGAAAAATTTTTGCTGAAGGAATGATCCTCTGACTGCAAGTTCACATATCATGGAACATAACGGATGTTATTTACCAGGAATTGTGTTCCCAGCCATATCTGGAAATGAAAAATAAAAACTAACCAAACCAAAATGCCTCGAAAACACGTTTAGGCCTGGATCAACGTCTAGCTTGTTCTATAGACTAGAACATAATAGTTCCTCAATCTGTGATGTTCATAGAACATGATAGTTCCTCAAACTGTGATGTTCATTCATTATGCCCATTCCAGATGGCCCAGGCTCCCAGCACATCGTGGAACATTGCAAAGATGGTGCAAGTGCGCCAGTCAGCACCCTACAAGGCACCCCTGAAAGTCAAGATCATCAAGGTGGACCCAGAGGACCGGAGCAAATTCACAGTTGCGGACTCTTCAGCAGCAATCAGAGTCGTCTGCTACAGCGATGACCTCAAAGCCAAGGTTTCCGAAGGAATGTTTGTCATGATGGTCAATTACAGCTATAGCTATGGCCAAATTCTGTTGAAGGATTCATCCCGTATGGGTGCCACTTCCACTTTCAAAGTTCCGCAGAGATACCAAGACGAAGCAGCTGCCATCATCCGGCCCCCGGCCACCCCAATTTCTCCAATCAAGGAGGTTCTAAAAATGAAAGAGAAAACACCTGTGTCACTGGTCAGATCAGTCGTTGAGGAAGGTGTAAATGTTTTTTTTTAATAGTATAGAAAAGCTCCCTAGCAACCATAGTCTCAAACTGTAATCACACTTCTCTGTAATAATGAGGTTATTGAGAACAATTGACACATTGTCATGATATAGAGTACTTGCATGTTTCGAAATGTCTTGGCAGCAATATACAGTGCTGTTCGTGCTGAAGGTACCAGAGCAAGCTAGCTTTCATACTGAGCATCGGGCCGCCACGCACCTATCTTCAGGACGGCCGCGACCGTCCGCACACAGGCGCGCCTAGGACGTTTTTTTCACTTTGAGTATTGTGCTTGTGAAATTGTTGGCGCAGTTGTATTTTGTGTTGTGAATAGGACACTGTCAGGACGCGGCCTGGACGCATCTTCCCGATGAATTGTGTACATTTTATGAGCGAAACTGTCTGTTGTTGGTGCGACCTGGCCGCATCCTGGTTTTCAAGTTCTTCACAGCTATTTAATAGTCTGCAGTTCGGAATTTAGACTGACCCGAATCACGTGATCGGTATTTCGCAAGATGGCGGACGGAATCGAAAAATGTGGTGATTTATCAGGTAAATTCGGAAATATCAATCATCCCACATGTGACAACAAGAACAAACAATGACATGACAGAAGCAGTGGACGACTGTTGTTTACTTGAGTTTGAGAAACCTGTTAAAATTCTGAGGAAACTATTTTTACCAGTCCAGTGCTCATGTGAAATGCCACATGACATGATGATGATGCATGTGATCGGGATTCGGGTGGGTCGATCACTCTACAGGTTGCTGACCTGTTACCGCGGCGTCCTATTACCGCGTTTGTCACTTTTTCATGTGTTGAAAACTGAAACTGAAAACTGAGAAATTGCAGACGAAAATTTGATCTATTAAAAACTAATTTTCCCCTGACATACAGAGTTCGTTTTCCTAGATTCTTGCACTCTACAAGGGGGTAGCATCAAAATAACCGCAGGCCCAAAACAACTGCCATTGTAATATTGTATATCTAGGCCTATTTGACAGGTCATGGATCACCGCAGTTCTAGGTACGGGCCTAGATCTAAGGACGTCCTTAGATCGAGGGACAGGCGTCCTTCGTTCTAGAATTCACCAGAAATTTCGTTGGCGAATGGGACTGCCTGTCACATGCTGTCTTTAAACATGCTGTCCACAATTGATTCCTGAGCTGTAAAGTCCATAATAAGCGAGATATTGGCCTTTTTGTGCTCTGACCTTGAAACTGAGGTCAGAGGTCAAATTCAAGGTCACGAGAATATTCAGCATATGTCATTTCCTATATGTCCACAACTGATCCCTAAGCTGTAAAATCAAAAATAAGTGAGATATTAGCCAGTTTGTTCTGTGACCTTGAAAATGAGGTCAAAGGTCAAATTCAAGGTCATCAGAATATTCGGCATATATCATTTCCTATATGTCCACAATTGTCCTAAGCTGTAAAGTCGATAATGAGCGAGATATTAGACATTTTGTGCTCTGACCTTGAAACCGAGGTCAGAGGTCGAATACAAGGTCACGAGAATATTCAGCATATATCATTTCCTATATGTCCACAATTGATTCCTAGTCTCTAATCTCAATATTAAGTGAGATATCAGGCTTAATGTGTCCCATGGGAAAGTCCCATTTGGGCCGAGTTTGGGCCAAAAATGGCCCACTTCGAGCGATTCAAGGGCAACGAAATTTATACATGTCACAGGGGTACATATGAGGAGTGTTATGCATCAATAAGGAAAAAAAATACTGAAAAGGTTTGGAGAAAACGACCGTCAAAGTCCAAAATTGGCCATTTTCGACGAGAACGGCCGCTCTGACCTTGAAACTGAGGGCAGAGGTCAAATTCAAGGTCACGAGAATATTCAGCATATATCATTTCCTATATGTTCACAATTGATTCTTAGTCTCTAATCTCAATTTTAAGGGAGATATTAGGCTTAATGTATCCCATTATAAAGCATAGGAGAATTTAACATGAGAAAGTCCCATTTGGGCCGAGTTTGGGCCCAAAATGGCCCACTTCGAGCGATTCAAGGGCAACAAAATTTTATACATGTCACAGGGGTACATAGGGGGAGTGTTATGCATCAATAAGAAAAAAAGTTACTGAACAGATTTTGAGAAAATGACCGTCAAATTCCAATATTGGCCATTTTTCGACGAAAATGGCCGCCATTTTGAAAAAAATGCGAAAATCAAAAAACTAAAAAATACCTCCCTCTCGAAATACTTTTAGGCATTTTTGTGCAAAATTTGAGAGAAAACCGATCGTAAACTTTAAAGATAAAATTGTTGACGGACGGACGGACGACGGACGCAACGCCATGGCAATAAGTTATTGGACCATAGGTCCGGTAACCTAAAAATGGCTAATATCTTGCTTCTCTATTGATTTAATAGTTTGGGAACCAATTATGGACATATGGAAAATGATATACAGTGAATATTTTGATGACCTTGAATTTGACTTTGACATTATTTTCAAGATCAGAGCACCAAATGGCTAATATCTTGCTCATCATCAACTTCAGGGATAGGAATCAATTGGGGATGTACTAGAAATGATATGCTGAATATTCTCGTGACCTTGAATTGACCAATGACCTTATTTTCAAGGTCATGGGACAAAAGGCTAATATCTAAAATATATATTGTCCGGTAACCTTTCTTAGCCCTTGGGCTAATTTTTGGATTATTTCTTGCATTTTATGGACTTTTAGCATGTGTAAGTACTGCGAGAAAATGTCACATCTCGCCTAAAGGCTCAATCTGCACTTGGGGTGACTCGTGCTGAGAAAAACCCATCTCGCACTCCAAACGATGCCGTAGTAATCAGACCAAACCCGATAATAGGACGCCGCGGTAATAGGTCGGCGACCTGTATGGCTGTAATGGGCGTTCTCTTCAATCCCTTGCCGCGAATTGCACTTTTTGGCACGTCGCTCAGCTGCGTCGTCCAATTAACCTTTCGTTTGATTGTCAATATGTTGAACACCAGTCAGGGTCATTGATTGACATTACGTGGGTTTTTTTTTCTTCATGATTTGTTCAACAGTTTTTAGGATGCTAGTAAATGTCTCGAATGATAATATTTCGACAGGGTCACGAACAGCCTGCACATTGAAAATTTTTAGTTCTGATATTTTGTGAGCTCATGAATAGGCTAGCATGGGCCAGGTTTTTATTTCGTTACACATAGATCTGTAGTCTGAGCCTACACATTTCTTTTTTTTGAGAATCCTGACATCGGCAGACCTAGTTGGGAAGTTTTGAGTTATTTGGGAAGTTCTGGGTGATAGACCGCATCCAATTTATGTAGACAAACTCAACTCAAAGCGAAAGCCAGCATATATTATAAAAAAATCTGGGCAGGATGTCTCAAAATGATTGATTTATACCAGTGGCTCTTCCATCATGATTACAGTATGTCATGCCATTTCAATTCCTTCACTTTTAGGTCCTACTGCCATGGATGAAGCTGAAACTGTCGCACGAAACACTAAGATGTCAAAGTTCCTTGTTGGACAAGAGGTTCAGGTTCTGGACGTTGAGGTTGGAGTGTGGTACAGGGGCATCCTCAAGGAGATCGACAAACACTTACAAAAAGCACTTGTTCAGTACACAGGGTTGAAAAACATGTGTGAATATCACGACTTAGGTAACTTTTACCTTAATGACTATTTATCGGGACTTATGGTGTTTTTGGCTGCTTTAATTCTTGCCATTTCTTTTCCGGATGATACTCACGAATGGCCTGACCGATCTTCTCGAATTTTTGGAATGTTCCCACTTCAGTTCAGTTTCACAATTGGAAATCCAACAAAATTAACTGTGTCACAGAAATACAAGCACAATAATAGGAGCTGTCATCATTTACACAAATGTACTGTCTTAAGGATGCTCATCAGTCAGGATCCATGCCTTATCAGCAGAATTCTGGTATGTTTTGTTTGGCCTATAAATCTGCAGATTGGTAAACGATTCCACTGAAAATTGTTGTGTATGTTCTATCCACGACTACAATGCTTGTCCAATGGCCATATTGAAGACCCAGTCGATATTCATACAGAAATACAAGCACAATAATAGGAGCTGTCATCATTTACACAAATGTACTGTCTTAAGGATGCTTATCAGTCAGGATCCATGCCTTATCAGCAGAATTCTGGTATGTTTTGTTTGGCCTATAACTCTGCAGTTTGGTAATGGATTGCACTGAAAATTGTTGTGTATGTTCTATCCACGACTACAATGCTTGTCCAATGGCCATATTGAAGACCCAGTCGATATTCATACAGATCCTGAACGGTATACACCGCCAATCAAATGTAACTTACATAGAGGCAGTTTAGGGTACAGTTTCTTGACTATGGTTAGATTACCTATCATAGAACAATAACCTACTGCCTGTTTTGGGATTTACCTAAACACTTGATGGGATTTCGATGGTGAAAATAGCATGTTATGTACCATCCGCATTGAAAATACACTGGGCAAAAGAAATTGATTGTCAATCGTATTAATAACGTCTATATCCGTTGGCATTGTAAACTCAACCGCAAACAACATCAAGAATTCAGCGACTCTAATATTTTCTAAGTGCAGTATAGAACCAAAATCACAACAACACCTAATTCCTGAGTACAACGTTCTCGACAGCTGAGCATTGACGGTATTTGCCATACGAATAATCCGCTGATCTGTACTTAGCGCTTCACTGATCAGCGGCACAAGACATTTTTGAGGGATTGCAATACATGTAGATATACACATTTGCGCATCAATTTGACATGATTATCGATGGGATACCTAAAATTTAAGGGTAGGCTATTGATCACGGATATGTGCACTCGCTGCAGTTAAAAAACTACACCATGTAATGCTTCGTGTACGCAACGTAAGTTACATTTGTTCAAGCAACATTCAACTCCATTTATATACTAAGTTAGCAATAAAATCTTCAATCTCTTATTCAAGTCAGCTTCATAGATATGTACAGAATATATATTCCAAATTTCACGAAGGTTTGTCATGAAACGGCCGAGATATGAACCAAAACTGCACGTGGTATGAAACCATTGAAATTACGTGGATCGTGCTCGATACTCAATCTTAACCGGAGCCAGTCCTAGTGTGTGATTATTATTCCATTGTGTTTTGCAGATGAGTGCGTCCAAACACTGCAGGAAGAGCGGTTGCTTCCCCGGAACATGAAGGTTTCGAGACTGCAGCTCACATGCCTGATAGAAGGAGATTCAGTAACCGTGAACGAAACATTGAACCTGACTGTTCTCATTAATGACCCCCGTCTTTGCCATATATTTTGCAGTGATGGGAATATGTTTGAATATGAAAGGGTGAGTGCATGTGGGTTAGCCTGCCAAGACAAAATTGACACTGGGACTGGAAAAGGTGCGTCCCGTCGGATGAAAATAAAACGTTCAAAAAACTGTGAAAAGCAGTGATAAGGTGTCAGTCAACACGGTCAATGTAGATTCCACACATGCTGCTTCATCAAAAGTGGATCTGCATTCCTCTGCCTCGCCACATTCACAGCAGTCTGCTTCCACCACAGCCTCCCAATCCCTTGCTACAAGTCACCAGACATTCAGCTCCGAGCCGTCCTCAGGTTCTCTTGAGTCCACCATTGAACTGCAGCCCTTGACCCAGTCAAATGTCCAGCGGTGGTTCCACGCAACAACAACAAGACAAAGGGCAAGACTGCTCCCATGAAGGACAAACGTGGACAGACCTCCAAGGACAGTGGGCCGTCTACCAAAAAAAACTAAAATCTTGGCTGTTACCAAACCACCCATTGCTGAAAATAGTGTGAATGTAACAGGCCAAGCAACCAAATACACAATCAACTACTCTACAAAGAAATTATGTACGCATTTCATTGTTAGAGAAATACTCAACAGTATCATTGACAAGGTCGTATCCAACTGTGAGAAAAAAGAAAAGTGCCTGACACTCTCTGCCATTTACAATGTAGAAATGAAGGTGAACTCCATTTTACAAATCATGCAAAACTTGCACCATGCTTCACCATTTTTGTTCGACTCGACAGCTACGACTTACCCAAACCAGCCCTCACCTCATCAGGAACAACCCACTCCTGGCTCCCAGTCGTCGCTTGCTAAATCAAGTCACTCGACATTCAGCTTCGTGCCCTCATTGCAGGTGTCTGTTTCATCAGCTTTCCATAACGAGCTTTCATCACACATGTCTTCCTCCTGGTGCAGCCCCGAGCCCCCATCACATGCATCTTCCTCAGCGTTGAGGCCCGAACCCCTGTTGCAGGCATCTTCCTCAGCTCTCAGGTCTGAGCCCGTGTCGCACACGTCCACCTCAGAATTAAACTCCGAGCCTCTGTTGCAGGCATCTTCCTCAGCTCTCAGGTCTGAGCCCCTGTCGCACACGTCCACCTCAGAATTAAACACTGAGCCTCCGTTCCAGGCGTCCACCTTGGCCTTCAGTGTTGAGCCCCCATCCGACGTGTTTTCCTCAGCGCTTAGGTCCAAGCACCTGCCGCATGCTTGGTCATCGTTGCCATCCAGTTTTGAGCCCCCTTCACACGTGTCTTCCTCAGCATTCAGGCCCGAGCCCCCGTTGCGTGCTCTGTCATCGTTGCCGGTCAGCTCTGAGACCCCTTCGCATGCGCCATCGTCAGCATTCAGCCCTGAGCCCCTATCGCATGCTCGGCCATCAATGCCGTTTACCCCTGCGCCCCCATCACACGCGTCTTCCTCATCATTCAGGCCCGAGCCCCTAATGCACATGTCTTCATCAGCATTCAGGCCCGAGCCCCTAATGCACATGTCTTCATCAGCGTTCAGGCCCGAGCCCTCGTCAAACGCATCTTTCTCAGCATTGAGCTCCGAGCCTACAAATGAACCCCCCGAGCCTTCGACCTTCAGTCCCCATAGCTGAAATGGCTATGGCGAATTCAGGACTAGTGCTAACCCAGTGATGTACATGTATACTATCTATAGGTCCCCCATGAATTACTCATTTCTCATACCCTTCTTAGCTTCCAAGCGTGCACCCCACCCCCACCCCCTCCCAAAAAATGTTTTTTCCTGCCTGAAACTGTTGAAAGCATGTCTTGCTGCGACAGTCGGTCGTGTTCTTGATAATTTCTCTATGTTATAAGGTCATGTTTTTTTTTCTTTTCCCTTTTTTTGCAGTGAAGATATTTTATAATCTGCATTTTTGTTTTGGGCGACAGGGATCATGGTGCTTCGGGGAATACACCCACACAGTCGTCAGTGACTGGAGAGCTTCTAGTTGTTCCTGGTATTAACATACAATGTACAGATTATTTGATCAATGCGTGAATTTTGTTTCAGAAAATGAACAAATTCAACATTAATGAGAGGGTCCAGGTGCTAGACACCGACGTTGGTGTGTGGTATGAAGCGAATTGTCGGGCAGGCATGCACTGGTGGTGTACAAAAAAAGAATTGTCGGGCAGGCATGCACTGGTGGTGTACAAACAATTAAAAAAATCACAGTTTCTGGAAATAGGTAAACACTCTCAGTAAATATTCTAATATTGACCCTGGCCAAGTTCTAGGCTTGAAGAAATATAAATTTTGTATTGCAATTGAACTTTTTTTTTCATTTTCAGATAACTTGATTCAGCCTCTGTGTGAGGAGCGACTTCGCCGTGCAAATTGCCAGTTCCGAGACTGGAACTCACGCGGCTCATACGAGGTGACTCCATCACAGTGGACAACTGTGAGCTTGCTGAGCCAATGACTGTGCTGATGAATGATCCATTCTTGTGTCACATCTTCGCCTCTGATGGCCAGACATACAACTATGAGAACATTACCCTCGGCATCATCTTTTTTTCGGTGCCAGCCCATATCTCAGAAACAATGGCCGTTCTTATCACACTCCCCGGTTTTATTTTTTCGGCTATATCTCGGAAAGTGACGTTAGTTTCTGACTTGTCCACCTGAAGAAACCTGTCTCGGCTACTCAGGGTTAAACCGTGATTCTGCAACCATGAATCTGGTTAGTGGATACTGGATTATAAGGACTCCTCGAACTCAGCCCTGCCAATATTTGAGCATTGGTTGCAAATTGAAACATAACTGACCAATGCATCTGTTTGCGTTAATTTTTTTATTGGAGTTCAAATTGGAGCCTCACTTCGATACAGACCTTAAGTGATCGATACAAGGCATATTGCTCTACTCGTTGGATATACAGGACACTTGAGTCTTGGGTCAGTTGTACTTGTTCTATTTCGGAGATACATTTTGTCATCTTGCGACCAAAACGTCTAGTTAACAATTTTGTTGTTGGTTTTTACAGATGGTATTTGCCTCCCCAACAAGCAGAAAGGCTCATTCCAAGGAGGAGCATGCAAGTTGCGCGACTGGAGCTGACGAGACTCAAACCACCGGATCCTGTTGTTGTCGGAAACGAGGAAAGAAAAGTCTTGTTGAACGATCCTTTCCTAGGAGAACTTCTGTTAGACAACAACACGGTTGTGAAGTATGAGGAAGTGACTTCTATGGCGAAAACTGGCATCAAAAGTACCAAGGAGAAACCTTGCACCAAAAGCAGTGCAGATACACCTGGAACCAGTGGAGCAGATCAGAGAACTGGTACTGGAGGTGGAGAAGAGACGCCTGCCAGTGGAGGAGAGCAGAGAACGGACTCTGGAGGTGGAGGAGAGACGCCTACCAGTGGAGGAGAGCAGAGAACGGACACTGGAAGTGGAGGAGAGACGCCTGGTACCAGTGGAGAACAGCAGAGAACTGGCACTGGAGGTGGAGGAGAGACGCCTACCAGTGGAGGAGAGCAGAGAACGGACACTGGAGGTGGAGGAGAGACGCCTGGTACCAGTGGAGAAGAGCAGAGAACTGGCACTGGAGGTGGAGGGAAGAAAACTGGCGGCAAACACACAAAAAAAACGCACTGCAACATCAGTGGAGAAACAGCGACCAAAGCCAAACGCAAGAAACCTGCTCAGGAATCAGACACCACATCATCAACAAGTAAACAAGGAAAGACGAAGTCCATCAAAATTAAAAAGAAGGCTGCAAATATCATACAAGTTGCCAACAAGACCCACATTGATACGAGTATCAGAACACAATCACCAGTAGCAGATAAAAATGCTAAACAGAAGATGGACCAGGCGTTCGGTCGAGTTCAGTCTCACATGATCATACATGGTATTCTCAACCATGTGATTGAAAAGGTGCTAGATGATTGCGATTATCCCGTCCCCACTTCTATGCAGTTACAGACAATCGAGTCGTCAATTGAGAGAATTGAATTTTCCGTATCACAATTGAAAGCATCAGTGACACAACTTCAGTCATCCGTGGAGGGCATCATGGCTTATCTAGTGAAGAACCATGCAGTTGTTCTCGTTGACAACAACAATACATCTCTCAACTATGCTGGCAATGCGGATTGTGACATGAATTCATCCTTCACCTCCACCATCACCAATTCTGCCCTGCCTGATATCCAGATCAGCGAGTCTTCCAGACTCGAGAGTCTATGTTCCAGCCAAATCAGCGACTCAACTCCTGTTCTCAACTCGGATTCTAGGGTCACAGATGTCCCGATGAGCGGCTCATCCAGTCTTGTTTTCAACCCGGGTTCCAGCGTCACAGATGTCCAGATTGGCGGCTCATCTGCTCCTGTTTTCAACTCGGATTCCATCGTCACAGATGTCCAGATCGGCGGCTCATCTGCTCCTGTTTTCAACTCGGATTCCATCGTCACAGATGTCCAGATCGGCGGCTCATCTGCTTCTGTTTACAACCCGGGTTCCAGCGTCACAGATGTCCAGATTGGCGGCTCATTTGCTCCTGTTTTCAACCCGGGTTCCAGCGTCACAGATGTCCAGATTGGGGGCTCATCTGCTCCTGTTTTCAAACTGGGTTCCAGCGTCACAGATGTCCAGATTGCCGGCTCCTCTGTTGCACCTTTCAGCCCCTCTGGCTTCAGTAACAGAGAGATCAAGGTTGAGGGTTCATCTGGTCCTTTTCTAAGCCCTTCACGCTCCAACACCACTGATGTTCAGAGTGGTGGAATGCCTGCTCCTCCTGTCACCAGCTCTGCGACACCCCATGTGCCCATGGCCGGTCCTAGTACGCCCACCAGTATCACTTCACCCAGTAAAATGTTGAATCTCCAGTGTGCTTCCCGGTCACGCATGCACTTCGCGTGGAACTTGGTGAAAATACTATTTGACCATAAAACTTTCATGATGTCAAACATTAAGTGTGTCAAAGAAAAGGAGGCACTGGACCCCAGCAAAATGGCTGAAGTGCGCAAGCAAACGTTCAGGTATTTTCCCTTGACGCATGGGGAAACCCAATTCCAGTGCTGGAGGGCATGTGAGGTTGCGGTCGACACCGGAATAAGGATGACGCGCAACGGTTGAAGAAAAAGACAGGAGTGTCCACCATGAACTAAATCTTCCCAGAAGATGCTTGGGACAAACGTACATTGTATGCACAAAGTGAGGCAACGACCAGTTCGTTTTTTTCAGTCCTGTTATTTACTACCCATTGAGGGTTTACGTTAAATGCAATCATTTCACATTCAGAGATTTGTGCCTTTTTCATATTTCATTTTGTGAACATTTTTGTTTTTTCGCCCACATATCTGTGCATTTTGACTTACCATGTGTGCATCACGACGGTTTGGTGATCAGGTGGAAACTAGGTGGACTGCATAAAAAATATGTTCAATGGGTCGTTGTTTTCTTATTAACAGATTAAGGTGTACACCATGTACATGTATACATCGTGTATATAGATCTAGATGTAGTTAACTCAACTCCAGTTTAGTTTTGAATTTCTGGAATTAATAAAGAAGGTTTAATGATTAGGTGGAAACTAGTTTGACTTGATAAGCGTAGTAAATGAAGGAGCCACAAAAACTGAAAAATTCTGAATATATATGAGGTGCAATTCTTACTGCACAGTTTTAATTGCTATAGATACATGTTCGTGTACTGAATACAGCACACAGGTTGGTTGTCTGTATGAATGCGTGTTGGAGATTAGTCATGATGGCAACATGCATGTACACTGGGGTACAATCAATGTCATCGGCAGCAGTGGTCGTCCTCCCAGCCCAGGCGCATGGCTACCTGAAAATCAAACAAACAAAATTGTTATTTGCATGCACGTATTATGTATATCAAAGGGATGTGGTGAATTAAGACATTTTTTTGCAAAGTGTAAACATATAGTTGCGAGATTAACTGTCATATTTGTAAATAATTTCCAATATTTCAATATTTAGTCACTCGCTGAAACAATGTTACTAGTCATGGTAGTATTTCTGATGGTTGTTACATGGAATACAAGCTTAGTATTTAATTTATCCAGTGTATGATACACTTATTGACTTCTACTTGTGGCCAAAGGGTTGTTTTACAGACCCTAGAAATGCAGCAAAAGCTGCGAAGATGAGGTTATTTTTTTAATTTCTGGGGTATGTGAAATAACATATGGCTGACATGACAACATGAACAATAATCACGATAACTAACTTTCAAGTTAAGAGTCAATGTTTTATACCAGTTTGGTACGTATTCGTGGTATTATTATCACTGTAAACAACGAAGCGAATTGACGAATTGATTTATTTACTTAGGAAATACATGATATAGCGGTTGGAAGAAAATCCATGATGGCACAAAGTATTTGTAAGCTAAAACCAAGTCCGAGTCTAATATACATGTATGCGTTTCGGGCTGCGGGAAATCAGTTCAAATCACACAGATATATGATAACGTTGATTCAGTCTCCCTAATCTCATACATATGTACACGTGCACGTAGACCCACCATTATACATTCAGTACCCAGAAGCTTCTCCGTATCCGTCAATTACGACAGGCATAACTGTGTATAGGTGGTCAATGTATTTGTTGCACTGCTGAACCGTGAACCCTTCCCAGAAAGTGGTTACCCCCTTGACAAGTTCTTCCTTGTTAGTGGGCTTCACTTGTTTGCGAAGATATTGCTTAAGCTGGTGCCAAACATTTTCAATCGAATTCATATCCGGTGATTCCGAGGGGGACTTCCACCAGTTTATGCCCGAAGCTGCCATCCATGATACTTTGGATCGTTGTCTTGGAAAAAACGGTGGTGTCCTGGATACTTAGCCTGGATGAATGGTACTAGGTTTCCCAGGAGGATTTGCTGGTAAAAGTCACTGTTCATGATGCCAGTGAAGATAACGAGGGGTGTTGGGCCCCGCCGTGAAATACCGGCCCAGACCAGGATCTGCAGACCGGAAATGAAACCCAAGGCTGAAAGTAGCCATTTCTCGTCTCGCATTTTCCGACGTCATTTATATTACTATAAACGCGTTTATACTGTTTCAGTGCGTTTTTTCACGTATGTATTGCTCGTTTATGAGGTATGATGTGCATAAAACGCATTAGAACATGTAGAAACGAGTTTATACCATCCAGTGAGCATGTTTTCCCTGATGAAGCTCGCAAGTAGTGCAACTTACGCTGAATGGGTGCTTTGGTTTTGGTTTGTAGATTCCTTTCTCGTTCAATTTTCGGTAGGTTGTGACAGTATGCTGCTCAAGTTCTATTTTTGATTCATCTGTGAATATTACGTCATTGAATTCCTCGAAATTCATGACTTGCTTCAGTGCCCACATATAACGTGGAAACTTGTTTTGTTTCCTGAATTGAAACCAACAAATGATGCACAATCACTATTGGATTATACGAACATTTTACACACCTGTTGTCACCTGTATTAAAACATAGCAATACTGAGGTGTGATCGTCGTTTGGAATATGCGGTAAAAACGAAAAAAAACATCAAATACATATAGGTAGACAACAATTTCCCGATGACAGCAAAATTTCATCAAAGCTGTCCTGATTTTATCACGGGAGATTATATGTGCAAATGAGCGTTTCGATAGCATTCGGTGCAGCTGCACAGTTACTTCATCCACCACAAACATGCAGGGCATCAACATGTTGAAATACATGATTTGTGATGTTTTTTTTTACTTCCATATGGTTCCACAACACCAGCCAATGGTTACCGAATGAGTTGACAATATTTCGTCTTCTTTTGAGTCCATCCAAGCTTTCTTCTTATGTTGCACATATGTGACTGTGAAATCGTCAGCCCTGTGCGCTGTGCCAGCATATTACAGATATCTTCTGCTGTTGACTCCGGTTTGCTACTGATACACTCTTCGATATATTGCAGGTCTTCATTATTCAGTTTGGTAAGTGAAGGCTGTCGTTTTCAAACAACTTGTAGAATTTTATTAGCCCTCTTTGGCTGATGCTGAAGTTGTCGTGTGTTCTGAGCCTTTCCACGATTTTCGAGTATGAAAACCCAGCCCGTTTCAGGCGAATGACTTTATTTCTCAATACAGTCGACATCCGCATGATGTAGTTCTTGGTGAGTACATACAAGCAGTTTGGCCGTGACAAAGAGAGGCACGGTTTCGAATTTTTTTAGCTCAGCATAAATTGCATTTTCAACAGGTTCGTTTTCGCACGTTTTTCCCGTTGTGTTAAACGCAATTAGCGCTTGCGTGCGAAACGAGGCCTGAATTTTAAACGCAATTAAAACGATACGCACGCGTTTTCTTTTTTGGTCAGATTACAAACGCAATAAAGTGCTTTTCGCAGTTTTCACAAATGCATTTATCTATGAACTTTAGCGTAATTGGTACTGTACATGCATATGTAATACCCAATTAACATCTACTATACACTGTAAATACATGTATGTTTATGATTGACGTCATAAAAGTTCCCTGTTATTGATCACTATCAAGTGATACATGTTTTTAGAGAACCTGTTCATTTCAAGAAGTAACAAGTTAGTTCTTTCCTGATCAATTCTGATTAACGTTACACATAATATAACTTTACTTCATTAATGTTTTCAATAATGTTTTCAATTTTATCTCAATTCATTGGTATGTTTTTTCTGATGTTTGTTCCTAACTTTGACTCTTCTTTCAGCATCAAAACCCATCGGTTATTGATTTCCATCTGTTACAACCGTATTTTGTTCAAATAATACAATGCTCTTGTTGATATTTGTATAAGATGCTCCATACTATGATTACATGCATAGTGGTTTGAATTCTTCCTATCATTGTCTTATTTATTGCTGCCTTTGTACACACCATAACAGTAGCTTTGAGCATTGAATATGGACTCTACATTTTACAACGAGATGTAGTGTAAGAACCACTATGGGGATGTCAAAGTCCGTAAATATTTGAACACCTATATTATAAAAGATGATCCAGAAAAGAAGATGTTGACAATTTAGCCATTGTATGACCTTGAAAACCACCTACATCGCTCAATGGTCAGGCAAGGCATACTTTCTGTGACCCAAGGTTAAAGGTCAAAGTCAAGGTCGCACTAAATGTGAAAATATCGAAAATGGCTGTAGATTTGATTCTATTTGACATAGAAACTTCAGATTTGGTTCATTGGATAGCTACTCAGAAGGTTTATCATGTGTGACCATTGATCTTGAACTCTGACCTTGAGATTTTGACCACCACTCAAGATGGTGCATTGATCTTAGTACTTGTCGTCATTATGACGTCAAATATGATTTTTCTCAAATTGAAATTCTGCCTCTTACGTGTCAGATATACAGTTAAAATATTTCTTGTAATGTCTATGCCCAAATAGCATGTTGTCCAATATAACCTGCAAAATTTCAGGGTCACATCTCAAAGGTCAAGGTCAGGATCGGTTCAGTAAACATTTTGTCAAGCTTACAACCTATGATCGCTGGTTTGTTTGTTTGCTTGTACGCCCTCTAGCATCCACAATTCTTCATTGAATTCTTCCAAAATTTGTGTGCATATTCTCTAGGATAATGGCCAGAAAACGTCCTATTTTGGAGTGTCTAGGTCAAAGGTCAAGGTCAAGGTCACACAAAATGTCCAAAACACGTAAGTGGCCATAACTCCAATTCTATTCGTCCTAGAGACTTTGAACCAAGTTCATTTTGTAGATATACTCGAGTTCTATCTTCCATGACCTTGACCTTGACATTTGACCTTGACAAGTTCGCCATGAGGTGAAAGTCAAGGTCAAGTACGAAGGTCAGCGCATCATATCGAGTATTATATCGTTGGAAAGGTCTTTAGCCCCTGGTTCCAATGATATCTTATTTTCGACGCTGCGATGTATACTGATGTCACAATGACGTCATAAACGTTAAATTTCCGAAATTTCAAAAAGCCATAACAGCGTCAATACTGTATGGAATAAAATGAAAACGATCGTCCAAAAACGATCGTGAACGGTCGCTTCCATTTAACAAAAGACGACTTGAGGTCGTATACGATCGCTTACGACATTGTATACGATCGTTTTATACCAGCATTTTACACAGGCCGCGGGCCAAACCAAAACAACAACAACAACAACCACAGGTGACCACGTGGACCTGTCAAATGTTCTCACGACTTTGACAGCCGCAATATCGGCAACCAAAGGCAGCAACAACGCCGTGGGAAGAGAGGTCCAACCGGACAAATACAAAGCGGGTGACAACGCTACACAGTGGCTCTCTCTCCATAAGACTTTCGCCAATCTGAGAGAGTGGACACATGAAACCAGAGCCGTCTCATTCCCCTTCTACCTTGCGACAGGGTGAAATACTGGTATCATGCACTGCCAGACAACACCAAAAGCAGTTGGGAGAAGCTTGCCCCAGCTTTCCTGGAGGCATATACCTTGACAAAGCCGGAACAACATGCAAGGCTGCAAGTCCTCATGCAGCGAAAGCAACAACCGGACGAGACAGTCACCAACTACCTGGAAGACATGGCCAGGGACTGCAACATCATCGGTCGAACAGAGGATCAGACCATAGAGCTGGCACTTCAGGGCCTAAAGCCAGCCATCAAGATGCAGGTGCTCATACGGGACGTAGCAACCTTCGCTGACCTCAAGCACTTTGCAGCCGTGGTGGAGAGCAGCCTGGAGCCGCACTGCGACAACAAGCAGCGATCGGTCAACACCGCCACTTCAACTCCGCCCGAGGATGGCCTCGCCGCGCATGATCTCGCGATGTCTGGGAAGCTGGACAACTTCGCGTGACGCTTCGACCAAACACAGAGGCAAGGCAAGCAACCTCTCGAGGACCCGCAGCAGCCGTCCACGAGCAAGCGCACCCACCTGCAGACAAACACGACTAAAAATGGCATGTGCGATCGGTGTGGCTATGCACCACACTCAGAGAATCAGAAATGATCAGCGATTGGCAAGATCTGTGTAATTTGTCGTAAGCGTAACCATTTCGCCAGTGTCTGTAGGGCCACCTCAACTCAAAGCTTCCAAAAGTCCAATGAATAGGGACGCAAGTCTGCCCTCAAACCAGGCAGGCAACATCTGAAGAAAATATCTTCCAAACCTGACCTGTATCGAGCTGCTGACATGGCAAAACCAATATTGTCTGTGAATCTTTCTAAAGATAAATACAACCGCCTGAGATGCGCCATAAATGACAAAGGTGTATTAGCCCTGTTAGACACAGGAGCCTCTGTATCATGTTTGTCGAGTAGAATGTTTAACATCATCAATAATGCATTGAAGTACCAGTTGACCCAAACTGCTGTAAACTCTGTTGTGGGTGTTGGTGGTAGCACAGTCGAAGTTCTTGCCCAAGTAAATTTGCCAGTTAAAGTCTGCGATCTGCATTGTGGCAGAACTTCCATGTGCTCTCCGACCAGCACCAACCAGAGGTAATTCTCCGTGAAAAAATGCCTCCAAGATCAGTCTGCGTCTTGGGACTTCACGTCCAATGTGGTTACTTTACAGAAAGGTATGGTTCCGACAAGCTTAGAAAGATCAACAAACAATCAGGTGTGTTCTGTTAAAACTGTAAATGAAGTTGTTGTACCAGGACACAGTGAAATTTTTTCACCGGTATCTATCAATGGTAAAACAAAAGGTATCACTAATAATGTTGGTATAATACAGCCCAAAATCTTCCGCTGATGAAAAAAAAAAAAAACTCGAGGTCGTCCGATGAGGCTTCAGGGAGTCCAGATGAAGCCACTATGCACAGCACCAAAAGGAATTTCCACAGCAAAATTCAAGGATCTCCTTTCTACGGAAGAGGATTAAGGCCACCAAACTAAAAGTTATTTATTCTATTTGTCGACTTACGTAACTCAATAAATTGACTTACGTAACTCGATAAATCGACACACGTATCTCGATAAATCGACTTACGTATCTCGACAAATCGACTTACGCTTGTAATGAACGGCACATACTGTCTTTGCGTGTCGCCAGAAAGCAATGTTACTGTCACGATAGACACAGGCGACACATTTATCATGCCAATATCGAGTCCCAGGAATCTAATAGAAAGAAACTCAAGGATGTTTTGGGCGTGTTCACGCGCGAAATAGACGTTGTGAGGGCAGGGATCCAGTTTTTCTACGCCAACCGAACAGTCATCGACAGCAATTCCTTCCAAGGTCTCAAAATATCTGGATCAAGCCAAGTTCAACATGATTGCCTCAGCTGGGGCAGAGGTCCTCCACATCTCAGACGTGGCGAAGTTCCGGAGCGCGGTGTGCGTAAAAAAGTATCAAAGTTACCGGCAATCTGTGTGCAACAATCATGGAAGAACCATGAAGCTGGATAATTGATTCTGATGAAAAAAATTATGAGACTAGACAAAGAGTTGTGTTATTGGTTTAAGCTCATTCGATGTTAATGCTCAGATGTTGAGGCTCAGTTGTTAAGACTTGTTGTTAAGGCTCAGTCTGATAAGGCGCCAACCTATCAGGTGGATAAACTTATTGACATAAATTGTTTTATCTTATTGATTTAAGCTCATTCCATGTTAATACCACACGAATGTGATGCTCAAAACCATACATTACATGTATGTAATTTTTCAGCCAATGATTGAGTAACATTGCTCTACGTTTCTGCACAATGCGCATTGTTTTGTGTGAGCTCATTTTAACTGTTAAATCCAGTATTTGCACCTTTCATGAGAAAGTGACTAGTTAAATTCTTATCTTCTATTTTGATAGGGATAGTATTCCTATTTTGTTATCAGGTAACTGTTGTACTTGTCCAGTATTTCATTCAGTTTCATTTGATGGATGGTATTCCTACTGTATAAGTCATTGGATGGTATTCCTATTGAATAAAAGTTACTGGATCGGCAGATGATTGTATTCGTTTGCAAAATTAGTTTGTAGAGTGGATGAGGTACATGTACCTTGGATTCTGAATATCTGCTGGAGGGAGAGATTCTGAATATCGGTGGTGTGAAACTATTACAAGGTTGTATGTCATGTCCAGTTACAGACTTGCAAACTTTTAGTTCCTACCTACCAATATTAGGACTGGTGAAAGTTGGTGGATGAGGAACAGGGGTTGTGGTGTATGATTTTCATACGTAGTAGAAAACGACATTTTACTACGTAGTAAAATACAACATTTTCAATATGTAGTACGTAGTTGAAAACAACATTTATGACGTCGTAGAAAACGACATTTTACGATGTTGTAGAAAACGACGTTTTACGACATTGTAGAAAGCAACATTTACAACGTTGTAGAAAACAACATTTTTTGATGTATTCTGTCACAAGATACCACACGACCAAATTCGATCGTAAACGGTCGCTGCCATCTAACCAAAGACGACTTGATGTCGTAAACGATCGTTTACTACATGGTATACGATCGTTTTATATCAGCATTTTTAAACATGGATGCTGGCCAAGGTTCAGTCCTACAGCTTTCCTCCCCACTGACCCCCCCCTCCCCTCCCCCCTCCCCCCCCCCCAAACACACACACACTATTTAGATGCCATACTCTGACTGTAGGGTCAGTGCCTTTGGTCAGTACCAGAGTACAGCGGGCGGGTACGCGATGACCTCAAATAAATCAGGTGATGCTGGGCATTTCGATGCTTTCTGAACAGTTCTCCACAAACAGATTGCTACATTTTGGAAATCATCCGAAATTCTGCACTTTTGCAGCATCATATACAGAAATCAAGAGCACAGCATAATGTACTATTCACTGAATACATTTTAGGTGAACAAGGTGATTTTATCCAGTAACAAATAACATATAAACTGTGATGCACACGCGAACATGTTTATGACATGGTTTTCCCGTCTTCAGTCTGTATGTCCCGGTCTGTATGTCCCGGTAATCATGGCATCTATGGGCGGAAATAAATGTACAGGGCAATATGACCGCACTTTGGGCACAGTGATATCCTACCATTAGGCTATATGTACCAACTGATCATGATAATGTGAAAATGATAGTTTTCCCAAGTTGATGTGTTACTATGGCCATAAAACAAGTCTAGACAAACAACAAGCATTGTGGGGTTTTTCTAAAACCTTTGCGTGATGAGAAATACACGTGCATTGTACAAGGACGGCTTCATATAAACCGTACATACATGCACAAGCAAACCACAAATTATTATTCTTATTATCATTATTAGTAGGAGTAGCAATGGTAGCATTGGTATCGATATGCAAACCTCTAATTGCTAATTACTGTGATACTGTCACCAGAGCATGGAATGAATACATGTAGATGGATTATCAAGTAAACTGTGCAGCACATGTAAATTCTATCAATATTTCATTGCAGAAAATGAAAGCTTTCAAGAACGTAATGAACTGCAAAGCTATAGGCCTTCCTGCCGGAAAGAGACCTAATCACGAAAGGTTTGTACTATGCAATATGATTTTGTGGAATTTGTCGCCACATGGTGTCGCCACACAACAGTGTGTGTTTTATTGTTTATGTTCTGGAACACTATAATAATCATTTGTGTTTCCTATTTAATACAGCTACCCATAAGTTTGGAACAAATGTTGCCCGCCTTGTTCTTAAGGAAGACGGAGTAGAGGTCAAGGAAAATGACCTCCAACAAACACGATATTATTGGCTCTGGGAAATGCTGAAGGTATATCGTTTGTGCATGTTTTTAATATTCTATTCGTCATGGAGGAGATACACATTTCTGTGCATAAACCATAATTCTATGCTATCAATTGGATATAGTGAAATATTGAAGAATTGGTGTATTGAAGAATATCAAGCTCAGAGTAATATCCAACCCACAACCCCGTGCATGCCAGTGATACCAAGGATGAAAGGACTCGATGAATGGGACTACAATCCCATATATTGCACAATGCGGATCCCAAAAGACTGTCAAAGTCGGGAGGGACAAGCTGATACGGGATCACATGACAAGCTGATAGGCTGATACAATACCTTGTTCATGAGCAGGAGGTGAGCAGTGTAATATACATGTCAAATCTGCTGGTGAATAATTGACTGCATATGTATGAACAGTATCATTTGCAACATTTTCCATATAACATTCATATAAACACTACTTATTCCTCCCTCCAAAATGAATAAATAATATTTACGTTTACATGTAAAACGTTTTTCAGGATAACGACACGCCACAGGGTATTGCTCTTCTACACCAGGGTATCAAGGCACCCTGGATCCTCCACGTGAAGAGAGGATCCAAGCCATGCACCGTTTGGACACTTTTATATCAGAAACTATTTATTAGATCTTGGGTCAAATAAGAAGACTATGTGTGTGTGCCAATAATAGATTGATGTTCATATATGTAAACAGTTATAATATATCATTGCACTGAGTGTGCATGTTTCCGTATTTATGTATGAGGTATTGTACCGGTACATAAAATATTGCCTATTTTAAGTTGTCGAGAAAACATAAGGTATGGTTTCGCCTTGCACTGTACTGAAAGAAATGCTATCCACATACAGTATCATAAAATCCTTGGTGTATCGATGTCCGCATGTATCACCTTCTTATCATTTGCTCAAAAGTTTCAAGACAAATACACATATATCTGAAGCTATAAAGAGCATGCTTGTACATACAATCTTATAATGTATACAATTACAGAACTGTTGGAATTAACCCAATGTGTACGGAATTAACCCAATGTGTATGTGATTAAAGATATACTTTTAATCCAATTTTGTTTTGCATAGTGCACCTTGGTATCCAAGTAAATCAAATATCAGCTTATTATTTGATAATTTAAGTTTCAAGTAAAATATCAGTAATGGGTTTACTCACATGATGTAAATACAATACTCATCAATTATTATTCTAGTATCTCCAAGTAATCAGGTCACTCCAGAAGAAGTAAATCATTTGCTCATTGTTTATTTGAAAAGTATCTTGTTTACTTGGGACAAATACTTGAGTATTACTTAGAAATTACTTATTTTCCAATTACTTATCATTACTTGGTATTACTTATTCTGGTGACAACTTTATTTACTTGAATTCAGTAATCAATTTACTTACTTAAGTAAAACATTTTTTAGAGTGTGACTAATATTCTAGCGGATGTATTTTAGGCTAGTATATATAACTTGAAAAAATCGTATCGTAATTCATATCGTATCTATGTCTCAGATATGGCGCCCACGGATCCAAACGCATTCAATATCAAGCCTACTTGTCATCTGAAACAGGGCTTTTCCCTTGTTGGGAAGGACGTTTTTCCCCTAGTCCAACACCTTCGGGCAGTAGATCCGGGAATAGCCATGACGGACCCGGCTTTCCTCTCCGCCAATTACCCGTTGTCTTCGTACTGGGAGGCGGAGTTACGTACGGAGTTCAAGAAGCAGGCGGGATATGTTGTTGATGAGACAATTCAGGCCGCCGGTCTAAGTGATAATCTACCACATGTCCGATTGGCCCTCCGCGTGGTCGTGTTGCAAGCCAATACAGTAAGGAGTGCGATGACGCCCCAAGCGAGTGGCCAGTGGCAGCTTCTAGAATGTCGGCGATTGGTCAGGACACCACGCCTTAACAGGCTACAGTCGATTCGCAGCCTACCACACCAAAAGGGAAAGGCGGATGTACGTTATGATTTAAGTTATATTTTTACAATTCTTGTCTAAGTATGTTCCCCTGGAACATGAATAGACATATATGTGTATCAATTAGTAAGTCACTGCTGTATGTCACAACTGGCATGGTGGTCACCTAGTACCTTAGGACTAATGGGATAACGGTCCTTCAATACATCGCAGCCCAATGGTGTCCTAGTGATTCTTCTGTGTCATGAGAAAGGCGAGCACCCATAAGCACATATTATGTGTGTCAAGTATTGAACAGGAGAAGTTTGCTACATTGTGCCGGTATATTTTGTCCTATGACCAGATTATGTGTCCCGGCGGCGACACTCTTCACACGATGTATGTCCTCCTGGGCAATTTCCTGTACGTTGAAGAAGTCCCATGGTAAGCGTTCAGTGCCCACTACGACAGGAGATAGAACACTGGTCTTTTCTGGACACATTTGACGACTGGGTTCCATGGAGGAAAGAGTGTCATGTACAGTTGAATGTGATATCTGATTCTTCTGGATTTACATGGGGAGCTGTACTGGCAGATACTGTTGTTCGAGATTATTGGATACACTGAGAAGACAGGCCAATTCATGTTAAAGGAGCTGACGCTTTGTGTCAGTCAGACCGTGTTGTCTTTCCCTGCCATTATCGAGAACTCGCATGTCGATGCTTTTGTGGACAACATGGCTCTTTTGTTATCCTGGGGAGCGATGGAACCAAGGATAGGGCCCTAAATGATCAGCTCAAGTGCTTGCTCCATATCACACGGGCAAGTTAATTGTGACTGGCACTTATATTACATCTCCTCACAAGACAATATGGCGGATGATCCATATCGTAAGATCTCGCCCAAGGACGGCAAATTGTCTCCTTCATTATGGAATCTAGCAGAAGCGGAGTTTGATCTTCATACTGTCGATCTTGTGGTTCTAAATTCGAACGTCTAAAAGGCTCTCCGGGGAACCTTTACATGAAGGCTGTGCAACGGGAACAAGCTAAGGCTCATGTCTCACCTAAGCAGGCTGCCCCTTTATTTATGGCTAAATTAGAGTTCATAGCAATGTATTTACACCGACAATTAGAGGGTAGACTCTCTTTGAGGGACCGTTTCATTTTTCTTCGTGACCAAGCCTTTTTGCAGTTGCAGTTCTCCAGTGGGGACAGGGGCGGGATGGGGCGGTCTGGGCCACGAGTTCCCTCAACGGATACTGTTTCACCGAGTGACTTCGTGGAGAATCCGTGAGACCGTCAATTATTAGACATGTCCCGGATCATGGCCGAGATGATTCGGTACACTTTATACCATTTCAAGTCAATACAGGGGATTTACACAATGCACTAGAGTAATTCCTTGCATGGTCCCCTATATATGACTTTTCAAGTCTCAATTTACTATTTTCTTTTGAGGCTTGTTTCTCCGGTGTGTTCAGTATAGTTAAGGCACATCATCACTGAAGAACGATGTCATGTTATCTTACCATGACAGTCTCATGGCCGGTCACCAGGGTTTTGACAGAACCTATCATCTTATCCGGTTGAAATATTACTGGGACCGAATGTACATGGAAATCAAACAGTATGTTAAATCTTGCAAGGACTGCCAATTAAACAAAGCCGACAGCCACAAGCGAAATGTGCCACTTCATCCACTGCAGACTGATGGTATATTTGGAAGGATCCATATTGATCTTTTTGGGCCTCTCCCAAAAGCTCAGTCTTATCGTTATATCTTGCTTGTTGTGGATGCATTTTCCAAATGGCCAGAAGCCTTTCCTGTTAGATCACTATCTGGAGCAGAAATTGCAAGAATACTCTACAACGAAGTTATCTGTCGCTGGGGTGCACCTCATTCATTACTCAGTGACCGCAGCACAAACTTCTTGTCGTCCATCGTAACTGAAGTCTGCAGAATATTTGAGATCAGAAAACTGAAAACATCAAGTTGGCATCCTGAAACAAATGCCACAGCAGAGCGTCGGATGTCGGGATTGGCACAGTGTCTCCGTATGTACGTCAATAAACACCAGGACAACTGGCCAGAACTATTAATGTCAATAATGGCAGCATGGAGAGCCACTCCATCCGTCAATTCCACACTGTTCAGTCCTTACAAAATTCTGCTCGGGCAAGAGATGAGACTACCGCTTGATATGGACCTCATCCCCAACAACAACATTCCACACTCAACTCTGGATCATCTACAGGAGATCACTCAACAATTTAAGATCACCAGAGAATTGGCAAAACAAAACATCCAGCAAGCGCAGGATCAAAATAAAAAGTATCATGACAGGGAAGCCAAATCGCCCACATTTTGCTTGGGAGATCTCGCTGTTCTTAACAACACCACTAAGCAGAAAGGACTCAATCCCAAGCTACAGCCCAAGAAAATTGGTCCGTTCTATATAACAGATGTAAATGAGGACAACAGTACATACCTGATAAGGGACTGTGCTACTCACAAGCAAAGAAGATCCCGAGTCCATGCCAAACGACGGACCAGGTTCGTGAGTACCGACATTCGTGACATTACGCCACCTGTTGAAAATGAACTGGCTGAGGACAGTGCCGATGACACTGAGGACGAAGCAGCAGCTCCAAGCGAGGATGTGGATCCACAACCATCTCCATCCCCACACACATCCACACAGTCACAGAATCCAACACAGCCAGATAACACACCTCAGCCTTCTCAAACTGACACACAGTCACAAGACACTACACAACCAAACACACAAGCACAACCAAAACAGTCCATTGAGAAAATACTACAATAACGGAGGTACAAGTCACAAATGTGGTACAGAGTGAAATACACTGGCATGAAGAACTCGCAGTGGGTACTAAAGGATCAAATAGATGATGAACATGTAAAAAATTTTCATGTAAAGAAAACTCAGAAAGTCAGGGCCCGTAAAAAGGCTCAAGTATCGGTGTAAATAAGTCTTGTATAATCATTTGTATACCAGCCATGATAATCATGATCATAATGTGTCATAATGTCACTCATTATATGCATATAATATGCAAAATACAATTCAAAATGTATAATACATGTTTGTTGAATAATTAAGGGTTTAAAATGTGTCTTCAATTACAGTTTGACATTCCTAGTTAGTAGAACATGTCATTGTGACTTTATATGCGTTATCTTGAACTGATGGTTGTATTTTTCAGTTAAACATAGGACAAATAGGTATACCATATTCCTATGTATGATGACGAGTTTGTACTGGATACATGCAAAATTTATTTTATTTTCAGTAAGAAATTAGCCCAAAGGCTAAGATAGGTTACCGGACAATTTTGGTTTGGCCACGGCAGCATTGGCAGGTAACAGACCTTGAGATTTACCAATCAAGGTTCGCAGTGTAAACATATGACCTTGGGATTTACCAATCAAGGTCATCCGTATGAACTTCGATGTAACCATTACATGTATGTGTGTGGCATTTGATATTCTATATGTTGGGTGGAATCGTTTAGGCCGCTCAGGTCAATTTACACATTCCAAGTCAGACATTTGGCACTCAAGGTCATCTGACGTCAAGTTCAAGGTCCTCATTAGTTGTGCCATATATGTCTTCCTATATGTTCATAATGCAAACATGAGCTCTATCTGCAAGCATTTCATCTACAAAGGCAAATCTGGGCATTTTTTGACCCCAAAATGGCTGTTTTGACCTTTCAAGGTCATCCAAGGTCAAATTCAAGGTCACCACACAAGTCGCCATATATGACTTCCCATTTGAAAGTGCCAATTTCTAAGCTCTATCTTCAAGCGTTCTATGAGTACAGTCCGGACAGCTCCCATTATGAAGGGAAAAAGTGCCGAAAATTTTCTAAGTCTAAAATTTTTTTCAAAGGGTGAAAAATTTTTTTTGCCCTAGAAATGGCCCAAAATGGATAGTAATGCGATTTGGGGCGAAAAAATTTTTTTTCGCCGACCCGCCAAAAATTCAAAATGGCCGCCACACGGAAACCGGCAGATTTAGGGCAACCAAACTTATACATATCACAGAGGTATATGAGGGGAATCTTTTGAAACCAAAAACTCAAAACTGATCAGACAGTTTTTGAGAAAATGGACGTCAAAGTCCAAAATTGAGCGTTTTTCGACAAAAACGGCCGCCATTTTGAAAAAAATGCGAAAATCAAAAAACAAAAAAATACCTCCTTCTCAAAATATTTTTAGGCATTTTTCTGCAAAATTTCAGAAAGATTCGATCGTTAACTTTAAAGATAAAAATGTTAACGCCGGACGGACGGACGGACGGACGGACGGACGGACGACGACGCAACGCCATGCCAATAGGTTATCGGACCAAAGGTCCGGTAACCTAAAAATGGCCATTGTATTTCAAAATTATTCAAGTTTAGGTATTTTTTTTTCTTGTGTTCTTGCATCTCTGATTCTGCACTGAATGACTTCTATGCTGTTCTTATTATTATTATTGGTGGTAATAGATTGATACTTACATTGATACTTCAAAAGCTAGAGAACTGTCAAATTTTCTTTTGTAATTTGACACCTAAGAATTTCAGACTTTGCACTCTGAGAAGATCACTTGGATCACTTGCATACACTGAATCCTACATTGTACTGTATTTCACATGTTTTACATTGATGTGTATTTCCACACATGTGTCTGCCAATTATTCTACATAATAATGTCACTTATATGATCTGAATCTATCGTTACTATATGCCAATAGGCAATTCAAGTTTACATTTATATTACTTTCATGTATTGCATTGTGTTTTCGAAAGATCTTTCATCATGTTTATTTACCAGTGTTGTATATTGTATGAAAATCAGGAGATTTTCGATTTAAACCAAGAGGCATATATCAGAGTGTTAAATTAATTAATTAATGAGATCAATTAATGACTCTGATAAGTGTATATTTATACCAATCTATATTTCTAACAATTTACCTAATTAATTGTAATAATTTATATAATTAATATTCTCACTTATAATCATGTATAATGAAGATTACTTTAATATTAAGATCATTATTGTATCATATTAATTACTAGTCACTTACAATAGTCTTATTTTATCTTATACAATTCAAATCTAACAACTAGTTTACTATTTCACTTTTGTACAAGTCACAGCCTGAGAAGTATTCAAAATTTGAAAAAGACATTAATCTTATTCCAAACAACTGTTCTTTGGCTACAGTTTAAAACCACACAAGATTTTGGTTCTCACGCTCCTGTTTGAATGTGATTGGTCCATTCAGACTTGACTGGGAAACAGAGTCTTGTCATTGGTTAGTTTTGTAATATTACCTAACCTCAAGCTTCTAGCTGGGAGAAAATTTTAAATTTAAAATCAGTTAGAGTTCAGTTCTGGGTCTGAAGACACCATCATCAGTCTGTGACTTACTTCATATTTTTGGACTATCTAAATTACATCATTACAACTGGATTACTCAATAAACTGGATTATATTTCTCAACATCTGTCTTTCGACTATCATCATTCAATTCCCCCTGAAGAACATCTATTAACATCAATCAATTAAAAGTACAATATATCACATGACATACAAAACTGTGATAATGTGTTCTCTATTCAGTTTGTCATGTTCATAATATGCATACTTCTGCCTCGTCGTTTGTCCTTATATCTTGTGTATTACTTGTCATTAATACTTTCACTATTCCTGTCACCGTAGATATCAATCTGGTTTCATTTTTTCCAAATATGCTATTTCAATTTACATGTGGTCCGAGTCTCCTCGTACCACAAATCATTCCAAATAAATAATATCAAAGGCATCACCGAGTCGTCTTTCTGCAGGAATAAAAACATTTTTTAGAGTGTGAATAATATTCTAGCGCATGTATTTTGGGCTAGCACATATAACTTGAAAACAATTTTTATATCGTATCTAACTATCTATGTCTCTCTCAGATATGACGCCCACGGATCCAAACGCACTCAATATCAAGCCTACTGTTCATCTGAAACAGCGCTTTTCCCTTGTTGGGTAGGACGTTTTTCCCCTAGTCCAACACCTTCGGGCAGTAGATCCGGGAACAGCCATGACAGACCAGACTTTCCTCTCCGCCAATTACCCGTTGTCTTCGTACTCGGAGGCGGAGTTACGTACTGAGTTCAAGAAGCGGACGGGATATGTTGATGAGACAATTCAGGCCGCCGGCCTTAGTGATAATCTACCACATGTCCGCTTGACCCCCGCGTGGTCGTGTTGCAAGCCAATACGATAAAGAGTGCGATGACGCCCCAAGGAGTGGCCAGTCGCAGGTTCTAGAAAGGTCGGCGAGTGGTCAGGACACCACACCTAAACAGTCTACAGTCGATTCGCAGCCTACCACATCAAAAGGGAAAGGCAGTGCTAAACGTATAGTGCCCGGGCCCATTTTGACCCCCGTGCACCCCCCCAGAACCCTCCCCCACTGGTATCATTTTGTCCATTAGGATGTACTGAATGAAATAAAACATGTTAACATTAAAAATATAGGGATGAACTTCATGTTAACACCCTGTAAACATGGGTACCCCTAAATGCATTTTTCGCGATTTTCGCATACTTGAAATAAGGGGGTATACTTGGTAAATAGCCTACTATGTCAGTTTTATGGCACGAATCACTACATGGTATATACTGTTGGAAAGGTAATTGAATTACCTATCAGGTAATGTCTTGAGATCACATATAGGTCAAATATTTATCTGTCTATGACCAGTCAAATAAAATTTTCATCGACAACTCTGAACAAATTCCCCGAATCCATCATGTAGTACATGGAATGAGTTTATCCCCTGTAAATCCCTCAAATTCTCAAGCCACTGGTATAACTTCATTCTCTAAGGCCCACTGAATGGAGAAAAAGTGTTACCAGTAAATATATAGGGATAAATTTCCTTGTTGACACCCTTTGAAAACGGGTTCTGCTAAACACATCTTTCGCAATTTACGTATACTCAAAAATAAGGGGGTATACTTGGTAAATAGCCTACTTTGTCGGTTTCATTTCACAGATCACTACATGTTATATGTCATTGGAAAGATAATTGATTTATCTATCCAGTGATGTCTTTAAATTGCATATATCTTGAATATTGATTTGTCTACGGTCAGTCAAATAAATTTGTCATTGACAACTCTGAACAAATTTAATGAATCCCACACATAGTACAAGGGATCAGTTTATGCCCAGTGAACGATTCTCCACCCACTGGCATAACTTTGTCCACTAAGGCCTACTGAATGGAGGAAAGATGTTTACAGTAAATATATATGGCCGAGGGTTAAACTTCATTGCTGATACCCTTGGAAAACGGGTTCCCCTAAACACATCTTTCGTGATTTACGTATACTAAGAAATTAAATTAATGGGGTATACTTAGTAAATAGCCTACCGTGTCAATTTCATAACACTGAGCGGTACATGTTATACGCCATTGGAATGGGAATTGAAAAACCTATGTTGATGTCTTCAGGTCTAATATGTATGGAATATTTATCTGTTTATGGTCATTCGGATGAAAAAACTGAATATGTTTGTTGTCAGACATTGTAATCCACCTGAAATGGTATTCTGTCCTCTTTCCAGTACTTTCTCAGAAACACAGTGTTTCCATTCAAAATGAACTATGATGAACGATCAGTTCGATGCTACAAACGAAGAATTTTAAAAGAAACTTTTATTTTCTGAGTATCATGGATTTCAAATGAACTTGCCAACATATACCTATTACCAAAAGTCTGGAATCACTTTTATCTGGTTTTGAAATAATTATGCTTTTGCGATAATACACAAAATCTATGGATCAGGTACTTGCTATGGATGTTTGAGGCAAGCATACAGGATAAAATGATATTTATTATTGATGACAGTTGTGCAAATGCATTTGTTAGGAGCTAACAGTAATCTTGGAAATGCACAAAATGACAAACTCGCAAACTTAATGTTCAACATGTCGGTCCTCCTTCACTATGAAGACAGACTTGGAATCTGGATCGACATGAACATTACGATTTGTTAATATCCTTCTAAAGAATCTGAAACCATTCTCCCCACATTACAACAGCGAGATCCCTAACGTTGATGACTGGTGGTCGATGGATATCAATTTGCGCCAGTGAACGCAGTTTTTGCATTAAAACGCACAATTTTCCAGTATCTAATGAGAACTATCTGCTCTCCAAAATTACGGATTACAAACACATGAATCTTTTCAAAACATCAAGAAATTGTTATTCGTTTGTTATTATCGTATAAAGTAAGCATATACTTCACAATTACGCACAAACATTTAATATTTGTGCACATATATTTGTGATTCCAGACTTTTGGTAATAGGTGTATATACTAGTTAAATATACATGACAATACCCGATAAGATATGCTGATTATATCAAATAAGGATTTAAAAAGTGTCAGACAGTTTAAAGGATTTGCGTTCAGATGATGTGCAGTGCCGAGAGGCAGCATATCCTATCTGGGCCCATGATATATTTGCATCATGAACAGCAGAAAATGAAATTCTAAAACATATATGCTAGTAGAGTTGAGTATACACAAGATGAATACATCAAATTTATAGGCAGCAACATGTTTTGAAGCCTCGTGAATATGTTATGGGAATTTAGGTTGCAACAGTATACATTGTGTATCTATAAATATATCTGATTCCACAGTATTCTCCACCCTTTTTCAGACAACACAAACCACAGTACAAATCAGACAGGACAACCATAACCTGTGGAAACATCAAACAATTCAACAGTACATACAGATGAGATTCAATCAGACTTTACCCTTCCAATGATGCCTAACCACCATCAGCATTTGCATCATTGCCACCAAAGTCTTCAGCACAGCCAATTCAACTTCTTCTTCTCCAGCGCCAGAGTCCTTCATTCAATTGCCGTGCATATATATTACCTGCACAGTCAGCTAAAAGCCTTCAAAGCACAGAGGTCCCAGCTTGTTTTCTTCGAGTCTCCACCCATTGTTACCGGTTGGACTTGGGACATCAGGTTCAGGGATGTGTGCTCTCCTCCAGATATCAACCTTGTAATTGACATGCTTGGTGTACTAATACAGGACTGTGGTATTTGGAGAAGTCTGTCTGATGTGTATGTACATTGAGATTGCCAGCTCCATCAGGACACCCAGATATCCTCTCCAGCAGTGTGCAGGGTTTGTTGTTGGTGTGATGAGGTCTCCCATTGGATACATATGCGAGTACCACTCAGATTGGGTCCACAACCGGCCACAAGTAGCTGCTGAACCCCTTAAACCTGGCATATGCTTGTGGCAAACAGTTATGTGTTATGCTGTGAGTTACCCACATGACTTCACACAATAAAAGCACCATTGAATTGAGCAGTGAAGTGAAGGCAATTGAAAAGGTGAGGCCCATCATACTCAATGAGAAGAAGCCAGCATCCAGTAAGAGGCTAACACATTGACAGCAGTTAGCCTCTTCCAAGTCCTGGTAGTCCTGCATCAAGCATGCCAATCACTGATATAGGAGGACAAGATGTTTCACGAGAGGATGACAGTGACTGCTAAAAAATATGGATGGTGGCAATGATGATGATGAATAGGCATATTGGGTAACGTCCAGCTTGAAAGTCCACCAATGGACTGTAGTACATTAGGGTACTACACGTTATGTACAACATACTTGGGCATTAATAGGTATATATTCATATTAAGGTATGTTGTCATTTGAAGTGCGGGACACTCAAAAAATACAGTTCCTGACTAAGTTTTCGTTCTTGGATTACAACGCATGACAATAAACATATCCAGTTCAACATGTACACGTTAGCAATGTAGGTATCAATCTATTACCAGAAATACAGTAGATTTTGATGATGACAATAAAAAAAGGTAAAATACAACATTATCATATAATTTTTGAAAGCAACTTATCATATAAATTTTCACAGAAATCATGCACTTTTACGTGTTTGTGAGAGAACAGGTAGTATATCTCGTATCCTCTTCATTCAAATTTGTTTTTTCTGTCTAGGAGAACGAACTGAACGATTCTCTTTCAGATCAGAAAAAGGGGAAAAATTATTAGGTTGAATCCAGTCAAGATGATGGGAACCCAACAGATTATGTCAGAATTGTCCATGATTTTTTCATCCAAATGACCATAAACAGACAAATATACTATACAGATCAGGTTCGAAGACATCACTGGATAGGCAATTCAATGCTCATTCCAATGGTATTATGACTTGTATCGATCAGTTCTATGAGACCAACACTGTAGGCTATTTACCAAGTACATGTATACCCCCTTAATTTGAGTATATGTAAATCAAGAAAAATGTGTTTTGGGGAACCCGTTTTCTAAGGGTATCAGCAATGAAGTTTATCCCTAGTCCATATATATTTACTTTTATCATCTTTCCTCCATTCAGTAGGCCTTAGTGGACAAAGTTATACCAGTGGGTGGAGAATCGGAATCGTTCACTGGGCATAACCTGATCCCATGTACTATGTGTGGGATTCATTAAATTTGTTCAGAGTTGTTAATGACAAATTTATTTGACTGACCGTAGACAAATCAATATTCGAGATAGATGCAATTTGAAGACATCATTGGATAGATAAATCAATCATCTTTCCAATGGTATATAACATGTAGTGATCTGTGAGATGAAACCGACAAAGTAGGGTATTTACCAAGTATACCCCCTTATTTTTGAGTATACACAAATTGCGAAAGATGTGTTTAGCAGAACCCGTTTTCAAAGGGTGTCAACAAGGAATTTATCCCTATATATTTACTGGTAACACATTTTTCTCCATTCAGTGGGCCTTAGAGGATGAAGTTATACCAGTGGCTTGAGAATTTGAGGGATTCACAGGGGATAAACTCATTCCATGTACTACATGATGGATTCGGGGAATTTGTTCAGAGTTGTCGATGAAAATTTTATTTGACTGGTCATAGACAGATAAATATTTGACCTATATGTGATCTGAAGACATTACTTGATAGGTAATTCAATTACCTTTCCAACAGTATATACCATGTAGTGATCCGTGCCATAAAACTGACATAGTAGGCTATTTACCAAGTATACCCCCTTATTTCAAGTATGCGAAAATCGCGAAAAATGCATTTAGGGGTACCCATGTTTACAGGGTGTTAACATGAATAGGCGTGGAATCAATACCTAGTATTAAGTATTCCGAGCAAACAAAACAAGGTCCGTTATCCAATCTCATAGTCCGGGGACAAAAAGTCATATCAGGCATACGAAGTGAGAGAAAACAAAAATGACAGGGAAACTCATGAACCCCCAAAAATGGCCATTAGGAGGTGAAATCAGGTGTTCCGGAAAGAGTGAGCATTTCCTGCCCCACTAGTGGCACCCGTCATGAATTCCCCAAAATTCCGAGCGAGCAAAACAGAGTCCGTTATCCAATCTCATAATCCGGGGACAGAAAGTCATATCAGGCATACGAAGTGAGCAAACAAAACAGGGTCCGTCATCCAATCTCACAGTCCGGGGACAGAAAGTAACATCAGGCACACGAAGCGAGAGAAAACAAAAACGCCAAGGAAACTCATGAACCCCCCAAAATGGCCATCAGGAGGTGAAATCAGGTGTTCCGGAAAAAGTCATCAGAGAGTTCATCAAGTTCATCCCTATATTTTTAATGTTAACATGTTTTATTTCATTCAGTACATCCTAATGGACAAAATGATACCAGTGGGGGAGGGTTCTGGGGGGGGGGGGGGGTGCACGGGGGTCAAAATGGGCCCGGGCACTAGTACGTTATGATTTAAGTTATATATTTACAGTTCTTGTCTAAGTATGTTCCCCTGGAACATGAATAGACATTAATGTGTATCAATCAGTGAGTGCTGTATGTCACAATTGGCATGGTGGTCACCTAGTACCTTAGGACTAATGGGATAACGTTCCTTCAATACATCGCAGCCGAATTGTGTCCTAGTGATTCTTCAGGGTCACGAGAAAGGCGAGCACCCATAAGCACATATTATGTGTGCCAAGTATTGAACAGGAGAAGTTTGCTACATTGCGCCGGTACATCTTGTCCTATGACCAGATTATGTGTCCCGGCGGCGAGACTCTTCACACGATGTATGTCCTCCTGGGCAATTTCCTGTACGTTGAAGAAGTCCCATGGTAAGCGTTCAGTGCCCACTACGACAGGAGATAGAACACTGGTCTTTTCTGGACACATTTGACGACTGGGTTCCATGGAGGAAAGAGTGTCATGTACAGCTGAATGTGATATCTGATTCTTCTGGATTTACATGGGGAGCTGTACTGGCAGATACTGTTGTTCGGGATTATTGGATGCACTGAGAAGACAGGCCAATTCATGTTAAAGGAGCTGACGCTTTGTGTCAGTCAGACCGTGTTGTCTTTCCCTGCCATTATTGAGAACTCGTATGTCGATGCTTTTGTGGACAACATGGCTCTTTTGTTATCCTGGGGAGCGATGGAACCAAGGATAGGGCCCTAAATGATCAGCTCAAGTGCTTGCTCCATATTACACGGGCAAGTTAATTGTGACTGGCACTTATATTACATCTCCTCAAGACAATATGGCGGATGCTCCATATCATAAGATCTCGCCCAAGGACGGCAAATTGTCTCCTTTATTATGGACTCTAGCAGAAACGGAGTTTGATCCTCATACTGTCGATCTTGTGGTTCTAAATTCGAACGTCTAGAAGGCTCTCCGGGGAATATTTACATGAAGGATGTGCAACGGGAACAAGCTAAGGCTCATGTCTCACCTAAGCAGGCTGCCCCTTTATTTATGACTAAATTAGAGTTCATAGCAATGTATTTACACCGACAATTAGAGGGTAGACTCTCTTTGAGGGACCGTTTCATTTTTCTTCGTGACCAAGCCTTTTTGCAGTTGCAGTTCTCCAGTGGGGACAGGGGGGGGGGGATGGGGTGGTCTGGGCCACGAGTTCCCTCAACGGATACTGTTTCACCGACGTGACTTCGTGGAGAATCCGTGAGACCGTCAATTATTAGACATGTCCCGGATCGTGGCCGAGATGATTAGGTACACTTTATACCATTTCAAGTCAATACAGGGGATTTACACAATGCACTAGAGTAATTCCTTGCGTGGTCCCCTATATATGACTTTTCAAGTCTCAATTTACTATTTTCTTTTGAGGCTTGTTTCTCCGGTGTGTTCAGTATAGTTAAGGCACATAATAATGAGGCCTACATTCACAGGTATCTACCGCTGCTTGGCTCAGTGTATCACGGGCTTATGTCAAATGTTTGTGTGCATTACTGTATTGAATAGTGATTGGTAGTTGACTACGCCATAGTATAGTATAATTTAGTATAATTTTGTATGAGGTCACATCATAGTCACACTGCTGTCTGGTGCTGTCATACAAAATTTACTTCGAATGTTTGTAAAAATCATATGATTGCGTTGTATCATGAGTTGTATGGGAATATCATCTGGGGGCTATGGTGTCCAATTTCATGTATGGGCACATTACCTAGGCTTACCTGTAGTACCTGGTATGTACTTGTGTGTCAGTGATGTGTTGGTGCTCATATATGCCTGATAAATTTCTTATCTACTTATTCTAGTCTTTATTGTTTTGAGGGTAGATTTCAGGAGAAAGGAAATCAAATTCTATGGCATTTTGGATTTGTTTTGGAAGGTATTTTAAGAACGTTATGACAGAAACTGAGATATGGGTGATAGGAGATTTGGAATGTATTCGGTAAACGGATATTTGAGAAGTGGTTTTGGTGACTGGATTTCCGCATAGCACTTCCCATAACTTAGCCTAGTCTGGCATGGAAACATCTTGGCACAGGAGCTGTCTGGTGATACATTTATATAAGCTCTTCAACAAGTATTTTGTCTATGAAAGCCAATTTTCACATTTCTGGTCAGGGAAGACTTATTCGATCTGAAGATCGAAGCATCAAGCTCCCCCAAATGTTTCACTGTTCATCTGGAGCAAAAAGATCCCTGGTTTGTTGCTTCAAAAGGACATTCAATTCAAGAGAATTTGTCTGGTACGAGCACAAAAGACGAGCGATGAGGAAGTCACAAGGAAGTCGCCTCTCTGAGGTGCCACGATGTGATACAATAATGTTTCAGGCTGTATTTCTTTAGATTTTGGCAAAATGACATACAATGATATGATATTTGGCTCTGTCTGTTTTATCATCGCTTTTTCTCATGAAAAAACATGTAATCAGAACAGTAATCTGCCGACATCTATAGTGCAAACTCATGTACCGCTACTGGGACCTTGACAGGCATATCATCATATGTATGTTACAAAGAAAACCACAGAACTTTCAAGATGAACAAAACCAATAGCAGTGAAGTAAACGATAGTGACGTATTTGACTGTTGAATAGTTATGGGACTTCTGACTCCAAATGATCAACTGTACATGTGTTGGGAGTACATGGCCCTCCATGTTATTGTTGATAGGTAGTACATGGAAACAATGATTACCCTCAGATATGACCTTCCTTCTGTCACAGAAATGAGGTTTCAAAATAGGAACACTATGGAGCGATATTAACATTATCCCGAGAAAAGACAGCTCTTACAGAGTGGGCGTGGGTAGAAATCATTAAAAAAGAAGGTCTTATCTCAGGAAAATCACAGAGTCTCAAAACTCAATTTTGTGGGTGCAATGAGTATACCTAGTATTACTGTAAAAGACAAAATATTTGTGGCAATTGGTAGTTTTCAGGTCAAGATTCAAGAACAATTTGTTGATAGTCATCCCGGCAGTTTTATTCTCACTCGAGTAATGGACACATAAATCATATCTGACAATTTGTAGGTATTAGTTCTATAGTTACTTTTTTTTTTTCTTTTTTTGCAGACAATGAGACAATAGCAGAAAACAAGCAATGAACATGATGATCTATATTTCAATTTTGACAATGATACTTTGAGAAATGCTAAGCATCATGATTAATTTTTCCTCAAGTGGTTTGGAATTCTGCAAGAATAAATTTACCACAAATATCTCTGGTTTAACAGTACCCATCAAGTGCTAGAAAATCATCAAAACAAATACTTACTCTGTGGTTGGCTTTTCTCGCCTCATCCACCACGGACGAAATCTTTCCAAAAATGCCTTTCTTCACTTTCACTCTATCTGGGGCCTGTTTATTTAATAATTATAACATAGCCTCAATTGATCAAAGGATACAAACAGGAAAATTTACCAGCATGGATCTCTAAGAGGCGAATTCAAAAATGTTATTCAGTTTCAAGTTTATTTCCTTTTTGACAAATTCAAACTATACTGAACTCACCTGTCGTTTAGTCAGGAAAATTTTAAGTGAATTGGTTTCACCCAAGACAGGATGAGCAATCACAAGTCTCAAATATCTGTAGGTATCAAAACATACAAACATGTAGAATAAAGGCTTTCGAATGAAGTACAATGCACTGACAAACACCCTACGATGAACACTGAATGCCCTGCAATAATACACTAGTATGCAGAATCTGTTACCATGGCATATACTGCAACAAAATGGCAATGTTTTGCACGCACGTTTCCAAGTTCCTGCAGTCCTTATCAAAATCATCCCCAATGAGTGTTTTTGAGTGACTCCCCAGTTGTTTCTTTGACTTTGAAGTAGCATCCTTTGGATCAACGACAGGCTTTGGAGCAAGCGGAGGAATCTAAAAATGGCCAGTATGCGGATTAACAATTTGTGCTGTCATACATGTACATTACAATATGTCAATAATTAATCAGACCATGTTCCAAGACATGATTCCATATTTACAGGTAATTGACTGGATATAGTGTTGAAATCCGAAATCGTGTCTCGGACACAGCACGCATGAGCTTGTGAATGTGTCCACAGCCAAGACATGACCGAGAGCCTCAAACACTATATCCAACCAATCAATTAACTTATTATTATATGCCATCGATTGTGATGTACACCCCTCAGGAGAGAAATTTGGACAAAGTTCAATAGTTTCTAGCCCCATGAAAGCACGAAGTCTCATGATCATTCTTCATGCCACTATACAAAACAAAAAAGTCATTTTATCAGAGCATGAATTCGTAAATGTCAAAAGACTGTTGGTTTCTATGCTTGACCCACGTCAATATGAAGGTCAATACAGAGATATATCGGGCCAATTGCACCCTGGGTAATCCACCGTAGAGTTTTCATCAATGTTCATAGGCATATAATAATGACTGGTACCGACTGATATTTTAACACTACTTAGGCTCGTACTGAGTCATGACAAGTATAAAATTACGGTTACAGGTGAGTTCATACACCAATATCTCACTCATAATACATACAATGATCCCATGGGAATTGCCTGCAGTTGATAGGCAATGATGCAGGTATTCAAAATCTGCATAATTGCGCACCACTGTAAACTCAGCTCCATCACGAACCTGTAACATATACACAACATTTAATGTTTGTTAGTCAGTAAGTGCTTTAGATTACTAGATTATGTGCTTGATTTTCAGCAAATAACATAATGCACATATTTGAAGATATACTAAATTATTAATTATTCAGGGTTGATTCGAAAGAAACAATCATTATTTATGCCTAACATTCTGTCACCTAACAGATCAAACTATCTACTTTCAATATATATATGTCAATAAAATTTTACAATCAAAAAGACAAACCATCTTATGAATTCTATAAAATTTTCATGAACTGTCTACTTACTTTCGTTGTTTTCACATTGTAGGTTACAGTGTCGCCGTCTTTTATAGGTTCAGTTACTTTGACTTTGAAGTGGCACTGGAATGGTTCCTCTGGTTGGTGTGATGGAGAAGGTGTTGAAACTTCCGAGTCTGTGGGTGATGTGGAGACTTCCTGCAGAAAATGAATGAACATGAATAGCCTAACACTTAAGTTTTTCTTCAACATTGAATTCATTTAGAGTGCACTTTAGCATGAAAACATTTAACAACAAATCTTATTAAAACAATTTTTATTGCATAAACCAATCTATTTTATTTATATTTAGTTAACTGGTTGGTGAAACTGTAATTTTTTACAGATCTGACATTCAACAGTCTGATTCAGAATGAGACATAAAAAATTTCATAAAAAAAGCCCTCCAACCGATATATCGAGTTCATGAATGTATGACCTACATTGGTTGTCAAACTAAAAATATCAACATGAAACAGACTACCAATTGTGAGGTCATACATATTTTAAGGGCTATAATTAATTGTGAAACCTGTGATAATTTCATGCTTTTCATCTTCAAAATTAATTATCGCGACAAATAGGGGTTCATAGTAAGTTGAATGATGCTGTATGTGTCTGAAGTGGGAATTATTTAGCTGTGTAATTCTGTTAAAATGGTTAAATGAACTTCATTGCACACAAATGAAGTTCACTTGGAAGATCACTTATCAACACGCATGGAACTTCCTCACTCAGACCTCCGGTTCTCTTTTGTGAGACATGAAGTATGTAAAGGGAATAGTGGATAAAACCTGCATGGTCATGTGAGGCGAATAGCACATGGGAGTGAGCTGGGAGATATGTAGCATAAAGTGTCACTCTGGGTTAATGCGGGTGTGGGTGTGACCAATCAGCGCCATACTATCTGCACCATGTGACCACTGGTGACCAAGTTTATACCAAACATAGCCTATGTCTCACTCAAAGAAAGAAAGAAAGAAAATTTATTTCACATATGTTAACAAAACAAAACCAAGGGAACATATGCTGGACACCAGAAGAGACAAGCTCATCGGGCTGGTGACCACAAAAATTTAATATTTTAACAGAATACTACGTTACAACAAGAAACCACAAAAATAAAAGAACTCAAAGTACAAGCGAAAAGATAGTCATAATATTTTAAACATGATTGAAACAATTTTATATACATATAAATACATACATACGCACATAAACATACTCAGATCTCCCAAGTTATTGGGCAAGCAAGTCGTGAGCTGCTGACTAGTAATGGAAAACGGCATTCTGCAATAAAACTGGGTAAAATCAGTTTCCCAGTTTCGTTAGAACTGCAGAGCGCCCGGCCCCCACTCTCGGCCCTATACAAAATATAAATATACTGCATTTATGCGCTTTTAGGTGCATGCGCTTATATGCGAAAATGTGCTTAGCACAAAAATTATATATTCGCGGGAGCATCAGCAATAATCGGAGAATAAGCACAGGTAACTACAGTATCAATGCTGTAAATCATGTTAGTACAAACAAATGCACTAATATCATGTGGCAAATTAGTGCACCCCGTAACTCAGCCGTAACTGCACTATTCAAGACAGCTGCAGACAGACGTTGAACACCCATCAGTAATGGCACAGACGTCAGCCTATAAAGGAAGTTTGAGGACAGCTTCGAACATATATTTTTACCAGAAGTTGAAATAACTTAGATTCTATTTAACAAATTATGTTTCTAAACTGTGACTCAGGGTATTACATTAACTTTTTCTTCCACTTGCCCCATCGGGCAAGTGAGCATCAGTTTTCACTCGCCCTGACCAACTTTCACTCGCCCCGACTTTTTGACTTGTTTGCACCCACTTTTACAGCATGCTCGAGATGACGCAATCTGAGCCTTTGATCTGCCGCTTCCTTATGTCGTTGTGGTTATCATCTTCTTGCCTTAAAAACCTTTTTTTGACAGCGAAATTTGCCGAAAGCCTGACATAATTTAGTTTGTTGCTAGAGCACAGCCACTCGATCACAGTCACCATAGTGATACCACAAGATCTGATCTAACACGCGCTGTGATTGGGTGACTGACTTGAGCTCAGCGCTCACGTTTTGAAAAGCTACACGGCCCACTATGGGTGCTCTATATCACTGCCGTGAAACAGATTTGTCCAAAATGTATTGTAGATAGATATTTTTTCACTTGCCCCATCCGGCAAGCACATTAAAATCCCACTTGCCCGTACCCAATTATCACTTGCCCTGGGCAATCGGTAACACTGTTCCAGGGCAATTTAGTGTATAACCACAATCCTCCGAGTGGGAGGAAAAAATTCGGCTATGTTAAAGTAGAACCTAACCTTGTTCTGTGTGTCGAGTGGAGGTTCGTTAGGCCGAGGTGCTGTCTGTTCAGTGTCTGGGTTCCGTCTGACGTTCAAGGCTCCAAGCGCTGGTCACTTGCTAATTGGGCTGCTCGTCAGGTGGCAGCATCGTCTTTATTGCAGATTGTACTAGCAATCGCCAGGGGGCAGTACTGAGTAATTAAGCTATTTTCGCCTTTCTACAACACTCTCCCCCGTTTTGATAGAGCCAAGCTTAATTCTATTTTAATGAATCTTGACTTCACAAAGAAAATGAATGGAAGACACTTTCGGATAGACTATGCCACCCTAGAGTGTCCCTACCGAGTTATCGGTTGACTTATTTAAGAACTACCATGGAATGACAGGAACTGAAGGATAAAACCTACTTGTTGATTCCAACAAGCACACACTCAAATTAAAATCACATAAAACCAGTTGTACAGGCACTTGCTTTCTGTCACATCGGTCTTTCACACGAAAATACCCATACATACAAATTTCCCCATTCCCCATATTCTCCAAGAGACTTGAACACTGAATCCATCGGCACGTCTTCGGGGATGTCGCTGGACAGATCAATAGACTTCGCCACTTCCTTGTCCACAACAACCCTCTGTAGTGCAGGTGGGCTGTTCTCCTTCCCGTTGTTCTGGATGAGGCCAATACTTTGGACATGAGCTGAACGGTGGCCTCTCACTTCAGCTCTGTCGAGTTTAAATCTCCTGAGGTAGACTCGGCTGTTGATGATCTACTAGATGAAGATGATAGATGCTGTACATTCTTAATATGTATGGAACTCTTTGTTTCTTCCATGGCCTGTTGCAGTGTGTCTGCTTCCTCATCTCTAGGATTGTGACGTTTTGGTACTAGATCCCGATCCTCCTCGTCCTGATCAGAATCATGTTGCTCCCTCCGTTGACTAACTCGAACTCGTCCTTGTTCACTGCCTCGGCCAGTAAAGACTCCATAGGCTCTGCCACGGAGGTCCTCACTGCCGCGGTCCTTGTTTTGGTTGCGGACATTGCTGCATTCTCTACAATCCAGTTGTCGAGCTGCCGTGGCATTTCTCCGATCCGTTTGTAGGGTAGATGTGGGGTCCATCTGTTCTCTATGGCTTGGTTCTCGTTCAAGCGTGGGATCCAAGTGATCTACCCGTTTTGTTTGTCGTTCTCCCTCATGGGTTCGATGGGTGGGAGTCCTATGTCCTCGGTTCATTCCAAGGCGAGCTCCGCTGGAACCATGATGTCTACCCTGACGTGAGGAAGCACCATAGACTGAGCCACAGCGATTTTCCTCAGAATCAAGATATTCATCATGGCTTGCTGCCTGGTTATTTGCAGAGTCGTAGACGTCAGAACGTCGAGGTATCATCCCTGAAGTGTTGTCTGGTCCTGACAAAGTGTACGACCTGAGCGGCTGATCCTCCGGTCCCAGTCGGTCATTAACATCAGGCAGCGGGGGCTCTCGGGTCCTATGGGAAGAGTCCACAGATTCCCTCATATACGCTGTCTCACGAGATCTGATGTCTCTGGCTCGACTGTTTGACGGATCACTTGGTTTTTCTGACGTGTTGTATGCTGGCATATGCTGCTCCTCCGAATCTTTTTTGGCCGCTTTTGATGTCAGGTGCTCTACCTTGTAGGTCACTGCAGATCCTGAATCCGGGAAGATGCATGTCCAGGCCTTGACCTTTTCTATGCTCTTCCTTCGCTCCAACTTAGCATAGTCAGCTGAGCGGCGTAAGATCGACAGCCGTTTCCGGAACTCTAACTCCTCTGTGAAGATTTCTGCTTGACGTCGTCTTAAGCGCTCCTGCTTCTCCTTCTCTGCCAGCAACGTTTCCTTTTCCAAGTCTTTTTGTATTAGCAGTCTTTCCTTCTCTGCCAAACGTCTTTCTTGCTCGATTTGAGTCTGAAATTTCTCTCGCTCCAAATGGGCCACTTGTTGCCGTAAACGGTTCATATCTTCAGATTCCTGTAGGCGACTGAGATGTCGATCAATGTCGTCTTCGGCTGAGAGAATCGCCGCAGTCCTAGATCGTGAGGACTGATCCGGAACACTAGCTGGGACATCACTGTTGAAAACTGTCGAGGGCTCCTGGGTCTCATCCTCTTTTTCCTCTTCTTTATCCTCTTTCCCCTCTTCATCAAGTGGAAGTGGCTGTACGATCTCCTCTTGAATCAACCTTGTGAAGAAACGTGCTGTCAAGCTGGTTGCAGCAACTAGATTCTGTATTGTCAGACTAGTGTCTTTACGTAGCCTAACTATGGCGGCGGCTCGGGAATCTCCAATCTCCTTAATTGATTTCAGTTCAGGAACTGTGGCTGTTTGCAGGTTTATCGGAGCCATGTTTGAAGTTCCCTGATGTTTCCTTTCCTTTCTTGTTGAATTTGTTTGCTGTTCCTTCGTTTTGTTCTTGATTTTATTGAACATGCTCGATGTTCCTTTGCTTGTTTCTCAATTCTGTCGAATCTCTGTGATGTTTTGTTGATTCGGTCTTGATCAGGTTTTTTTTTTTTTTTTTATGTATATAAACCTAACCAGATGATTTTAAATGAAGTTTTAATTTCGGGTTAGTAAAAGATAGACAAGACTATTCTAGAACCAACTAACGAAATCGACAATGAATAGAAAATGAGATGATTTCCAACTGATAAGTCAAATTGAAATATCAATCAATCAATGAATTGCCACTATGAGTAAAAAAAACAATGTTTACTGATGAAAGCGCAATATGCCTAGAAGCAGATATCACAGAAAATAATTAATTTTCTGTGTGGAATTCACAAAAAATAATAATAATAATAAATTTTCACAGAAACCAACAACTTCCTGTGACAGAGAAGCTCACAGAAAAAATTGACTTCCTATACTGGAAGCTCACAGAAAATAACAACTTCCTGTGACAGAAGCTCACAGAAAATACTAACTTCCTGTGACCGAAGCTCACAGAAAATACTACAAACGCCAGACGTTGAAAACAACCAACAAAAATAAACGTCGAAAAAATGCAAGCACACCAAAGGATGGTTATTTCAATCACACCATGCAATTAATAACTTTCACACACAGATTCAATACCCGATGATATTAACTAAATCATTCACACACAATATATGATGAATACAAGGCGAGTAGATTGTTGTTTGTAATAGATTGACTCAATTTATATGAATAAATATATTTTACGTCGCAAAATTATGCCTTCACAACAACAGCATATACTATGACAGCACGAAGTTATGAAACATAAATATTGAAATAACTTGTCGAGTCAATCCACCACAAAATTTAACAAAGTTGTATGTTTATGTAAATAGTAGATTGTTTCGATGTATATTTTTTGTAAATACACAACTCTGTTATAGCACAGTTGATGTAAATAGATATTTTGAATAAATTTGAAGTGATAAATAACAACGACAACTGCGAATAAATATCACAGGTCTAACATTCACTTCAATAAATAATTTTTGAAATAAATTAAGTAATTAATAATAATTACTGTGCCACACAATTACATGAAACTGTTGTCAAATGGTGAGTCAGTCCATACTAAGACAGCCTTAACTCAGTATTGACTTCAATTCCATGTGTTATAAATTATAAACACACTACAGAAATATACCTAGAATCTAAATTCTATAAGATTTTAGAAAAAAAAACAATCCTAGGTTATGTTAATTCTAGATAGAAATCGGAAATGTAGAAAGTGAAGCAATGTAAATGTCAATCTACAGTCTAGACCAGTGTAACTTGGTAAAATACTACAAAGTTTGACAAATTCTACAAAGTTTACAAATTTCCACGAACTAGTGAAATTTTGAGACAAACTTTCAAACAAATAAATTCTACTGTGACCTTGGATCAATGTACGTTATGAAATGACTACGTGATATCTGACATGCGTGACACGACAGATCAAAAGGTGCGCCGAATTCTCGGTGCAAAAAGTTTTGACCTCGACAAAAAAATACAAGATGGCGGCTACGCGGAAAAATTGAAAAATTTGCAACTCAATTCCAAGTGATTTTCTCTGGCGTTTTCACTCAGAAAAACCTAAATTGAGACGGTATCAGATTGACCAAACGTCGCCGTTTACTTCTGACACCAGATAAAGTAGAACCTAACCTTGTTCTGTGTGTCGAGTGGAGGTTCGTTAGGCCGAGGTGCTGTCTGTTCAGTGTCTGGGTTCCGTCTGACGTTCAAGGCTCCAAGCGCTGGTCACTTGCTAATTGGGCTGCTCGTCAGGTGGCAGCATCGTCTTTATTGCAGATTGTACTAGCAATCGCCAGGGGGCAGTACTGAGTAATTAAGCTATTTTCGCCTTTCTACAACAATGTTTCCGGAGTTAGGCAATCGGGCAAGTGTTAATGTAATGCACTGTGACTGTGTTTCTAAACTCAAATTCAATCAATGGGATGTGCTTATACTTGAAACAATGTGGTGCGCCTATACTCGAGTATAAGCGTATGCGCTTATAAGTGGGAGAGATATAAAATAAAGACTGTCAAAAAATGCAACATATCGAAAGCACATGCGCGCTGCGCCTAAAAGCGCATAAATACGGTGTAGATTATTATATTCCCTATTATCGCCCAAAATGCTTGAATACCAACTGCGGTGGAGGTGGTTATTACCATGTCGTCTGTGAATAACAATACCAAGAAGAAGTTATAGTGACACTTTCTACAAGATCGTTTCAATTGGGCATGATTCTCAAAACTATTTCAGCAGCAACAAATAATTGTGAATATTGCGCTGAAACCGCCCATTTCTCTTTTATTCTTAACACCGACGCCTTTTATAACTCAAGTTCAACACAAAACCTCATATGATATTTGGCCATAACTCCGTTTAGGATTGTCGGATCAATTTGAAATTTTATTTGTTTCCATTTAGCACGAAGCCATATTTTTTCTCCAAATTTTAGACTTCTTTCTTGAAAATTTAATGTATTTTACATTCTCTATATAGGGCGCCGGCATGAAGGGTTCGCCCCTAACCTCCTCGGCTCCCCGCCCGAATCTATTGAACTGCGCCCCCATAGTCGATTTGTGGCTCTAGGTTTGAACGTTGCATTGCTCGTGGTCTTTCTGTATGATGTGGTTGCTAGTGGGAGTCTGATCAATGCCCTCAGGGTGCGCAGGCGGCATTAGGGCTACAGAGGGCATGTAGGCCTACGTGTTCGCCTTGTAAGCGTAACTTCGGCTATGAGGAGTGATTGTGAGTATCAATCTATTACCGCCAATACATCCAGATTTTGATGATGATAATAACAAACGTAAAATACAACATTTTGCAATAGAACAAAACCTGACCAAATAGTTTATCCAAAGACACACTGGTGTCATCATTGCCAAATTAATACATTTTATCAGAAACCCATAAACATTTTAGACAAGTTTTTCAACTTTTTTATGCTCACAGTACTGAACAGTTCATTCATTTTAAACGTGTTAGGATTCACACGATAGTACTTGCTAATATATCTATTTCGGGCTTCAGTTAGTTTGTCACAGATAAATAAGTAGTGAAATTCATCACCTACTTCACCAGACTGACATTGAGTACATATTTGGCTGTTGGTTTGATCAGTACATGTGTAACTTTTACAGATTGGTAACTTACTATTTCGACACCTAAATTTTCAAATTGTAAGTGCATCTTTAAAATTCAGTAGTGTTAAATAATTTTCAAGTTTTAAATCCTGCTTGAAAATTCTATAATTAAGACTTGACACTTGGATCTGTGAAAAATCAAGGTACAACATGTAGGAAAAACCTCTTTTGTCTAGAATAGTTTTAACTGCGGTTAGCCATGAAATCCTTTAGTATCTTGTATATAAGACATATATCTATACATGAGGTATGCCAATTTATGCTGGCTTCCAGTTCCTATCCTAAACCAAAAACTTATCATTCTGTTCTCGACAAACACAGCCAAATCATGTTCACCAGTTTCACCATATATCATAGAATTAACTGTGCATGATGTCAGACAGCTCAAGGCAACGTTGTTGTACTGCAAGAGAATGCAGGGCAATGGTGAAGACATCATCAACTAATATGTCAATTCATCCAATATAGCAGTACCAATATCATAGTACCATGTTCCATCATGTTCATGTGTTAAGATAGCCAATGAAGATATTCTACATTATTGTTCTCTGTTAGTGATATAAAAAGTATCCCAAGCATGTTGGTGAGTAATGCGTAATGCATTAGTGTATGAATAAATTCAAATAACAATATGTTCTTATCTGCTTTCCATCTCAATGAGATGCTGTTATCATTTTAAATTGATATTATATAGTTAGAATAACACCAAAAATGGAATCTACATACCAAAATACCCTTGAAAGTAAGTATCACACATCTTTATAGCACAATTAGTTAAGAACTTGAATTTTCGGGGTGTGTTTAGCAGGCATCTTGGATTTATGTTAATTAACAAAACTAATCAAATCAAGCTCTATTTGTTCAAGGATTTATTGGGATTGCAAATCAGTAAAAGTCTCTATCAGAAATATCCAAGCAAGATCCACAATTGAGACCATAGGGGTGTCAAGGGGGCTATGTTCGGAAGATATCTAAATGAATGTGTAGCGTGTACCATGTGTGCAGGTGTACATGCATCAAAAGAAATAGCTCGATTGTATTTATTTTGGTCTAAATGGATTCCCTGTATATGAAAACCTAGATATAGACCCCAAAATGAACATCCTAGGTTGACTCAGCCGAAGTTATGGACATTTTAGTGGAAAATTATCTAAATTTGGCGGCCATCTTGGATGCATGCATCAAAAGAAATAGCTTGATTGTATTTATTTGGGTCCAAATGGATTCCCTGTATAAGAAAACCTAGATATAGACCCCAAAATGAACATCCTAGGTTGACTCAGTCCGAAGTTATGGACATTTTAGTGAAAAATTATCTAAATTTGGCGGCCATCTTGGTTGCATGCATCAAAAGAAATACTAGTAGCTTGATTGTATTTATTTTGGTCTAAATGGATTCCCTGTATATGAAAACCTAGGTATAGACGCCAACATGAACATCCTAGGTTGACTCAGTCCGAAGTGAAAAATTATCTAAATTTGGCGGTCATCTTGGATTTATGGACATATTCATATTACATTGTGTATTATAAATATTTATTCAACCACTGTTTTCTCATAGACAATGTATCAGGCCCCTACAATAAGCAGCAAAAGGTAACAAAGATTTAATTTTGTAGACCTATGCAGCCTAAAGTGAAGCAATCTCAAAATTCGAGATTTCGCGGGGTGGTCATTTTGAAATGGCCCGAAAACCAATTTTTGCAATGGATGCGCAACCGGAGACATATGTAATGTTTATTAGTATTAAAAAACCTTGAGAAAAAAGTTGGTTTTGGAGGATCATGCGGGGGGGGGGGGAGTGCAAAGGGACCCCCCGTACTTGCCCGACTAATACGGATGTAAACAATTTACCCATACAGCTCAATATAGTGATCCCACGGTAATTATCGGGATTTCGAGAATCCCCTATACCCTTGTACAATGGTTTAATCATACCAATACACCAATCATGTGGGATAACCCCGGTATCTAGAACTAAGTTGAAGAACCCGGTGATGATAGAGAGCATCTTGTCAGGGCAATACTTTAGAAACTCATTAATTATTAGGTCTGGACCATGCGCTTTATTACATTTCAACTTACGTACTGTCTCGATAATTTCATCTACAGTAATTTGTCCATTTATAAGCTCATTGGGAATACACGGAACAGTGTTAGGGTCTAAATAGTCGGCACTTTTTTCGAGAGTTTCAGTGTCTTCAGAGTAGCTCAAGTTCTTAAAATGGTCATAGAATAAACCCAGGCCAATATCGCTAAACTTATCCGACTTGTTTAAACCACACTCTGGATTTAAAATTGTCCAAAATTCTTTAGGGTTTGACTCACGCTGGTTCCTAAGTTAATAATGGATTTTATTAAAATATTCTCTACTAGACCTTCTAGCAAGATTCTTATATTTTCTCTGAATTTCTTTAAACTCTGATTGTTTGGTAGGGTCATGTCTAAATTTTCGCTTAATTCTGAAGTACTTATTGCGCATTAACCTACACTCTTTTGTGAACCATTTATTACTATTAGCACCAGACTTATTTCTTAATGGTACATTTTTGCTAGAAAAAACTTTCACCATATCCATCTCGTTTGCAGCATTCAAAAAAGTGATATTTAAGTTTGCACACAAATTGGCTATGTTATTCTGAGTTACTTCACTTAAATTGTCCAAGGCAATCTCAAGATTGCTCATGAGTTGTGGGCAAAATTCGTTCTTTGACCACCGTCAAAGAATCTCGTGATATCCAACCTCAGTTAGATGGCATCAAGGTCCCCGATAAATTTTCAAAAAAAATCTGTGAGACCCAGAAATCTGTTAGGGTGCGATACAGCATTACATAACATTCGTTAGTCAATGGTCATAATAATATATTTCACAGATATCGGAATGCATCTCCCTGATATCGGCGTCGATTGTATTTTGACTGTTGGCATAAACTCCCGCTGTGCCCCTACACATATGCAAAGCACATGGCATAGGCGTGTTTAGAGGGGCCAAGCCGGCACGTGCCCCCTCTTTCCATGAAATAGGTACCTTTGTGTCCCCTCTTTCACAAAATCGTGCCCTCACTGTGCTTCTTTTTGAATAAAATTAAAAATATCAAAAACCTTATTTTATTGTCTTTTTCTGAAATCATATGCTCTGAATCTCGACACTCGGGCACGTCAATTAATATGCCGGTTATGTGTTGGTTCAATTCAGTTGGTGTGTACCAAGCCTTGAATATAACCATCTTCAGCAGCGCGCGAAAATTTGTTTTTCACAAGTACGGCATGACAGTGTTCCCATATTGTTTGTTAGTACGGACATGATCAGCGGCCACATCATGTACACATACATGTATACATTTTTATCTTTGAAATTAAAGTGCCAATGCTAGGACCTCCCTACCCACCCCCTCCACGACACCCAACCCCTTCGTCCTTTGGCTGATGGAAGGGGGATAAACGCTGCCCCCAATACAGTTTTGCCATCAAAATGGGGATGAAGTAGACAATAATATGGAACAAGTCGAGTTGTCGAGGCAGATGGTGAGCCTCAATTGGATGTCAAATTATTGCATTCATATGTTAATGTGATATACGTTTTATACCTTCACATTAACCGATTAATTTGAACATTTTGTTGTAATCTGGGGTTGTATAGGATGGGATAGATATGTCAATCGAAATGTTCGATCGTCGATGGACTGCAACATCATGTGCTGAAGATTAAAAATTGTCATTTTTATCCCAATAAATCCTTGGTTCTGAAGATCATGATAGGTGAGCTTGAAAATGCCCAGAATCAACAAAAGAACATCTAACCTTTTTCAGCTTCTGTGTCCTTCCCCCCCCCCCCCCCCCCACCCCAAGCTGCGTCCCTCTTCAATGTGTCATATAGAGTCATGACATCAGCTGAGTCACGAGAGGGCCATGTAGGCATATGCTGGAATTGATAAATTATTGTATTATATACATCATATTCGGCTGTGGGTCCGGAGAAAACTGAAATCCAGAATGCAGGATTGCGGCATTTTTTTGTGCATCTGCCATTACATACTACAAGTCAATATGATATAACAATAATTTCTTTTTGCACTGTGCAAAATCCTTTCACAAATTAAGATTCTCTGTCACATTTACCAATGTATTTTGATGTGTTTTCTATCTAAATAAGGCGAAAGTCCATCGGATATCATGCGAAGGGCTTCAGCTTCTGGGGGCCTTGAGCGGCCCCCAGACCCCCTGCCATCAAATTGTGTCCCATCTTCCCAGGGGGCCGTTTCTCGAAGCTGACGCAAATTTTGAATCTGCGCTGGGTTCTGCGACCGGTCGCAGATAGAATCTGCGTGCGTTTCCCGACGGCCACGCAAACCCCACGCTGAGCCAGCGCGTACTGGCAAAATCTGCAAGGGGTCGCAGGTCATTCCTCACTTGCAAAGGAACATGTTTACCATAGAAACGTAAAATATGGTAGGGGAGGGCTATACAGACCTATTGTTTGGGCATTCTATATGTGTAGGCCTACCAGTCTTCTGAAACAAACACAGGGTAGATATAGGCCTAATCAGTACATTTTTCGACTCCTGTGGCAGAAAGTGATATCACATATATTTATGAAAGTAAAAATGTTATGACTAATCATTATCATTAGGCCTACTGGTCAGTCAATCACCCTTGACAATTTCCTATTTCATGCAAACAGCCCTTGTACACCATACGATCGCCCAATTGTGCAGATCCAACAAACGCGCCTATAGATATAATGACACAGTAACTAGGCCCCTACAATCTTAGTGATATCGTTTGACTTTGTGGAAATAAACCAGGTCAATATAGATCTAATATATATGTAATATATGAATATATGTATAAAATAGCCAATAATACCTTTGTGTCCTAGTTTATTTTGAACAAATGGATGTATCTAAGCTATAGTCCCTTACACGTCAAATGCGTTTGATGGATCTGCCCTATTGGCCGACCATATAGTGTACCAGGGCAGTCATTCTTGCATCACGTGTTTCAGCGGGATAAAATTTTGAGACTTGGGAAAATGATATTCATTACAAACTTGGAACCGATTATTGAAACCGAATAAACATTATTCAAACTTGGAATATTGAATCTATGTATATATTATTTCAACTGGGAAGAAATTATTACAATCAGTATAGAAAGTATAAAATTATATGAATCAGTAATGAATATTTTTATTTAACTAATTCATTCTTGGGAATTCCAATTCATTTCAAAATAAATAAATACTTCAGACTTTTTGAAACGGGGTAAAACATTAACACCATAACAGAAGGATAGACAATAATTTTTTTCTTATTTGAATATTTTTCTCAGTCTTACTTATTAGCGGTTTAAAAAATATTTCAGGTTTGAATAATGTTTCCCCGGTTTATACTGTAACTTATTCAGGCGCGCCCCCGGGACTTGAAAAACTGAAAGCACAAAGGACCGATACGATCGGGACAGGACATATTCGCCCAGGGCCCCAGAAGCTAGCGGTTACTAGGTACTCTGTGATGGGTTCTCTTCATATATTGGGACCCTGATTATATCATCTGAACCATAGGTTTTGTCCACAACATAAACATGAAGTCGGTCAAGCAAAATATTTCATAGTATACGGCTCGACAGTGTTAAGTTGTTTGTATAGATATAACCATTGTAGATTATCATTACAGATAGACTGTTGTAAATCCCTGGTTACCACAGTTTTTACCATAATAAAATAATTTAGCTTTGATGACACATACCATAATTTAGCCAATGTTATCAATACTTAAGGAAAACCTAAACCGGAAATATTAACTGGTTCCCTGAGCACAGCTAAGAGAAATTTTATTCCCAAAAGGGGCACAATTATTTCCCAAAAGGATCCTCTAAACGATCGACACAGTTTTAATTATGTTCATATCTTCACTCTGTCGCCTTATTTCTTCCAGTATGTGTCATTTACAGACTTAGAAATCAAACAAAAGTACTCAAATACTGGAGATTAACCGTGGGAAGTGTGATATCTCAGCGGCGACCGCTGTGTCTGTTGATTGTTTAGAAGTATTTGTCCGACCACGCGAACGGATTAGCCAATCAGGGACAGGGCGCATAAATGCTACAAAAAGGCATAAGTCACACAAGAAATGCTTCATCAATATCCATTTTTATATTGATTGGTTTGTATGTGTTTATTTGTCAATATTACTGAATTACTGGAGTGCAACTTCACAGGGCTCTGCCTGGAGATAGGGTCAGGGATATGTCAGACCCTTTATTTTATCGGTTCACTGATCAATTCAACTAATTTTAAATGATTTGATAAAAGTGACTATTGAGTTCTCGTCTTCAGGGTTCATAAACAAGGGCTTTAACGGTGTGCCGTTACACTAAACAATCTCGCGAGTTATTTTCCACTTATTCCATCATTTTATATTAGCGCCACAGTACTTACTAAAAAGCTTAGCAGTTTTCACCGTTTCATTAATCCAATCAGAAGAGCCTTCTATAATAAATATATTTACGATAATTTTTTCCTAAGAAATTTACTGGAAGCACGTGCTTCCAGTGCTTCTATCTGAAGGCGCGCGTGAACTTATTCCCGATTGTTATTATATGTGTACAGCTTTACTAAGCTATGTATTTAAAACTGAATAGGCTAACAGTAAGAAAGTACCATATATGCCTAACATGCCTAACATGACCCCAGGTCTATTAATTCTTGCTTGAGGGAGTGTTGTGCCCCATACTCCCCTACATATACTCACAAACGCTTAAAACTCCGTGGCAGACGTCAAAACTACAAAACTATTTAGTGTGGTTCAGATCACTGTTCAGATATAGATTTTCAGCTGTAAGCCTTTCAAAATGTCTCTTGAAACGAGGTATATGTCAGGCAGCATGGTGCTGCAAAAAAAAAAGAATATCTGACTGTATGGTATTTAATATTAAATACACGTATTTAACTTTGAGTACACATATTTAATATTGAGTACGTGTATTTAGCATTGAGTACGTGTATTCATTATTGAATACACGTGTTTAATATTATATATTCGTATTTAATATTAAAGCAGCTGCCTTCGAAACCAGTCAGTATATTTTGAAAGCTATATTTCATGTTAAACATGCTAAACTAACTGAATGAAACATACTCACATCAAATGTAATGAAAATAACCAGTCCGTTAGCGTACAAACAGGCGGTTCTAGCGTACATACAGGAACTGTATCCATCACACGCAGATGTAATCAAAGCATAGAAGTGCGAGATAGACTGCCAATTCCAAGCGCATCATGGTATATCACTGATTATTTTCTCACAACTACACTATATTTGCACATACGAACTGGAAAATGTACTCGATGTGGACTTTTAAGCACGATTTAGGCCTTTGTTTACATTCGGGTTTGATGGATACACTTCGTTTGTTTATTTACAAAACCGGTACAAATTGGGCACTAAAATAGATGAAACGACAAATCGGACAGACTGTAATCGTCAAAATCATTGAGCACACTTTTTGTTATATTGCATTAGATGTGTCTAACGAAAAATTAGTTTTGAAAAAAATATTGCATACATTCGAAGGCAGCAGCTTTAATTATGATATATGATACTAACTACGCTTATTTAATATTAAGTAGGTGTTTTTAATATTGAGTACGCATATTTATTATTAAGTAAGCGTATTTAAACATTAGGTACTCGTATTTATTATTAAGTATTGTGTATTACATCCTTCTGGAAAGTATCGTAAATGAATGAAGAAAAAAAGAATAGAACTATGACATATATCAGCCACCGTAGTGAACCTCTTTATTTTTCGCGTCCATCAACATTCGCGATTTTCGCATTTTTATTAGAAACGCGGAATTTCTGAACGCAATATTTTTTCACGACATATATAATTGATTCACAATTACAAATTTAAACTGCTGCAAACGAGTGGACAGAATGATAAAAAGGGTGGGAATAAAGCACCCTAGTGTACATGCTTATTCCTTATTGATGATAAAATCTGTGATATTCGATCTTTGTTACGAACACGTGTACATGCCGAGCCTGGTGACATTACATTCAAATATGTATACGATGATGGTGAGCGGTTTGGTGTTGTTCATTTCTCACATACATTCTAATGTCATCATTTGATATAAAAAGTGATATTGGCAGAAAACTTTTTCTTTTTCTAAGTCAATTACACATATGCCTGTGGTCTCATAAAAATAGGTTAAAAGACAAACTATGATTGATCAGATGGATAAATCGAACATATGACAGTACTAGCAGCAAGCTAGTAGCAGCCGAAATAACAAAAATGCCAGTACGATTCACATCTGCGCTGGGTTCGATAGCTCTGCGTGGAGTCCTTTCCACACGCAAGAAATTCTGCGCCTGCGAGGCCTCGCATATTCAGCGTGCGTGTCGAGAAACGGATTTTTCCCTCTGCGTCGGGTCAGCGACCGCTCGCAATGATCTGCGACCGCTCGCAAGGGTTGCGTGTACTTCGAGAAACGGGCCCCTGTACACGCCACTGCGCATGTATGGTGACAATTGAGTGTCATTAATCTTTCATTAATTTATGTTAGACCTACATAAATGTAAAGTGACAATATCTATTTGGGGGATAAATATAGATCTACTTATAAAAGCTGGGCAGAAGCATTAATCCATATTTTAGCATCAGAAAAAAAATATATACTGTGATTGATTTTCGTAGGCGAAGCACGTTTTAGCGAACGTTATACTCTAAGCTTCGTTCACATATGGAATATGTATATATTTGTTCAGTACAAACAAATCGTACGGAGGATATAACATCAAAAACACCGAAAATCTGCAAGTTTTTCCACTTGGCAGTGCATGGCTGACAAAAACGTCATACATGACGTAAATTTCTGTGACATATCATTGTTTTGATAGAAGCCTCGACAGGCGGCTCATTTCACTGGAACCAAAGATGCTGGAAGTGCTCCGTTGCCCGAGGCATCATCAAAACACTGATGTGCAGCTCCGTTAGGACAAAAATAATTGCATGCATGTGTGAAATGAAAATTACTAGTTTAGAGCCAGAGAGAGCTCAGAATCAGCCACAGAACATGAAAAAGTTATAGCTTCTGAAGCCCATGAGCGGGCCTCAGCCCTCACACCGTATAGGGTGCTCTCTCGCTTCGCTTGATCGTTGGATGAAATTGACTCATCCAACCTGCATGCTTTTTTAGTCCCCCAATTATAAATCTGGTCCTACGCTATAGAAAATTCCCTCAATATGCAGGTTCCGAAGACTTGGAAACAGAAATATACCGTACACCCGAAAAGCTGAATAAAAGCTGAGCAAATTTGGAGGGGAAAAACTCAGAAAAGTTGTAAAGAATAAAAAGAAGGGCAATTTCACTCAGGATTCGGATATTTTCTTGATTTTTGTCCACATTACATCGCACAACACACATAGGCCCTCGTTGATCAGCCAAGAAAATAAAAGAGGCAAGGGAAATAATTGCATTACTCGGAGTCGGGACCACACAGTAGACCTACACACCAACAGATCCTGATCGTCAATTTGGTTCCGAGGATGAGCCATGAAAAATAATATTAATATTATTTGGTCGACTTTTAGATTCTATGATCTCGTTCCATATCACGTGTTGCACACATCCCAGCAGACAGATCTGGAAAATACATTAGTTTTCCGTAACTTAATGATCGATAATAACTTATCATCTATCGGTTCTGTATAATAATATACAACAGAGATTATTTATCGCACCACGTGTGTTTTAATACCCTATATCAGAGGAAGTTTGCTGTTCATACACTTATCAGCTGCTTATTTTTACCGGCTTCTGGCGAACGAGAAAACGCGAGAAGTGATACCCACATGGCCACCATTTGACGAAAAGAGAGGGTGACCTTGCATAAGCTCGCTCAAATAACTGATATTCCAAGATGGACAAAAACAAATTGAACGATTTAGCCGGTAGATTACAAAGAGGAGGAAGAGGAGCAGGGCTTGGAGCTGGCTTTTTGGCTGCAGCAGGAAGCATTGCATATGGAATTTATCAGTCAATGTACACCGGTGAGAATGAGATGTTCACATCACATGTTCACCACTGTTCACTTGTTGTTGTTTCAAACAACTTGTGTGGCGATTTTGCCTTGTTTGATTCAATTTTGGTAGTGGTATGACGAGTACAGAAAACTCTAACCGATTAATCGGGGACACCCGAAAACGAGTTTCAAGTTCCAAGTTCCGAGTTTCAAGTTCCGAGTTTCAAGTTCCGAGTTTCAAGTTCCGAGTTCCAAGTTCCGCATTTAAAGTCCCAAGAAAGTGCAGTTATCGTTTTTATATTTCTGCATCGGGTCTCTCCAACTCATTAAATCACTTTCTTGTGCCACCTTTCAATATCACAAAGTCGAAAATTAACCTTCCAAGCTGATGCCTACATGGTACGCGCGGACCTCAGAGTGCCACGCGGGTATGATTTGAAATTTCGGATAGTTTGCGGATTTGGGTTTATATCATTTCTATATTTTACATTCACAAAATTAAATACAAATGATGGGAAAATTGAAAAAGGGGAATGAAAATAATACTTATTGCATTATGACAGAATAAATTTCTTTCATTAAATAATTGTTTAGGCATCACCAACGAACTATGCTGTGGATGACTGAACAAATATTTAATAGAAGAAGTTGATATTTATCATTTATTCGAACGTGTAACATATAGTGGTGCTGCGCCTTCAAACTGACGCCATGATCCATCGTCTCTGCAACTTTTAGACTCAATGTTCAAAGAACTCCTGAAAAAGCCTGGCATGTGTAGAAATACCGTAAAACTTCTAATGGACGCCGGGTTTCCAATAGACGCCGGGTTCTAATAGACGCCGGGGGTTCGGGTATACTGAAATTAATAGACGCCGGGTCTACGTACATTGTGTAACATAGCGACGCATAGATACTAATATAATATCGCGATATTAGTACGACAACGTCAACGCGTCCCAGTCGGGAATTTCCAGCTTTTAATATCTAAACTATCGTCCGATTTGTCATATCGTAACACGTGCCTCGCCAATTCCAATAAACCCCTGGTTCAGACAACGACTGAAATCAATAAACGCCTGGTTCTATTAAACTTGGAACTCGTTTTCGGGTGTCCCGATTAATCGTGACCCTGTAACCGAATCCTGACCGATTACTCGCCAGTATATTTCCCAATAATATGAATAGGTGAAACCTAGATGCGAGCGCAGAAATGTGTACGCTGTAAAGCAATGACCTGCAAAATATTATCAAAGAATATGGTGACCAGTGCTCGTACTAAAGTGAAGTTCATCCATCAGTGAAACACGCGTTTGGCCGTATTTTTGTTCTAAATAATCGGATCAACTTGAAATTTTGTGTGTATTATTGGGTATCATGCCGTAATTTTTCACCAAATTTAAGAAATCTATCTAAAAAAATTAGAAAGTTGGCAATCTAACCCAAAACTGCCATTTTTGTGTAAAAAAAAAAAAGCCCAAATTTGCTTCTACAGACAAAATGCTTGTAGATGGAGCTTATGTTTGCATTATGAGCATATAGGAAGTCATATATGCAAGAACTAATGATGACCTTGAGCTTGACCTTGGATGACCTTGAGTGCTAAATATCTGATGTGGAATGTGTAAATTGGCCGCTGAGTTTTGATCACTTGCAGCTGGAGGTTAGGATCCTGGTATGTTACAAACAAATAGATCTCATTCTTATATGTTTGTAGTATGAACATATAGAAAGTCATCTGCAGCACACCTAATGATGACATTGAAGTTCAGAAAGATCACCTTGGTTGGTAAATCTCAAAGTCATATGTCACCTCCAATGCTTAAAATCAAAATGGTCCGGTAACCTATCTTAGCCCTTGGGCTAATTTCTAACTTGTGTACACTGGTTTTTGATATTTTTGCGATGTTAAATGTTATCGTTCTGGGGGCCTATAAACATGATACAGACCTATATATCCCCCTGCTGTAGCTTGGCATACTTCACCTCGGAGTCGAACAACTTTTATCTACAAAATTGAAGAAGCCTACTTCAATGTTAAATTTCAGTCCAAAATGGGATTCCGAGATTCTCAGCATATTCGAGGATTTGGTCATGTTTACATCTATCAGGATTCGAAATACTACTGTAATTTTGGGCCAGAAGACACACTGGGGTGTATTCTATCCAAACCTGTTGGTTTCGAAAGATTGACCGCTACACAACTGAGCAAATGCACAAAATTGTGTGTGGACCCAGCAATTAAATAACAGGAAAAAGTTTATGTTAGGATATTGCCAACTTTTTCAATTTACGCGAAAGAAGTATGAAGTTTGGCAGAAAATTGCCGTTTGACTCTCAGTTGAAGTATGCCAAATGACAGAACGATACCGTTTAGCATCCCGAAAATATCAGCGAAAAAGTGTGTAAACGAGTTAGAAAAATCAGAGTATAGATCCCTATGTATTTTGGGTACCGATAACGCGATATGAAAAGTAATAAAGATGACATCTCTACTGAAAACACCGTCGGCGAATTTTGGAATGCAGAATTAAGGCTGGACGGATGGCTCGTATAGAATAGATCACCGACGCAAATGCTCATGTTCAGCGGATGATCATTTACTACTTAATTGAAAGCTCAACCATGCAGACTGCGAATAGTAATGATAATATACTAGGGCCTAGTAGTGAATTATGCACAAAATTTATGGTCAAGTAATCAATTGCAGACTTTGTAATCGATCTGCAGTAACCCAACCGCAGACGGTTAATCGTCTATTCGTGGGACCACTAATTACTGTAAACACTTTTTGTGTTGTGAATACTAATTTCTTTACCCAAATCTATAGATTCTATTTTAGTTTGTGATCATCTGGATCTTGGACATCTGTCATATTTATGCTATCTGGTTATTCTAGTCGTAAGTCTAGATTCTAATCTCCACAAATTCTCTCACACAGTTGATGGTGGTCATCGAGCAATCATTTTCAGCCGACTTGGAGGAATCCAGGATAATATATATGCAGAAGGACTGCATTTCCGGTTAGTAATTGACATTTGTTGAACCAGCCCCATCATTGAATACAAATATTTGGGTATATAGGGGATACAGTATACACCTATGAAATTTGCCAGCAATATTCCAGTCATCCATAAATCATTTTGCCTTTTTCTTTCCTCACAGAATTCCATGGTTTCATTATCCTATCATCTATGACATCAGAGCAAGACCACGTAAAATATCATCACCCACTGGAAGCAAAGGTTAACAATATTCTGAATCTGAGCACACATAGAATAGTATAATGCAGTGGCCAATTTTTTTTTCGTTATGTTATATCATAACCTAATCATGATGTACTCAATAAATACCATGGTATACGAGTCACCAAAAATTAACCACTTTATTAACCAAATTAACCACTTTGTATCTGCACAAGTTATGTTTTAACAAAGCCAATTATACATTATACATACTTGATATTGTCAGCTAATCCAATGTGCCGCTGATAAAAACATGTGAATCGTCATGTTCGTGAAAAGTCCATTTTTTTATTCTGAGAATTATAGTGGAATTATTATTCGTACAGATTTGCAGATGGTGAATATTTCCCTGCGTGTGTTGTCCAGACCCGACTCCTTACAATTACCAACCATGTACAGACAACTGGGCACAGACTTCGATGAGCGTGTACTACCGTCAATATGTAACGAGGTGAGTGTTTGAGAGGATATATATCATTAATTAAAATCAAAACTCAATTTGCAGTGTTGGTTTATTTGTCATGCATATTTTGTGTTGAATACCCTTTCCATTATATGAACACAATATTCTGCAAACATTTCTTCAATGTTGGTAATAGAAGGATCACATCAAAGCAATTTGACATAAAATTTCAATACATATCATATGAGAGATCATGAAAATGGTTTTCCATTGACGAGTACAAATGTATATGGGATCTGTTGACACAGGTATTGAAGAGCATTGTTGCCAAGTTCAATGCGTCGCAGCTGATCACACAGAGACAGCAGGTGTCGCTGCTTGTGCGGAAGGAGCTCACCGACCGAGCGAGAGACTTCAACATCATCCTGGACGACGTCGCCATCACAGAACTGGCCTTCGGCAAAGAGTACACAGCAGCCGTCGAGTCTAAACAGGTCGGTGCCTGGTCTATGATTCGTGATTGTGTGATCTTGATTTGGTAGAGTATTCTTTGTACATGCTGTTTATCATGCATGCTGAATGGTGTTTTGGTCTTTGTGTGTTCTGTAGGTGGCACAGCAAGAAGCACAGAGAGCACAGTTTGTTGTTGAGAAAGCAAAGCAGGAACGACTGCAGAAAATTGTCCAGGCGGAGGGAGAAACTGCAGCAGCAACACTTGTATCCTTCGCTTAGGGCTTCTTATTCACAGATAAACCCTGGTTAACCTTTACAATCATTCCAGAAACTTCGACCTCTAATGGTCTGTTCCTATGGAACATCAATGATTACATTTTGTATTGACCTTGGATGAATCTGAAATGACCTTGACTTTTGAAACTCAAGGTTTTGTCATCAAAAGACAATCACTTGAAGATAGAGCGTACATGGTATTCTACTGTAGTATGGAGTATCAATCTTTGTTCTGTCATGTGATGATAGCAAGGCGGATCTGACTGCAGGTTACCGTGAGTGGTAGATGATAACCAGAGTTAACATCGTCTGTAATCTTGGCGCACATGTCTAAGACTGCGTGTGTGCTGTAAGGGCGGACGTAGAGTGTATCAGCAGGTCAACGGGTCTGCAGTTCTGAGAGAGGCTGTCGGCTAAATTTCCTGCTGTACAGGCTGTGGACAGATCACTTGCCCACAGCCACATCCTAAAATGACTTGCCCTGCTGGAATGATCAGTCCTTTAGTAATCTGATGACAGAACGTAGAAGACCATGTGAGCATTTGTATTACTACATGTAAATACATTGTCATAGGTTTTGACCGGTTAAATGCCAGAAGGCTGTGTTAGGTTGGAATTTAGGATCTGCCAGATTTCAAAGACGTATCTGGCAGCATAAGATTTTAATTCGCACACATTTTGAGACCACCAAATCTACAGTGCATAACCCGTAAACTGTTATATATATCAAGTGGAAACCTGTTGTACGGAAACACAGGGGAAAAAACGTTCACAATATATTTAAATCATCAAGTTAGTTCCTTGACTATGGCGTTAGATTGGTGAAGCAGTGTCTTTGAACCCTGGCTACTTGAAACTGCGCAAGATCAGAGCATCCCAAGCCATTGCACGAACAGTGAGTGATTTCCAATGCTTTTGCAAGCTTGAAAAACTAATGTGGCTTTGTGATAGATGGGTGCATGACATCATGAAAACCATTCTGGTCATACATTGTGTCAATGGTGTGAGACACTTTCAACTCAAACAATTTTGTGTCTTCACTTCGTTAATTGTACCTTTTCATTTTCAGATTGCTGCCTCCAAGAATAGGGTGTACTTGAATGCAGGCAATCTGATGTTAAACATCAATGATGCACACTTTGATGAAAATGTTGATAACCTGGCAAAAGCGAAAAGGAAGTGATGTACTGATTTGAATGTGTTCCCAAATTTTTGTTATGTATGAATATCAGTAGTATGAAAGTACATGTATCTGCAAAATTACAAATTCTTAACCTTATCAAGATAGATCAATGTTAATGCGACTGTGGCATTTGATACATTTAAGTGTTTGACAAGACCTGGTTATGTTGTGTGATAAGTTGAATAACATTAGGTTCTGTCATATCATGTCCCGATTATTATCAGCAATATAAGGTTGAATAGTTAAATTACTTTGGTGCTTGAAGTGAAAATGGAATTATGTAATCATGGCCTTTGGTAAATAAATGTGTATAAATAATGAATGATTTTGGATAACCAACATTGAGACTGTGCTGGGTTTATTTTGTGGATTCATTAAACACAAATTATGTCGATTCCACCGAAATTCTGTACATTCAAGCAGAATGTTAGATGTATTCTTGACAACCAAACTACATAGGTACAGAACAACACAAATAAAAACTTACAAAATATAGATCTAAGATCGGCAGTACCATATATTTTTCTGAATAAGTAGTTAACATTACTGTAAAACGACTAATTTTGGCGGATATATAATTTGGCGGTTTCAAAACCACATATGTTGCTTATCATATATCTAGGTAATTCAGCGGTTTTTCCCCTACCGCCAAATCCACCAAAATAAATTGTCCGCCAAAATTAGTCGTTTTACCGTACTAGTTAAGTCCATTATTGAGCACAATAAAAATAGGTAGTTCGAGGGACATTTATTATTGGGGTCTATGAGGAAAAGCTTATGTCTAGTGGTGATTTCATGGCTCTACTACCATCAATATTAATACTGAATAAGTTCCATCAATTTTGCTAGTTAAGTCTATAATCGAGCTTAAAAAAGATAGTTGAGGCAATTAACATATTATCGTGGTCTTTGTTGAAAAAGTGTTCAGTAGTGATTTCATGGCTGTAGATTGTAGAACCACAGATATTACTGAATAAGTTGACATTAATTTAGCTAGTTACAACATGCTTTGTACCCCTTTCATTATTAGGCATCCCGATTGAAAATCGGGAGGCCTTATGTTTCTGTTTTTTTTTTTTTTTTTTTTCTTTTTTTTTTTTTTTTTTTTTTTTTTTCTTCCGCCGTTCGGTTTCCGGATCATAACTCTTGAACGCCTTAATCTATCTTTCCGAAATTTTCACAGCTCATCCGAAATACTTTGCTCCTAACCCCTATTGTTTTTCGTCGAGACCCGAAATCCAAGATGGCCGCCAGCGGCCATTTTGGAAAAAAAAATCGGGCGATTCCTGTCAATGTCATAATTTGATTCAGGCAATTTCCAGGGGGAAAAAATTTTTTGGGTGTATTTTTTTTGGGACTTAGAATTTTTCCCTCACCTGCCCCCATGCAGATGTAATACTGTGACTGAGCCATGCTACTGTATTCACTGACTGCAGCCTGCATGTCCAGCATGAGGCTAGGCTCTGCCCTCTCAGCCAGTGCAGTATATGAGAGCCCTGCTCAGTAATGCCTGTGATAAGGCAATACCCCCCCCCCCTCTCCCTCCCCCACCTCCACTGTCAGCCAGTCTAATCTGCATATGAATGTAGCAATGTATCAGTGACTTGTATGCACTGCCCCTCTTCCCCCCCCCCCCCCCCCTCTCCTGTCCCCTCACCCCAGTTTACTATACTAACACCAACAAGTTGGAACAATGCCCTCCTTCCCTTTCTAAAGAAAACAATAGGTGGTTATATAATGATGACCCAAACTGAAGATAACAGCTTTGAAGGTCTGCCTGGGCCTTGCTTGCCGGTCAATTGTTCATTGTATTCAGTTAAAACAGCACTGTGTTTATCTGGATGAAACTACATGCATTGTTTTGTTTTCTAGCTGTATTTCACATGCAGTGACCAAATTATCATTGTTTTACTTAGTCAGAACCCAGAATAATTTCCTTTTTGCTTGTATTATGAATGTCTGTCATGTCTGTACATTTAATACCTATTGAGATTAAAACAAATATCTGATGGACATTTGTCTAGTGAGCAACTGCTATAATTTGAACTCTCACTCCCACCTGTGTTCAATAATCCTGGTATATGTATTATAATAACAGTCAAGTTTCACCATTAGAAAAGAAAAGAAAAATTGGGGGATGCCACAAAGCCTATAGGCTTTTATGTCTAGTTTCAACTTTGAAATCAGTCGGCACATTTTTAGTCAGGGGGCTTAGTCTCCCCAAACCCCCGAATTGTTCAAATTGGGCTACAAGCACCATTTTTGGACTGCAGTTAGATATGACCATCATCTACCAATTTTCCGAGGGAGCCAAACTGGGCTCCCTCTATGTCGGCCATTTTGAGTAAATCCAAGATGGCCGCCTTCCGGAATAACAATTTGCCATAACTTGAGAACCAAAGGTTGCAGAATAATGTATGACACCACTGTATGAGAAATCCATTGCTGGTGTTGTTTTAATGATTATATGACATAGTATTGTGATAATGCCGTTTTGAAGGAAATCCTCTGCCCATGTGGGTTTCTAGGGCCCAAGTAGCGCACCTTACTCTACGAATAGGCCTACTACTCACCAACTGAATGTATACCATATTTAATCCGTCTGGCACATTTTTAATCTTCATTTAATTTAGAAGAAAGAGTAACCTGCGCTACGAGGGCCGTTTCTCATCACATTGATCTGATTGATCACTGAAAACAGGAGTATTTCATTTGTGCCAGAGTATGAGTTAAGTAAAGGTTCATTTGAATATGGTTTTTCTGAAACCAATCAGTTTGATTTTGCTCGAACAATACTGCTACAATATGAATATATTACACCAATCTCCCTGACTACAGGAACTTATCAAGGCTGTTGCTTACCCATAATATAAACACTCTCCACAAACTAAGAAATTATAATTTTTCAATGACATTTAGGGTAATTTCATCTAATTCCGGCCACAAATAGGTTCATGACGGTTCATGAGGATTCTAATTACTACATGCATGTCATATTGTTACATTTATGTCCATCATGGGTCTCAAATCTGGCCACAAAAAGCACTCTGATTGGGCAACATTATCACATCAACCCCGGGTTTGATGATATTTGTCAAGGTCACCATATTCCGGCCTCAATTTACCAATTTCTGGCCATGTATAAATATAATTTCACCTTTACACGGCTAGTGATTTCCTAACATACATTTCACTGTTGTTTTTTGCCACATAAAGGTTTGTGGGTCATTATATGAACAATTATTGGATATTTCCAGGGTGTATGAATATATAAAATGTAAGGTTATAGTTAATCCACCATTCAAAGCAGTCAAAAGTCAGTACTAGCAGCGTCATAGTTGAACATTTCTGTATCTTCCAAATTGCAAATTATCAGCATGCAATACTGCCAGCAGCGCAATATTCTTACCAATATACCCCAAACTGTGATCAACTCATATATTGTTGTATAATGTTATTGCATATTGTTCTTGTTGTGACGAGACTGCAAACAGCATCTTCTAATGTTCCTAAGTCTATCGACTCATTGTTGTATATCATTGCTGGTGTATATTTTTAGGTTACCGGACCTTTGGTCCGATAACCTATTGCCGTGGCGTTGCGTCCGTCGTCATCGGCGTCCATCGTCCGTCGTCCGTCGTCGTCCGTCGTCCGTCAACATTCATATCTTTAAAGTTTACGATTGAATCTTCCTGAAATTTTGCACAAAAATGCTTAAAAATATTTCGAGAGGGAGGTATTTTTTAGTTTTTTGATTTTCGAATTATTTTCAAAATGGCGGCCATTTCTGATGAAAAACAGCTAATTTTGGACTTTGACGGTCGTTTTCTCAAAAACTGTTTGATCAGATTTGAGATTTTTGTTTCAAAAGATTCTCCTTATGTACCTCTGTGATGTGTATAAGTTTGGTTGCCCTTGAATCGCCGGTCTGCGTATGGCGGCCATTTTGAATTTTCGACGGGTCGACGAAAAAAAAAATTTTCGGCCCAAATCGCATTACTATCCATTTTGGGCCATTTCTAGACAAAAAATTTTTTTTCACCCTTTGAAAAAAATTTTGGACTTAGAAAATTTTCGGCCCTTTTTTCCTTCATAATGGGAGCTGTGAAGACTGTACTCATAGAATGCTTGAAGATAGAGCTTAGAAATTGGCACTTTCAAATGGAAAGTCATATATGGCGACTTGTGTGGTGACCTTGAATTTGACCTTGGATGACCTTGAGAGGTCAAAGCAGCCATTTTTTGGTCGAAAAAATGCCCAAATTTGCACCTTGTCCGTCTTATCTTGAAAACTGTCCGATCAGTTTTGCGATTTTTGTTTCAAAAGATTCCCCTTATGTACCTTTATGATGTGTATAAGTTTTGTTGCCCTTGAATCGCCGATCTTCGTGTGGCGGCCATTTTGAATTTTCGACGAGTCGGCAAAAAAAAATTTTTCACCCCAAATCGCATTACTATCCATTTTGGGCCATTTCTAGGCAAAAAAAAATTTTCACCCTTTGAAAAAAATTTTGGACTTGGAAAATTTTCGGCACTTTTTCCCTTCATAATGGGAGCTGCCCGGACTGTACTCATAGTACGCTTGAAGATGGAGCTTAGATATTAGCACTTTCAAATGGGAAGTCATATATGGCGATTTGTGTGGTGACCTTGAATTTGACCTTCGATGACCTTGAAAGGTCAGAACAGCCATTTTCGGGTCAAAAAATGCCCAGATTTGCGTCTATAGATGAAATGCTTGCAGATAGAACTCATGTTTGCATTATGAACATATAGCAAGACATATATGGCACAACTAATGATGACCTTGATCTTGACGTCAGATGACCTTGAGTGCCAAATGTCTGACTCGTAATGTGTAAATTGACCTGAGTGGCCTAAACGATTCCACCCAGATATATCTTTGTATTATGAACATGTAATGGTGACATCGAAGTTCACACGGATGACCTTGATTGGTAAATCTCAAGGTCATTTGTTCACACTGCGAACCTTGATTGGTAAATCTCAAGGTCTGTTACCTGCCAATGCTGCCATGGCCAAACCAAAATTGTCCGGTAACCTGTCTTAGCCTTTGGGCTAATTTTTAGAATGGCATTGTACATTCTGTTGTAGTAGTTGTTGTGTCGAGAGTGTAAACAGTGTCTTCTAATCTACCTACGTCTATGAATTATACGACTAAAACATGCTCGAATGCTGTAATTTATTTTGAATTCGATTTTTTTACTGTCATAGACATATGACCTCTCTGATATGTGTGAAATTGTACTCATACTAGATAGGCTAGTGGGATATCCCTTTAGCTCATCTGGTAGAGTGGATGGCTGGTGTGTGAAAGGTCCCCGGTTCAAATTCCAGTCTGGCCGAGGCATTCCACGTTTGGTTACAGACAGATACACATTTTCCATTCGTATAGCCCATACGTAAATTTGCATTCAATACTGTGATTCTACAGCACCGATTGTATACCTCATGTAGTGCCATGAACATATGAATATCCAGCAAGCATATAGACATATAGATATGTACATAGTTTATCTTCGTATACACGTGAATTTGCACTTAATTATGTGGTCTAACAACCATTGATTGTGTGACGTTTGGTAATGACTTGTTTTCGGTGTGGCCCAAAAAACCTGGTTTCTCTGATCGTATAGACTTTATGTAACTCCCGCTCGTTGTGATTCGAGAGCCGTCACTAAATTGGTGTCCCCCAACGCTGGTGTATCATCACTCCGTAGCTCACCGGCTTCACTTAGGCAAGAAGCAACTCAGATGTAAATAAATTGAAGATTTATATACATCAAATCAACTTACAATTGTATGGCTGGTCACCCACGTGACGTACAAATATGAAGTTCAGACATGGAGCACTGTATGATCACATTTCAAAAATAAATAGTGCACGAGGGCACAACTAAAAAGAGTTCTTAGCCGGCGGCGTCTCTCTGTCCCTTCCCGTTGAAGTTTCCCGTCCCGCTTAGTCGAATGGTTTCTCCAGGTAGTCGGTCTAAATCCCGGTTGACTCTAAGGCCCTGAAGAAGGAGTCGTCCGCACGGAGTTCGTCGAGTCCCTTGGCTGTGGCGGTGACGATCTCCCCACGGTCGATGTCGCTGTTGCAGTGCTCTCAGAGCGGCCGTCCGCTCTCCCTTATATAGCCAGGGTGGCTGCGCGCGCATCTTCGTCCGCGAACGTATCTTCCGCACTCTTCTCCACGTGGTGAAGACTGCGTCCGCGAACGGTTCTTCCGCGAAGGCTCCTCTTCCGCGAACGGTGCTTCCGCGACTGATGCTTCCGCTGATGATGCTTCCGCAATCGTGCTTCCGCGAACGGTTCTTCCGCGAACGATGCTTCCGCTGATGATGCTTCCGCAATCGTGCTTCCGCGAACGGTTCTTCCGCGAACGGTGTCTTCGCAAGTGGACTTTGTAGATCACGTGACCGTTCCTAACGAACGTTTCAGCGCGGCAGTTGCATGGTTTTGTTACAACTCCACCCTTTCTGGAGATCAACGTCCCCGTTGATCCTTTCTCTCTCTTCTTTTCTCTTCTTCCTCCTTCTTCGTCTTTTCCTGCCTGTCTGATGTTTACAGGGCTCTCTCCCTCCACTTCACTGGCGATCCACCTCGCTTTCGGACGTCTCCGCCAGCCTGTCTCGAGTGTCTGTATATGCTCGGAGCTGTTCCCGGAGCAGCTTGGTCTCTCGGACGTGGGCTCGCAGCTCCTTCCGGTGGCTCTTCTCTCGTTGAGAGGCCTCCCCTCGCAGCTGCAGCACCTCGGCCTCGAGCTGTCTCTGCTCCTCCTTGGCTTGGAGCCGAGCCTCCGCTTGGGTGAGGTGGCGTCGTCCCATGGCTATCGTGGATGCCAGGTCCTCCAGGGCCTTCTCTCCGGCAGTGACCGCTCTGCCCAGGCCCTCCACATACGGTCGCAGTTGGTCCTCCTCCTCCGGAACGGGCTTGAGGTACCAACTCAGGTCTAGGGGCTTGTAGGTAGGGGCCGAGTCTCTGGGAACGGGGGGTCCGTCGTCCTCGGGGGTGGGGGCCTCCGGGGATTCCGCCTCTCTCCGCTCCTGCTGAGACTCCGGTTCCTCTTCGCTATTCGGGGGGTCGTCCTCGGGGTCTGGGGCGTCCTCTGACCTGGGGGCGTCCTCCCGGGGGCTTGACGGCGTGGAGCTGGTCGTCCCGCTGGCCGCAAAGCTGACAGTCTTCAGCTCAGGGGCAGACACAGTAGTCGGACCATCTCGGGGGTCGGACACGGGCGTGTCGGTCGTCGTCCTCCTCCGTCCTGGCTTGAGGGTGTTGCCGCTGGCATGCGACGTCTCATGCCGGTCTCTGTCAGCTCGGCGGGCGAATCGCTGGCTGCACATCTTGCAGAGGTGCCGCCCCTCCTTCTGCGTGTGTTTGGTCGCCACGTGTCGGCTAAAGTTGGATGCCGTCACGTGGATCCGGCAGGGGCTGCACCAGCGTCGCCCTCTCTCGGTGGACAACTTCCGGGCAGGGGACCGTCGACCTCCTCGGGGCTCCTCACGACGCTCCCGGCTCCTCGAGCGCTCCCGCTTCCGGTCAGGCTTGGTAGGTGGGTCGCTCATCTTGTCGACTTCAAGGGGCAGAAAGTCAGCCAAGTCGAAATCTGGAACGTCCCCGAAATCTTCGTCTGCAAATGCGGGTATCTCAATGATCTGCAGAGTTGGTGTGTTCATGGTTGAAGTGATGACGGAATCGTAGGCCGGCCTGCTTATATAGAAAAGGCGCGGACCAGGGATCTGGGGGAAAAAGCATTGTCGTGGAACGAAATAACGTTTTTCGCTTGCTTCCGCGAACGGTTCTTCCGCGAACGCTGCTTCCGCGAACGTGCTTCCGCGAACGGTACTTCCGCGAACGCTGCTTCCGCGAACGCTGCTTCCGCGAACGGTTCTTCCGCGAACGCTCCCGTCATCGTTTACATCGTTTGGACTGCATTCCCGCTGTTTTCCACTCGTCCCTCGTCATCACTGGGGGTCCGGACTGGGGTCACATCGTCCGGATTGGGTATCCAGGCGTCGGTTTCAGGGGTGAACCAGCACCTTTTTATATTGTCAATGTGGACATCTTTAATCTTGCCACCGGGTCGATCTTGTATGGACACCATCCATCCGAGATGAGACTTCACAACGAGATAAGGTCCCGTCCACCCTAGTCCTAGTTTTGGTCTAGCCTTTGGAGGGTACCAATACATCACCCAGGTGCCCACCGGAAAATGTCGAGCGGCTGATTTTATGTCATGATGGCGCTTTTGTCGCACCGTAGCCGTCTTCAGGCACTCTCGGGCAGTCTCGTGAGCTTGTATGGTGGCTTCCTTCACCCATTCGACGTATTCGGACGCACACTCGGGGACTGGTCCTCCCAAATCGTCCGGTTTCGTCCGGTACCTCAGGTCCAATGGGGTGGTTGCCTCCCGTCCCATCATCATTCGAAATGGTGTACACCCGGTGCTTTCGTGTACTGAGGTTCTATAAGTCGCCATCACGTAGGGCAGATGGTCGTCCCAGTCGTCATGGTTCTCGTCCACGACCACGGCCAGAAGGTTCAGCAGGGTCCGGTTGAATCGCTCGACCATCCCGTCTGATTTGGCGTGATAAGGGGTCGTCCGAGTCTTCTCCCCTCCTAGGATCTTGATCATCTCAAGGAAAAGCTTACTCTCGAACTCTCGTCCCTGGTCGGTGTGTATCTTGGCTGGCATTCCCAGGCGGCACACGAACTCAGTCACAAAGACGTCCGCCACCGTCTGAGCCTCATGGTTGGGTAGAGCGTAGGCCTCAGTCCACTTGGTGAAATAATCACCCACGACCAGTATATACCGGTTCCCAGAATTGGTGATCGTTCCAGGCTCCAAAATGTCCATGGCCACCCTTTCTAGCCGATCGCCTACCGGTAGATTTCCCATGGGGTGGTACTTGGGCCCCGGTCGCGGCTTTCTCCCACTACACTTCAGGCACTCCCGGCACCAACGCTCCACGTCCTTCGTCATACCCGGCCAGTACATTCTCGCTTTTAGTCGGTGGACTGTTTTGGTGATTCCCTGGTGGCTCATCAGCTTGCCGGTGTGGACCTCCTTCATGACGGCGCGTCTCAGGACCTGTGGAACGACCAGTTGATGGATTGGTGCGTTCTGGCAAGCCGCTTGGTACCGCCGGTACAGAAGCCCATCACGTAGCTCCAGCTGGTCCCACTGTTGCCACAGAGTCTTCATTTGCTGACTTTTTGTTCTGACTTCGGGCCATGCAGGTCTCTCAGTGAAAATATTCTTCCACCCGAGGATGCCTCCAACTTCAGGGTCGGCTCGTTGAAGGGTCACTAGGTCCTCCTGGGAATAACCATTCAGGACCTGGGCCTCCGGGGCTCCCTCCATCGGATTCCGGCGTCCTCCCGTAGCCATAGCCCGCGTGACAGCTAGCATTTGTTTGTCTGGATCTCGGAGCACAGGGTTGGGGCATGGGTCCAGGAAGGGCTCCTCTCGGCAGCGCATCCACACGTCGGCCGTCGCGCCGATCGCTGCTCCGGCCACAACCTCCGGTCCCAAACCATGCAGTGCGAGGAGCATCATCAGGAGAAACCAAACCCAGGCAGAGGGGCGGAGCTGATGCAGGGTTCTGCAGACGCTCCTGGCTCCTTCCTCCGTCTGTGGGGGGCTCCGGTCAGGCAGGCATTCCTCGGTCGGCTGGGTAGTCGTCCTCGGGTCCTCCTGGCAGCGCACCTCCCAGATCTGGAATATCCCGACTCCATCTCCGCAATAGTAGTCCTCCGTCCAGGGCTCCACAGGGACCTCCCGCAAGATGTTAACTTGAGGTCCTCCGGGGCTCCATCCTTCTCCGCTGATCGGTGGAAGCAGATCCTCGTCAGAGAGGTCCTCCAGGGGTAGGGGACACTCCTCCTGAGTCGGACAGGCCTCCTCTTCTCCTTCGGGTCTTGTGGTGTGGCGAGGGGCGGGACAATCCGGTCTCCGGCACTGTCGGCATCTGGACATCCCGTCTGCATTCCCGTGTTGTACTCCCGGTCGGACCTCACACCTGAAGGCGTAGCTGGCGATGCGAGCTGCCCATCTAGCGATCATTCCTTCCGCATCCCGAAAGTTCAGTAGCCACTTGAGAGAGGCGTGGTCGGTTCGTAGTAAGAACGCTCTCCCCCACAAGAAATGTCTGAAATGGTGTATCATACTGACGACGGCCAGGAGCTCCCGCTTGGTGGTGCAGTAATTCCGCTGGGTGTCCCTCAGGGTTCTGGAAGCATAGGCGATCACCCGCTCTCGTCCGTCCTGCACTTGGGATAAGACGCCTCCCACTCCGTAGCCGCTAGCATCAGTATCTAAAATAAATTCTTGGTCCATGTCAGGGTACACCAGCAGGGGGTGCTCGGTCAGGGGTTGACGCAGCGCCTCGAACGCCTGCTGATGAGCCTCGCTCCAATGGTAGTTGACTTCCTTCTTTAACAGGTGGTTGAGGGGTCCCGCTCGGGTGGCAAAGTCAGGGATGAATCTGCGGTAGTACCCCACGAACCCAAGGAAGCTCCTTAGTTCTGTCAAGGTGGTCGGAGGAACCATTTTTGTTACAGCTTCGACCTTGGCAGGGTCGCACTGGATGCCTCGGTCGGACACGACATGGCCCAGGAAGTTGACCTGTTGTCGAAACAGCTCACACTTGGCGGGTTTCAGCTTCAGCCCGGCAGCCTGCAGTCTCCGGAACACGTCCTCGAGGTTGTCCACGGCTTCTTGGAAAGTCTTTCCAAGACAGACGACATCGTCCAAATAAATTAGACAACGCTTCCATTGGAGTCCCCTCAGTGCCAGCTCCATTAGACGTTCAAAAGTAGCCGGGGCCGTCGCCAATCCAAACGGCATCACTTTAAATTGATAGAGTCCACTACGGGTAGTGAACGCCGTCTTCTCCTTGTCCCTGTCGTCCATCTCGACCTGCCAGTAACCACTAGCCAAGTCTAGCGTCGAAAAATATCGTCCTCCTGACAAGGTATCAAAACTCTCGTCGACTCGAGGCAGGGGGTACGCATCCTTCCGGGTGACATCATTTAGACGGCGGTAGTCGACGCAAAATCTCAGTGCACCATCCTTCTTTTTCACTAGCACGATGGGAGACGACCATGGACTGTCACTTGGCTCCACAACGTCAGCTTTCAACATCTTGTCGACCTCGTCCTCGATCAGCTCTTGTTGGTAGTACGGGGCTCTCCTCAGAGGCTGCTTGATCGGGGGGTGATCTCCCGTGTCGATGACGTGTTTCGCCAGGGACGTCCGGCCCAACCTCCCATCTGGTCCCATAAAGACCTGCTGGTGGCGTCGAAGGAGATCGCTGACGACCTCCACCTCCTTTTCCGTCAAGTTCGGATGCATTCCCTCCAGGAGCGGTTCTAAATGCTCCGGGCACTCTGGTGTCTTCGTCGACGATTCTGCGTGCATGGCGTGCACTCTGGTTTCGGGCTGCTCAGGCGTCCGGTTCCGCCACTTGGTGGAGTTTGGTGTAAGGGGCTCATGCTCCCTCCCGCTCTCCTCCCGGTACCACTGTTCCCTTTTAGGTTCATTCTGGGTTGTTTTCCCTCCATCGGGACGAAATCCCAGGTCGATCACGGCCTCTATTCCGTGAAGCTCGGCTAGGATGGTCCCCATCAGCACAGTGCAAGCTCCAGCGCCGGCGTTCAGAAGTACCACCGGTACCAGGCGTCCTCGGGGTCGTACCAGGGCTCGTCCCACTACGAGGGGGTCGTCCTCCAACGGCTCTCTTGCGGACTGCACGAGGCCGGCCTTCGGAACTCCTCCCTCACTTCCTGTCAGCTTGAGGTCCACCATCATCTCTGAAAAGGGTGGCAAGACGACCGTCTCCTCCGTCACCAGTGTGTAGACGGCGCCCTCGTGGCCCGAGCTCATCACTACGGTAGTGTCGCCCACCTGCCACTCGCCCTTACGCAGATCCAGCTGTCCCCCAATCTGTTGAAGTACATCAAGCCCCAACACTCCCGGGATCCCTAGTTTGGCTACCAGTACATCTGCCGACACGAGTCGTGTGCCCAGTAGAAGTTGAACTGTCATCTCTCCTTGAACCTGTAAGTAGTCTCCGGTTGCTGCCCGTAACCTTATTCTCGTCTGCCTTATCATTGCTTTATGTTCGTCATCCATTTGGTCGAAGAGACACTCGTCCAGAACGGTGGAAGAGGCACCCGTGTCCACCAACATACGAGTCGCCTTCCCCATAACGTGGCACGCCGCATACCACGCCAATGTGCCTCGGGCACCGGCTGACAGCGACACCACCTGGCCATTTCTGTCAATCTTAAGAGAGCTGCCACTCTCCTCAGGGACGCCGCCCTGGATAAGTACTGAGTCGTCCACCCACAGTGATGCACCACCCTGGTCCTCTCTGTCAGTCTTAAGGGAATCACTCCCCTCGGAACCGCCGCTCCGGATAAGTAATGAGTCGTCCACCAGCAATAGCTGCTGCGCTGGCCCCTTGGTCATTCCGCTCCACCGGCCCTCCGTCTCCTCTTTCACGGCCGCTTGTGGTTCAGTTGCATAGGGGGGTCCCTGCTGTTTCGCAGCCTCCAGCCTCAAGGTTGTAACCTGTTGGTTCTCCTTGCTGCTAGCAGAAACCTCGTTGATGTCTCCGTGGGTCCCCAGACGCTCCACGGCTCCATCGGTCTGCATTTCGTCGACGTCTCCGCGGGTCATTAGACGCTCCACGGCTCCATCGGTCTGCATTTCCTTGACGTCTCCGCGGGGCATTAGACGCTCCACGGCTCCATCGGTTTGCTGTACATTGGCACTCCCGTCTGTGTTGACAGGCTTGCCCTCCAAATAGTCGAGAATTCGATCCTCGAGCTCCTCCTGCGCCCATCCAGTTACTTCGGATGCACACCGGAAAAACCTATTAAAAATCTGTGAAACTAAAAATTCCCCCCTGGCAATGTGTTCTTCACGTCTTCGTCGAGCTTCTCGCCTGTGAAGCCGTGCACACACCTGCCAATGGCCCATACGGTTGGGGGCTGGTATGAGCCCTACTGGTTTTCCGACACCTCGTCTGTCAAACTGTTCCGCTCACCAATCTCCTCGATTAGTCGACTCAAGCGCTCCTCCTTGGTCCGAGGTGGCGGCCGATCTGGACACTGGTACTTCCGATGACCCGGCTTCCCACAGTACCAACAGTCATCTGGTCCCGGCCTAGCGCTTGGTCCCTTGTTCTCAGCAGTGGCGGCCCTCGGCTTGATGGATAGCACCTGCTCACACAGCTCGATTAGTCGATCCAGCTTCCTGTCTTGGCTCTCAAAGAGCCCCTTGAAGTAGGGAAGTCTGGGTAGACCCGCTACGTTCGGCTGGTTGCTCTGCTGCCCACTGGTGGTAATCTCGCCTCCCTGCTGGTTCTTCAACAGCTGTAGGACCCGTCCTAGAGCTGGCTCGGAGTCCTCCGACTCTATGGACATCACCGGCTTCCCAGGCTTGGGTTTGACACATTCGTACTGGGTCACGAACGCTATGGCCTCCTCCATGGTCTTCATCTTCCTCATGAGCGCCATCACCTTCATGTCCCCATCTGGATGGCCCTTCCAGAAGTGGTCTAAGGCGATAGCCTCCTGAGCTGCGGAGTTCAGATCCGGATAACCACGGCCGGCCAGTCGCTGCAACTCATAGCCGTACTGCTGGGGTGTCTCTGCCTTCCTGCGGGTTCTCTGTCCCAAGGTCGCCTTGTAGGACTCCTCCTGACAGTCAGGGTCGAATCGTAGGGTCAGCTTGTCGGTCAGAACGTCGATGTCCCTCCGGTCTGCAGGACTCAGGCTGGTCAGCATTCGTCGCGCCTCTCCTGTCAAGCTCCCGGCTAAGTAGACGCCCTGTTCCCGCTTGCTCCATCCGTTGACCTCTGCGATGACGTCAAAGTGGGCCCGGTACACCGGCCACTCTATGGAAGTCCCATCGAACTTGTCAGGGGTCAGCATCTTCCGGTTCCTTCTGCCGTTCTGATTCCAGGCTGTGCTGTCCTCGGACGACGAGTCCTCCTGCCTCCGTCTCGGCCTAGGGCTTCGTCGGTGCAGCGGCGGTCCCCGCCTCGGTGGTCTCCTCCCCCGTCCTGGGTAACCATGGCTGCTGTCGGTCCCTCCATCAGATGAAGGCCCCTCATCGCCCGATGATGAGAAAGGGTGCTGTCTCCGGCCTCCCTGGGTGACTGAAATAGAAGCTGGATTTCTCCAGGAGGCTGGCTGTCTCGGTTGTCGACTGGGTGAAGACCTCTCTCTTCCGCGAACGCTGTCTTCCGCGAACCCTCCGCGAACACTGTCTTCCGCGAACCTTCCGCGAACGGACTCCTCCGCCAACAGCTCCCGAAGAAGTTCTTCCGCGAACAGGCCTCTTCCGCGAACGCCGTCTTCCGCGAGTCTTCCGCGAACGGGCTCGTCCGCCAAGATGTCTCGGAGACGTCCCTCCACAAAAGATGTACGTCCGCGAACGCCATCTTCCGCGAGTCTTCCGCGAACCGGCTCATCCGCGAATGGTCTTCCCCGTCTATTCTGAAAAACTGGAAAGGAAGATTGGTCGCCTGGATCACTCCTTTCGTCGAGCCGCCGTCTGGGTGAAGACTCCTCTCTTCCGCGAACACTCTCTTCCGCGAGTCGTCCTCGTCCGCGAACGTGGTCGTCCGCGAAGGGCCCTCCCCGGTCACAAGCGTCCTCGTCACCAAAGACTCCCCCTCGCCCACGAGCCCGTTCATCCACGAAGGATCCCCGGCTGCAAGCGTCCCTGTCGCCGAAGAATGCCTCTCGTCCGCGAATGTTCTCTTCCGCGAAAAGTCCTCTCCCTCTCGAGCTGCTCTCTTGGGTCGGAGCCCAAGTAACCCGTCCTCCAGTCACTCCCGTTTGTCGACTCGTCACACCCGACCGCTGCCCTGTTGCACCAGACTGCTGCTCTGTTGCACCAGACTGCTGCTGGGACTGGTCCCAAAGCCGTCTCAATGCTGCATTCTCTGGAGGTGCCACACTTGGACTCTGCTCCGGTAGCTGTAGCCGATCCCTCCTCGCCCAGATTTCGCCGTCCTCCCCGTCCAGATTGACGTACTCCGGTCCCAGCACTCGTCGGAACTCGGGGCCCCTCCTAACGCTCTCAAGGTAGGTTGACCTCTCCCTGTCTCGATCGTGCTGCCACCCAGAGTCGTGTCTGAAAAGAAAACGGTTGTCGGGTGTCTGGCTCCGGGGTCTCTGTTGACTAGTCGACTGGCCCATGGAAGGTCTCGACCTCCCTGGTTGCTCCTCACTCGTCGAAACGTCCCGTCTACCCCTGGCTGTGAAGCTGCTCTTCCGCGAACGGTCGTCTTCCGCGAACGTTGTCTTCCGCGAACGGTCGTCGGCCTCTTCCGCCAAGGTCGTCTTCCGCGAACGGTTGTCGTCCGCGAACGTCTTCCGCGAACGGTCGTCTTCCGCGAACGTCTTCCGCGAACGGTCGTCTCCCTCTTCCGCAAAGGTCGGCTTCCGCGAACCGCTGTCTTCCTCGTCCGCAAGTGAGGCCGTCCGCGAAGAGTCTTCCTCTTCACCTCCTGTCTTCCCTGGGGCAGTTTCGTCGTTTTCGCCGGACATGAGTGATGCTGAGGTTCGTTCCCTGGCAGTAGACCCTCGGGGATCCTGGTCACGTGCACCAAGTTGTGACGTTTGGTAATGACTTGTTTTCGGTGTGGCCCAAAAAACCTGGTTTCTCTGATCGTATAGACTTTATGTAACTCCCGCTCGTTGTGATTCGAGAGCCGTCACTAAATTGGTGTCCCCCAACGCTGGTGTATCATCACTCCGTAGCTCACCGGCTTCACTTAGGCAAGAAGCAACTCAGATGTAAATAAATTGAAGATTTATATACATCAAATCAACTTACAATTGTATGGCTGGTCACCCACGTGACGTACAAATATGAAGTTCAGACATGGAGCACTGTATGATCACATTTCAAAAATAAATAGTGCACGAGGGCACAACTAAAAAGAGTTCTTAGCCGGCGGCGTCTCTCTGTCCCTTCCCGTTGAAGTTTCCCGTCCCGCTTAGTCGAATGGTTTCTCCAGGTAGTCGGTCTAAATCCCGGTTGACTCTAAGGCCCTGAAGAAGGAGTCGTCCGCACGGAGTTCGTCGAGTCCCTTGGCTGTGGCGGTGACGATCTCCCCACGGTCGATGTCGCTGTTGCAGTGCTCTCAGAGCGGCCGTCCGCTCTCCCTTATATAGCCAGGGTGGCTGCGCGCGCATCTTCGTCCGCGAACGTATCTTCCGCACTCTTCTCCACGTGGTGAAGACTGCGTCCGCGAACGGTTCTTCCGCGAAGGCTCCTCTTCCGCGAACGGTGCTTCCGCGACTGATGCTTCCGCTGATGATGCTTCCGCAATCGTGCTTCCGCGAACGGTTCTTCCGCGAACGATGCTTCCGCTGATGATGCTTCCGCAATCGTGCTTCCGCGAACGGTTCTTCCGCGAACGGTGTCTTCGCAAGTGGACTTTGTAGATCACGTGACCGTTCCTAACGAACGTTTCAGCGCGGCAGTTGCATGGTTTTGTTACAACTGTTATTCCTCAATATGAATTTTCCAGTCATATATAGATACATAGTTTTTTTAGACACATGTGAACAATTGAATTTGCATTTAATTATTTGATTTAACAACAACAACAAAGATTGTATTCTACAAGTGGCATCATGACCATGTCACTTCCTACACATGTCGCGGATGCGATTTCCAGGGATGCTGTTGTACAAGCCTCGTTCCAACATTTGAGGCACGAAGAACACTGAATCCAATCTTCGAATGGTGATTGGATGTACTGCTCATTACAACATATACTAAAAACGTCTTCCTCTGCAGTGAACTGGCTCTGGATGCTGGATACTTTTGACTTTTTGGTGCTACTTCATTTTGCTTCGTTTGCTTCCTTTTTGTGGAACATTTCTGCTCCTTCTTGGGTAATCTTTGTCGCACACGTTCCTGTTTTTGTCTTTCATTTTCTTCCTTCTCCCTTCGTTTCACCTTTTTCATTTTTATCACTTCACTGGATGTGAGCAAGAAGTACTTTTGGGCTTTCGATGTTTTTGATGTGTACATTTCTCGAACAAGTGGGATATTTTAGAATATCACTGTCGACATCAGCACACAATGAAGTGATCCTCATATTTGATCCGCTTGAAGCAGGTAGTGCAATAGCTAGATCCACAGCAGGTGGAACAAAATCTCCAACACGTGGCATGGCTGGCTGTGCATGGCCCCAGCAGGCAGTGCAGGTTCTTCAGCAGGCAGTGCTGGATCCACAGCTTGCGGCACTGAATACACAGCTTGCAGCACGGAATCCACAGCTGTCGGCATGGGATCAACAGCTGGCTGCACAGGATCTGCAGGTGGCAGAACGAGATCCCCGGTATATGTAGTGCTGGATCAACTGATGGTGACATAGTTTCCACAGCTGGAAACACAGGATCCACAGTAGGCAGTGTGGGTTCCCTGGCAGGCAGTGCTGGATCCACAGCTTGCGGCGCTGGATGCAAATCGATTGCCATGAACCTTTCATCAGTGTCGTTCAATTGCTCTTTTACATGTCGTATCTGCCCGTAAGATGAGTCAGTTAGGTACAAGCCAAGTGCACCTCAGCAGACAGTGATGACTCATTGGCCACCAAGGCCACTCCGGGTGGTAACTGGTCCTGCATGGTGGCCATGTCTGTGATGAGGATCACAATGCTGGAATCTGACATGAACGCTGTTACAGTTGACGTTGGACTGGTGTTGTCCTTGGACACTTGAAATGGTTGAGTCGCACAGCAAATTCGGCTGAAATGCCTCCTCTGGAAGAGCTGCAGGGTTGAATAGGAATATCCCACAAGCTCTGAACCCGGCTCTGATGTTGGCTTAAGTCATGGCCTTACTCCATGCTTTGGCAAACAGTCCAGTGAAGTTTGATTCGTAAATCATAACCCCAGGATACTCAGCCATCAGAGTATGAGCGATCTGGTTGTGGTGTGCTTTCAGTGGTCCGAACACTGTGCGATCACACGGTTACAGCCAATGTGACGTTTGGGCCGCTGGGCGTTCTATTATTGTTATTTCATTATATACTGCCAGTTCCAACGGTTCCACAATATTGTGAGAATCGTTCCCATAAACGATGAGAATATGAGGCCTTTCACTTCTGATGTTAGGAAGGAAGTTCAACTCAAACCACATTTTGGCTATTCCTTGCCACTCCCTTGATAACATTCCTCCGACACAGGCAGCTCTCTTTCAACATGTCGAAAGATCCTTGCGCAATCAAGCTTCAACTGAAATCAGTCAGCCACCAGTCACCAGACGATCCCTGCCTTTCATCAGTGCGGGGTGGGAACAGGGTGCAAACAACCAGAGATAGCTCCCTCTGTGGGCCATGTTTCCTGACGCCAGTAAGGCCTGTGCGTTACTACTGCACTGTGGTTGCACAAAAAGATGCAGGGGCAACTGTATTACAGGACAGGCCTTTTTGGCACAATGCTGTGCAAGTCTAAAGGTGGCTGTCTAAACAACGATGAAAACCAGTACGTTTGGAAAGATGAAATGTGTTGCATTTTATTAGGTTACCGGACCTTTGGTCCGATAACCTATTGCCGTGGCGTTGCGTCCGTCGTCCGTCGTCCGGCGTCCGTCGTCCGGCGTCCGTCGTCCGTCGTCCGTCCGTCCACATTTTTATCATTAAAGTTTACAGGCGAATATTTCTGAAATTTTGCACAAAAATACCTAAAAATATTTCCAGGAGAGGTTTTTTTTAGTTTTTTGATTTTCGCATTTTTTTCAAAATGGCGGCCGTTTTCGTCGAAAAATGGCCAATTTTGGACTTTGATGGTCGTTTTCTCAAAATCTGTTCAGTAACTTTTTTTCTTATTGATGCATGACACTCCTCCTATGTACCCCTATGACATGTATAAATTTCATTGCCTTTGAATCGCTCGAAGTGGGCCATTTTGGGCCCAAACTCGGCCCAAATGGGACTTTCCCATGTTAAATTCTCCTATGCTTTATAATGGGACACATTAAGCCTAATATCTCACTTAAAATTGAAATTAGAGACTAAGAATCAATTGTAGACATATAGGAAATGATATATGCTGAATATTCTCGTGACCTTGAATTTGACCTCTGACCTCGGTATCAAGGTCAGAGCGGCCGTTTTCATCTAAAAATGGCCCATTTTGGACTTTGATGGTCATTTTCTCAAAATCTGTTCAGTAACTTTTTTTCTTATTGATGCATAACACTCCTCATATGTACCCCTGTGACATGTATAAATTTCGTTGTGCTTGAATCGCTCGAAGTTGGCCATTTGGGCCCAAACTCGGCCCAAATGGGACTGTCCCATGTTAAATTCTCCTATGCTTTATAATGGGACACATTAAGCCTGATATCTCACTTAATATTGAGATTAGAGACTAGGAATCAATTGTGGACATATAGGAAATGATATATGCTGAATATTCTGATAACCTTGAATTTGACCTTTGATCTCATTTTCAAGGTCACAGGACAAAATGGCTAATATCTCACTTATTATCGATTTTACAGCTTAGGGATCAATTGTGGACATATAGGAAATGATATATGCTGAATATTCTCGTGACCTCAAATTTGACCTCCGACCTCAGTTTCAAGGTCAGAGCACAAAATGGCTAATATCTCGCTTATCATCGACTTTACAGCTTAGGAATCAATTGTGGACATATAGGAAACGATATATGCCAAATATTCTGATGATGTTGATTTTGACCTTTGACCTCATTTTCAAGGTCACAGGACAAAATGGCCAATATCACACTTATTATCGATTTTACAGCTAAGGGATCAATTGTGAACATATAGGAAATGATATATGCTGAATATTATCATGACCTTGAATTTGATCTCTGACCTCATTTTCAGGATCACAGGACAAAATGGCTAATATCACACTTATTATCGACTTTACAGCTTAGCAATCAATTGTGAACATATAGAAAATGATATATTCTGAGCATTGTCATGACCTTGAACTTGACCTTTGACCTCATTTTCCATGTCGCAGGACAAAATTGCTAATATCTCGCTTATTATCAATTTTACAGCTTAGGAATCAATTATGAACATATAGGAAAAGATATATGCTGAATATTGCTATGACCTTGAATTTGACCTTTGACCTCATTTTCAAGGTCAGAGAACGAAATGGCTAATATCTCGCTTTTTATCGACTTTACAGCTCAGCAATCAATTGTGGACATATAGAAAATGATATATTCTGAACATTGTCATGACCCTGAACTCCACCTTTGACCTAATCACCAAGGTCACAGGACAAAATGGCTATTAGCTCGCTTATTATCGACTTCAGAGCTTATAAATCAATAATGAACGTATAGGAAGTGCTTTAAGCTGAAATTTGCTATGACCTTGAATTCAATCTTTGACCTCATTTTCAAGGTCTCAGGACATGATGGCTAATATCTCGCTTATTATTGACTTTACAGCTTGAAAATCAGTTGTGGACATACTAGAAATGACATATGCCGAATATTATTGTGTCCTCGAATTGACCAATGACCTTATTTTCAAGGTCACGGGACAAACTACTAATATCTAAAATATGTATTGTCCGGTAACCTTTCTTAGCCCTTGGGCTAATTTTTTTACTTGGTCTGAAACAGTAGTAATCACAGTAGCATGATTTTTGCAAAAACACAAAATGTGTTTCATGTTGACTAAATGTCACGACTGTATAGAAAAGTAGTGCACTCACCGTTTTTTTTTGTATGACATGTAGGCCTACATATCGAGTGCCAGTTTGAAGTTCCTACAAAGATGGTGACCATTTTAATCCTGCACCTGGTGGCCATCTTGATTTCTTTAATATGGATTTTATTGACACCATTTTATTGCTCGACCATGAAACAGCAGCTGCACAAGGTCTGAAAACAGAAGTTATGCTTCTATCAGAATTATACACGGCCAACATTACAAGTTACGGCCAACTTTGGGATTTCGAAGTCTGTGACTGGTGGCCATATTGCATTATCGATGAAGTACTTATCAAATCTGGATTTTGATGACGCCATTCGATTCCACGCCCAAGAAAACCATGGTCTAGAACCAAAAATCATGTCTCTATCACAAATATTAGTGCAGTTATAGGCCGAAAATCATCTGCGGGTGGCGGCCATCTTTGATTTATCCAAAATGGCCGACACAGAGGGAGCCTAGCTTGGCTCCCTCGAAATATCAAAAGGTGATGGTCTTGTGGGGGCAGTTGGCGCAGTCAGTTAAGGCGCTCGTCTCGTGACCAGTAGGTTGCTGGTTCGAGCCGCGGCGCTGGCGCTGCTGTGTTGGCTGTCTAACACCCTTGGGAAGGTGTGTATCACAATGTGTCTCGGTTCACTCAGTCGTATAATTGAGTACCCGATTGGCAGTGTTGGCAAATTGTACGTGTGTCCTAGTCACCTTGCGCCAATATGGCAGCAATAAGTCTCTGACAAATAGGTGATTGTCTATGGACCCCAGGGAGTCGGAAAGTGGTTCCTGGCCATATATCGGGGGTAATAATTGTCAAGCGCTTTGAGCAGGTTCCTGAAAAAGCGCTATATAAAAACTTGACATTATTATTATTATTATTATTATTATTATTATATCTACCTCTGAACCAAAAATGGTGCTTGTAGCCCAATTTGAACAATTATTTGACTAAGCCCCCTGACTATTTAGGTTACCGGACCTTTGGTCCGATAACTTATTGCCGTGGCGTTGCGTCCGTCGTCGTCCGTCAACATTAATATCTTTAAAGTTTACGATCGAATCTGCCTGAAATTTTGCACAAAAATGCCTAAAAATATTTCGAGGGAGGTATTTTTTAGTTTTTATTTTCGCATTTTTTAAAAAATGGCGGCCATTTTTGTCGAAAAATGGCCAATTTTGAACTTTGGCAGCCATTTTCTCAAAAACTGTCTGATCAGTTTTGAGATTTTTGTGTCAAAAGATTCCCCTTATGTACCTTTATGATGTGTATAAGTTTTGTTGGCCTTGAATCGCCGGTCTCCGTGTGGCGGCCATTTTGAATTTTTGACGAGTCGGTGAAAAAAATTTTTTTCGCTCCAAATCGCATTACTATCCATTTTGGGCCATTTCTAGGCAAAAAAATTTTTCACCCTTTGAAAATAATTTCGGACTTAGAAAATTTTCGGCACTTTTTTCCTCCATAGTGGGAGCTGTCAGAACTGTACTCATAGAACACTTGAAGATACAGCTTAGAAATTGGCACTTTCAAATGGGAAGTCATATATGGCGACTTGTGTGGTGACCTTGAATTCGACCTTCGATGACTTTGAAAGGTCAAAACAGCCATTTTGGGGTAAGAAAATGCCCAGATTTGCCTCTATAGATGAAATGCTTGCAGATAGAGCTCATGTTCGCATTATGAACATATAGCAAGACATATATGGCACAACTAATGATGACCTTGAACTTGACGTCAGACGACCTTGAGTGCCAAATGTCTGACTCGTAATCTGTAAGTTGACCTGAGCGGCCTAAACGATTCCACCCAGATATATCTTTGTATTATGAACATACAGAATATCAAATGCCGCACACATACATGTAATGGTGACATCAAAGTTCACATGGATGACCTTGATTGGTAAATCTCAAGGTCATTTGTTCACACTGAGAACCTTGATTGGTAAATCTCAAGGTCTGTTACCTGCCAATGCTGCCATGGCCAAACAAAAATTGTCCGGTAACCTGTCTTAGCCTTTGGGCTAATTTTTTAGTAAATATAGAAGTTTTAGTGAACAGTCTGATCCTGCTTCAAATTTATATTTGGAATTTCACATTCTAACCTAATTTGGAAAATATTTGGGGTGAAAATAGATATTTTTATGAAAACTTTGATCTGGCTCCAATTTCATCATGTTGAGATGCAGGTTAGCTCAACTATTACTTTGATTTTCAACTTGAAACCAAGTTTGGTACAGATTTTGCGTGAAGATAGAACTTACGGTTAAAGGTTCGATCTGGCTCCTTTTCCGTCATGTTGGAATGCAGTTTTGGTGAACTTTTACTTGGAAGTTCCACTCGAAGCCAAGTTTGTCAAATATTGTTGAAATATAACTTTTGGTGGAGAGATCGATCTGGAAATAAATTCATCTTATCTAACATGTCGGTAATGGATATTCGCATATTGGGATTTCAGTGGTGACGTTGAATTTGACCTTCAATGACCTTGAAAGGTCAAAGCAGCAATTTTGGTGGGAAATAACGGCTGCGGCTTAACACTTTACATTTCTCTGGTAACCTCGCTTGATTCAATTTTTCACTCTTATCGGCAATATGTGTGGGGGCGACAGGAATGGTAGGACTACGGGCGATACACCGCGGCGGTCGGAGGCGAACGGAAAGCGTCTAGTGTTGGTATTGTATTTTATATCGCTTATTACTAATACGTAAAATCTATTACGAAATACTTGTACGGGTAATGCACTCAGTAAGAAAAGTTAGCGCAAGGGCTAGATATGTCACCGATATGTGTAAACCAGGTCGCTGACTATACATGCAATAGGTTTTCGGCAGTTTTTCTCGTAAGATTATCTGAGGTCGAGTTCAAGGTCACCAAGCGATAATCGAAGTCATCTTGTCAATATCAGTATTGTCAGTATTTTTATATTTATGAGCATATTTGCTGTCCCAATACATCACAAACGGCCTGAAATGTTGTGCTCGTGCAGTTTTGAACATGTTGAAAGGAAAATATTGCCTGAATAAAGTCCAAAATTGGTAATTCTTCGTAGAAAACAGCTACCATTTCAAAAACAAACCCTGCAAAATGAGAACTATAAATTCCCCTTGAATTGTATTTCAGTGTTTCAGAATGCATAGATTAACCGTAAACATTGTCCACATATAAAAACGAGAACGAAGGCTGGATGAAAAACGCCATGCCGAATCGGCCGTCGGACCAGAGCCTTGAGAACATATCACATTCTTGAACAGGAGATCTGAAAGTATAACTTTCACAGATTTCCATCTAATTTGTTACACTCTAGAACGTCTGGAATTCCGTGCAAATCGCACTGTCGTTTGATGAACGCGATATCGTTGTTTGTGAACGTTGGTGGCCTTAGTGAGGCTGCGAGTTTTCTGTTCAGGGCCGACTTCTCTTGCGAGTCTATGCTGAGACACCTTTCTGCTGATGACACGTCCTCCAGACACAGGCCACAGTACTCGAAGAGGACACTTAGTGTGTCGGTGGGACTTTCCACGACATCTTCATACCTGAAGCAGCGGATGTCCACCCCCGCTCTCCTCAGCTCGTGATATTTGACCGTAGACTGGAGCACAACTGATATAGCTTGAGCGTTATCCGTAGACATGGGCCAATCGACGTCTGTGCTATGGAACTTCTCGTAGACAGCGTGGGATCTAGCCAAAGACACGGATAACCACCGCAGTGTCATCTGGAGAGAGGCATAAGGGAAACTTGGAAGGAGTCGTGCAAGGGATCTCATCGACGTCAGGTGGTCACGGTACATGAATATGAACCTTGCATCGGGGAAATACTTGGACAACATCCCCAGAATATCCGTTGTTCCGGACATGATTTTCACGACGTGTGTGTGTACCCGAGGTCTGGCTGTGATGGGCTTGCACAGGAGGGTCACAATGGTTCTGATGTGATCTCTACAGTAAGACTCGTCATTCACGCCGATGAGGTCCACGAGGTCACTGATGACCCCCGGCTCCGAGTGGGCCACGACCCGGCCCGTAGCATGGAACATGTGACAGACGAGGGTCGACCCGCACCGTGAGATGTTGCCCATGAATACCAAATTGCAGTAAGGTTTTCCGAGAGTGGAGGCGAGTTGGTAGGCTGCGCGGATCGGCAGGATGACGACCCTGACGGCATCCTGGTGCTGACACTGGCGGGAGAAGCTGTAGCGGCCCGGGTCCCACACGTCGACCCCCGGCTTGCATTCCACGAAAACAGCGTGGCGGCAGTCCACGTGGTACAAGGAGAGCTCGTCCTTGAGCACATTCTCCGCGCGGACGAAATCCCTGTGGAGCAGAATGAAGTCGCGAAGGCTGCTGCCCTGGGCCGACATGTCGTATTTGTGTCGGGCAACAATGTCCAGGACCTGGGCGCACCTGTCGCTGCGGTCCTCCTGGAGACAGCGACGTGTGCCATTCATCCACCACGCAATATCCCGTATGCCGTGAATAATAAACCTCAGGAAGAGGTACACCAGATGCACGAAAACTGACACTAAGGGGTGCGTCATTTTGTCTTATGTTCTGTGAGTTTACAACCAGATTGCAAGTATATGACACAGCTAGGCAATCACACGAATGAATGTTACACATGTTGTCAAGCACGTATGAAAAAAACCTGAAAAAAAATCTGAAAAAACGTATGAAAAAAATATCTGAACATCGACATTGTAGGCCTAATTTGGACAGCCATCTGCTCTCTGTGAACCCGTTCTAGTTTACGCCAACACCTTAATGTGAAAATAGCCCAAGGGCTACATAATTTACCGGACAATATATGTTTTATGTTCTAGATAATAGCCATTTTGTCCCATTAGAATCTACCTTGAAGAAATTCAACCGCGGTCACAAAAATTCATATTGTGGAATAACTATGTAATAGTTTATCATATTCTGTCGAAGGTCATATGGGGGATATATTTTTGGAGAAAAATAAAAACTATAAACACAATCTATTTTACGATGGAAAAGTCCAATATATCCAACACAAATACAAAACAGGCTCAAAATACAGCTGATTTGATTTCAGTTTATGACACCAGAACACACATATTTTGCGATATAAAAGATGTTCGCATTAAGTAGACTTATTGAGAAACCAGGATTATAACATTTTATGGGCATGGGAAGACAATATACACACATTATATAATAGCCAGTCATAATGTAAACTTGACAGACATAGGCCCACACTTGTTCTTCACCCAGGTACAGTATCGATCAGCCACAAGCTTGGTATCGATTAGCTTAAGGCGAATCACTGGCGGCCATGATTGTTGTCATACGTCACATGGCAACACGGCCAAGGTTTGTTGTCAACATTTCTGCACACGATATGTACCATTTGGAAACAATATACTAAATATATGGGAACACAATCCATGAATTACTAGCGTATAGAACAGGTAAGAGACCTAGGTATTATTTGCGAATCTTAAATTGATTTTGATGGTTGTATAATCATGATAATCAGTAGTAGGCTAGCGATACATTCGCTATAGCTTCAGAGTACCTAATCATCGACCCTCTCCCTAATCGTCGACCCCTGCAAACGGCTTGGCAAAACTTGAATAAACTAAAATGTGAAATGTGCTGAAATGTGTATTAGAAGTACTTTCAATGTTGTTTTTGTCAGATATCTGTTTTGCACAGCTGTTTGGCAGTGTTTGCAGGGGTCGATGATTAGGGACAGGGTCGATGATTAGGTACCCTGACGATAGGCATGATAACTATGACCCAACCCATTTAATGAGGTAGTATCTTAATTTTTCAATGGTCCATTTACCAATTTTGTCTTAATTACATAGATAACCGTCAGGATGACGTACCAGAGCGTGTGGTGGTACCCGAACTACATAGAGTACGGGAGCGGATTGCAGCCGGGCAAGACATGGCCACAGGTAATGGAGCAGTACCGGCGGCCACACGCCCTGTACGACCTCCGCCAGTACGACCTGCCCACAGAGGAGTACGCCGCCAAGCTCTACTATAACGTACCGCGCCTCGGCGTGCCCAAATATCGCGGCCTGTTCCGAGACAAGCCGCACACCGTCTCCCGTCACTATCCCAACGGGTGGCCCGAGGGCAAGCCGCCCGGTTTCCACGGCCGCGTGTACTACGAGGACGGTCCTCCGCAGTTCAAGTACGAGGGGCCCAAGCAGGACAAGCTGTTCTGGCTAGAGAGGGAGCCGTTCCTGCCCTCAATGCCCGCCAAAGAGCGGCCCGGCTCGGCTAAAGACACCGATACGATGCGAGGGTTCCACCACGTGCCACGTCCGCCGACGGGTGAGCAGTCCGCCCAGAGGTCAGCCAGACCACAGCACACCACCACCAACCAAACATACGGCGAACATTACACAACTAAAGACAGACCCAGCTTGTCAGCCTCACAATCTGGAACCAAAAATCCGACAAAACGCCAAACACAAGACGGTGTTGGGTATTTGTAGTGATTTATAGTGCTTGGTATTTCTATATGCATTCATGTTGAACATAACTAACTACATGTATGGAATCTTGTCTGAATAGATCTTGTGTATATGTGAATATCATATTGATACATAAAACGTGCAAAATAAAATATCAAATATCAATATATGAATTCTGTAAATAATTCGTATAGCCCACTATCCATGGCATACTACTGAGTAACATGTAGAACACATACTAGAGACATTCACAGAAACGTTTTGGAAGATTTTATGATACATTAAGTTATTTAACCAACATTTGCTATCAATTAATATAATGGACGCATAGATTCCTTCAATCCGTCATGAGAAGGTTTGCTAAGCGTGACGAAAATAGTACCATTGTGACGTCATATTGGTCCAGACTCGTCCCATATTCATAATATGCCTATATATGTTTCCATCTTGTTGATTATATACTGCCAGAAAAGTTTCTGATGCTGCATAATTTATCCCATAAATAATAAAACATCCAAATTCAATAAATACTTTCCAAATAATCATCTAAGGCCTTCTCAATGAATGTCACTCAAACTGTGCTGGAGGTACAATCAAACAGTATTCAGTATCGCCATTAAGTGAATGACACGGTCGTGGGCTGACACCATCCATGGATCAATGGATGCCCATGACGGTGCTGTCCGACTGAATAACAATAACGTCACTGGATCCCACAAAAGCCCCGGGTCACAGCATAGTCATATTGTTTGTGTCGTCCGCTTTTATATATTATTGCTCAGAAATACCTGATTCGGGAATGCAATCAGAACATATTGACACAACACTGCATTGCATTTGCAGCCATGGTGATCAACAAGTGAAAGGCTGAAAGCGGAAGTCGTATTCACTAGTTCCAGAACATTACACATCGAGCTTCAGGCTCCCTCGTTGTATGTACCTCGATGTTCAGTTGGTATACATTGTAACGTTACTACCTTCTGTCGAGAGAAGTCTAGAGCCACACATGGGCATGCTGTAGATCGTCATGTCTCAGAACGAATCGAGTCCCCCGAAGAACCCCGGTGGTTTAGCTATCATAAAGAAGTACAGCGAAGCCTCGTCGATTAAATGCTTGCCGAAGTTTTTCAAGGCCAAACACTGGCTACAGAGGACGCTGTGGCTGTCAACTCTGGCCAGTGGAGCGGCGTTCGCTAGTTTCCAGCTGTGGGGCCTGCTGGACACCTACCTCAGCTATACCACGTCAACGAGTACAAAGAGAACGACAGAAGGCCGGGTGTTCCCTGATGTAACCCTATGTAACCTCAACTACATGTGGAACACCGGCTATGGCGGTCTCAAAGCCAGGGTACACGGGTACGACAGGAACCTCTCCTACAGCGAGTACATCGCTCTGATGAACGACCTCTCCTGGACATACCTGGAAAATGGTAATGCCGAATACTATCAATACATCCAGTCCGATCCTTATACCATATCTGGCTTCGTCAGGCACCTGCCTGACGGGTCCGAGGGAATGTGGGACTCGCTGTCTCCGTGGCTAGTCTGGGAGTGTCTCTGGGAAGACACGGACCGCATCAGACACAACTGCAGCACCGTCAAACACTTCCTCAGTCCTGACAACGGGATATGCTATACCATATCTCTCCAAGGCGTGGATGTTGATACCATGACGGGAATGAGTGTGATTGTGTATCTCAACACGAAGGAGACCGATGTTATCTACGACTATTACCTTAGCCCAGTGGTGAGTTATGCGACTGGCGTGAAGGTGGCCTTCAGTCCCCCTGGAAGTGCCCCTGACATGCATAACGCTCTCATGCTGAGTCCAGGTCACCAGGCAACTGTGAAAGCTGAACTTATCGAAAGAGTACAGCTGACTGAACCATACGGTATTTGTACGACAGACATGGACTTCGCAATTCTCCCAACGATCCCGCATCCACAGTGGAATTATTCCAAGTACGCGTGTAAGGATCTGTGTTTGCAAGAATCTATTATAAAGACATGTGGATGTATCAGCAGCTTTCACCTGAGTTATTCGAAATTACGGAGCAGACATCACTTCTGTGGAATTATGGACATCACAAGAATTGAGTCAGGTATCGAGGAAATTCGATGCGCGCATAAAGTCGCGAAGGAATCGAATGTTGCCTGCAATTGGAAATGTCCACATTCTTGTCGATCAATTAACTACGAAACAAAAATGGAAGAGGTAAATGCACATATAAAAAATAATAAGCACGTAATAAGAATCTAGTATCTACAGTAGTTGTATAACGATGGTTCACAATGACTTTTACTTGCAGACAATGTGGCCAAATCATGGCAGTAAACTGTCATTCTACCACCAGTACATCCACGATTACACGGGAGACCTGGAGTTTGACGACTTCTATCAGCGAGTTCACGAGGTGGAGACCAGCCCGACGCGCCTCCTCGCGACACTACGGGCCAGTGACGTCATCGAGCGAAACTTCTTGCAGCTCAACGTGCTCCTGCAGGAGCAGGTGTCCGTGGTCGAGGACACGCCAGCGCTGACCATCGAGACCATGTTCGGCTCGACCGGCGGCATCCTCAACCTGTGGGTCGGCTTGACCTTCGTCACGCTTGCCGAGATCATCGACTGTGTCGGTGTGCTGCTCGTCAACCTGGGGCGCTCGTGGGGCCGCGGCGGCAGCGTTAGGGGCACACACGGCGTCACAGAAGTCAGCAAATTCTAAGCTGTTTATCAATCTTGAGATCTTTATCAATCCGGAGTGCCCAAATAAGCCGAATAAAGAGCTTGCTGATCTGCTCACTTAGCAGCTAATAACAGCTATGATTTGTTCATTTCAATCCCAAAGTTATTTGCGCCGCTATATCACGAACAGGCGCAGAAGGATTAATGTTGCGAGTACTGCTCATGATGGTCTAATACATGTATGGCGCTGCTCAACCGGAGCATCGTGAAGCATAGACATATTGAGAAGTATATAGACATGTAGAGTCGAATGCCCACGGCAGGTTTCTCTCTGTTCTAAATTCAATGAATATTGCCAGGCTATACAAAAACAGTTTAAAACACAAGAATGGAACCAAATTTGGCATGCAGTTGTAACGGTAAGGCACTCGATAGAGAGGAAGATATGCTGGGGTGAAATAAGAGCAAAATGTACCATTACGAGTACAAATGTTTATTACCAAAGGAAAAATATGACATTTCTACGATCCTAATTTTTGGTTACCGGACCTCTAGTCCGATAACCTATTACCATGGCGTTGTGACCGCGTCGTCGTCGTCCACGTATTCATTTAATACGTGGTCGTCGTCCCCGTAGTTTAAATTGGCCCATGAAAACATAATGCTTTAGAAGCAGCATAGTATGTATTATGAGCACAAAGGTATTCATATATAATAGCACATCGTAGCACAAGTAGCACAATCTCAAGGTCACGTCCAAACTGACAAATGTAAACTGACCTCTGTATAATTATGAAACGACTACAGATAGAGTGATAGAGTCAAGGTTTATGTAAGGAGCATATATGAAGTCATGTGTGGCAGATCTTTTGGTGACCTTGATCTAATATCACATCTGACCTGAAATGTGTAAATTGGACTCTGCAAACTAGAACGGCTGCAGATAGGGCTTAAATTTGTATTATGAAGTCTTATATTAGGTATTATGAAGTCTTATATTGCGGATCTCTTCGTAATTTTGAAGTTGATCTCCTTGAGTGCTAAATCAGAATGTTATCTGACCATAAATGGGTAAATTGGTCTCTGCAAACAAGAAAACTGGCCCAAAGGCTAAGGAAGGTTACCAGACAATATGTATTTTATATTTTAGATATTAGCCATTTTGTCCCGTGACCTTGAAAATAATGTTACTGGTAAAATTCAAGGTCAGGAAAATATTCAGCAAAATTATGTTATTTCCTATATGCCCACAATTAATTGCGAAGTTGTAAATTCAAAAATAAGAAATATATAATAGCAATTTTGTCATGTGACCTTGAAAATGAAGACAAAGGTCAAATTGAGGGTCATCAAAAATATTTGGCATATATCATTCCCTGTATGTCCACTTTTGATTCCTAGGCCATAGAGTCGATAAAAAGCGAGATATTACCCATTTTGTGCTCTGATCTTGACCACAAGGTCAAAAGTCAAGTTCAAGGTCATGCAAATATTCAGCCTATATTATTTCTTATATGTCCACAATTGCTAATCTGGACATTCAATAATCAGAGAGATATTATAAATTTTGTGCTCTGACATTAAAAATGAAGTCAAAGGTCGAATTAATGGTCATCAGACTATCTGGCATATATCATTTCCTGTATTGTGCAATTGAATCTCAAGTTGTAGAGTCCATATTGAACGAGATATTAGCCATTTTGTCCTGATACCTTGATATTGAGGTTACAACTGATTCCTAAGTTGTGAAGTTGATAATATGCGAGATTTTAGCTATTTTGTGGTCTGATATTGAAAACAAGGTCAAAGGACCAGTTCGAGGTTACACGAATATTCAGAATATATATGTGACGATAGCGTTACTACCGACGGCTATTACGCCAACAGGATCGTACGATACAGTGTATGCTGTACAAAACACAAACAAATAGTCCGACGTTCTTCAATAAAATCCGAAGAACGATCACGGCATTCACACACGTAATCCCCAAAATATAGTCCGATATTATTATTAGTTCGTAATATTCCAATGGATCTCGTATCTTCTTTACTTTACAATGTTTTTCTTGAATTTCTCATATCTCTCATTCACATCTTCTCAAAGCCTATTCCGAAAAAATAAGTTCGGGAAAGCGCGGGGCCATGTGGTGAATGTCTGGAAGTTTCCCGCTTCGTGGGGCGGAAGTTGTGTGTGATAGGTTGAATGTGATGTCATGTCTGGATAGGCGTGGTTTGGTGTCTGGAAATGTTGTGATTGGAGGGAAAGTGCTGAGTGACGTCGTTTGCAGAGTTGTTAACATGTGCACCCTGCAACATATCTTAAGGCGGTGACTGACCTATTTCTTTTGTCTAGGGGTCAGGTCATGTTATTGTCACCGACTTGAGCTCAGAATTTTTGGACTGAAAATCGACACACGCTCAGAAAATTTCAATTTCTGCAATTTGATGCATATATAGAGTAACTGAGGGGGATGATACGATGTCCGAGATATTACTGCCCGTGTATTTAATTTACAAATGTTAATAGCGGTTGATATTCCCCAGATATAAGGTTTCTTCCGCCGATATTTACCCCAATTTTGACACGGCGATCACATTCATCGTCATTTTCAAAACCATCCGGACATTGTATTTCAATAATCTCTACACGGGGGTTACGATGATCATCTCATGTTTCATATATCCAGTGCATATGCACAAATGTATTTTAATTTTTCAGTTATTCCTAAATTACTCCTCATGTTTGTCGTGTCACAGATTTGAGTCAAGCGTCACAGACTTAAGATGTTAGTTTTCCAGAAAAGGACTTGTATATCTCCACGGAAAAACGTAAAAAGCAGTAGCCACCACCGATGTTCAATCAACGGTCTGTATTACAACATCATAAAGCAAATGTTTATATTATTTTCGTTTCATAGTTATGCTCAAATTCATAATTGGTAATGTGGCCCCCGTCACAATGTGGTCCCAGTCGAAGCTGCAGCTTCGAAAAATAATTATATCAATAACCCGGTCTTACGAAATGTTGTTCTTATGTATACTACACAATATATTACTACATGCGGACCACGATACCACGAGTATGACATCGCTATAACCGTAAGAACTCATTAATTGTACACTTGCACTCACTTACAGAATGGGTATGTCATACTCTATAAAATGTATACCTAAGTCGGTGACGCTTGACTCAAATCGGTGTCACGACAAGCATGGGGAGTAATTTGGGAATAACTGAAAAATTACAATATATTTGTGCATATGCACTGGATATATGAAACATGAGATGATCATCGTAACTCCCGTGTGGAGATTATTGAAATACAATGTCCAGAAGTTCTTGAAAATGACGATGATGTGATCACCATGTCAAAATTGGGATAAATCTCGGCGGAAGAAACCTTATTTCTGGGGAATATCAATTGCTACTAACATTCGTGAATTACATAAATGGGCAATTGTATCTCGGACATCGTATCATCCCCCTCAGTTACTGTATGTGTGCTTCATTTTGCAGAAATTGAACTTTTCTTACAAAGTGTCGAGGTTTCGTCCAAAAAATCTGAGCTCAAGTCGGTGACAATAACATGACCTGACTCCTAGACAAAAGAAATAGGTCGTCACCGACTTAAGATATGTTGCAGGGTGTGTGGTGCTGTGGCTAGGGCGGCGTGTGCTGGATGACGTAAGGTAAGTGTGAAGTCATGTGATGAATCTGTTTCGTGTATGTGGAGTGAAAGAACGTGTAAGGGATGGGTTTTGGGCGATAACAGTCATAAATATTCTACATAACTATATTGTGCACAATTGATTCCTAGGCTGTAAAGTCGATAATAAGCGAAATATTAGCCATTTTGACTCTGAAAAGGAGGTCAAATTCAAGGTCATCAAATTATTCGACATACATCATCATTCTCTATACAGTGGTCCCTTCAGATAAGACCTACCCTTCTGCCACAAAATTAAGGTCTTATCTAAGGGGATGTCTTATTAGAGGATTTCATTTACATGTTAAAGTCATTCTAGCGCCACAAGAAAAAGTATTTACAGAGGAGGGAGTCTTTCTTGAGGGGGGGGGGGGGGGTTATCTCAGGGGGACCACTGTATGTTAACAATCGATTTCCAAGCTATAAAGTCGACAATAAGCAAGATATTAGCCATTTTGTGCTCTGACCTTGAAAATAAGGTCAAGTTCTAGGTCTTGAGAAAATTCAGCATATATCATTTCCTATATGTGCACAATTGATTTCTAGGCTGTAAAGTCGATAATAAGCGAGATATTAGCCATTCTGTTGTCCGACCTTGAAGATGATGCCAAAGGTCAAATTCAAGGTCATCAAAATATTCGGCATATAACATTTCCTATACGTCCACAATTGATTTCTAATCTCTAATTTCAATATTAAGTGAGATATTAGCAAAAGTGTGTCCCATTTTAAAGCATAGGAGAATTTAACATGGGAAAGTCCCGTTTGGGACCCGTCGAAAAGATCAAAATGGCCGCCACACGCAGACTTATCGATTCAAAGGCAATGAAATTTATACACATCACAAAGTTACATAAGGGAAATCTTTTGAAATAAAAATCTCAAAACTGACCTACCAGTTTTTGAGAAAATGGCTGCTAAAGTCATAACTTGGCCGTTTTTCGTCGTAAATGGCCGCCATTTTGAAAAAAAGGTACGGTAACCTAAAAATTGAACTCCCCAAAATTGGCTGTTGATGCAGCTTATAGAGCTTATAGTTGTATTATGTGCAGTCTGGCATATGTTGCGTATCTCCTGGTAGCCTTGAAGTTGGCCTCATATGATTTTGATCAGTGAACCACTAAGCCATCCAAACTAAAAAAATGTGTGAATGTGATACTACAGATAGAACTTGGTTTGTATTGTGATCGTATACAAAGACATATGTCAGATCTTTTGGCGAACTTCAACGTGTCTAGAGATGACGTTGAGTAATAACTGTCGAAATTATTTCCTGACCTCAAACGCGTGGATTGACTGCTGCACATAAACTGTTCATTCAAATATTATATATTAGGGTTGTGTTATGAGCATATAGGCTGTTGCTGAAGTTTGATCTTTGGTGACCTTGAATTTGAATTTCAACGACCGACTTGTCATAACGACAATTTTAGTAAGAAAAGAAGCTTTATGAGGTAACCTTTCCTAGCCCGGGGTTACTGTACACGACATATCGCTATACTATGAGAATATGGTTCTGCCTATCTGTATCCATGTAATCATATATTGAGTATCGAAAAGTACACTCTATATTAGTAGGTAGCTCACTACTACTAGTTTTACATGCGACCATACACTGCATATGTTGACCAATATGAACAGAGCCTCGGATATTCACTAGCTAATTTCATGGCGACATCATGTGATATAGAAAATAAGTCCTGTAAAAGATCACTGTCAAGTCTCTTTCATGACTAAATGTTGATATATAGATGGAGCAATCGCAATTCATCACTCTGAATAAATGTCACGTCTACATTTATATTTCAGGATCAAGGTGGAGAGTCCCGTCGTTTCTATATCTGGTATTTCTGGTCACCTTTATGTCTGGGATAAAGGGGTCGATGTGTTCCAATGACTGTTTCCCGTGTACCTGTGTCAACAAGTCCTCGAGCTTTGACGAGAGGCCACTGCTGACAGCCGACTGCTCCTACGTCGACTTGGACGAGATCACTTTTTCTGCTCTCCCGGGGACGATCCAGCAGCTGGAGCTCTCGGAAACTGATGTGGGATCGATCACACGGGCCATGGTGGCACCCTTTCCCGACCTGGAGTCCTTTATTCTACGGAACTCCAACGTTCACTCCATCTGTGACAACGACATTCCTCCACTTCTGACTGGAACCATCAGGTACCTGGATCTGAGATCGAACCCTCTCCTCCTACATGATGCTGCAAGTTGTCTGCACCTTTGGCGACACGTCACACATCTAATGATACAAGTGTCCTTCATCGAGGAAGACAGCTTGCTGATATTCCCGGCCCTTGAGACACTCCACTTGATCACAAACCTGGAGGCAATCCCAAACAATCTCTTCCAAAATCTGACCAAACTCGAAGCCATTTATTTGGAAATTCCAAGATGTCAAACACTACACGACGAAATTTTCACGAGCAGTTTATTGGCAGACAATTTGAAAAGTTTGGTGTTAGTTGCTCCAGAGTTGATTATTCCAAATCGCACTTTGTTGATGAGTTTGGAGAAACTCCGAAAGCTACATCTTTATTTGGATGTGGACAGCGTGCCAGTCGATATCTTGTATGGGAAGACGGAAAAGTGTGTGAGGATCTGTCATCACAAGAATCGCTTCTATCTGAAGGATGTAGTCATCGATGGTGTGAAAAACCTACCCGTTGCGATATTTGAAAGAATGCCTTACCTAAGCTATGTGAAGATTTCTGGATCCATCGACATTCCAAACGAACTTTTCGCCAAGAATACAGTGATCAAATCAGTGGAAATACCGGGGAATCGACTGAAAACATTTCCGTCCAATCTGTTGAGGTCGCTCAGATACATCAAGCAGTTGAATTTGTCCCATAACCTCTTGTCGGAGCTTGCGAGTGAGGAGTTATCCGTGCCGACGTTAGAAAGTATGGACCTATCCAACAATAAGCTCGTGAGTCTTGAAGAGAATGCACTGGTCCCCGTGTCTGGCACGTTGAAATACCTGAACCTCAACAACAACCCACTGTGTAACCTGCCTGGTGGACTGTTGTCAAACCTCACATCGCTAGAAGTGCTGATATTGAACACATCGTGCGCGATTGAGCCCGAAATGTTTCAGAATGCCCGAGCGCTCAGGGAGCTTCACCTGTATGTATCAAACACAGAATATATTCCCGAGAGTCTACTGCAAGGTTTGAGCAACCTGGAAACACTCACGATCAATGATCTACACTTCCAGATGATGTCTAGGGAGGAGCTGGGCGAGCTGACCCGAAAGTCTCAGACCACACTGAGTAACGTAGACCACAACCAGCTGGGTATCATCGGCAGAGTCCAGGATATGGAAAAGCCCGGAGCCATTGCAGTACTGGTCCAGGCCAACACCAATTGGTGCCCATGCCACTCGTTACTAATCTCTTCCGTCGGTGACAGGAACAAACTCGACATGTTCGATGATGTGTGTATTGATGCCAATAAAGTAACATTCTATCAAAGCTGGGTTCATGCATGCAATGGACACACACTCACTCTGCAATCTACTCTTGCTTCAAACGGAAGTAGCACTGTACCAAATGCGCGAAAACCCAAAATTGAGCGGCCAACCACAGAAACGTTTGTTTCAGAGCTGGGAATAAGCACTACGGTTCTATCATACAATACAGATCAGACCAAAGGGGCCACGACTATAACACCAACTGATACGTCACACGGAAGCGGTGAGCAACATGGGATAACAATAGCCAGCAACTCATCTGCCTCTGTCACCTCAAAAACTCCGGCAGCCAGTTTCCCCTTGACCGTGGAATCACCAAAGACAACGTCAACTAGTTCGTCTCTAGTTGAACCGTCAACAACCAAACCACAACAAAGGATTCGTCCCTCTCCCAGGGGAAACCAGACCCCAGCCATCGGTTCCGGACAACATGGTAGTACGATCAAGCCTTCTACCGTAAGCTTAGTAGTGTTATCCAGCCACACGAGTGACACAGTCCAAGCGTCCAAGACTGCATCTACTGCTCCAGCTCAACCACCAGTTGCACCAGAGCACACCACCACCACAACTACAGATGTTTCAGGGCCGATTGTCCCAACCTTGCCTGATCATGGTACGAAGACCGGCCCAAAAGCTCCAGTAACAACAACGAACGTAAAAGAGAGGGACTTAAATTACCCCGAATTAGAAGAATTCCCCGTGCTGCCAACACGCACTCGAGAGGAGAACTATTATAGTAGCTTCAACATCATTCACTTCGTGCCCGTGATCGTGGCGCTAGTTATCGTGTTGACCGGGCTGACTATCCTGGCTGTCATCAGGAGGAGGAGGAGGAGACACTTGAGACGGTTAATACTGGAGGGTGAAGATCAGGGATTGCAGGTTCACAGCCCATACATGGTACATTACTCGCCTTACGCCACACCGTACAGCTACCCAAGTATCCCCCGAGTGTACTTATCTCCCAATTATATGTCGCCAATGGCGTCTCCACAGCAGCTCATCTATACACCACAAAAAGCAGAATCCAGAAGAAATTCTGACCTGGAGTATATTGAATGAACTCGCTCGTCTGGAAAACTCCCTAATAATATCAAGCTCCTTCCATGCTCTTCAAGTTCGAGATTTTGATTTCGGAAAACCATTGTACATATTATTATATTGGATTTTTTTTTCTGTGAATTGTGATATTCACTGTTCCATTCATTGTTCATTGTTTGTCATTCAGTAGTTAATCCAATATTTCTATCAATTTACATCTTTTTGTTGTTGCAGTATCTGCGCAAAACGTTCTTCTCAATAATAAATACTCTCATTTTGATGTTCTAGTCGCAGAAAGTATTTAGAATGCTTTGAAACAAACTTTGTATATAATGTTAATTTTTGTTTGTCATTGAGTTGTAAACGGGTATCTGTTGCACTGTTATGTTAATTTACAATTTTTTGGTCGTTGCTGCTCAGCAAATCAGTTATTGTTTATAATAAATAAAACATTTAGAAAACAATGGTCACATGATATCTCAGACATCGCTCAAAGCTATAGCTCCTCATCACACTGAACATGCCGACTGCGACACACTACCAGGAGACCCTTGTCTACAAGGCTCCAATATTTGTACGGGAGCCTAAGTAGGCCAGGTCCCTTTGCGGATACTTTCAGTTAAGTGTTCACACAGATTATAAAGAGCATGAGCTGTAGTCAATTTAATATATTTCACCTGGATCATCCAGTAGCTTGAAATAGCTAATCGAGGGGAATTTCCAAAGGGAATTCCAGACATGCAACACAGACAGGTAATACAGAACAGTACATATACATGTACATAAAATACGTTAACATGAACATACAGCAGCATACTATATCAATAATCAGAGTAACAATCACGTGGACACAAGACAACACGTATCATAATACATTTGTGTACTTTATTGTATAGTCTACTTGGTACATACATAACTTGAATACCCTCATGGCTTCTTGACATTTTAGAGTTGGACTATATGGAGTTTGCACATAATATGTGACGAGAATTTGCATTTTCGGATCACATTAATGCACTGGAGGTGTTTGTCAAGAACGATTCGACTCATTAAATAAACATTTTGCGCAACGCCGATTTAATCGAGATGCAGAACCCATTCCGATGCAAGGATGTACCTGTAGTGATCACCGATTGATTGTAGCACTGCGATTTCAGGCAAGTGATGGTATAGGTGAGAATGTCTGTACACGTGTATTTTTGACTAATTAGGCAGTACAAGGGCTGAGTTTACCCACGTACACTTCCGAGATTCCCCACCAACTAGTATAATATTGTCTATTAGGGTCTACTGATGTAAACTATGTGGAAACAGGTATCCCTAAATAAATTTTTCATCATGTTCGCATGTTGGTTCGATGAAACTGATCGCCACATATTATATACCATTGGGAACTAAATTGAATTAGCTATCCAAAGTGGCAGAGACAGGGATGTATGGGAGATATAGGTCACCTTCATGAAAGAGTACTCTGTAAAAAGTAAGAATGAAAATACCCATCAGCATACCAACTCAAACTTTAAAGAGTATACTCTTTAGAACAAACCCTAAACAATGTAATCAGCATACGGTCCTAAGCAAGATGGCAAGGCTAAGGGTCGTATGCTGATCCCACACTTTAGTACCTGGGATAACAAGGTACAAAGTTTTATGTGTACAAATTCGTGGATAGCCGCGAGCTTGATATCTGTACACCCCATTTAAGTGCTGTATACATCGATAGCATAGAAATGTCGACTGAGGTTGGGGCTGACCTGGGATCCCAATGAAAGATTACTCATACAATAGCAAAAGGGAAAATAACAGTAAAAAACCGTGACGCCGATCGTGGGTGGGTTGAATCGATAAGATCTGTGTGCAAAACAAAATCATAATGTGTCCGTTAGAATACGAGTAAATAGTCTAATTGATATAGTCAGCAAATAAAGATTTCTTTATTATACATTTGAAAGAATGAATGCTTGGTTGGGTTTTTTTCATTCTGACGTCAAAATTTTGGGCCGTTGCAAATGAAGCTGTTGGTGCAATTCGAGCAATTCAATGTAGACCTACACTGATTTCATACATGTTTCAAATCGTTTTAAACATCATGCTAGTAGGGAATCAAAGAAACAAGTACAATGCAGATTACGAGAAAATTACTTGAATTTGAAATTATCTAAACTTGGCCAATTCCGGCACTAGACTGGCGAAAAACGATCGAATAAGAATGTTCAAAACATTTACAGATTTTTGCCCAAGGCAAAATTATAGGAGAATTCATCACGTTGGAAAATATTGCAGCCCTGGACGCACAACGGACGAACGGAAAACCACGAAAATAGCCTTTCGGGCCCATTTGGACCGGTGTTCTGAAGTAAAGGTCGTGTATTTAAGGAATGATTTGAGTTGACACGCATGCATCTCTCCTCGCTATATAATATCCCATGTAGAAAATTCAGTACCTAGATGACCTCGGGCTTTCGTCTTTCATATGTATATCTATGTGTGTCCTCCTATCATCACATGTAAGTACAATGCATTCTAATACAATATATGTACCTCGCCTTTCGTAAGTTCGTCTTTGATAAGTTTGCTTGGCCTATTTCTTAACATTACCGGGAAAAAAAACATCACGTAACAGAGCGTAACGTTGTTGAAATAACTTAAGAAATAGTTTAGACCGGTCCTGTTCATTTCGTCAACGAGCGTGGAACGTAGGCCTATACATTCAGCAATGGAGAAAGACAGGAGGGAACAGTTAGGAGAACACGTTTATGATGGCATGGTCGTGCAAGCCATCACGACGTCAGAAAGCATCCAGAAAGTTACTCGAATGTCATTTGTCGAAGGGGATATCGTCATAGCAACATATCCCAAAGCAGGTTTGCTGATCACAATTAAAAGTATGATGCTGATATGTCAGCGTGCAAGTGATGCGTGTACCGTAAATCGTGCAAGTTAACTCGCTGGTAGTATAAATTGCGAAATAATTACTTGTAAGGTTCTACTATAAAAGTTACGATTCTGGTATAAAGCAGTATTCCAATAATCACTTCACCAATATATATTATGATGTGATAGGTGACTGCTGGTTGACTTATCCGTGACAGGTACGACGTGGATGGAGTACCTGGCAGTGCTGATGTCCCAGGGAGGAGAGGCGTCGCCAGGTGTCCCTCTTCACCAACAAGTCCGCTATCTCGAGACTAAACTGGACGGCAAGACAGCCGGGGTGGACCTCCTAGAGCACGACAATCGCCCGGCCATCGCGAAGACGCACCTGCCAGCCAGGCTACTCGAACGTCAGATCAAAGAGGGCGTCGTTAGAGTCATCGTCGTCATCAGAAACCCAAAAGACACCTTGGTCTCGTGCTATAATTTCTACCGCATGAACATAACTCTAGGGAACTTTTCCGGGAACTGGCATGACTGGTATGACGAGATATACAAGAAGAAGCAGGGTTTGTACGGCGATTACTTCGACTGGTACGAGGACTGGTTGCCTTATCTCAGCCTTCCAAACGTACAACTGATCCACTACGAAGACATGAAATTCGACATGTCTAACGTCATCCAGACATTGTCGAAGTTCATGTGCAAGGATCTGGATGAAAATACCAAAGAGAAGATCATTCATGCCACGTCATTCGAAGCGATGAAGAGCAACAAATGCACCAACTATGAAGAAGTTCCAATATTTGACATGAAGATATCTCCCTTTCTGAGAAAGGGGCAGGTTGGTGACTGGAAGAATTATTTTTCTAAAGAAGAAAACGAAGCAGTGGACGCCTTATATCAAGAGCGACTTGCCAGGAAAGGTCTCGCGATCAGGTTCGAGTAATACAGACGTCATGGACTGAATCGTTGTTTACAAATACCACACAGTGTGTCTTCGGTCTGTATATGAACATTTCTAGAAATCTTTTTTCGCCATGGGACATTGTCGTCGTGAAACGTTCGCTGTCTTCGTCCTCGTCGTCGGATCTCAACAAATTACTCCGCCATCTTCTTTGGAACCACTGGAGGGAATGTTTGAAACTTGGAAACACTGCAGGATAGTTCCCACAAATTGATTGTCAGCTTGCCGTTCTTTAGCTAACACGGGCCTGTCAGAATATATCTCTATCTGACTTCCTATTTACATTTTTCAGGTTCGATGTGACCTTGAGACTTGAGGTCAAGTACAAGGTCACCAACAGATCCATCATACATGACTTCCTATATGTTCATGATACATTCCTAAATATAAATAGTAATCAGACTATAATCGGTCATAAATTGGACTTAATTCCCCAGAAAAAAATGGTCTATACCAGTTATTTCAACGACGTATGTGAACATCAATCAAAAGCATGCACTATAGACCTATAATCAGAAGCATGCACTATGGTCTGTTTATTTTTTCTCCACATCAATATGAAAATATATGATAATATATATATAATAAATAATTAATATATCACAACTCTTTAAGTGTTTCTTTTGATAAAAAAAATAAATGTATGAGAAATAAAATGTTTTATTTTAAAGTTTAAAGCTCTTCCAAAAAAAAATATTTTGGTACATTTTCACGAATGAAATGTAGAGACAGTGAAGTAGCAACATGTTATCGTGCATTTCAATCTTACAGATATAATGATGGACTGTAGTGTTTTGTTTTTGCACCCAACGTTTCTTGACAAATCTAGTGTAGTTTATCTTTCAAATTGAAAAATCATGGGAGACTAACCGTTCCATGTAGAACAAACTATGGCTGTTCAGTTCCAATTTATGTGTATGTTAGGGCAGTCAAAACAAAAGCATGTTGTGCGATCTTTCGAGTACTACCACAATAATTATCCCTTTAACCCAAATATATGTTATTTATTTCATGCACAATTTTGATATAGGCATTGATATACAATCGTTCTTTCTTCATCTTTGCGATGACCGATATACATTTTGAGACAGGAACAACCTTGAGTTTAACCAATTGAGGAGATCGGAGGTCAGGTTTAATGTTGCCATGAGATCCAGAATATAGGATTTCTTATATGATCAGATAACAAAACCTAAACTTTATCTTCCTGGATATGGTATTTTAGTGACATAATCTTGAGTTTGATGCCACTGAGAAACCATATGCTTATTAGGCAATACTAAGATACATTCAGTGTTTTGCCCACAGCGACCAATTAATTACACTAAGGGTTAGTTTGTCATCGATAGCATTCAATGTCACTTGCTGTTTTTATCTTCGTTTGTCTAGGAGATGCCAAATACCCATCTCAGTTCGTCGTGGCCTCGATATTCGCCAATCGAGGTCACTTGAGGTCAAGTTCAATGTCACCTAAAGATTCACCATATATGACTCCCTATATGATCATTATAAAGATCTATGTTATATGGACAAGACCGTCGTCTGTAGAGGCAAATCCATTCATTCCTGCAGATGAGACCTGACATTGACAGTTGACAGCATTATAGGTCACCTGGAACCCATTTGAAAGCCACTAAAAAATATTCGATTTATCAGTATAATGATGCTCACAATAGAGACCAAAGCTGTGTTTACAAGCGTTTCGTCCATGGATGAAAAATTTGACCTTGAAATTGACCATTCAGGTTCATCTGAATTCAACTTCAAGGTCATCAAAAGAATCAACACAAGTCATCTCATATGCTGATAATAGGGCACCGAAGTGATATTTAAAACGTCACGTTTATTTTGTGTTATTTCGGGGATACACACCTTAGCCGCCAAATTTTCTGAAAAAATTTGAATATTGTAATTGTTCGGTTCCAAATAATATCAACGTGAATCAACGGAAGTTCATCGGAATTTTATATTACTATTATTGACACATTACAACCGCTATCAGATCGATGAATGTATCATTCCTCGAATATTTCCTGCCGGTTGGAGAATTTGAATAACCCATGTTTCTGGGCATTTGGGCCGCAATCTTTATGACAGAAAATGTACCAAGGCTTTTAAATTGAATCGGACTTATACCTTTTTGTGTTCCAAGGGACTACAGAAGAGGAGAGACATATTTTGTCCTATTTCAAGTGTAACATCCCATAAATATTTGTGTTATAATCGAATTTATGCCTCATAAATGCACTCTCAAACACGATTTGAACAGGGCGAATTTTCAGTTTGAAAAATACACCTGATTTTGTGTAAATTTTGTAAGTAAATAATTCGGAGTGCTTTCATTATATTTAAGAAAAAGTTATGAATATATCTCAGAAAAACTTTGTTGTACGGTACTTGTGAATTCAAGCTAAATCAGCAAAAGTGACCATGTGGCAAGGCTTGTCCCCGGAAGTACAAAATTACGTCATGAATACGTAATTTTTGGACACATGTTGAACGAGACTTCGGTGTCCTATACATTCATTCCGGTATTTTCTACGAGCTCTCTGTCTAGACGTGACCTTGGAACTCGAGGTCTTGTTCAAGGTCACCTATAGATTCAATCAGCCCAGATGTGCCAATGAACATAAGAATGTGAGGAGACGCAGTTGTGTATCTAAAGGATGACTCGATTTCACGTACAAGCATCGCCTTAATATCCCATGAAGTAATATTGATTGCCTAGATGGCCTGGGGGTTAGGGTTCCGTCTTTTTCATACCCGTATGTGTCTTTGTAACATCAAATGTACTTGCAGTGAATGCTAGTTCAATGTACAAAACTCGAGGTTCATATTCCATGTTTGCTTGTCCTACTTCTCAACATTACTGGAAAAACATCATGCAACAGATCCTAACGCTATCGAATTATCTCAGCAATAGTTTGGACCGAATGTGCTCATTTTGTCTGCGAACCTACTTTGTAGGACCTACTTTCTACTTTCAGCAATGGAGAAATACAGGAGGGAATAGTTAGGAGAACACGTTTATGATGGCATGGTCATGCAGGCGATAGTTACTCAAATATCATTTTTTTCGATGGGGATATCGTCATATCCCAAAAGCAGGTTTGTTGATTAGGATGAAAAGCATGATGGTGAATGCCAACAACGTGAATTGTTAACTCGCCTGTATTATGATTTGAGAAGAAATCTATATTATAAGAGTCACGATTTTGATGCAGAATTGTATTTCATTAATCACATCACAACTACATGGCATGACAAATTACTGGTAGTTGACTGATACCTGACAGGTACGACGTGGATGCAGTACTTGACAGAACTGATGTTCCAAGAAGGAGAGACGTTACCAGGTGTGCCTCTTCACCAGCAGGTGCGTTATCTCGAGACTAAACTGGACGGCAAGACAGCCGGGGTGGACCTCCTGAAGCAAGACAATCGCCCGGCCATCGCAGGAACATACCTACCAGCCAGGCTGGTCGAACGTCAGATCAAAAAGGGCGTCGTTAAAGTCCTCGTCGTCATCAGAAACCCGAAAGACACGCTGGTTTTGTACTATAATTTCTACCGCATGAACACATTTCTGGGAAACTTTTCCGGGAGCTGGCATGACTGGTATGACGAGATATACAAGAAAAAGCAGAGTTTGTACGGCGATTACTTCGACTGGTACGAGGACTGGTTGCCTTATCTCAGCCTTCCAAATGTACAACTGATCCACTACGAAGACATGAAATTCGAAATGTCTAACGTCATACAGAAATTGTCGAAGTTCATGTTCAAAGATCTGGATGAAAATACTAGAGAGAAGATCATTCGTGACACATTTGAAGCGACGAAGAGCAACAAATTCACCAACTATGAAGGAGTTCCAATATTAGACATGAAAATGTCTCCCTTTATGAGAAAGGGGCAGGTTGGCGATTGCAAGAATTTTTTTCTAAAGAAGAAAGCGAAGTAGTGGACGCCCTATACCAAGAGCGACTTGCCAGGCAAGGTCTCAAGCTGAGGTTCGAGTAATCCAGACATTATGGACTTTCTTCGATCCATGAATGGACACTTTTAGATTTCTTTTTGTCGGCAGAAATTGTCGTTGTGAAATATATGTTGTCGTCGCCCTCAATGTCGGCTCTAAGCAATTACTCTGCCATCTTCTCTGAGTTTACCGAACGTAACATTTGAAGTTCCGGAGACACTGTAGTGTAGTCCCCAAAAACTGACCAGGTCCAAATATTGATCTTCAGCTTGCCGACCCCTGCCACGTGCCTGTCAGAATATATCTTTATTTACACCCACTTTACACCCACAAATTTAAATCGACAACGTGATGGAATCCACAGTAATGTTGCATTCAAATAACTGATTTTAACGTGCATGAATACTTCCCGTGCATACATGCCCAACGTCCATGGATATATCAACACATGGGTAGTACATAAAAGTAAAGAATATGTTTGAAGGACTTGCTGAGTGTGATGGTCAGGCTATAAGAGTCATAAGTTCATTTCTCAGAAAATGATGCATATAAGTGCGCAACATCAAGTAGAAGGATGGTATGTACTATATGATCTGTTTATCTTCTTTTTATCATTGAAATTGGGTTTATTTTCATTCGTTATTGATACAGTTAATCAAAATATGAACGTATGACAAATAAGATGTTTTCTTTGAGTACTTTTTTCACGATGTTTTAAGTCAATATCACAAATAAAATGTGGCAACTGAGGTATTCACGACCATTCACATGGACGTCCAAAACTAAACTGTCCTACGGGAAGTTCGGGTGTCTGCAAATGCTTGTGTGTTTCCCAGCCAGAATGCGGTGGCGTGTGTTGATTGGTTGAATGTATGTTGCAATATCATGATCTGTTCATGTGATGTCTAAGTGATGTCTGAGCGAGTGGTTTTGTATAAAGGTGCGTGATCTGTGTCAGTGTGCAAGTATGGAGAGGGTTTGACCATGCACAGTGTATGTAGGGCCTGTTACAGTCCTGAAAATATACTATATAACACCCCTTCGTCAAACTACGCCCTCGAAATTGTTCAAAAATCTAACACAAACTAGCTGAAGTCCTAACGCGGAAACCCACACACAAGCCGCGCGAAACAGTGTGAAATGGAAGTACAATAAAACACCTAGCAGTCAAAACAAACATCGTCAGTCAGTGTGTCAACAGTCAGGCTACAATGATACATAGTATATACAACACACAAGGCACGACAGGACATTATAGGACATTACGGGCTGTTACAGTCCTGAAAATAGGCTACATAACACCCATCCGTCAAACTACGCCCTCGGAATTTACTCTACCCATAACCTTACCTGTCCAAAAATCTAACACAAAATAGCTGAAGTCCTAATTCGGAAACCCACACACAAGTCGCGCAAAACAATGTGAAATGGAAGTACAATAAAACACCTAGCAGTCAAAACAAACGTCATCAGTCAGTACGTCAACAGTCAAGCTACAATGATACAGAGTATATACAACACACAAGGCATGACAGGACATGTTCTATATCACATAGCACATAACGCTCCCGGGCGCGCAGGAGGTGTTGCAGGCTTCGTAGACCTCTCTTGAGCTGGCTCGGCATGACTGTGGAGCAGCAGAAATTCCTCTGGTGGAGGTAAAGGCAGTAGCTGGATTGGCAGTAGCTGGAGAAGCTGGTTCTCCGTCAAGGACGAGGGCATGCTGTAGTCATGTTCCGGCCCGGGCCCTCATCCCACTGGATTTCAGCTGTTCCGATTGGAATAACTGGGGCTAGCGCCAGTGTCACGAGCTCGTTGACTTGGCGATGGAACATCGACAGTCACGGTGCACGAGAGGTGCTTGATCCAGTGACCCTGGAGACGTAGGTGATGAGACTTTGTGGGGCACGGCTGGTGGTGCTGTTGTTGTAGGGGCACGCTCACCGGCTGGCAGTAGCATGGTCGGTTGGTGAGTAGGCTCGACTGGTGGCTGTGCTGGGGCCACAGCAGGTGGCAACGCTTGTTCGCGGTGGTAGCGACCGCTGGGCTGGCGAACTTAGCAGTGCTGAAATCCAGCTCATTATCATGAGTCGGACTTGGGGTGTGGCTCGCTCCCCGGTTGGCGGGGCAGCGCGTAACCTGCTCGAACATAGGCTCATGTCTGAGGCTTCGGCAACTGCCTAGAGTTCTGTTGCTGCTTCTGTGGTGGGCGTGTTGACATATTCAGTGTCACTGTCCACTAGCATGATGGGATGTTCCGCTTCATCACCCTGACCATCAATGGTGATCTGGTGTGTACCCTCATTATCGAAAGGCTGATATCCATCCTTTCCCTTGGACGCCATGGCTCGCTAAGTATCAGTTCTCGCACATCAAGCACGTGAAACATAACATGTTCTGACTGATTTATTAGCGGCTGTTTTCATGACATGATTCACAGTATCAAATTCTTCACTGCCATGCTAATATAGTTCTGGTAATCTGTCAAATTCTCAGTCCTGACTGTTGCTGCTGAAACAAAATTTCACTTCTAATAGCTCACACTTGTATGATTGTTTTGATAGAATTATATCCATAGCCTTCAACCATCCGGTGTTAACACTCCATTGTTTTTAGGCCGAATGACCCACTTGTAAAACTTCACGTCTTTTGTACAGCTAAGATGCTGATTTCATCCCCTTTAATTGTATCTTCAGTTAGTGGGGGTCACGCTCGTTTGTTATATATGTCTTTTCGTTTTCTTGCATTGACTGCTCTGCTGTGCACTGGTTCGTTGCATGTCGCCTTGGATACGCATGTATGTTCAGTCTCTGGCTTATTACACGAGTCAGTCTCGATGTGGGTAAACACTTGCACTGTGCATTTTTCCTGTATGCATGCTGTCGCTCTGAATCACACTGTCCAATCATATCCTGACGTGTACTGGCTGCTATCATAATTACAGTGCTTCGCTGCGATTCCTATCTGTATTATTTAGCTGGGAATGGTTTTGAGTGCCGGATTCAGCTGAATTTCCCATCTGCGCTCGAGTAATTCCTTGTGAACTTTTCCAGGTATTCTATCCTTATCAGTACAGGGGCACATGGTGATTCCTTTGATTGCCTTGGTATTCACAGATGCTGCGGCATAACTGCCATTCTCACATGAGCGACTGTACTTCCCAAACATTTCCATCCAGTTCCAAGAGTCAGCTCTCAGTGATTATTCTAGGGGGGAAAGATGGCGTGATTGGTCAGCCATGTAGTAGCGTGATGAATTGTATAATGATGAATACAATGACAGACTGCGCCTTGGCGTGTACGGGTCTGTCTGTGGCATCCCCTCGTTCCTTTTTGTGGTATGATGTCCGGTACGCACATTCCCGGAAGATGTATGGTAAATGTAAGTCCAAGTCTCTAGCGCGATCGCTAACAAATGCACTCAACATATTTAACGGAGTTTGGAATGCTCGACCTGACCGTCACTTTGTGCTCGGTAGGGCATGATGCGGATCTTCTTCGCTCCTAATAGGTGCACAACATGACGAAACAGCGATGACTTGTCCCTTGATTGCTGTGGATAGCTTTAGGCGAACCATTACACTGTATCCATCTGTTCACAAGGACGTCAATGACGTTCTTTGCTGTATGGTGGCACAGCGCGTATGCATCAGTATACTTGCAGGAGTAATCCAATATCACAAGGATGTAGTGATGACCTCTTCTGGTGATATTGTGTGTGTCCAAGATGTCCATCGCAATTTAATCGAACAGCGCTCCCGTGGGGAGTTATGTTAGTGGTGATCGCTTGGGTGGCGGTTTGCCTTTGTGTGACATGCAATGCGGGCAGCGGGCGACATCTAGTGTGAGGCCTGGTCAATTGAATCCGCGTCTGACTTGTTCAATCGTTCATTGAATTTTGAGGTGTCCAGCGATTTTGAGATTGTAGAGTTGATGCAGGACCACGGCTTGGAGAGTGGCAGGTAGAACTGTTTGTACAATGGTGCACCCTGTCAGCTCCGGCTTGGTGTTCCAAATGAGGATTCCGTCTTGCAGCACTAAGAGATTCCATCAGGAGACGAGAGTTTTCACCTCCTCACCTTGGTGCGCTACTTCTTGGAAGTGGGTTTCGTCCCGTTGATCACCCCTTGGCACACTTTTCCGACACTTGGATCGGCTTGTTGAGCAACGATTATGTCCACATTGGTATAGTTTGATGACCATATCTGGCCAACAGGAGTTACGTCTAAGGCACAAACTCGAGCTGTTGGCATGCCGAGATTAGTTTGGGCATGACTTGAGGTACCGATTTGTCATTGTCTAACTGGACGACCTCGTCGGCGGCAGGAATCACTGTGATCCTCCTGACGGGAACTCCACCAGAACTGGTTTCCTGTTCTGTATGTGGTACGACAGACGTCCAAGACAATCTTGGTGCTTGCGGCTGTGGCAGATACTCTCTAGAGCGGGCTAGTGATAGCAACGGGGTCTGAGTGCATCAAGGTAACTCACGCACTTGCGGTCTAAGGAAGTTAACATTCATCCCATGATGAGATATGTCTCTTCCGGGAAGTTCACCAGGGGTTGTATCAGGCTTGGGTGTTGGCATACCCGAACTCTCAAAGTTGGTACTAGCTCGACAATGGCTTCACTACGAGGTGGCACAGTTCTGACGTATTGGCCTGAAAGTCTTTATGCGCAAACAGGATCTTATTGTTCATCTGCATTGTTCCTTCAACATAATTGGCGATGACGCCCACTTGTTTAAAGAACAAGATAGATTCCCTTTCTTGAAGGTTGCACACCAATGTGCGGTCTTGCCTGTGGCTAGCAGCAAGGGCACGGAAGTATGTCTTTGGGTTGTGGAACGGCAGTATTCATTGATGAAGATGGAGCGGCTGCAGGCACAGCATGAGTTGCGGTGATAATCTGGTGTAGTTCGGGGCTGTTGCGACCATATGCGCGTGGCCATTTGGCGTTGGCTGCGGGAACTGGTACACCGAACCAGCAGCAGGTGCTTGGGGTTGCACAGCGAATCCATGAGTAGTTGGAGCGACAGGCAGCGACTGTCTGGGCATTCTGACTGGCTGTGAGACTGGAAGTCTGATGACGCTACTTGGGTCTGTGGTGAGATGGGGAGTTGTGGTCCCACGATGGTGATCGGCTGCTGATAACCAGAGTGTGCCGCGACACTGGTGTCAGAGATGTACGCTAACAAACGCAACACAGGAGGTTTGGTCTGGTCTGTCGTCACTCGCGGCATGGGTCCACAAGGTCTCGATGAAACGTCAGTGTTATTAACGGCACTGGGCGGGTCATCTTGTAGTTGCTTGGAGGGGCAGAATCTGTGATGTTGTCCGACTCCCATAGCCACTGGCTCAGCGGGTACACGAGTGTAGAATTGTGGCACTTGTTCATGTCACGTCAGTGTTATTGAGGGCACTGATGGGCTGGTCATCTTGTAGTCGCTCGGCAGGGCGGACCCTGTAATGTTGTCCAATTCCTGTAGCCACTGGCTGGTTCTTGTTTGGCCCGGTGGGTGCTTCGTCATTGTACGGAATGGGTCTGAATATGCGCAGTGCATGTGGGGCCAGAGTATATGTGGGGAAGGGTTACAGGCCGTAACAGTCCTAAAAATATACTACACGTATAAATAGAATAGGTCTCACTAATCTTTTCACCCGCATAGATAGTGTGGCTGTCATCATTTCCGTCGATTGGCCCTGCTGATACGGAATTTGTGTCTACCATTCTATATACGAAAAGGTTCAGTTCTGTTTAGGTAGATTTTAGTCATCCGTATGCATCCGGATCCCCAACTCTAACATGAGATACAAGGTTCGGGATAGTGAGGAGGGGGGGGGGGGGGGGGCTTTGTTATCTTCTAATGATTTCAGGAAAAAATTCATGACCAGGAAAAATAGTAACGTCACCGTTGGCTGTAAAAGTGACTCACTCGACACTTCGATCGCGCCTACATCCGATCGCCTTCTCCCACTAGCTAACATGGCTAATAGCACTGGAAAAAGGCTTCAGTGTCATTAATATACATTATAACATGGTAGACTAGGTACAAAATCTCAAAATAACACTTTAGGGGGGATGGAATGTTACTGCCTGTCACCCATGCTGGGGTCAAAGTAGGGTCCCTACTGGTCAATATTAGCCCGGATGACATTCAAAATTTTAATTTTTTCATAAAATTCTAACAATTTTATACATGTATACGGACGAAGCCGCGGTTATTTTTCTCGTTTTGAAATTCACATAAAAGACTGTTGAATCGTGAATAATGAAGCTAGAGTTATCATTTTGGTGTCAAAATGTCTTGAATTACATGGCAAATCAAGAAAAATACCATCTACAGCAGTTCATGGTGTAAGTTTTGTATTATAACATGAAAACTCATAATAATATGTCCGAAATTGCCTTCGATTTCACAATCTTAGATCTGCGAAAATGGGTGTTCCAGCTCACAAATCTATTTTATCTTTACGAAAACTTCACTAAAATTACCTTAGATTATATAACTTACTGCCAAAATAAACCATCCCAAGGTCTTAACTAAATTTACAGCTAGAAATCAAATGAACCTAACACTACCCCCTAGTGAACTCCGTGATCGCATGATATTCTCGAATTTGACAAAACTAGTTATACTCTCACATATTACTATGCTAGAATGACTATTTTGATGTCAAATGATACGAATCATCATTTCAAACATACAATACTACAGTGGCTGATTCATGCCATAATGTGTTTGTCCTGAAGAGTTTTCGTCGCGACTTTAATTCTGACGACAGAAATGATTAAAATCGCGACCAAAACGTCTTCGCTGCAGCGGAAATATTCTCGCCGCGACCAAAACATTCTCGTCGCAGCGAAAATAGTTGTTGTCGCAACTAAAACATTTTGGTCGCAGCGAAAACCATTGTTGCCGCGACCAAAACATTCTCGCTGCAGCGAAAACTATTGTTGCCGGGACCAATACATTTCTGCTGCAGCGAGAATAATTACCACCACGGCGATAATTGCACTTAACTCTGAATATTCGCCGCGGCGATAATTGCAATAATAAATCAGTTGTTCTCTTTGAGGTGATGAAAGAAAAACCTTCTAACAAGTATGGCCATTCTCGCCGCGGCGATAATCATTTTCGCTGCAGCGAGAATGTTTTGGTCGCGGCTATAAGTATTTAATTCGCGGCGAGAACAATTTCGCTGCAGCGAAAATGATTTTGGTCGCGACGATAATGTTTTTGCCGCAGCTAAAACTATTTAATTCGCGGCGAGAATGTTTTCGCCGCAGCGAAAACGTTTCGGTCGCGGATTTAATGATTTTGGTCGCGATTTAAACACTTTCAGTCGTCACAATTAAATTCGCGACCAAAACTATTCGGGAGAAACGCATTATGGCATGAATCAGTCACCGTACAATACAGTAATCAGTTAGAGATGTGAAATTTCTTCTCATAAAAACATAAGAAATATCCACCAAAATTTGACCATAACCATTGATTGGTTAATGATTAATCTTACCAATAACTATGATGGACAAATTATTTTGATATCAAATGATAGGAATCATTAGTTCAAACCCAAAGTATAAAATCCAAGTCCAGATGTGTTTTTTTTTCATGAAAACTACAAAAACACACCAAAATTTGACCACAATAATTTATTTACTGTTTCGGCATCTTAGAAAGTTGATCGTTTGTGGTTATTCGCTGCTAATGTTGTCAAGTGTTCTGCTAGTGTTACTTAGTCGACATAGTGACCAGTAGCTTAATTCATCACAATTTTAACATATTTGAGTCCATAATATTCGCCAACTAAATATAATATTCACTCTGTGAATTTTTTACAGGGTTTTGAGAGGAGGGGATATATGTATTTCATAGTGTTTTGTGATCGAGTATTCAAAGAAATCTTAACATTTTATATACAATCAAAACGGGAAATTAATTACCGGTACCATTTCGATGGATACATTGTATAATTGGTTCATGTGGGCGGAGATTCATGCCACCACAAAATGTGAGTTGTGGTCCAAAATCGTACCACTGATAAGAGTTCATAAAACTTCATAAGATCACTTGTCATTTGACTAAAATGTTGCAATATTCAGTTATACTTCCTATGTTGGATCTTTTCCCCTTCTTGACTCCTTGATCATGAGATCATACAAAACCCGTTTTAATTGAAACATACGGCCTAAAATGAAGAGTTGATACATGTATGAACTTGTATGTAGTCTAAAATTTATGACAATAAACCAACCCATGTTTTACCTTCTGTAAATAATATTAGCAACATGTTCTTCTAAGCTTCGGATCAACAAAATATTTATCTTCCAGCCTCTTTAATTGTACATGTCATGACATGTGCATATTCAAGGGGTATGGCCAGCATAAACATAGACATGGGAAAGCTCAACACAGATTAATTTGACAATGAAATGTAATCCATATCATTCTCATTTCCTCTCAAACAGTAGTTCGTGCCCAAGGTCGTATTATTGTTGCTCAAGTCGGGATTGTTTGATCAGTCTGTACAGACATAACCTTCAGTATAAGACATTGCATTCTTTGGAGAACATGTTCCTGTGCAATGGTCCTTCTAACATTTGAATCGCATGGCTTTTGGTGCTAACATCTGATCTGTATGGTGAATCGAGATGCTCTCAGCAACCACACTCGAGCCATGATCATTTGGGCTTGAAGCTTTGACAGCCTTCTGTAGCGAGGTTCTCCAGATGCAATCCTAATAGCTGACTCATGCAACGTGGTGTTTGAGAGCTTCCTTTTTTTGGTACAAGATGAAATGTTTGCTCATTCCTGCTGCAGAATGGTTTGTACCTGACAGAATTCTGTTTAGAAATATTCTTCCGTGTTTTTTTTTGGAGAAATTTCTTGGAGAAGTATGAAACACATTCAGAGCCATCGAGAAGTTCTTCTCTGTTGGAGAATGATTTACCAATCTTTTTCCTGACATCACACATGTTTTGATCAGCCATTGTCGACTGAAATGGCCGGGTCTTTCCTTTGGCAACAAAATCACTGCATACGACCATGCCAAGTGAGATGCCTATGGCTGTGGTGTCGATGTACATGTACCTTGTACATTGTTTGTTTTCAGGGCAGGATAGAACTCTCGCACATGCCAACACAGCAACCTAGGTGCTGGTGACCTGAGGATGAAGCAGCTATTTGCTTTTGATGCTGCATGACTGGCTGCTTCCTCCTGTTTGATGCTCAACTGATCGAACCAGTATGTTCCCAACAATGAGGTTGTACGTAGTACTCTTTACTGTGTGTTAGTAATTACAACAAGTGTACAAGACTACATACTCAGTTTGCTGCCATTCAAAGCGTAATTGAGACAGACTTGTCTAGTTACTCACGTCACATAAATTTCTTCGACCGTGTTGGACAATTTTGATTTTCCCTGGATCGTGACTTGAAAGCTTCCCCGTTTGGCACGCTTTGCATGCTCCGAGTTGTTGATGTATACAACGGATTAAGGATCCATGACATAGTTGACTCTTTTGTGAGTGAGCATGTAGGCATGTAGGCACCAGTTGAAAGGTGTACTGAGCCTGAACTCCAAGTGTCTTGAGAGCATTCTTGACAAAGTGCAGTACTTCCATACCATCGGTGAGAACTGCCGATTGTGGAACATCTTCAACTGGTTCATGGTAGTCTTCGAGGATGTTTAACAGAGACACCTTGGTTGTTCAAGCAGGAACTCCAGCTGTGTTGGCCAATGTCCATAGCAGTGACCATTATGGGACTGCATCTTTCATGTTCAGTTGACAATTCCGAGCAATAACTAGCATTTTTGCAAATAGACTCCGATCAGCTTGTATAACCTTCTATTGTAAATTGTATGTTGCAACCACCTTTGTTGTCTTTGTTTGCACGATGATGCTGAATGTCTTCAAAGATAATTTTGGCAGTGTGGCAATCAAGTTGACTTTGTTCAACAAAATAAGATTCACCATGAAGCTTCGTTTGTAAATAAAACTGCTTCATTTGTCTCCTGCAGTAGGTAGATCATGTAATATGTGTCATTGACTGTGATTCCAGATGCTGTGTTGACGAGAGTCTTATGTTCATCTCCGAGTACTCAATGGGTAGACCCAGCCTACAATGATGCCCAACACTTTGTGTATATCTCCTTCATCCTTCTGATTGACTGTACAACTGACATCTTTCTGTGGATTTCTTATATGAACGCCTGTCATTTTTCTAGCAAATCTGCAGGATCATTCTTCTGTCATGGGTTATGATTATCCAACGTTGTGCAGCACCACGGTTGACTGATGCCAACTATACGCCCTGGTTAATTAGAGTCCAGGATATTGTATGTTCGATGGTTTGGTAACAACTGCTTGTGTGAAAACAGTTTCCTAACATCGCCGAACATAGAATCCCCCTTTGTGCAGTCTGCATGTTACTCTGTGGTGTGACTCGGACAGAATACCACTGGTCACTCTGGTGATTTTGGCAAACTACTGCTGGTACACTTGGTGACTGATTCTACCAAGTATCAATGGTATATCACTTAACCACATAAACATTTATTAAACCACAAATGGTGAACTTTCTAAGATGCATACATTTCGTATACAACCAGTAAATCATTATGGTCAAATTTTGGGATTTTTTTCTTGTTTTGATGGGGAAAAAATTACATCTCGACCTGATTATTGCATGATATATTTGAAACGATGATTCGTATCATTTGACTTCAAAATAATTATTCTAGCAGAGTTATATGTGAGAGTATAACTAGTTTTGTCAAATTTGAGAATATCATATGCGATCACGGAGTTCACTAGGGGGTATTGTTAGGTTCATTTGATTACTAGCAGTAAACTTGGTTGAGACCTTTGAATGGTTTATTTTGGCAGTATGGTATATAATCTGGGGTAATTTTAGTGAAGTTTTTCGTAAAGATAAAATAGATTTGTGAGCTGAAACACTCATTTTCGCAGGTCTCAGATTGTGAAATCGAAGGCAATTTCGGACATATTATTATGTGTTTTCATGTTATAATACAAAACTTACACCATGAACTGCTCTAGATGGTATTTTCTTTGATTAGCCATGTAATTCAAGACATTTTGACACCAAAATGATAACTCTAGCTTCATTATTCACGATTCAACAGTCTTTTATGTGAATTTCAAAACGAAAAAAATAACCGCGGCTTCGTCCGTATATAAAATTGTTAGAATTTTATGAAAAAATTTAAATTTTTAATGTCATCCGGGCTAATATTAACCAGTAAGGACCCTACTTTGACCTCAGCATGGGTGACAGGCAGTAACATTCCATCCCCCCTATCGTCATTTCTAAGGCCCTGTATAGAAAACGTGCCTAGACTATGGCATCAGCATCCAGATCCCCGATGCGGCAATGTTTGAGCAGCCAAAGCCGGTCTCTAATAAGTGTTAGAGACCGTCATTTGAGACCGGCTGCTGGTTGCCATGACGCCGTTGTTTTGTTTACGTATTATGCGCTTCTGCGCGTGCGTTGTCATGGCTATTTCATGGATCCTTTTCTTTCCGGACCGAAACTGTGGGCCTTTCCCAGGTTGAAAACTTTGCAGCTTCATTCACTTCGAAGGCAAAATAAGCGTTATTCCAGCTCAAAAACATATGCAAATCAAGTAAGTCACAAATAAAATGTCATGCCATGTTATAATCGGGATAAAAACTGGTTTGCCATGACGTTTGTGGCGATTAGAAACGCCCTCGGGACTGTGCCGCCACATTTGAGACCTCCCCTTCGGGTCGGTCTCAAATCTTCGACACAGTCCCTCGAGCGTTTCTAATCGTCATAGCCTTCGATCATACTGGATCATATGCTGTGTGATTCCTTATGTAAAACTTTGTATAACCGGTTATAGCTGCTTCATCGTTCTTTGTTGTTGTTTTTTTTTCTGGCGGTCATCATTGATTTTCGTTCCTAAGATGGCCACCAGATGGTGAAACAACCTATAAATCGGATTTATCACTATCGAAAACAATTATGAGGTACAGATATCATTATTGTAGAGCAATTAGAACCAAAGTTTTGACCAAACTCGATTGACGTTATTATTATAATGACAGCCATCTTGGATTTTGAAATGGTAACAGGCGTCGGATCAAATGTATGATAATCGATTTGAAATTAGCATAGCCTAAGAGCAAATTTCCATGCTTTAATCCGAAAACAAGTAGGCCATCTAAGCGCCAGGAAATGTAGTAAAATTGTCGCCTCCTAGCAGTGCGTAGCTTGATTCCAATGTGGGGATTGTGAAGTTTTTTAAAAATTATATTCAAAGGTTCTTTTTCTGTTGATAACAAAATCAGAGACTTTCCAGACCCAAAATGGAACAATTCCCAGACTTTCTCCAGACTCATATCGAAACCCCTACAGTTCCCACTCTCGCAAAGCAAACAAATAAATATGCACGGTAGCTCGTCAATATAAATTTAACATGCTACATAAATTTAACTTGTATATTTAGGCTTCTATATTCACATCTGTACTATAGTACTCGACTTGCAAAACAACATCTTTGGGTGAAATATGTCGTCAAAATGCATCGAACGGGACATTTATGTATCGGCTATAATTTTTTCCGCATAGCATTGTGCACCCTGTGACCGGTGTCTTGACCCCCTTTTGCCAATTTTCAACCTAATCATCCGCGCGGAACCCCAGGACAGGACACAAAGGATTACGCTGTGTCACATCAAACGGACTGTTATTACACCATAACAGATACCGGCGAGAGCCCCAAGGACAATAGCCAAATGAATGACTTCAATAGACCTTGTGATTGCAATTTAAATAAGTAATTCGAACTATTTAATTGAAACTCTTAAATTAAACTATGTACCTGTGGTGTGTGTGTGTGTGGAGGTCACCGGCCTAGTGCCGGTGGCAGACTGACTGCTGACCCGTGATGAGGCCATCCAATCACGCCGTGACCGGCCTCCAGGGCCGAGCGGACATCCTGATTGGACCCTCGGAGGCCTTGATCTTTTTGGAGGTGTGCGCCACCGCCTTTAGGGCCAAGGGGATGCAGTGTATATATATTGCCGTCTCAGGTTTAATAAATGCTGATTTTTCTTGTCTCAAACCAACACGAGTTGCTCTCTGAGTCCATCCGAAATTAGAGAGTAAAAGCTACCTGAGGAAAGTGAACTTATCATTAAGTTACATTGAATTCAATAAAGTACATGTAAGTGAATACCGTGAAAACTTACACAATGACATCATGTTCAAAACATCATACCGGCTGGTATACTGGTGGAAATCGGTTGATACGTGGAGGAATGCATTTTTTCTTTACGGCGTTATAACGCTCTAATACAGCGTAATTACGCTCTAATTTACAGCGTGATAATGCTCTAATTTACAGCATAATTACGCTCTAATTTACAGCGTAATTACGATCTAAAACAACGTTATAACGCTCTAATACAGCGTATTAACGCTGTAAATCAGAGCGTAATTACGCTGTAAATTAGAGCATTATCATGGTCTATTTCAGCGTTATAACACTTTATTACAGCGTTATAACGTTGTAATTTATTTCGTAATTAAGCTTTAATTTACAGTGTAATTATGCTCTAATTACAGCGTTATAACGCTCTAATACATCGTAATAACGCTGTAAGTTGCAGCGTAATAACGCTCTGAAATACGGCATAGTAATGCTTCAATTTACACTGCCGTCCGTTACGTGCGAAATATTTTTTGACGAACTCCGCCCCCCCCCCCCCCCGACCATTATTACAATTTAAATGGTGGGCAATACGTTCTCATTCATTAAAATATTGTTGTGACGTCACACCATTGTCTGAACAGTGGATTCGTCCGCACGAATCCACCGTTTGCCCCATACGAATTCATTGGTTCACTGATGCATGTAATGTCATGTATGTATGTCAATTTCCGTGTACATCAGAAAAACAATTTTCGTGAGATTCACGACTTTGTTCATAATCAGTAATCTCAAGATCATCTAATGTTGAATTTCCAACATCGTTCAGAATGTTTGCAGCATTAAATGCCACCATACTATCCACGGTTTCATTTAAAAATGTGTCCAGTTTATCTGCCATGTTGAAATTTAATGTCAACCAGTCGATGTCCAGTAACAGAAATGCGATAATGTGTGTGGTACTGTTTCGCTGTGTTTTGAGTACAATATATTAAAACTCACCATCATCCAATGGAGATGTCCATTGAAACACGTTCCACGCACTAAACCCTGCTCCTTAATACTACTCGCTCACTAAATGAATGCATTTAACCCGTGTGCCACCTTTTTAATCCTTATAGAGGATTCAAAGCGCGAGATATAGTACTTTGGCCGAAAATCATGTTGAGTTGAGCATTCTAAATTCACTCGATTGCCGGTTAAATACGAATACATCTTTGGTGTATTGACTTGCAATAGATCTAACAGAAACAATATACATGTGTACGAGTAATCTGTTGGTCGCATTGTGGTTGTAAGAGCAATATTTTAAGTCGGATAAAACACTCGAAACAATGAATTCGTTCACGAATTCACTCGCGCGTTGTGCTCGTGAATTCGTAGGCACGAATTCACTGTTTCTCGTGCTTTATCCATGACAGAGCGATATCGTTTGGAACAGTGCTCAAGCAATGATGATGGTGAACAAGCCATCCCCACAGAGCTGTCTGATCGGTCAAATCTATCGAAGTCCACGCAATATTTTGCGGTTATCAGGCATGAATAAATCTGAAAACGTTACAAACTAACGGGAATATTTTTTTAGTCATTGTATCTATCTGGTTGTTGAGACCGATCTATTTAAACCAAATGCTGCGGGAATAGTCAGGAGGAATATTGAGCATATAGCACTCAGGGTGGAAATGTAGTACAGACTTTTTCTATCGATTGATATGGCTTCATAATGGTCTAAGACAACCTTTTTCAGAGGGTGTGTAAATTTTTCTCCCGGGCTAACTTTTTTATGGCCTTTTTCAAAATGGCCGACATCGAAAATTTGGTATTTTAGGAAAAAAAAACAAAATTATCCTCCTGGCATGATGCTTTGTCTATTAAGGTGACATTTACTTATATGGAAATATATTCTCCATAACGATACTACTAATACCGATTCAAACGCCCCGAAAATGGAACAAATCCAAGATGGCCGCCAAATTCTCACCATTTTTACACAAATGCTCATAACTTCCTGCTAAATTGAGATAGGAAGCCAATTTCGGTGTCTAACCCTGGGTTTTGGAGTATGAGGATTCCAAATAAATAACCAGTTTCATGATTGGATGGTTCGAAGATGCTCAGAATCCAAGATGGCTGTCAAATGATAGCTCGATTTCGCATATAAGCACCAATAACTGTCACATATTCAAAATAAGAAGGCAATTTTGTTGGCCAGTCCTGAGGTTTGGGGTATGAGGGTGCTACCTGAAGTAATACTTTTGTGTGTAGATGGTGATTAGCCAGTTTAACTATCCAACTGTCCAAAAGCCAAGATAAGGACTACTTAATAAAACACATGCGACCAAACCTGTTTAATAGCACTCACTCAGTACCACTACCAGGAAAAAAATTTTACCGAGCAATCAAACCCAAGTATATTATATTAGGCATATCAATACCAAGTATATTATATTAGGCATTTAAAACCATATAAAAGCTGCCAGAATGTTTGATCAGATAGTAAAAAAACTCCTTGAAATTGATGATCACTTCACCATCAAATCAAATTGGCAAAGTCTGTGACTACTTTGTTTCAATTGAGTTTCTACAAGGAGATTGGCCTCACATTGGTACTTACATTCACTGCCTTTTCTGAGTATAAAATCCTCCTAAGCTGGACATATAACTTGATGAGGAAGTTGTTGACGTTATTAACAAATATATCAACACATAGGACGTTGATTAGACGAGATACAGCAAGTTGCATGACATTATAAATGATGTTCAGCTTCATTCCAAGAATTATACGAAGTCATGCAAGAAGGGTAACAGGACCTACAGGTTCAGGTTATCCCGTCCACCTTCTTGTCAGACCTTTATGTGCCATCCCAGCAGACACTGATCCAAATGAGTGAAAAAACGCTGCTGAAGAACAAGCCTGGAACATTATAGCCTCCACGAAAATGGTTGTACATAAGCATAAACACAAAGACTGATGGGTAAGTCAGTACAAATCAAAACCCTTTGAAAGCCTGGAATCCTAATTTTGACTTACAATATGTTGTTGATGTATACGCCTGCATTCGATATATTGTGTCATATTATTGCAGCAAGAAGCAGAGTGAAGATGGTCAGCTCCTTCATGAAGAACCATGCAGAGCACAATATGATGGGATAAGACAGACGATAAGCTAAAATGACTAGGCAAAACATACCTGACCAACAGGGAGATGAGTGTCACGGAGGCTATTTACAAGGCCACAGGCACACCTCTCAAAAACTGTAGTCGGGATGTTGTTTAGATACTTGCAGATCCGACAAGTACCAGACTGACACTTCCATTCTTACTGCTGGGCCACTGAGATTCAGGCATTGAAGACGTGTGGCTACACTGTATATATGTACTAGACAGGTACATGTACAAGTACTATGCACACCCTCCTGTAGATATTCTCAAAGACCTGTCTGGTTGAAATTGTATCCCTCTTCAAGGTTGATAGTAAACCAGGTAGAGATTTTGAACCATCTGAAGAAAATTCTACCCATAACAACGACAACCGGTCCAATATTCCATATGCTTCATTGAAATTGGCTGGGAATAAAGGATAGATCTGAAGACGGAAATCTACCAGTAAAGCTTGCACATCTGTAGGGACAGTGAGAAACATTATCAGAATCTCATGGTTCTTTATCTTCACCACTTTGAAATGGATTTAAATGAGTGGGAGCATTTCCTACTATGGCAAAAGGACAAGCATCAGCAACATTGCCAGAGAAAAGCAAGCGCTATTTGGAAATAATATCAAAGAGGTTGAAGTAGCCATGAAGAGATCCAAGAAAATCATCTTGCAGAAAATGCCTTGGCACACATTGCCCCAGCAAGTGGCGGCTGGACGCTTGGAAACAAAAGCCAACCTAGATGACGCTTACCTCGAGGACATCAGTCTGGAAGACCTGCCAGATTGAGTGGCCTGCCTCGGAGCTCCAATACCAAGATGGGCTCAGTTGTCAGTAGAACACAGCATCTTGGCAATCCCATAGAACCAGGCTCAAGTTCTCATGCAGTGCATGAACAATATGCAAGAGAAAAACCTTCATTCATACTGGCTAGTGGTGCATCGATAAGATGAACGGAAAATGTATGGGGACATTCAACATATTGGTAAAGGAAAGTTTTATATCATCAAAGCTCTGATGTGTGGCTCCTACTGGCAAAGCAGCATTTACCATCAGTGGCGGAACCATGCTTCCATGCAAAGGGGTGTGGGACAAAAGTATATACCACTTGCTGAAGAAAGGTTAGGTATTGAAACCTCGAGCTGATAATCATTGATGAGATTTCAGCAGAGGCATGCTGAATTTCATCAGAGGTCGTCTGGATCAACTCAAGAGAAACAAAAGTTCTTCATGATTCTGGCAGTGAGTGATTGTATCCACTGCCGCATGTAAGAGGACAAATACTGAGACCCAGCTGCCCTTGTAGAGCCTTGGGATGACTTCAAGGTTACTACTTTGACCGACATAATGAGGCAAAAAAAAGTGACAAATCGTTTTCGGAGATGTTGAATCATAGAGCTCTGAATATTAGGATATGCTTAAGGATCACAGATCCAAGCAGATGTACTTCAAGTGTTTCCTCTCCAAAAAGTTGCTGCTGCACACAATGTAAAGATGACTGATTCTTTGAACAGACAGAAATCGAAGATTGTGGCTGTGAATGTTATCGAGAATAGATCTGGCTTGAAGAAGAATACAACACCTGTGCCCATTGAATGCAACCTTTCTGCTGATGTTACACTCTGTAAGGGCTCCATGGTGACTATGATGAGCAATCCCAATGTAGAGGATGGTCTGGTGAGTGGCGTCATGGGAACGGTCTTGAGGATCATCGAAGGATCCAAACCTCTACGCCAACCACAATGTGTGTGTGTTAGATTTGACAATGACCAATTTGGCATCAATGCCCGTGCCTTATCACCGACAGACCTCCCGAAGAGTTGGCTCAGAATTTTTTTTTTTCTGTCTGATAGTGGTTGATTCTGTTGATTTTGTGCGAGTGGGTGCTATTAGACGGGTTCGTTTACATGTTTCACATTAATTAATGGTTATCTTCGCCTTTGAACACCTATAGATTGGCCAGTCACCATCTACACACGAGAGTATTTCTTCAAGTAGCACCCTCATACCCCAAAGCCCAGGACTGGCCACCAGAGTTGGCTTGTTATTTTGATATATATGACGGTCATTGGTGCTTATTTGCGAAATCGGGCTAGAATTTGGCAGCCATCTTGGATTCTGAGCAGCTTCAAACCATCCAATCACAAAACTGGTTAAATATTTGAAATCCTCATACCCCAAAACCCAGGGTTAGACACCAAAATTGGCTTCCTATCTCAATTTGGCAGGAAGTTATGAACATTTGTGTAAAAATGGCGAGAATTTGGCGACCATCTTGGATTTTTTCCATTTTCGGGGCGTTTGAATCGGTATTATTAGTTTTGTTATGAAGAATATATCTCCATATAACTAAATGTCACCTTAATAGAGCAAAAGCATCATGCCAGGAGGATAATTTTGTTTTTTTCCTAAAATACCAAATTTTCGATGTCGGCCATTTTAAAAAAGGCCATAAAAAAGTTAGCCCGGGAGAAAATTTTACACACCCTCTGAAAAAGGTTATCTTAGACCATTATGAAGCCATATCAATCGATAGAAAAAGTCTGTACTACGTTTCCACCCTGTGTGAAATTTCCTCCTGACTAGAATATAACAGGATCGGACAAACGCATCTACCCATGGGTCGTTTTTATTGTATTTGAATATATGTCGCCTCCTGGTGGAGGCGACAATCAAACATTTTTTCCGTTACCCGCTCCACTTAGATGACACATTCATGTATGTATATCGGAAGATTTGAGTTGACACACATTCAATATTTTCTTCACTACATGGGAATTTTTCTTATGTAGTCAAGAAAATATTTAATGTGTGTCAACTCAAATCTTCCGATATACATACATGACTCTTGACTGCACAAATGGCCTTGGAGTCCTCAAAGCATAACTTTAAACTATATTGTATGCTGATACCATATCCGTACCACGAAGGTTCGTCTTTCATGTTTGATTTGCCTACTTGAAATCACTGGAAAAGGATTGTAATAGAGGTTACACACTAGCATTACCAGGCACTATATAAAGCAATGTAAATTGTCCACTTCGGACCATATTATCTCTATAAAAGGGGTCGACAATCAGCATACTTTTTATTATTTCTGATAGTTACATCATTCGCCAGTAATATAAAAGTCAATTCGTCATATGTTCACACGATCGTTTTTTTACTGTGTCCAGATAACAAAAAGCACCTGTTTTGCCGAGGCCCCTTCGAGATAAGTGCAATCGGTGTAGGAATACCCGACACTGAATTATTTTGATCACAAATGGATATTGTTCAATAATTCGTCACAGCAACATGTACTGTAATGTTTCAAGCTTTGTTGATGCAGAAGGTTAATAGTTGTACGCAGAAGCAGCGGGACCCACAAAGACTGATATTCAAGGAAATTCAAGGATTTTTTAGGCACTACTCGATCGGGTACACGGATGTTCATCGGAGAAACACAGGTGTGCAGCCTAAGGCACAATGCTATTTAAATTATTTGAGCATATTGGTTTGGACTAATCGCGCTCATTCTGTCTGCAAACGTGGGGCGTACATTGTATAGCAATGGAGAAAGACAGGAGGGAACATTTAGGAGAACACGTTTATGATGGCATGGTCATGCAGGCGATTACAACGGCAGAAAGCATCCAGAAAGTTACTCAAATGTCATTTGTCAATGGGGATATCATCATAGCAACATATCCCAAAGCAGGTTTGTTGACACATATCCCAAAGCAGGTTTGTTGATGACGATTGAAAGTATGATGCTGGTGCCAACTGCTTGCAAGTGATCTACGTATACCGTAAATTGTGCAAATTAATTGGTGGCATAGATGCAGAGGGTCAGGATCCATCAGTCAGGATCCATGCCTTATCAGCATAATTCTGGTATGTTTTGTTTGGCCTATAACTCTACAGTTTGGTAATGGATTGCGCTGAAAATTGTTGTGTAGGTTCTATCCACGACTACAATGCTTGTTCAATGGCCATATTGAAGACCCGGTCGATATTCATACAGATCCTGAACGTTATACACCGCCAATCAAATGTAACTTACATAGAAAACTGACAGCGTTTTATGGTACAGTTTCTTGACTATGGTTAGATTACATATCATAGAACAATAACCTACTGCCTGTTTTGGGATTTTCCTAAACACTTGATGTTAGTTTGATGGTCAAAATAGCATGTTATATATCATCCGCATTGAAAATACACTGGGCAAAAGAAAATGATTGTCAATCGCATTAATAACGTCTATATCCGTTGGCATTGTAAACTCAACCGCAGACTACATCAAGAACTCAGCGACTCTAATATTTTCTGAGTGCAGTATAAAACCAAAATCACAACAACATCTCACTCCTGAGTACAACGTTCTCGACAGCTGAGCATTGACGGTATTTGCCATACGAATAATCCGCTGATCTGTACTTAGCGCTTCACTGACCAGCGGCACAAGACATTTTCGCCAGATCGCAATAGATATACATATTTGCACATCAATTTGACATAATTATCGATAGGATACCTAAAATTTAAGGGTAGGTTATTTATCACGAATATGTGCACTCGTTGCAGTTAAGAAACTACACCATGTAATGCTTCGTGTACGCAAGGTAAGTTACATTTGTTCAAGCAATATTCAACTCCATTTATATACTAATTTATCAATGAAATCTTCAATCTCTTATTCACGTCAGCTTCACAGATATATACAGAATATATATTCCAAATTTCATGTAAGTTTGTTATGAAACGGCCGAGATATGAATCAAAATTGCACGTGGTATGAACCATTGAAATTACGTGGATCGTGCTCGATACCCTTCTCTGGCCGATATTTTGAAGCGTAATGAGACACAGAAGTCTTTTCAAAGGTTTATCCAACAACTCAACGGTTACGGACGGAGGCGGAGACGATGGATGTTCGACTGTCACACACACTTTCACACAGCTCTTGCTATATCCAATGTTTAATAATCCAAAATATACCAATAATGTGATCTGGTAAGGGAATGATTATTTAAGCATGGTCAGAGTTCATTTATGCCTGAGTGAAGCGATGGCATAACTGAGCTCTGCCCATGCTTAAATGATCATTAGGCCCGAACCACATCACATTATTACTATTTTTTATCAATATTTAAGTGACAATGACGATAGTAGGATACTAGTAACACCCTGTGGGAACACTGAAAGTACGACGAGTGCCCAGCAAGCGTAAAAATTTTGGTATTCAGTCAAACTTGTTTTTTTCACACGAACGTTGACCATGGGGTGTGATCTCATCAAGTGATGGGGATAATGGGTGAATTTCGTGATTAGGTACACCTTTACAGCCATATATCTGTCTGAATCGGCGTTCAATGTTTTGCATTAGATACCAGTACAACCAGGTCATCTAATGGGATACCTATTGGATAACAGATATCACATTTGACGGAAGAATGAGCACGTTTGGCAACAAAATCACCTACTTTCCCGAAGTGTTGTGCATCTGAAAGCCGTACACATACGGGACCCGTACATACATTGCATTAGTGTACCCCTTTCAGTGTTCCCATAGGGTGAATAAACAACAATCCGTTTCACCTCAATAAATGCATCTTATGATTCATATTTAGTTGTGTTCTATAAAATCATGAAAATGCTCGCTTTGAACTGTGGACTTCCAAGTTTCCATTCAGTCAAAACGAAGTTTGCGGGCTTAATTAAGATATTTATACACGGCACGTCATTGTTCATTTTCCACAGTCCTGTCGTTTATACATTGTTAATAATACTCAACAAATCATTGCAATATCGATAAAAATACGTATTTATCTCACTATATCATTAAGGTCCAACAAAACATGTCTGATATTGCTATCTACGTCCGTTAACACGGATCACTTCGCGACGTGTACGTTGGGTCAAAGCGGGTGACAGCCTAACATGTGTTTTGTATAAAGTAATACAAAGGTTAAGGATGTGGTGGTATGTCATGTATGTAACGTATTCTGGTTGGTGTAGATCTATGCGTTTGAGAGTGTCTATAATTTGCATATGTGGTTTTAAGCGTGATGCGTGACAAGGCAGTGACAACTGTTGACCATGTTTTTGGACCAGGGAGCACGTCAGTACCTCCTGGTTGGGGGTCGGGGCAGAAGTTGTCGTTGTGCGTGTGTGTGTACTGGGGAGAGTTTTGTTGTTGTTGTTTTGTTTGTTTGATTTTTGGGCGGGGGGTGGGGGGGGGGGGTTACCTGAAAAAAAAATATTTACGTAATTTATTTTACGAGGATTACTACATCGCACATCACACAGGATAGTGTTCCTCAGTACCTGAAAATATGCCACACAAATTGCAAAAGAACATGTAAGGTTGGGCTATGAGAGTCACGATTTCGATATAGAGCATGTATTCCAATAGTCATGTCAAAAACATGAGTAAATGACATGGCATATGACTGCTGGTTGACTTATTCCTGACAGGTACGACATGGATGGAGTATCTGACAGTGCTGATGTCCCAGGGAGGAGAGGCGTTGTCAGGTGTGCCTCTCCATCAACAGGTGCGCTATCTTGAGTTCAAGCTGGACGGCCAGACAGCCGGGGTGGACCTCCTAGAACACGACGAACGGCCGGCCATCATGAAAACACACCTGCCAGCCAGGCTACTCGAACGTCAGATCAAAGAGGGCGTCGTTAAAGTCATCGTCGTCATCAGAAACCCGAAAGACACAATGGTTTCGTACTATAATTTCTACCGCATGAACACAACTCTAGGGAACTTTTCCGGGAGCTGGCATGACTGGTATGACGAGATATACAAGAAGAAGCAGGGCTTGTACGGCGATTACTTCGACTGGTACAAGGACTGGTTGCCTTATCTCAGCCTTCCAAATGTACAACTGATCCACTACGAAGACATGAAATTCGAAATGTCTAACGTCATCCAGAAATTGTCGAAGTTCATGTTCAAAGATCTGGATGAAAATACCAGGAAGAAGATCATTCGTGACACATCATTTGAGGCGATGAAGAGCAACAAATCCACCAACTATGAAGGAATTCCAATATTGGACATGACAATATCTCCCTTTATGAGAAAGGGGCAGGTTGGCGACTGGAAGAATTATTTTTCTGAAGAAGAGAACGAAGCAGTGGACGCCTTATATCAAGAGCGACTTGCCAGGAAAGGTCTCAAGCTGAGGTTCGAGTAATCCAGACATTATGGAGTGAATCACTGTTGAGATCTACCTAACAGTGTTTCTTCGGTCTGGATATTTTTAGAACTATTCGTGTCGGCGGACATTGTTGTCATGAAACGTCTGCTGTCGTCGTCCGCATTGTCGGCTGTCCACTGGACGTAATATTTGAAGTTCCGGGGACATTGTAGGGTAGTCTTTCTAAATTGATCAGATTTGAATGTTGATCTTCAGCTTAATTGCCGACCCCTGCACCCACAAAAGTAAGATCAACAACGTGATGGATTTCACAGTAATGCTACATTCAAACGGCTGCTTTCATAGGATCCTTACCGTGCATGGATTTATATCCTAGGTTGTTTGTAAAAGTAAAGCATGTGTTAAGCATGTAAAAAAAACCTGCCCAATATACTGATCAGGGTGTAGTAGTCATAACTTAAATTTCTCAGAAAAGTATGCATATTTTAGGTGCGTATAGGCATCAATTAGAAGTATGTTTATGATATGTTTATTTTCTTTCACATTAATTTGATATCATTAAATATGGCTCTAACATTTCTTTATTATCGTTACTCTTAATCAAAATATGAATTAGTTTTCTTTGATTGTTTTTATTTTCATGTGACTTTTCCAAATAAAATGTTGAAGCAGGTAAGTAATCACGTGTTATATCCATAAACAGTATATGACTTGCACAATTACAATGAGGCGCTTTTCATTAGCCATGCATTTCAATCTCATAGATAGTTTGAATTATATGTTGTTCTGTTTTCGACAACCAACGCTTCTGGACAACTCAGACAGTTTATATATATTTCAGATTGAATACAAAATTGCCAGCTTGAGAGATGTCGGTCATACTGACATATCCTCGACTTACGTCAGTGCAGCTCTTGACATACATAGAAAGCATAGAAAGTTTATTCAACCAAAAGAAATCCTTAAACCTGTCAACAAACTAGCGACCCAGAACTCCGAGTACACAATTTTGACCCGATTCATTTCATGTCACTGTGAAATGTTCGTTCAGGGCTAGGGATGGTTATCAGAGAAATGCAGTGTACTTCAGAGGCGGTTGTTTTAGACTGGAGTGTCATTAAATATCAGTATCATACTGTGGCCAGCAGCTTGTCGGCACATGTATACTAGTATGTTCTGCACAGCTTCCGTCTTTACTTTTTTGTCAGGAAGTGTAAGCACAGGAAGGAATGCATCGTTCCTTATGAGCACTTATTTGACTGACACCTGGCTAATTACTCGACAAACAACCCCCAAAAGAAAGGGCTGATCTACTCAGTTGTGCTTCAGCCCAGTGAAAGCTTATTTCATATCGGAAACTTACATGTATGAAGGGAAACGGTTTTCCCACAAGCACACAAACTAAAAAAAAGAGCTACATCATAACCTGTGCATTTTGAGCAGAAACTGTAGGTTTTTAAATATTGTAGTACTTTTTGCTCCGTTTTGAGTTTTGACCATATAAGGAAAATCGATACCGGTCCAAAACTTCGACCTCGACCTTGACCCTGAACCCAGGGTTTCCCGGTCCATAGATATGCACCTGCACACATGACACGTACTCATGCTTGGATTTTGAAATGGTTACAGGCATCGGCTCAAATGTATATTAAATCCCCATAGCCCATGAGCTCTAAATGCAAATTTTCATACTTTAATCCAAAATGTCAACGTCTTTTCCGTCATCCACCCAACCATCGATGAACTAAAGAATTCGAGGAGGACATGTACTCGAGGAGGCCATGTGCGTGTATCGGAAGAATGATTTGAGTTAACACACATTAAACATCTTCTTCACTATACAATACCCCATGTGGTCATATTGGGTGCATATATGACCTTGGTATATGTCCTCAAAACATAACCTTCAACTATAGTTTGTGATGAAATAGGAATTCTTCAGGCTCCTGTCAAACAATCGTATGTCAAACGCGAGCATTGTGTGATTGGCACAATGTCTTTTATTGGCACGTCAGACATCAACAAGGCGCGTATGACGAAATGGCACGATCACGGCTATCCACCTATGCCGCTATATAAGTCCGTTATCCCCAAAGGCTAAGTCCTTCACAACATCCTAGGTCATTACCGCTGAAATCAGTCCTGTGTTTGTCTTGTAATTCACTGTCTTATTCCTGATATCAGTCCACGCATCCAGCCCCGTGGACGCTCACCACACTTCCAACCTCCACAACTGACTCTTACTAACTGAACACGGAACAATGCAAGTCCTTGTCCAAGTGCATGCAATTTCACGCCAGGGTGCGTGTCAAAACGGGGTGCGTGTCTAAACAAGTCTTTGTCGGGCTTCAAGGTGAAGGTCGTGTGGTGATGTGACGTGTGCGGCTTGTTCTGTGATTGGCTGGGTGTCATGTGAATCACACGTGATCGGCTAAGTCATGTCTTTGGTGTGGTTTTATGGTACACGTATATATGGTGCGCGGGAGGGTGTGGTTATGTATGTGTATAGTGCAAATGTACTGAAGTGTGGGAGAAGGGTCCGGGCCGTCACAGTCTCTAAAACTACTACATATACACCCCATCGTCAAACTACGCCCTCGGAGTTTACCCTGCCCGGAACTTAACCTGTCCAAAAATATTAACAAAAATTAAGAGTCCGAAAGGGGAAACTCGCATTCATCCACATAAACTCCGCGCACCAATGAGAAATGAAAGTACAATAAAATACCTAACCGTCAAATAAAACGTTGACAGTCAGTCCATCGTCAGTCAAGCTAAGGATGATATATACAACACACAACATATATATGGCACGAGATAAGGCATGAAAGAACATGATATCACATATATAATTTTTAGAGTGTAACAAAATTTAAACAGTTCCTCGACGTTCTCAAGAGAATGGAAATCTTCATGGCATGCATTGTCCATAGCACGACTCCCAGCCTGTGACCAGGATTACTGATCATAGCACCACATATTATCTATTGCACGAATGCTCATTTAACCCTGGAAGAGAGCGAGTTAGCACGACATCTATCAAGAATAGGACATGTATATCAATGGCACAGCTTTGAATATTCATAATATTCAAAATTGGCCCACAGTTACAGTGCGACCAGAGTATGGTGCAGCGACAAAGTTATAGCACGACACGGTTATGGCACAGCATAAAAGTTAAAACACAATGTATATATAAATATTTTCTAATCTTCTTCTTGGCGATGGACCTGGTAGGCCATCCACTCCCCAGAATTCGCGCACCAACTTCACATCATATCCCGGTAGGACTACCACACCCCGGAATCTGCTGTGGAATGGCAACTGCGCACGCTGTCCATACATTCGTCCGCCTTGTCACACGGTACGTCGTAGAATGATTCGGATGTCAGTTTCGGACTCGTTGCCCCAGACAAACATGTCTTAACGGTATTTGTTATGAAATTTGACATCCCATTTCTACTGATCTACGTTTCTTCGATATCTCGGAAATAGTGCACAATAGAGCAAAATGGATGTTATTTTCGGACTCGTAGTCCTAGACAAAAATGTTTTATTGATATTGAGGATGAACTTTGACCTTGAACTGAAATTATTTCGCTGAGTCAGAATTTTTTTTTTATATATCTGTTGATAACTGTGCACTGTGGAGTGAAACAGACTCATGGCCATAGACTAATATGTCTAATGGATATGTCAGGTGGAGTTTCACCTTGGCCTGAAATGTTTCTGCTGATTTGTCATATTTCATTTTCATCAATATCGCGGAAACGATGCGTTGTAGAGTGAAATGGGCGTTATTTTCGGACTCGTCGACCTAGATAAACATGTTTTATGAGTACTGACGATGAACTTCGATCTTAACCTGCAATTTTTGGAGTGAAACGGACATTATTTACGGACTCGTGGTTCTAGACAAACATGTCTGATAGGTATTGAGGATAATCTTTGACCTTGACCTGAATTTTTTTGCTGAGTGAAATGGACGCTATTTTTAGGACCCATGGCTTCAGACATGTTTAAGGGGCATGTCAGTTAAGTTTAACCTGGCCTAAAAAATTTCCATTGAGTTGGCATTTTTCGTTTGCATCGATACCTCAGAAACAATGCATCGTAGAGTGAATTGAACTTTATTTTCGGACTCGTGGCTCTAGGCAAACAAGTCTTTGGGGGTACATTGGGTGAACCTTACCCTTGGCCTAAAGTTTTTACGCCAAGTTGTCATTCTTCATGTTCGTTGATATCTCGGAAATGGTGCGGAAAAGCAGAACTGTCATTATTTTCAGAGTTGTCGCCCTAGACATAGATGTCTAAGGGGTATGTCGGTTGAACTTTGACTTCGGACGTCTTCAGAGTCATCATGGTTCGATATAAATGTCTATTAGGGATGTGATAGGTAGGATTAAAGCTTCACATGAAATGCCCCAAGGCATCTTTAGGCCTTGACGTCTACTATTATTACCCGTACATACATTGCATTAGTGTACCCCTTCCAGTGTTCCCACAGGGTGAATAAACAACAATCCGTTTCACCTCAATAAATGCATCTTATGATTCATATTTAGTTGTGTTCTATAAAATCATGAAAATGCTCGCTTTGAACTGTGGAATTCCAAGTTTCCATTCAGTCGAAACGAAGTTTGCGGGCTTAAATAAGATATTTATACACGGCACGTCATTGTTCATTTTCCACAATCCTGTCGTTTATACATTGTTAATAATACTCAACAAATCATTGCAATATCGATAAAAATACGTATTTATCTCACTATATCATTAAGGTCCAACAAAACATGTCTGATATTGCTATCTACGTCCGTTAACATGGATCACTTCGCGACTTGAACGTGGGGTCAAAGCGGGTGACAGCCTAACATGTGTTTTGTGTAAAGTAATACAAAGGTTAAGGATGTGGTGGTATGTCATGTATGTAACGTATTCTGGTTTGTGTAGATCTATGCGTTTGAGAGTGTCTATAATTTGCATATGTGGTTGTCAAGACAATGACAACTGTTGACCATGTTTTTGGACCAGGGAGCACGTCAGTACCTCCTGGTTGGGGGTCGGGGAAGAAGTTTGTCGTTGTGCGTGTGTGTGTACTGGGGAGAGTTTTGTTGTTGTTGTTGTTGTTGTTTTGTTTGTTTGATTTTTGGGCGGGGGGTGTGGGGGGGGGGGGGGTTACCTGAAAAAAAGTATTTACGTAATTTATTTTACGAGGATTACTACATCGCACATCACACAGGATAGTGTTCCTCAGTACCTGAAAATATGCCACACAAATTGCAAAAGAACATGTAAGGTTTGGCTATGAGAGTCACGATTTCGATATAGAGCATGTATTCCAATAGTTATGTCAAAAACATGAGTAAATGACGTGGCATATGACTGCTAGTTGACTTATTCCTGACAGGTACGACATGGATGGATTATCTGACAGTGCTGATGACCCAGGGAGGAGAGGCGTTGTCAGGTGTGCCTCTCCACCAACAGGTGCGCTATCTTGAGTTCAAGCTGGACGGCAAGACAGCCGGGGTGGACCTCATAGAACACGACAAACGGCCGGCCATCATGAAAACACACCTGCCAGCCAGGCTACTCGAACGTCAGATCAAAGAGGGCGTCGTTAAAGTCATCGTCGTCGTCAGAAACCCGAAAGACACCTTGGTCTCGTGCTATAATTTTTACCGCATGAACATAACTCTAGGGAACTTTTCCGGGAGCTGGCATGACTGGTATGACGAGATATACAGGAAGAAGCAGGGTTTGTACGGCGATTACTTCGACTGGTACGAGGACTGGTTGCCTTATCTCAGTCTTCCAAATGTACAACTGATCCACTACGAAGACATGAAATTCGAAATGTCTAACGTCATCCAGAAATTGGCGAAGTTCATGTTCAAAGATTTGGATGAAAATATCAGGAAGAAGATCATTCGTGACACATCATTTGAGGCGATGAAGAGCAACAAATCCACCAACTATGAAGGAATTCCAATATTGGACATGACAATATCTCCCTTTATGAGAAAGGGGCAGGTTGGCGACTGGAAGAATTATTTTTCTGAAGAAGAGAACGAAGCAGTGGACGCCTTATATCAAGAGCGACTTGCCAGGCAAGGTCTCAAGCTGAGGTTCGAGTAATCCAGACATTATGGAGTGAATCACTGTTGAGATCTACCTAACAGTGTTTCTTCGGTCTGGATATTTTTAGAACTATTCGTGTCGGCGGACATTGTTGTCATGAAACGTCTGCTGTCGTCGTCCGCATTGTCGGCTGTCCACTGGACGTAATATTTGAAGTTCCGGGGACATTGTAGGGTAGTCTTTCTAAATTGATCAGATTTGAATGTTGATCTTCAGCTTAATTGCCGACCCCTGCACCCACAAAAGTAAGATCAACAACGTGATGGATTTCACAGTAATGCTACATTCAAACGGCTGCTTTCATAGGATCCTTACCGTGCATGGATTTATATCCTAGGTTGTTTGTAAAAGTAAAGCATGTGTTAAGCATGTAAAAAATTAGCCCAAGGGCTAAGATAGGTTACCGGACAATTTTGGTTTCAAGCATTGTAGGTGACATATGATTTTGAGATTTACCAGTCAAGGTCATCTTTGTGAATCTCAATGTCACCATCAGGTATGCTGCATATGACTTCGTATACATGTTCATAATACAAACATATAAGTTTTATCAACAAGTATTTCGTGTGTAGAGGCCAATTTCAGATTTTGAAATTCGCCCTTCAAGGTCTTTAAGGTCAAGTTAAAAAAATGTGAAAAAAAAAAATGTGCCATTTATACGACTTTTTTACAGGCTTATACACAATCCTAACCTGTATGTGCAAAAGTTTATGCTTCAGAGGCCACTTTCAAGATTTCAAGTCAGACATTTAGCACTCAAGGTCATCCAAGGTCAAAATCAAGGCCATCATTAGTTGTTCCATATAGGACTTCCTATATGTTCATAATGCAAACTGAAGCTCTATCTACATGCATTTCATCTGTAGAGGCAAATTTGGGTATTTTTTCACCCAAAAATGGCTGTTTTGACCTTTCAAGGTCATCAAAGGTCAAATTCAAGGTCCCCTCCCCAATCGCTATATATGACTTCCTATTTGAAAGTGCCAATATCTAAGCTCTATCTTCAAGCGTACTATGAGTACAGTCCTGGCAGCTCCCATTATGAGGGAAAAAAGTGCCGAATATTTTTTAAGTCCAAAACTTTTTTCAAAGGGTGAAAATTTCTTTTTGTCTAGAAATGACCCAAAATGAATAGTAACGCGATTTGGGGCAAACAAAATTTTTTTCGCCGACCCGTCAAAAATTCAAAATGGCCGCCACACGGAGACCGGCGATGCAAGGGCAACAAAACTTATAGACATCATAAAGGTACATAAGGGGAATATTTTGAAACAATAATCTAAAAACTGATCAGACAGTTTTCGAGAAAAGACAGTCCAGGTGCAAATTTGAGCATTTCTCGACCCAAAAATGGCTGTTTTGACCTTTCAAGGTCATCCAAGGTCAAATTCAAGGTCACCACACAAGTCACCATATATGACTTTCCATTTGAAAGTGCCAATATCTAAGCTCTATCTTCAAGCGTTCTATGAGTACAGTCCCGGCAGCTATCATTATGAAGGAAAAAAATTTTTTCAAAGGGTGAAAAAATTTTTTTGTCTAGAAATGACCCAAAATGGATAGTAACGCGATTTGGGACCAAAAAAATTTTTTTCGCCGACCCGTCAAAAATTCAAAATGGCCGCCACACGGAGACCGGCGATTCAAGTGCAACAAAACTTATAAACATCATAAAGGTACATAAGGGGAATCTTTTGAAACAAAATCTCAAAACTGATCAGACAGTTTTTGAGAAATTAGCCCAAAGGCTAAGATAGGTTACCGGACAATTTTGGTTTGGCCATGGCAGCATTGGCAGGTAACAGACCTTGAGATTTACCAATCAAGGTTCGCAGTGTAAACATATGACCTTGGGATTTACCAATCAAGGTCATCCGTATGAACTTCGATGTAACCATTACATGTATGTGTGCGGCATTTGATATTCTATATGTTGGGTGGAATCGTTTAGGCCGCCTAGATCAATTTACACATTCCAAGTCAGACATTTGGCACTCAAGGTCATCTGACGTCAAGTTCAAGGTCATCATTAGTTGTGCCATATATGTCTTCCTATATGTTCATAATGCAAACATGAGCTCTATCTGCAAGCATTTCATCTACAAAGGCAAATCTGGGCATTTTTTGACCCCAAAATGGCTGTTTTGACCTTCCAAGGTCATCGAAGGTCAAATTCAAGGTCACCACACAAGTCGCCATATATGACTTCCCATTTGAAAGTGCCAATTTCTAACCTCTATCTTCAAGCGTTCTATGAGTACAGTCCTGACAGCTCCCATTATGAAGGAAAAAAGTGCCGAAAATTTTCCAAAATTTTTTTCAAAGGGTGAAAATATTTTTTTGCCTAGAAATGGCCCAAAATGGATAGTTATGCTATTTGGGGCGAAAAAAATTTTTTTCGCCGACTCGTCAAAAATTCAAAATGGCCGCCACACTGAGATCGGCGATTCAAGGGCAACAAAACTTATACACGTCACAGAGGTATATAAGAGGAATCTTTTTAAGCAAAAATCTCAAAACTGATCAGACAGTTTTTGAGAAAATACAGACCAGGTGCAAATTTGAGCGTTTTTCGAACCAAAAATGGCTGTTTTGACCTTTCAAGGTCATCCAAGGTCAAATTCAAGGTCACCACACAAGTCGCCATATATGACTTCCCATTTGAAAGTGCCAATTTCTAAGCTCTATCTTCAAGCGTTCTATGAGTACAGTCCGGACAGCTCCCATTATGAAGGGAAAAAGTGCCGAAAATTTTTTTCAAAGGGTGAAAAATTTTTTTCGCCCTAGAAATGGCCCAAAATGGATAGTAATGCGATTTGGGGCGAAACAATTTTTTTTCGCCGACCCGCCAAAAATTCAAAATGGCCGCCACACGGAAACCGGCAGATTTAGGGCAACCAAACTTATACATATCACAGAGGTATATGAGGGGAATCTTTTGAAACCAAAAACTCAAAACTGATCAGACAGTTTTTGAGAAAATGGCTGTCAAAGTCCAAAATTGAGCGTTTTTCGAGAAAAACGGCCGCCATTTTGAAAAAAAAGCGAAAATCAAAAAACAAAAAAATACCTCCTTCTCAAAATATTTTTAGGCATTTTTGTGCAAAATTTCAGAAAGATTCGATCGTTAACTTTAAAGATAAAAATGTTAACGCCGGACGGACGGACGGACGGACGGACGGACGGACGGACGGACGGACGGACGGACGGACGACGGACGCAACGCCATGCCAATAGGTTATCGGACCAAAGGTCCGGTAACCTAAAAAACCTGCCCAATATACTGATCAGGGTGTAGTAGTCATAACTTAAATTTCTCAGAAAAGTATGCATATTTTAGGTGCGTATAGGCATCAATTAGAAGTATGTTTATGATATGTTTATTTTCTTTCACATTAATTTGATATCATTAAATATGGCTCTAACATTTCTTTATTATCGTTACTCTTAATCAAAATATGAATTAGTTTTCTTTGATTGTTTTTATTTTCATGTGACTTTTCCAAATAAAATGTTGAAGCAGGTAAGTAATCACGTGTTATATCCATAAACAGTATATGACTTGCACAATTACAATGAGGCGCTTTTCATTAGCCATGCATTTCAATCTCATAGATAGCTTGAACTATATATGTTGTTCTGTTTTCGACAACCAACGCTTCTGGACAACTCAGACAGAGTTTATATATATTTCAGATTGAATACAAAATTGCCAGCTTGAGAGATGTCGGTCATACTGACATATCCTCGACTTACGTCAGTGCAGCTCTTGACATACATAGAAAGCATAGCAAGTTTATTCAACCAAAAGAAATCCTTAAACCTGTCAACAAACTAGCGACCCAGAACTCCGAGTACACAATTTTGACCCGATTCATTTCATGTCACTGTGAAATGTTCGTTCAGGGCTAGGGATGGTTATCAGAGAAATGCAGTGTACTTCAGAGGCGGTTGTTTTAGACTGGAGTGTCATTAAATATCAGTATCATACTGTGGCCAGCAGCTTGTCGGCACATGTATACTAGTATGTTCTGCACAGCTTCCGTCTTTACTTTTTTGTCAGGAAGTGTAAGCACAGGAAGGAATGCATCGTTCCTTATGAGCACTTATTTGACTGACACCTGGCTAATTACTCGACAAACAACCCCCAAAAGAAAGGGCTGATCTACTCAATTGTGCTTCCGCCCAGTGAAAGCTTATTTCATATCGGAAACTTACATGTATGAAGGGAAACGGTTTTCCCACAAGCACACAAACTAAAAAAAAGAGCTACATCATAACCTGTGCATTTTGAGCAGAAACTGTAGGTTTTTAAATATTGTAGTACTTTTTGCTCCGTTTTGAGTTTTGACCATATAAGGAAAATCGATACCGGTCCATAACTTCGACCTCGACCTTGACCCTGAACCCAGGGTTTCCCGGTCCATAGATATGCACCTGCACACATGACACGTACTCATGCTTGGATTTTGAAATGGTTACAGGCATCGGCTCAAATGTATATTAAATCCCCATAGCCCATGAGCTCTGAATGCAAATTTTCATACTTTAATCCAAAATGTCAACGTCTTTTCCGTCATCCACCCAACCATCGATGAACTAAAGAATTCGAGGAGGACATGTATTCGAGGAGGCCATGTGCGTGTATCGGAAGAATGATTTGACACACATTAAACATCTTCTTCACTATACAATACCCCATGTGGTCATATTGGGTGCATATATGACCTTGGTATATGTCCTCAAAACATAACCTTCAACTATAGTTTGTGATGAAATAGGAATTCTTCAGGCTCCTGTCAAACAATCGTATGTCAAACGCGAGCATTGTGTGATTGGCACAATGTCTTTTATTGGCACGTCAGACATCAACAAGGCGCGTATGACGAAATGGCACGATCACGGCTATCCACCTATGCCGCTATTTAAGTCCGTTATCCCCAAAGGCTAAGTCCTTCACAACATCCTGGGTCATTACCGCTGAAATCAGTCCTGTGTTTGTCTTGTAATTCACTGTCTTATTCCTGATATCAGTCCACGCATCCAGCCCCGTGGACGCTCACCACACTTCCAACCTCCACAACTGACTCTTACTAACTGAACACGGAACAATGCAAGTCCTTGTCCAAGTGCATGCAATTTCACGCCAGGGTGCGTGTCAAAACGGGGTGCGTGTCTAAACAAGTCTTTGTCGGGCTTCAGGGTGAAGGTCGTGTGGTGATGTGACGTGTGCGGCTTGTTCTGTGATTGGCTGGGTGTCATGTAAATCACACGTGATCGGCTAAGTCATGTCTTTGGTGTGGTTTTATGGTACACGTATATATGGTGCGCGGGAGGGTGTGGTTATGTATGTGTATAGTGCAAATGTACTGAAGTGTGGGAGAAGGGTCCGGGCCGTCACAGTCTCTAAAACTACTACATATACACCCCATCGTCAAACTACGCCCTCGGAGTTTACCCTGCCCGGAACTTAACCTGTCCAAAAATACTAACAAAAATTAAGAGTCCGAAAGGGGAAACTCGCATTCATCCACATAAACTCCGCGCGACAATGAGAAATGAAAGTACAATAAAATACCTAACCGTCAAATAAAACGTTGACAGTCAGTCCATCGTCAGTCAAGCTAAGGATGATATATACAACACACAACATATATATGGCACGAGATAAGGCATGAAAGAACATGATATCACATATATAATTTTTAGAGTGTAACAAAATTTAAACAGTTCCTCGACGTTCTCAAGAGAACGGAAATCTTCATGGCATGCATTGTCCATAGCACGACTCCCAGCCTGTGACCATGATTACTGTTCATAGCACCACATATTATTTATGGCACGAATGCTCATTTAACCCTGGAAGAGGGCGAGTTAGCACGACATTCATCAAGAATAGCACATGTATATCAATGGCACAGCTTTGAATATTTATAATATAATTGGCCCCACAGTTACAGTGCGACCAGAATATGGTGCAGCGACAACGTTATAGCACGACACAGTTATGGCACAGTATAAAAGTCAAAACACACTGTATATATAAATATTTTCTATTCTTCTTCTTGACGATGGACCTGGTAGGCCATCCACTCCCCAGAATTCGCGCACCAACTTCACATCATATCCCGGTAGGACAACCACTCCCCGGAATCTGCTGTGGAATGGCAACTGCGCACGCTGTCCATACATTCGTGCGCCTTGTCACACACAGCAGACGTGCCGCCACATCTTGGAAATCGTGGGTTCATTCAGTCTCTGGTTGGTGACACCAGTCAAGCACGACGGTAGTAGACACTCACACCGTCCATTTTTCTTTCTTTCCACCTTTCCTTATCACATTGCAGCGCACGACGAACAGTTTGATCGAGTTGTTTGTTCAGTCTCAAACAAAAGTTATATACTACATTAACAAAGTTATTAACATTAATTATTTTTGCTAACTCACAATAATATCATAGATACCTCCGACTGCGAACTGTGATGTCACCGTGAGGTCACAAATTGAATTCACCGTGAACTCACAAGGGTCTCATCATGTGAACTCACAGTGAATTCACATTCTTGACCGGGATTCCTATTTGAACGTTCCCCGGAATATTACTTCGGGTGAGCAGAGATATATCTAGAGCAACGAGTCCGTTAAAATAATGTCCATTTCGCACCGTTTCCGAGATCTTTAAAAAGCTTCAAGGATGACTCAGCGAGAAAATCTTTCATGCTCTAAGTCTAAAAGTGCCGACAGCTAGCTGCTCCTGCAATTCCGAGGGGAAACGGCGTGCGGAAGATCGATATAGATCTCCCTACAGACTGGTCTATGGCGTCAATTGTGCCAAACTGCACCAAACAATCACGGGATAGCAGTGCAGTCCCAAGCGTGCAGCCAGTGCAGTCAGTATACCGATATCATCAACCCAAAGACGTGCCATCACACATCAGTATACTGACGTCTTCGTCGCCTATTACAACCCGTGCAACTACACTCCATGAAGGGGTGTCCAACCTGTGGAGTGACTTCACGAAGGGGTGCCCGAGCTCCTACACCAGCATGCAAGATAGAACATCTGAGTCAGATTGGATTATCGAAACAGATTCCGCACCGCTAACCAAAAGTCACCGAGCTACATCGTCATCCCCAACCGGATCGCGCCATCACCGCAGACAGAGAAAGTCGCGCAAAACTCGCGTGCCTAACCCGTGGTCTCCACGGACTCATCTTTGTGTGATAACACGCCGCCGCCAACAAAAACAAGTCGTCCAAAAAGAAACACGCGTTGAAAAGCTCGATATGTATAGTATTGGCTGAGCTACTGGACGGATATCAACAATGATGAACTGTGCAATGAAAATGAACTACGATGTGGAATATCGGCATGTGAAGACGACAACTGTGCATAGATAATCAATTGTACATATCCATGATCATATCCATGTTCTATGAACTATGTAATCCTGATATCAGTGAGGCACTTTTGAGATGTAGTCATTATGGGTTTTCTGCCGTATTGTTGCCGTGCATTCGTCGTGCTTGTTGCACACTACCTGAAACTCATGAATGTATTTCCACCCATCAAGCCATATGGTAAGCAAGACCACTTAGTCGTCGAAGAGGTCACGGCGTGCTCGAATCTGGAGTACGCACCGTATAGAACGCTGACCTTGACCTCACAATTTTCCCCGGGTTGGCATGTTTTGCTTTGTTATCTTCGATATTTTGAAAAAGCAGTGTCGTAGAGCAAAATAGGCACGATTTCAGACTCGTCAGGGTAAACAAACATATCTAAGTGGTATTAGAGATGATTTGTATAATTTTCACCGCTATCATGGAAACGGTACGTCGTAGAATGATTCGGATGTTAGTCTCGGACTCGTTGCCCCAGACAAACCTGTCTTAACGGTATTTGTTATGAAATTGACATCCCATTTCTACTGATCTACGTTTCTTCGATATCTCGGAAATAGTGCACAATAGAGCAGAATGGATGTTATTTTCGGACTCGTAGTCCTAGACAAAAATGTTTTATTGATATTGAGGATGAACTTTGACCTTGAACTGAAATTATTTTGCTGAGTCAGCATTTTTTTTTAATTTCTGTTGATAACTGTGCACTGTGGAGTGAAACAGACTCATGGCCTTATACTAATAAGTCTAATGGATATGTCAGGTGGAGTTCCACCTTGGCTTAAAATGTTTCTGCTGATTTGTAATATTTCATTTTCATCAATATCGCGGAAACGATGCGTTGTAGAGTGAAATGGGCAATATTTTCGGACTCGTCGACCTAAATAAACATGTCTTATGGGTTTTGACGATGAACTTCGATCTTAACCTGCAATTTTTGAGTGAAATGGACATTATCTACGGACTCGTGGTTCTAGACAAACATGTCTAATAGGTATTGAGGATAATCTTTGACCTTGACCTGATTTTTTTTGCTGAGTGAAATGGACGCTATTTTTAGGACCCATGGCTTCAGACATGTTTAAGGGGCATGTCATTTAAGTTTGACCTGGCCTAAAAAAATTCCATTGAGTTGGCATTTTTCGTTTGCATCGATACCTCAGAAACAATGCATCGTAGAGTGAATTGGACTTTATTTTCGGACTCGTGGCTCTAGGCAAACAAGTTTTTGGGGTTCGAAGGGTGAACCTTACCCTTGGCCTAAAGTTTTTACGCCAAGTTGTCATTCTTCATGTTCGTTGATATCTCGGAAATGGTGCGGAAAAGCAGAATTGTCATTATTTTCAGAGTTGTCGCCCTAGACATAGATGTCTAAGGGGTATGTCGGTTGAACTTTGACTTCGGACGTCTTCAGTGTCATCATGGTTCGATATAAATGTCTATTAGGGATGTGATAGGTAGGATTAAAGCTTCACATGAAATGCCCCAAGGCATCTTTAGGCCTTGACGTCTACTATTATTATTAGTAGTTTAAGCAATGGTTTTGAATAATTGTGCTCATTTTGTCCGTGAACGTGGGACGTACATTGTGTATTCAGAAATGGAGAAATACAGAAGAGAACAGTTAGGGGAACACGTTTATGATGGCATGGTCATGCAAGCAATTACGACGGCGGAAAACATTCGGAAAGTTACTCAAATGTCATTCGTCGATGGGGATATCGCCATAGCAACATATCCTAAAACAGATTTGTTTATTACGATGAAAGTATGCCACTGACACTAATTGGTTGCTATAGTGATGTGTGCCATAAATTATGCAAGTTAATTGGTAGCATAAATGCAGAGGATTTTTTTCGGGACCCTTCTCTGGCCGGAATCCTGAGACAGTTCTTGAAACATTATGTAATGAGAGACACAGAACACCCGAGTCGTTTCAAAGGTTTATTCAACAACTCAGCAGTAATGGACGGAGGCAGATACGATGGACATTAAACTGCCACACACTCTTTCACAGAGCTTTTACAACATCATGTGTGCAATGTTCAATAATCCAAAATATGTATTTATCCCAATGTATGCTCACGATCCAACAAAATACTGCTATCTGCATTCGTTCACACGGATCACCTCTTGACTTCTACATGGGGCCAAGTCGGTTGACAGCCTACATAACATGTGTCTTGCAGCGGGAAATTGAGTACGAACTTTAAGGACATGTGGGTGTGTCAGGCTGTAACATGTTCTGGTTTTTTGGTTGGTGTATGCCTTTGAGGTTATCTGTATATTGCATATCTGTGGTTTCGAGCGTGGTGTGTGTCAAGGATTGCATGAGAAAGTGTCATGTTTACAGGTGCATGGGTCCAGGGAGCATGGGTCCATAGTTTGTTGTGGCGCGTGTATGGGTATTTTGAAAGGTTTATTTTTTTTTTTGGGGGGGGGGGGGGGATTAAGAATTAGAATGTCGATGTTTAGCATGTATTCTGATAATCACGTCACAATTACATAACATGATACATGACTGCCAGTTGACTGATCCGTCACAGGTACGACATGGATGGAGTATCTGACAGTGCTGATGACCCAGGGAGGAGAGGCGTTGTCAGGCGTCCCTCTCCACCAACAGGTGCGCTATCTTGAGTTCAAGCAGGACTGCAAGACAGCTGGGGTCGATTTACTAAAACACGACAAACGACCGGCCATCATGAAAACACACCTGCCAGCCAGGCTACTCGAACGTCAGATCAAAGAGGGCGTCGTTAAAGTCATCGTCGTCATCAGAGACCCTAAAGACACACTGGTCTCGTGCTATAATTTCTACCGCATGAACATAACTCTAGGGAACTTTTCCGGGAGCTGGCATGACTGGTATGACGAGATATACAAGAAGAAGCAGGGTTTGTACGGCGATTACTTCGACTGGTACGAGGACTGGTTGCCTTATCTCAGCCTTCCAAATGTACAACTGATCCACTACGAAGACATGAAGTTCGAAATGTCTGATGTCATTCAGAAAATGTCGAAGTTCATGTGCAAGGATCTGGATGAAAATATCAGAGAAAAAATCATTCGCGACACGTCATTCGAAGTGATGAAAAACAACAAATGCACCAACCATGCAGAACTTCCAATATTTGACATAATGATATATCCCTTTATGAGAAAGGGGCAGGTTGGTGACTGGAAGAATTATTTTTCTGAAGAAGAGAACGAAGCAGTGGACGCCTTATACCAAGAGCGACTTGCCAGCAAAGGTCTCAAACTAAGGTTCGAGTAATCCAGAAATTAGGGACGGAATCATTGTTGAGATCTACCTTACAGTGTATCTTCGGTCTGTAAATGGACATTTTTAGAACTATTTTTTGTCGGTGCACATTGTTGTCGTGAAACATCTGCTGTCGCCGCCCTCATTGTCGGCTGTTACTCTGTCATCTTCTCTGAGCCCAATGACGTAACATTTGAAGTTCCGGAGACATTGTAGGGTAGTCTATAAATTGATCAGATCTGAATTTTGATCTTCAGCTTGCCGACCCCTGCCACAGGCCTGTCAGAATATATCTTTATTTACACCCACTTTACATAACACCACCGAAAAATACAATCGACAACGTGATGGAATCCACAGTAATATTACTTCCAAACGGCTGCTTTCATGGGATACGTTACGTGCATGGATACGTCAACACGTAGGTTGTCAACATAGTAATCATGGTGTATCAATCATAACTTCGTTTCTCAGAAATTGATGCATATTTCAATTGCGTATATGAGTATCAATTAGAAGTATGTTATGTATCTATATGCTTTGGTTATTTAATTTAACATGAATATGATGTCATTAAAATTGGCTCTATTTTTCCTCATTATCGTTACTCTTGATCAAATTATGAATGTATGACAAATAAAGAGTTTTCTTTCAAGTTTTTTCTTCATATGACTTTCTGAAATAAAACGTTGAAGTAGGAATATATCCATAAAAAGTATATGCCTTGCGCAATTACGATGAGGCGCCTAAATCACATTTCATAGATAGTTTGAACGACAGTGTCTGTTGTTTTGTTTTTGAAAACCCACGCTTCTTGACATAGTTTTCAGATTCCAGATTGAATACAGATTTCAGATTGAATACAAAATTGTCAGCTTGAGGGTGGGTCATACCGACATATCCTCGAGATGTCGGTCATACTGACATATCCTCGACCTGCATCACTGCAGCTCTTGCCTGACATAGAAAGCATACAAAGTTTTTTCAACTAAAAGAAATCATTAAATATGTCATCAAATCAGCGACCCGGAACTCTAAGTACACAATTTTGACCCGTTTTATTTCATGTCACTGTGAAATGTTCGCTCACGGCTAGGGATGGTTATCGGAGAAAATACAGTGTTGAGCCACGAAGTCTAAAAATTGCGTTTTTGGAGGTGAAATTCAAGGATACCAGACACTTCGAGCTTGAACTTCGAGCTTGAACTTGAACGATAAATGTTTTGACGGACGACGGATTTAAAATTCAAGGTCATCAAAATACTCGGCATACTTCATTTCCTCTATTTGCACAATTGATTCCTAAGCTGAAAAGTAATAATAAGCGAAATATTAGCCATTTGGTACTGTGACCTTGAAAATGAGGTCAAAGGTCAAATTCAAGGTCACGACAATAATCGGCATATATCATTTCCTATGTGTCCACAATCGATCCCTAAGATGTAAAGTCGACAATAAGCGAGACATTAGCCATTCTGTGCTCTGTCCTCAAAAATAGGGTCAAATGTCAAGTTCAAGGTCATCGGAATATTCAGCGTATATCATTTTCGATGTCCACCATTGTTTCCCAAGCTATAAAGTCGATAAGAAGCAAGATACTAGCCATTTTGTCCTGTGACCTTGAATATGAGGCCAAAGATCGAATTCAAGGTCATGGCAGTATTCAGCATATATTATTTTTTATATGCTCACAATTGATCCCTAAGCTGTAAAGTCGATAATAAGCGAAATATTAGTCATTGTCCTGTGACCTTGAAATTTAGATCAAAGGTCAGATTCAAGGTCATGAAAATAATATGTATTTATCATTTCCCATATGTTCATACTAGTAATTGATTCGTAACCTGTAGAGTCAATGAGAAGCGAGATATTAGCAATTTTGTCCTGTGACCTTGAAAATGAGGTTGGAGGTCGATGGTCAAATTCAAGGTCACGACAATAATCGGCATATATCATTTCCCATATGTTCATAATTGATTCCTGAGCTGTAAAGTCGATAAGAAGTGAGATACTAGCCCTTTTGTCCTGTGACCTTGAAAAAGAGGTGAAAGGTCGAATTTAAGGTCATGACAATATTCAGCATATATCATTTCCTATAGGTTCACAATTGATTCCTAAGCTGTAAAATCGAGAACAAACCAGATATTGTGACCTTGAAATTTAGGTCAAGGGTAACGAAACTTATACACGTCCCAGAGGAATATGAGCGGAATCTTTTGAAACAAAAAACTCTGTGGTCTGAAAGTTTTTGAGAAAATGACTGCCAAAGTCCAAAATGGGATATTTTTCGAAAATAAAAAAAACCCTAACAAATACCTCCCTCTCGAAATATTTTTAGGTATTTTTGTGCGAAATTTCAGACAGATTATAAACTTAAGACTGTAAACTTTGAAGATAAAAGTGTTGATGGACGACACCGCCGCCAACGACGGGCGCAACGTCACGGCAATAGGTTATCGGACCAAGGGTTCAGTTATGTTTGGGTAGATTTTAAATGCTTTAACTGGTCACAAGGGTGCATCCAGCTCCCCAACCCTAACATGAGATACAAGGTTCGGGATAGTGAGGGGGAGGACGCTTTGTTACCTTCTAATGATTTTAGGAACAAATTCACGACCAGGAAACTTACTATATGCTGCAGCATTCAAACCAAGTTGTGAGGACGGTGTTTTCCAGTTCACCACCAGTGATTTGCATTCACAAAAGCCTGTGATTCCTCGAAGTGGCGAAGAGATCCACCTGAACAGTTCTAATATACACCATATCCGAGTGAACACTTGAGGGCACAGACTCCACTCGGTCCCCAACACACTGTCCAGACGAGACCATGCATCTGCGACCACATTTCACTTCCCGGGAAGATGACGTGGGGGGAATCTGATCAACTGCTTGGCGTCCAGATAAACACCCAAAGACCTGGTGCCTGCTTGTTCGTTCATGTGTGTTACCACAGTCGTGTTGTCTGTAAACACCAGCCCACCTGGTCTCTGGAGGACTGGGGCTGCCTCAGTGATGGAACACACGACTCACTACATTCAGCTCCAAGACGTTTAAAAGTCTCGTCTGATCCTCTCAACAATCGGACAGAAGTTCGTCCTTGTGAACTCTCCGGGCTACCTGGGACGCGCCCAAGAAGAATGGCTAGTGAGGCACATAGGCCTCCAGAGGCATTCCCAGCGTGGGTTGGATTGATCCGCTCACCATCGACAGGCCTCTAAAGCCCTGCGATCGAGGCGATCTAACCATCCAGCAGATCCACTGAGATGCTAAAGACAACTGAACCGGAAGCACGAAATATCTGCCCTGAGGAATCCGCTTCTCTATCGACGCCAGCAGCCCGATTTACGACAGCATTGTCCTTGTCGCTCCAGCAAAACCAGGAGGAGGAAGCGCTACTTCCATCTTCAAATCGAACTCGACGCCTGTGTACACACAACTTTGATTGGGCGTGAGATGAGACTTGTCACAATTTTGGATCCAACCTAGCTGTAGAGCTGGACTCAGTACCTCTCGTGTGCATGATTGAGTACGAGGTCGGTTGAATCCTCTACCAACAGCCAATCGTCTATGTAGTAATGGAATTGAATCCCCATAGCACGAAATTTGACGGTCATTGCCCTTACGATCCTGGTAAAGACGTTGGTGTTGCTGAATAAACATTATTCTATCCTACTCTACTCTATTCTAAGGAGCCGTGGGAGCTTAGATAGACAAGTGAGAGCCTAGATAGACCAAATTACGGTAAGTCCCCCTCCCTTCCCCTCCCCTTCTCCCAGCACACACGACAAGATTTCCAGTGCTGCCGGGAACGAGCAGAACTCCCCCACAGGTAGCGCACTTTCATCTACAAACCCCTGAAATAGAGTAAACAGGTGATCTGCTAATGAAAGTCGACCCAACAACTGATGAGCCTGCCATGTTTGAGAGAGACCTTGTTCAACCTAGACATACGATGCTCCACCCGGCTTACGAGACAGCAAGCGCAGCTGGGGGTCCTCGACCGAGACGGCTGACTGAACGCCTTAACTGAACTGGAAACATCCAATTTGGATATGACCCACCTGTTAATATGCTGCACTGCAGTTAACAATGTCAAGACCACAGGCAAAGCGGCATGCTGTTCTGGAGTGGCAACTGCAAACCTACTTTTACAGATTACAGGTTTGGAGGCTTGATTGGTAGATCCCTTGTGATAACCTATACAACCATGGGATGCAATGACTGCAGAAGTAACCCGCCCTATTGGCAGCTGCGTCTGCCTGCAGATTAACACCAGCTCGACTTAGTCTTAGCCCGCCAAGCAGACCACCGTCCCCCAACCTCTCACCAACCGTATAAGATAAGCCAGACGACTTCAAGTCACACGATCGTGACAGGCAGGATATATAGGCCCTGATTGGTCCCGAACAGGGCGATCAGAGAACCACGAGACTGGTCCCATGACTCAGATCAGCTAGCCTATGGGTCCAAACCCCAGGAGTCCCCGCCGTCAACGAGACATGACCTCGAGGGCTCACAAGCCAGTAGTGACATAGAGGCAAGCTCCCTAATCCTCTTAAGAGCAGAGAGAAAGAACCTCTGAGAAGGTAAGGGTTGCAGCTGTGAAGCAGTCACAGAGACCACAGAAGCAGAGGGATCCTGTGTCCTGAACTTCCACTTACAAGAAGTTTTCTAGCCTCCTCAGGCTTGGATGGCTCTTGCAAGGGAGGGACAAATGAACCCACACGGACACCAACTGCCGTGAGGGCTGAGGGGCCCGGTATTACTGGACCTTGGAAGGGGAAACCAAACCCAGACCCCTACGTAAGTACAGAAAGGATAAAGCAAGTCAAATCCACATACTTGGCAGTGGCAGCCTCAGAGTAGGTAGGCGGGTCGTCCTATGAAGGACGCAATGCAGATCCTCAAAATCCTTGTGTCAGTGCCTTAAACATTCGGAATACAACCTCTCCCCACTACACAGGGTTGTTCAGGTAGCACAGACCCTCTCAGGACATAGACACGCAGAAAAAGACTGATCCATACTAGGCAGATTCTACTGAGGACAGAACCAAACTACATGTACATTGCACTAGTAGGGGGTGAGATCGTGGGAAAACCTGATCTGAAAACTGCTCACACCAACGAAGTTGAGACAGTAAACAAACCAAAAGGGCGATAGTTGGTGAGATCTAGTTCACAAAATTAAGGGTGTTGAATCACACTAGAACCCAATAATTATCCGTTCAAACTCTGGTTCATGTATTCAACATGTACATGTAAGCACCATAGGAATCCCAATGGCACAAGACGGACCACATTAGGGCCAATTGTGCTGAAATATCTCTGACTGATTAAACACAAGATCACTTTACAATCACAATATGATGGTGAACAAGGGCAATACCATGTGAATAAATCGGAGAGATTTCATTGCTAATGTTCGCGGCAGTAATGCTTTTGTCAAATGCTCTCAGTGTTGTTTACCTCATGGACATGTTACACTTTTTCCTTTGAATAAAACTGTACAAAGATGCTGCTCAGTGACCAAGTTCTGCACATTTACTTGTAATGAATATGGTTATAGTTGAACAACCCCAGGGCGTTCAGCACTACCTGCCTGGTTCAATGATTAATTGTAAATTTCCACTATATGTATCAGGGACATCATAACGCACTCCAAACACACAAACAAAACACAAGTATATTTCTTTTTTATGAATTTCATCAATCACTAATAATTTACACATTCAATGAGAAATATAGCCATAACACTTCTTGTATATACGAGTACAATATTCAAAATCATTTATGGGCATGCAATATTGTGTTATTACTGTTGGGAGAATGCAAAACACATCTTCATTACTGATTGTGAGGAATTGAATACAGGATTGGTAATACTCAGTAAAATCACAAGTTAATCACAGCTTGACTACAATTCATTTGAGCCTATGGCTCGAGATCAAGAGCATTCCTGGAACAATAATCAATAATTGTCTATATTTTCATAAATGCACAATCGGAATGAGCATTGGGCCATACCTGTTTAATACATACACCTCTGGACTTGGGACATATAACCTATACATGTACTAATTTTAGTAGAAGATTTACCACTTTCCAACATGGAACCTAAATGTATCTAAACACACGAACAATTCATAAATGCACTCAATCAAAAATTTTAACACAAAATGAGTAACTCCCTCATCGATAAATTTAGCAGCCTTAAGTGACATAAATGCCCGGGTTTGTGCACAGACATGAACGGCTGGCTAGTAGCTGCTACCATTACTTCCATGAACAACTGCTTATTTCTGTTGCCAGAAAGGTACAATTCAATCAAAGGGCAATGGTACGGTGCAGAAGTAATCATTACACACTGTAGAGTTGGGCCGTTGATGTTGAGTGAACGTGTGGGTCCTAAAGAGGAGCGGAGTGGAGTGGAGGGTCAGACTAGCTCGTAGTACTTGCAGGACTTGGGGTCATAGTAACAGTTGAGGACGGGATCGTACAAGAGATCCAGCTCCCCATCTCCGTCACTCTCTATAGCATCTCCAACAACCAGCGCATCTGCAAAAAGCCAACAGCCGTGAACACAAGTACTCCCCGTCAGGTGAGGCCTAACCCCCTAGCACAAGTTCTAGATACTGTGAAGAGAGTTCACTCATTCTTTCAAATCTTTCTAATTCCTCACGAAAGAAGTAACCTTCTATAAAACTTAATTTGGTCTGGGCGTACCTGACTTCAAAGCAGATATTTTGGACGATGGAGCAAGTGACTCTGTGGTACCGTTTTGGATCGCAGGGACAATTGGTGGACTCATCACGCTGCTCCAGTCCCTGCAACAGCACAGAATACATCTACATACTGCAAAATCTTGGTAAAAGCCGTGAAAAATGAGCTTGCTTACCTTGGATTTGATTGTGTGAGAAATTCCTGACTCAAGATCTTCATTTCTTCTTGGTAGTTGTTTGCATTCGGCTTTGGCATGTTCTATGAAACAACAACAACGAAACAGTTATTACCTTTTTAAAGACCAGATATCTAATATCATGTAGAGTACAGCGAGTCTTCTGACCTTGAGAGTGCTCATCTCAGTCTCGTCACTAGAGCCGCTGAGAGAGTCGAGCTCCTGGCAGGTGGGCTGGTGTCCAGGCCGTGGTCGAGGCTCGTCCTCTGAGCTAGAACCGCCCTCCAGCTGCTCCCGCCGCATACTCTCCAACATCCGCGCCTCGAACGAGTCCGACAGATCCATCATCTGGTACTTGGTGCTGTTGTATGGCTTCTGACCCTGCCATAAATCGACGTTGATGAGAAGTGGGTTCTCTATGTTTTGTCCTGAGATTTCACATGCATTACAGTTTACTCTGATTGATAATTTGCATTCAAAATCACAGTGACAATAAAAGTGACTGATTACCCCAGACCGCCGCAATTCTTCCTTGGGTATTTCCCGCAGGGATTTCCGGTTGACACTCATGCGTGTCTGACTCGTGTGGGGACTTTTGGTGGGCAAAGGTGCAACCTGTAGAAGTCCACTGTCAGTGAAAGCAGGTGGCACTACATTCAGAGGAGGCTGCTTCAGTCGGGAGATCTGTGGTACTGCATCATGCTTCCTGGGCAGCACTTTCCTGGGTTTTGGGCCAGCGCGGGGTGTGATCTGAGACTGCTCGTCCACATCCTCCTCCTCACTGCTGTCAGGAAACGATCGGATCGTGTCCCCCGATGGCTCCAGTAACCGTCGGCCGAATGCCTCTTTACGATGCCCCTCCAAATCAGACTTCCGACGTATCCTTGTTCTGTGACTTTTCTTTGTAGTTTGTTTGTTCTGTATGTGCCAATCAACATGAACTAATCATACAAACTGATTAAACAATAAATCAACATGTTCGGACATATCCACAAAGTACTCAAATACTCATTCATCTCAGTGAACTTCTATATCTATAATGTAAAATAGTCTATTGAAATAGGCAGAACAGTAGCCATAACCAGCTGGACAATTCATACCGATGTACAAGTGAAGCATTCCTATGCAAACAAATAGCTTGATAGTATTTACCAGGTCAGACTTCACTGAAGTTGGTCTTGAAGAAAATGTGTAAACATCTGGTTTTTGACTCATCACATCTAGTTGATCAGTATCAATATCGCTGTGAAATGGAATATAAAGTATGTAGTACAATGAACTCAATTTTATCACAATATAGGTTTTGTTATTATGATACGATAGTCCTATATGAGAGTGTTTGCTTCCATGCAGCATTCCACTAGGCTTTTTCGCTTGAACAATATCTGCATATGACACATGTATGCATAAACAACTGTGGTGGCTGATTCAGACTGTTACATACCCATCACTCTCCTCATACTCGTGTGTCTCGTCGTCCCCAAGTCCGCGGTCGTTGAGCGCCTTGATGACCTCAGACAGAGAGTCATCCGGGTCCTGGGTCCCCGACACGTTGTGGGAGTCTGGCTCTGTGGGGGTCATTCAGGCAGTTGCATTGTAAGTTGATATGTAAACCAATACTCCATTTAACAAAGATGATAACAGACCATCAGCACGATTTTAATGTGGCACTCCTGAATATCGTGTAACGCCTTGCCACCGTGATCAGTATTATAGGTGTATTCAAAACCTCCTGAATACTAATCATTTTGTACTTTGTCCAAATGTAAGTACTTCACCACTTATGTGAAGTTACAACATCAAGAGAAATATTGTCACTGTTGCTAATATTGAATATGGACATACTGTACCACCATGTGTGTGTTGATCAATGCGTACCTGACTCAGTCTCAGACCTGCGGTGGTCACGACTGGCACTCTCCTGTATCTCACGCATGAAGCGTTCCACCTCATCCTCGTTGGCGACGATGTCCGGCTGTGCGTACTGGCGAGGCTCGCGGGTCCGAGACTTTGTGGCGCTCCCCGGCAGGGACTGGCTCTGACTGTGATTGGAGTTAAGACTTGAGTGCGCACTTGATGACACGCTCTGACTGGAAGACTCGTCTGCAAACCGCCGAGAACGATGTTCAAGTGTTAGTTTCTCAATGGGTGACATGCAACTAATACCTCAATGACATCGGGTTTTGGAATGTGAATTTTCCTCTCTGATTATTCTTTAGTAATGACACACTAACCTCTGCTGAAGCTGTGAGGGGTGCGCTCCTTGCCAGCACTCTTAACACGAGGTCGTCGCCGTTTCTCAGAGGATGGTTGTCTGGGCGGGTGTGGCTTCACATAGGGTATACTATCCTTGTTGTCTGCAGCATCCGTCCATGTGTCGCTTGTCTGCAGGGAGTCTAACGGCAGAAAACACAGAAAGATTTCATTCCACTGACACAAAGCCCATGAACTCTGCATGTGGTGTACAATGTAGCACAAACCTTTGTCGACAGAAACCTCTAGGTCCTCAGTGTTGGTGCCCGGGTCGGAGTACTTGCGGTCTCGACTGGAGCCGCTGCCTGGCTTGTCTCGTCGTGGATACTCTTTCTCATTTCGTGGAGGTTGGGGCAGCCGACTTGACTGGGAACCATCTGGAACAAAGATACAATTTTAACAATAACACAATTATAATTAAATAATTATGATCAAAATTCATGATCATGATCACAAAATACACACCACCACTACTTTCTGGTTTTCCACTACCAGAAGCTTTGGCCTGTCTGCTTGTTGAACTTCCCTGAAGCATAAAATATGAACAACTTACACAAACACATTCGACAATCGCTCAAGTCTACATAAAAAATGTTCAGAACAATATGTCATATATAGAAAGTACTAGTGAAGTGCAAATATGAGGTTGCTATGGGGTAACCGAGGTTGCTATGGGCCATACCAGGTCATTGGTTACCTTGACAACAACAGAGAAAGCGAAAACACTGATTATTCATTTTGAAAACTATATGGAATAATTTTTGATGAATAATCATAATATTAAATGGATGTATTACATGTCAAAGTACCTGATTAAAACAGTTTACCCCGATGACATCATGCATACTAATTAGCTGAATGATATTTAAAAAAAAACGAATTTGCCGATTTCAGTTCTAGAGTGTAACTTCTGAACGAATTGTGATATTGACATGCAGGAAAGACCATTTCGTCAGATCATATTTGCACTTCAATAGAGTGACTAATAAGAGACACAGACCCAGTAGATACAGTGGTGGAATTTGACAAGATACCAAAACTGGCTACCTATGACTTACCTCTTTGTCCTTGCCTGAGCCTTTCCTGGGCTGTTGACCAGACATCTTCGTGCCAAACGCTATGTGGTAGGAGTCCTGGCTGCCAGATTTCTTACCCCCACTTGAGTTCAAATCTTCAGAGATAATCAGTAATGATAAAACTCACACAAATGCATTATAATCACAATGATGCCTTGTACACAATTTTTACCAAGACATGGAGGACTTTACTCATAAGACAAGTTCAATGCAGCGTAGGGGTAAGTGGAGTAATTACCTTGGTCCTGTGAGATGGAGCGGCTTGTCAGAGCCTCAGGGGGACGTCCTCGGCTCTCGTAGTACCGTACTTTTGTCATGGTTACGACCTACAGGAGACAACATGTCACCAGGTAACTAGATAACGCAGGTACAGTCCGATGGACAACTGACAGTCTTTATGTAGGACACTGCGCGTGGAACTACTTTCAGGACAATGGGATTTTC